>OY720433.1:19657345-20288684 GCA_963082735.1 Pocota personata
TTGTTGTTGTTGTTGTTGTTGTTGTTGTTGTTGTTGTTGTTGTTGTTGTTGTTGTTGTTGTTGTTGTTGTTGTTGTTGTTGTTGTTGTTGTTGTTGTTGTTGTTGTTGTTGTTGTTGTTGTTGTTGTTGTTGTTGTTGTTGTTGTTGTTGTTGTTGTTGTTGTTGTTGTTGTTGTTGTTGTTGTTGTTGTTGTTGTTGTTGTTGTTGTTGTTGTTGTTGTTGTTGTTGTTGTTGTTGTTGTTGTTGTTGTTGTTGTTGTTGTTGTTGTTGTTGTTGTTGTTGTTGTTGTTGTTGTTGTTGTTGTTGTTGTTGTTGTTGTTGTTGTTGTTGTTGTTGTTGTTGTTGTTGTTGTTGTTGTTGTTGTTGTTGTTGTTGTTGTTGTTGTTGTTGTTGTTGTTGTTGTTGTTGTTGTTGTTGTTGTTGTTGTTGTTGTTGTTGTTGTTGTTGTTGTTGTTGTTGTTGTTGTTGTTGTTGTTGTTGTTGTTGTTGTTGTTGTTGTTGTTGTTGTTGTTGTTGTTGTTGTTGTTGTTGTTGTTGTTGTTGTTGTTGTTGTTGTTGTTGTTGTTGTTGTTGTTGTTGTTGTTGTTGTTGTTGTTGTTGTTGTTGTTGTTGTTGTTGTTGTTGTTGTTGTTGTTGTTGTTGTTGTTGTTGTTGTTGTTGTTGTTGTTGTTGTTGTTGTTGTTGTTGTTGTTGTTGTTGTTGTTGTTGTTGTTGTTGTTGTTGTTGTTGTTGTTGTTGTTGTTGTTGTTGTTGTTGTTGTTGTTGTTGTTGTTGTTGTTGTTGTTGTTGTTGTTGTTGTTGTTGTTGTTGTTGTTGTTGTTGTTGTTGTTGTTGTTGTTGTTGTTGTTGTTGTTGTTGTTGTTGTTGTTGTTGTTGTTGTTGTTGTTGTTGTTGTTGTTGTTGTTGTTGTTGTTGTTGTTGTTGTTGTTGTTGTTGTTGTTGTTGTTGTTGTTGTTGTTGTTGTTGTTGTTGTTGTTGTTGTTGTTGTTGTTGTTGTTGTTGTTGTTGACTGTACACAAATGGAATGCTGAAATGCCTGAAAAAGAGTGTTCCATTCGCATACGCAGACGACACCGCAATAGTTGTATGTCACAAGGACATAAACGAGGCAACGAGGATGATGCAGAACGAGTTCGACGAAATAGGGAAGTGGTGCCATGACAATGGACTTGTGTTGAATGCATTAAAAACAAAAGTTATGCACATCCGCAGTCCTCAATACCCGGCAGCAGAAATCAGGCTTAAGACATTTACTTGCGCCAAGCAGGTTAACCGTGAAGTTATTGAAGTAGTGACTACTTATAAATACCTAGGAGTCACTGTTGACAACCACTTCCTCTGGAAGCCACACATCAACGATCTGAGGAGCAAGCTAAGAGGGTCCCTATTTGCGTTAGCTTGCCTGCAGAACAAATCAACAGCTTGCGTGCAAAAGCAGGTATACCATGCTCTTATTGAGTCCAGGCTAAGATACGGCATACTAGCCTGAGGAGGTGCTGCGCAGACACATATTGATAAGCTGCAAAGTATTCAAGATCGGGCGCTTAAACTCATATCGACAAGAAGCACACAAACAACAGCAAGCAGAGTGAGGGTCCTAAGTGTAAACCAGATCTTCAAAATGACGGCGGCGTTAGAGTATTATGATGATCAACGCTTCCGAATACAAATCAATCATGCCTTTAACACCAGAAGAAGAGCGGAAGGAATGTACCAGCTACCACACTTCTACAACGCCTACGGCAGGAGACAACTAATGTACACAATTCCTAATGTATTAAACAGCCTTCCACAGTGCCTAAAAAATATCATTGATGTCAAACAGAGGAAAAGAAAATTAAAACAGTATTTTTTAGAAGATATTAGGTAAATACCAATTCCCACCATTCCAAAAATAATACAAATAGTACTTGAAATTAAAAAAAATAAAAATAAAAATTTTTGTCAATTTAAAGTAACATACTATCATATATATATTTAAATAATCATATTTAATTCAATTGCTCATTTTGATGACTAGAAGCAATTTTCTAAACACAATCTCCTGCAGATAAGCCATGTAGCTTCGCAGGTCTGTATCAAATTGTAATAACAAAAATTAGAACAAATAAAACATTGAAATTGAAAAATTGAAATTGAAAAATTGAAATTGAAAAATTGAAATTGAAATTGAAATTGAAATTGAAATTTAAATTGTTGTTGTCGTTGTTGTTGTTGTTGGTGTTGGTGTTGGTGTTGGTGTTGGTGTTGGTGTTGGTGTTGGTGTTGGTGTTGGTGTTGGTGTTGGTGTTGGTGTTGGTGTTGGTGTTGGTGTTGGTGTTGGTGTTGGTGTTGGTGTTGGTGTTGGTGTTGGTGTTGGTGTTGGTGTTGGTGTTGGTGTTGGTGTTGGTGTTGGTGTTTTTTTTTTTTTTTTTTTTTTGGATTGCGCCAGGGATGTGTAATCTTCATAGATACTAGTAGCCCGAGTGCTACTAGCATGCACGATTCGCAAACCTGAGTACTCGATGCCAGGAATACGCCTACGTACTAAACACACACCCTACACACTTCAACCACTCTCCCCGCGGGACTGCCGTTAGGTATTACTTCGCGGGGCTGGTTAGCAATTCATGCTATGCTTCTTGTATTGCTGCTTCTGATGCTTCTGTTGCTTCTGCTGCTCTTCTTAGCTTTTCTATTCTCCGCAGCTCTTTTTGTAGAGTTGTTACGAAAGAACATATTGCCATCCAATTTTCTTCCAACCGTAACATATGGTCGAGGAGTAATGACGGACTTGGCAGAGTAATTCTCCATGCCGTGAAACGTGTGCAGTAAAACACTGCGTGCTCCGTATCCTCATCTTCACCTGGGCATTCCGGGCAGGATGGTGAGTTGTCGTGTCCGAATCGGTGTAGATATTTGCGGTAGCCACCGTGGCCAGACAGGAACTGCGTTAGATGGTAGTTGCAGTCTCCATGCTTTCGACTTATCCAATCTTGGATTGTCGGTATAAGTTTGTATGTCCATCTGCCTTTTGTTGTATTAGCCCAACGAGCTTGCCACATAGCTGCTGACGCTGCCCTTTCTTCAATTTTTATCACCTTGATACCAGTGGCGTCGTGATGACTCAATGCTCTTCTGTTATATATCCTCAGCATTTCATCTGCGAGAATATCGATGGGGACCATTCCAGCTATGACAAATGCAGCTTCGTCAGAGATGGTTCGAAAGCCGCTGATTGTCCGTAGCGCACAGAGTCTGTATGATGACGATAGTTTCCTTTTGGTCTCCTTCGTCCTCAGTGCCTCCGCCCAGACTGGGGCGGCATATAACAGAACTGAGGTGATAACTCTAGAGAGTAGAATCCTTCTAGCATATCCAGGTCCACCGATGTTAGGCATGATACGCGAGAGAGCTCCCTGCATTTGCGATGCTTTTTTGGTAACAAAATCAACATGCGTTTTAAACCGTAGCCTGTTGTCCAGCATTACTCCAAGGTATTTAATTGCCTCTTTCGACCTGATGGTTTGGTTACCAACCTGAAAGTTGGCAAATTCGACAGTTTTCCGGCTGGTTATAAGAACAGCTTCTGTTTTATGGTCAGCTAGTTCTAGTCCGGCGGATACTAGCCAATCTTTTATCCGGGCAATTGCTTCATTTGTAGCTGATTCTACTGCACGGATCTGTTTAGCTACTGTCACGACTGCAATGTCATCGGCGAATCCAATTATCGTTACTCCCCCAGGTAACGCTAATCGTAGTACTCCGTCGTACATGATGTTCCACAATAGTGGCCCTAAAACCGATCCCTGTGGAACTCCCGCAGTTACGTTGTAGTATTTTACGCCTTCATCGGTATTGTACCTCAGCTTTCTGTTGTTGAAGTAGTTCGTCACTATCCGTAGCAGGTAATATGGCGTATCCATCCTGGCAAGTGACCTTCTAATAAACGACCAGTTCGCAGAGTTAAATGCGTTTTTAATGTCCAGCGTTACTACTGCACAATACTCCTTTGTGCCGTAGAGCCATCTTTCTCCTTCGATGGCACCTTTGGCGATATCGACTACCGCTCTTATGGCATCAACAGTAGATCGTGCTCTTCTGAAGCCAAATTGGTGATCTGAGAGGGCTCCTTTCTCTTCTACTACTGCGAGTAATCTATTATAGATTATCTTCTCGAGGATCTTTCCCATGGTGTCTAATAGGCATATTGGGCGATAGGATGATGGTTCTCCTGGGGGCTTCTTTCCTTTTGGCAGTAGGACCAAATGCTGCGTTTTCCATTTTTCGGGAAAGGTTCCTTCTTCAAGGCACTGCTTCATTGTTGTTATGAAGAGGTCTGGTCTTTTTGTTACAGCTGCCTTTACTGCCTTGTTCGGGATGCCGTCGGGTCCCGGAGCCTTGTTGTCACCTATCTTGCTGCATGCCCTTAGCAGTTCCTCGTGAGTAATTAAATGAATATCTTCTGGATTGACTTCTCGTATAATATTGCACATAGCAGCAGGCCTTTGAGGGAAGAGGTACTCTACTATGGATCTCAGCATTATCGGACATGTTATTTGAGGAGTCCTATAGCCCTTTAATTTTGTCATCACCATTCTGTATGCCGAGCCCCATGGGTTGATGTCGGCTTCTTGACAGAGACGTTTAAAGCATGCAGTTTTGCTTTCCTTAATGGCTCTATTTAAGCTACGTCTCGCCAGTCTAAGGGTGTCCAGGCATTGTTGGAAATCCGCCCTCCTTCTTGATCGTTGGACTTTACGCCGGGCTTGCAGACATTTTGCCCGGAGTTCGAATATTTCCTCGTTCCACCAGTAACACGGTGATGTGTTCCTGGTGTTTGCTCTCCTAGGCATTGATGCGTCGCACGCTGTGGTGATGGTGCCTGTGAGGTGGTGAGCGAGGGTCTCCGCTGTTCCGCTTGGAGCTTGATCACCGTTCAACATCTCTTCGAATGCATCCTTATCGAAAGATCTGTCATTCCATTTTGGGCCAGTAAGTTTTGGGAGCTGGACTGGTTTTTTCCCTTTTATTTCCAGTATTATCACCTGATGGTCGCTGTGTGAATATTCCTCACTGACCCTCCACTTTATGGTTTTCAGGATGGAGTTGCTCGCAAAGGTGATGTCAATAATGGACCCTACTCCAGCCTTCCGGTAAGTATTTGTCCGGCCCTTATTAGCAATGCCTATCGCTAGGGGAGCGAATGTCTCCAATAAGACCTGTCCTCTGGTGTTGGTGAGCCTGCTGCCCCATTCTGTTGCCCACGCGTTGAAGTCTCCTCCTATAACCACTGGGGCTCTCTGGAGCGCATCCGTGGTTAGATTATCCAGCATTAGTTGGTACTCGCTGGCCGTCAAACTGGGTCGGGCATAGCAGCTATAAAAATGGATCCCATTTATTTTCGCCCGCACGAAGCCGACTGTTTGGTCGTTTGTTTCTTGAAAGGCATAGCGTCCACACATCCATATCGCCGCCTGTTTTGCCTTATCGCAGATCCAATTGTTGTTCTCTTCGGGACATTTATATGGTTCACTGATCATAATAACGTCAGCGCTTTCGTCCTTGGCCGTTTGTGCTAGGATGTCCTGTGCTATTCTACAGTGATTAAGATTTATCTGTAGAATCTTCATGGTATTTTGCTTGTAATAGCTCTCCGAAATACTGGGCATTTGCTACTGCCGGCTACATGCTGCGCGGCGTCCGGGTGGTCTTTCTTGCAGAACATGCAGGATGGATCCTTGTTGCAATTCTTCGCTATGTGGCCTTCTCCTCCACATCTCCTACATAGCTTGGAGCGGTCTTCCTCGCTTTTGCATTGCCAGGCAAGATGACCAAACTCTAAACATTTGAAGCACTTTTTAAGGAGGGTTCGTTCGCGCATGCGACAGTTAACCCAGCCGATTTTAATCCTTCCTGCTTCTAACAGCTTTCTTACGTCTACTGCGGGAAAGCTGATCGTTGCTGTTTGTGTTCCTCCGTACGCCCTCCGCAGGGACAAAATATCTGCCGGTGAAACTTTCACTCCAAACTGGGCTTCGATTGCATTGATTACGTCGTCTATAGTCGTGACCTCATCGATGTCTTTGATCTCAAGGGTAGTGCGATGCGTAATCGAACTTACATTCGCTTGCTCTGCTAGAGCTTCACTAATGACGCCTTTAAATTCGTTTGTCTTATTTCCCGTCTCCTTGAATTGTATAAGGAGGTCTCCCTTCTGTGTCCTCCTGATTTTAGTTACCGCCTTTCCCACTGTTTCCAGTTTGGGGTCTGCCTTCACCTTGCGTAGTATCTCCGCGTATGAGAGGGACCCCGTCGCTTTAATGACGATAGCGTCAGGTCTAGGTCTTTTGACCTCTTGTTGCTTCTTTTTGGCGATCTTCTTTTTGGTGGTATTTACCCATTCTTCTTCTCCTGCCGCTTGCTTCTTGTTTGTGGCTGTAACTTTTTTCTTAGGTCTGACCACTGGGGTCTCTACGCCGGTGGTCTCATCCTTCTCCTTGGTGTTTATCAATGCAGTTTGTTTTTGTTTACGCTTTGGCTCCGAGCGCTTTTTGCCTGCAACATCGTTTGATGTATTTTTCTGCGTCTGTTTTGGCTTCGGTGGTTCGTTGTCTGCCGCGCCACTCGGTGGCTGTTGCTGTTTTCGTTTTGGCTCCGGGGGTTCGTCGTCTGCAACTTGCCTTCTCTTGGGTTCAGATGTTGTTTTTAGCCATGGCGAAGTTTGCGACGAGTTGTTCCGGCGAATCACTTGCTTTGCTTCCTCATCGTGTAGCTGAATCGCCGAGAGCTCATAGAGAGCTCTGATGCTTTCGATAGCATCTCGCATCGCTTGGTGGATTGAACGCCTTTTGCCATCTTCCAGCATTTCTACCAGACCTCTAATTTGCTCACCTAACTTGTGGAAGTCAGTTTTATGGGTTGGTGGTTCGACCGTCACCTTTCGTATTGCGGGTGACTCGCGTCGTTCCGCACTTCTTTGTGATGCTGCTACTTGGTCAATTGGTGACCTCAGCATCCTTGATCCCCTCTGGAAGGGGTTCTCCTCATTCTCCTCTACTTCAATTTCTCCGGTGTTTTTGTTTGTTTTTGTTGTAATCATTTCTAGTGGATCCCCACTCAAAGCCGCTATCAATGTTCGAATGTGTAGTCACCTAAGGATCCCATGGTTGTCTTTGCAAGCAGTGAGGCCATGCGAGGGTTGACACAAGCCCTTATGGGGTTTTGTGCCAGAGCCGGATCGGTGCTAACCAGGAATGTTACATCTGAACCTACACCACCAACTTAATGGTGACGAAACATTGAACGTACTTTTAGGCCTGCCAAGGTTTTAACGGGATGGAGGCGCTTGTAGCATTAGCCTGAAAGCCATTTCTGCAAGATTTCACTCTTGCTTACTCAGGTAACAGAATACTACAAACGTCAGCCCTCATAGCTGTCATTCCAATTCGTTTTCCAGTATGCCATAATTAAGACCTTACTGGGCTCAGTCTTAATGTTTTAGGGTAGTGGTTATGGTTATTTATATATATATATATATACCTATGTATATACATATATATATGTATGTATATATGCAGCATCCCTTTCGGGCAAAGAAGCTGCGCATTTAACGATGTGGCGGGTTTGTCCGGATCTCGCCATTTTCTCCTTTCTGTATCCCTCGTAGCCACCTTGAGGTGGAAAGCACATATATGGAAGACGGTGCTTACTCGTCTTGTCGCAGAGAGTTCATAGGGGTTCCTTTAACCTTTTCAGCCAAGCCCTCCTTCTCTGCCGCTCTTGGTCGGGGACTGCTTATTGGGTATTCGCAGTTAGCCTCCATTTCTGCAGGCCGTTCACTATCCGCCACCTGTGACCCCCACAGTCGCCTGAGCTTAGCATCACCAGCCCGCCCGGCTTGGTGTCATCACTATTTTGTTGGTGTTGGTGTTGGTGTTGGTGTTGGTGTTGGTGTTGGTGTTGGTGTTGGTGTTGGTGTTGGTGTTGGTGTTGGTGTTGGTGTTGGTGTTGGTGTTGGTGTTGGTGTTGGTGTTGGTGTTGGTGTTGGTGTTGGTGTTGGTGTTGGTGTTGGTGTTGGTGTTGGTGTTGGTGTTGGTGTTGGTGTTGGTGTTGGTGTTGGTGTTGGTGTTGGTGTTGGTGTTGGTGTTGGTGTTGGTGTTGGTGTTGGTGTTGGTGTTGGTGTTGGTGTTGGTGTTGGTGTTGGTGTTGGTGTTGGTGTTGGTGTTGGTGTTGGTGTTGGTGTTGGTGTTGGTGTTGGTGTTGGTGTTGGTGTTGGTGTTGTCGTTGGTGTTGTCGTTGGTGTTGTCGTTGGTGTTGTCGTTGGTGTTGGTGTTGGTGTTGGTGTTGGTGTTGGTGTTGTTATTGGTGTTGGTGTTGGTGTTGTTTGTTATGTTATGTTCTTACTGCTCTTAAATTTTGATACGACGAAGTCCACTGTTTTAGCCTCTGTGTCCCTAGAAAGGTCTCGTAACTGCCACTTTATGGCTTCTCCAGTGTGAGAGCGTTGTCCATCTGAAGCTTTTCGGACTGTTTGCGGTCCCGCACTCCGACCATAATGAGATCGCGGATTAGTTCATCGTCGTGCTCTCTTGGATAGAAAACGGCTCTCTCGTAAATAACATTGCGTCGGATGACGAAGTAGTTGTCAAGTTTTTCCATCACTATTTGGAACTTCTTCGTGCCGGCCTCTTGCAGTCCAAAGAAGAGGAGAATGTCCTCCGCCTAGCATCCCATGATGTATATGAGAGTGTTAACCTGCTCTTCCTCTATTTTAGCGCTCAATCCTGATACCCGCATGACGTCGGCGTCGTTGACCATGTTTTAATTTACTTTGCTTCTTACAAACGAGAAAATAAAACGGATCGAAAAAAAACTACCGCTGTCACAATGTGTTATTCAAGTAGACTGACCCGTAAGAATGTCTGTTAGCGGTCAGACATGTCATTTTTATTAGCTTTTCAAAACTGTACAATGTATGGTGAGGTTAGTATGGCCTGACTTACATGTACATTTACATAGGTTAGTATTTACATAAGTTTGCATTATTTATTTATTTATTTATTTATTTATTTCATCAAAAAGCTTAGCTTAGAGATTACGAATATATAATTAAATTTAAGAAACCATATGTAAAATTAATTTAATATATGTAAAATACACAGTAAGTATAATGAAAATAAAAATTTAAACAATACTAATTTAGTTTGAAAGCAAACTGAATAAAATGTCTTTGAATCGCTCTCTCGAAATATGAAAATCAATATGTCTACTAATTTCATTAAATGAATTCAGAGATCTAGAGATTGGCTTATTTCGACCATAGTTTGTTCTATGCCCCATTAGGTAAAAGATATGACGATCCCTTAATACCCTCTCCGGAGCATAAATTGGGAACATAGATAAAAGTAAAGGACTATTAATACGGGAACACAGGACCTCTCTCACAAACATGATGTCATGTGCACGCCTTCTTGCACTAAGTGGCATTAAACCTAAAAGTAGACATCTAGCTTTATAAGATGGTTCAAAATTCCAACGCATTTTAAAAAGATATATTTTGTAAAGCGCCTCTGCACTTTTTCAATACGGTCTGAATAGGTCAAATAGTTTGGATTCCAAATAACATCAGCGTATTCCAGAACTGACCTGACTAGGGCAATAAAGAGCGATAAAAAAGTATGAGGATCAGAGAAATCTTTCGAGTTTCTTTTAATAAACCCAGCTAGTGAATTAGCAACTATGTATTCGATATGAGAAACAAAGGTTAGTTTTGTATCAATGAATACGCCGAGATCTTTTATTTGTTTAACTCTTATTAAGGGCATGAGTTCAATGCAATAATTAAACAAATGTTGCATATGAGATCTTGTGAAAGAGATAGCAAAGCATTTTCCAACATTTAACTTTAAACCATTATTAATACACCAAGTCGATAGATTGTTAAGGTCCATTTGGATTTTTATGCAATCATCTAAGCCTTTAATTTTGAAAAATCTTTTAAGATCATCAGCGTACATTAAGCAGTGACAAAATTTAAATTTTTGAACAATATCATCAATAAATATAATGAAAAGGAGGGGCCCTAGATGGCTTCCTTGTGGAACCCCAGAAGTGCAAGAGATTAATCTTGAATAATTGTTATCAAGACAGACCTTCTGAAACCTACCAATTAAAAATGATGAAATCCACTTCAACATTACTGAATGAAATCCAAAACTTTCTAGCTTCTTTATCAGCAAAACATGGTTCACAGAATCAAAAGCCTTACTAAAGTCCGTGTAGACAGCGTCCACCTGACATCCGTTTTCAAGAGCATTAATGACAAAAGATGTAAAATGGACTAGATTAGATGTTGTTGAACGACTTGAAATAAAACCATGTTGAAACTCTGATATATGCACTTTAATGTGAAAATCTATTTTACTTTTTACAATGCATCCAAAAAGCTTTGGTATAGCAGGAAGTTTGCATATACATCTATAGTTTTCGACGTCATTTTTAGAGCCAGATTTAAAGATAGGCACCAAAAAGGAGATCTTCCAATCATCAAGGAATAAACCCGACGCTAGCGATAGGTTGAATATCTTAGAGTAAAGGTTTGCAGATACAGCTGCAACAATTTTTTAAAATAATTGCAGTAATACCGTCAGCACCAGGCTTAGAATTCGGTTTGAGGCAACAGATAGCAGACTCAATGTCCTGAACCTCCAGAACTAAGTTGCTAAAATCAATTTTTGGCATTGAATATGATGCAGGCAAAATAGGAATTACAGAGGGAGAAAAGACAGATTCAAAAAACTGCGCAAATAGTTCAACAGAATTTTTAACGTCATTAGACACTGCATTTTAATAAAACATTTGCTTCGGCAATCCTTTGGAGCACCTTTTTTGATTTATAAAAGACCAAAATGATTTGGAATCATATTTAAGTTTGTTCTCCACATTAATTATGAAAATATTATGTAGAAATTTACTTAACATTGTAAAATCTTTTCGCAGTTTACAAAAAATTTCTTTATCGGTATTGTTTCCCGTTTTTTTAAATCGTTTGTAAGCTTTATTTTTTATGTTTTTTAAGTGCAAGAGTCGTCTGTTATACCATGGGGGCTTGGATTTGTATTTCCTCAAACAGCTTGGAACAAACATTTAAAAACCGACATTAATTATAGAAATAAAATGATTATACATATCGCGTAGACATAGATTTTCAAATTCCACATCCCAGTTAAAAGAATGAAGATAATCTCTTAAACCCACAAAATTACATTTTAGAAAATTTAAAGAACTAATCGAATTCGTTTCAACTTTTACATAAGAATATAAATCAATTTCTATCATTATTTGTTTATGAAAAATTGAGTTATTCGTAATCTTTTTTAACATTATATGGTATGAACATTTTGTCGTCTTCAGACCAAGACCAATTTACATCACCAATATTAAAACCTCCTAGAGCACGTAAGATATTATCTTCAGAACAATAATGGCTTACAAATTCAAAATTCTCAATACAATTTTCATAAGTATTCAATCTACTACCAGATGGTATATAAGTAACAATATAAACAAATTTAGTACTTCCGACATCAACCGAAAAGCAGATTTGGTCAGCATCTAAATTTGGTAATGGAATCTTTTTGCTGGAAAACGTTAACTGAACAGCGGCCAGTACTCCACCACCACGATCCTCCACCAATTTACAGCGATCATTCCGAAAAACATCATAAATTGAGTCGTCAAAAATTTCAGTTGATAGGATATCTTTATAGAGCCAGGTCTCCGTAATTATAATTACATTGGTGTTGCCATTGTCTTCCGATACACTAACGTAATAAGTAAAAATTATTATATAAATCAAAATGATAAGCATTTTACTTGAAACTGTGTCGAAAAAAAATGGAGCGGTTTGAAATTTATTTGGAAACTATACACTTGATTAGATCCTAGCAACACGAACTTTTGCTTGCGGCAGTGTATGGATGTAACCTA
The DNA here is from genome assembly GCA_963082735.1 of Pocota personata. NCBI lineage: Eukaryota > Metazoa > Arthropoda > Insecta > Diptera > Syrphidae > Pocota > Pocota personata. Next base: position 19,669,316 of record OY720433.1, read on the forward strand.
AATAGAGCACCAGGAGAAGAACGTTTCAAATTTGCTACTAGTGAGTTCCCGAAAAAGCTTACGTTAGCATACAACTACATGGTGAGGTGCTCGACGGTTTTAGTAGGAATATTCCTCGTATTTAAAAAAGGAAAGCGAGAGATCCATATAATTATAGAGGCATATCATTTACGAACTCAATAATGAAAATATTTGCCGGAGTCATATTAGCGCGTTTGACTAAATAGGTACTGATTATTTTCCGAGCGAATTCCAAGCGGAGTTCCGGAAAGACTACTCAACAGTTGATAACATCTTTACACTAATGACAAGGGTAAAAATAATATGCATTTTTTGTTGACTTTAAGGTAGCTTTTGACACCATAGGCAAAAAACCTAAGATTGCCGACGAAAATATTCAGAGTGATTTAAAGCATTTGTGGTATGGAAACGAACTTTACAACTGTTTTGAGTCTCAGATCGGAGTTAAATAGGAATGTCTTCTGAATCCACTTCTCGTTTGAATATTCTTAGACGCTCTTTTATTTGCCAGGAGGAATCGAGTTCGATGTTCTAAAGGTTCTTCTATACGCAAACGACGATGAAAATTATGCTAAACAGGCTGCAACATTACTGCGGGTTGTGGAGCCCTAAAGTTCATATCAATAAATCTAAAATAATTGTGTTCCGAAATGGGTCTGGATGGTACTCAAGGGAAGAAAAATGAACTTGAAAAAATGAAGAACTCGATAATAACACCTAGTTTGACGTTAGGCATGAGTTCACTTAAGCGGTATGAGTTTGACGAAAAATCTTATTTTTACTTCCATGTTCTAAGGAAATGGAAATATGCTGATCGTGTCAAAAAAATGGTATCCCAGATACGGTAACTGCCTACGCTCAAAATGTCAAAAAAGGTGTTTTAAGCATGGTGGCTGCGCGTGTGTCTGTCTTTTCGTCTATGTATCTGTCTGTGGGATTACCTTTCGCCTATTAGTTTAAGATAGCTTCTGTCGGAAATGCACTGATTGGAATGATTCTTTTTGCAAAGTGTTTATCTGAACTAGAACCCAAGATTTGTTTGTCTTGGTTTCCATCATGATTGTGGTTTTAAAAACTCATTCAATATTATGCCGCTTTCCAGTGAATTTTTTTCGATGCACCGATTTCGACAATTCTTAGTGGGGACTGGAAATACAGTAAATTTTGCACATTTTTTTCGTTCACTTCTGCGATACTTCAGATTCTTTTGGGAAACTATTAATGTGGACTAGGATTAAAGATCTATCAAATCGGACTAGCGGTTTTGAAAGAACAGTTCATTTTGTTCAATTTCTCTATTTAGTTCGGTCATGGTTGTTTATGCAAAAATGAATCGATATAAATGACTTTTTGTTTGCTATATGAGTACCGAAAATAGGTCTCGAGGCGCCTAACTTTAAGGGGAGTAAGAATGTACATGTAAATATATTTTTTTTGGATACCGATACCTGAGCCCCCGAGGTTAAATGAAATTCCACTCCAAATCGTGAATGTAATCTGGATTGGCAGCAACGGAATTTTCGGGAAAAAATGGGAATTTGACCTTGCTACTTTGAGTAGCATATGCGTGCCTGGGGTGATTATAGCAGAAAATATTATAAACCTTAAGGCAATCACACAAATCTAGTGATGGCCTGCACAACCAGTACAGAGCTCTATGTCTCCAGTTATCCAATTCGTGGTAAAAGGGCCAACTAAGTGACCGTATAATTGCTAGGTATAGAGGGTGGCCGTGGTGTAGTGGTAACATCAACGCTCGTCACGCTCTTGGTTCACGGTTCAAATCCTGATCTCAACAATCATCTATTTATTTCGTCTGAAATAAATAAAAAAGTCGATCAATTGCGAAAGCTTAGTCAACTCTACTGCGAAGGCATAACACTGGCAGTAGGGTGGTCATATGGCTTAAATGCAACTTGATCGTGATGATGACATCAGGTGGAGGGAAAAAAATACTGTTAATCATGAGCAATGACAAAAAGCAGAACAAACAAGCTCCCCAGTTATCTGGACGCCACCGTTGGAGTTTACTGAAACTTAATACCACCTAATTTTCAAACCCACTACACCAATCCTTCTCTCTCTCTCTCAATTTCTACAAACGCCCGTGCCCTGAAATAATTTAAAGGTATTCATATTCCATTTTGGCGCGCGCAAATTATAAAAAATACAAAAATGTAAACGATATTGAATAATTAAAACCGCATGGATTAACTAATGGCTGTGAAAAAAATCGATTTTCTTGAAAACGCTGATTTTGCTTAAGATTAATAATTTGATTGAGTTGGGAATAAGTCACTAGATAGCGTACAACGTCTATGTAACGGTTTTGAACTTAGTATGGAATTCTTGAAAATTAGTCATTTCTCAGATAGGACTCATACGATTTTGGTATAATTTTTCATTTGAACAATATTCGACATACAAAGTTTTGAAAAGTTCTGAAAAAATGTTTTTTCCTCCATTTTTCATAAAATTACTTTTCAACATATTTAAAATCTGCACAAAGGTATACATTGTTTAATTATAACATACATTATTAATAACTGAACTCTCTCTCTGTGCTTGAAATGTCGGTATGGAGAACCAAACACTCGCAAAATTTAAAATGTTTGATGTAAAGTTTCGATAGAATTTAGGAGGAAGTCAACATTTATGTGTAACTATCAAAAACGTGGAATTTGAATTAACAATATTACGAAATTGTGTATGTTTTCAAAACCTCTTGAGTCCTTTCCACTTCAAATAAACATTTTGCAGGAGTCAGTCAAATCGGTGCATTTATTACGAAATTTAGCAAAATTAACTGCATTGGAAAAACCGCTAGTCTGACTAATAAAAATCGGAGTTCTAATTATATATGTATATATTATTATACGAGGAAAAACAAAATCGGTACATTTTTGCACAAATTATATTAATAATTGTACAGTTTTATTTTAAAAACTGCTTGACATCAACATCAGCGGGTCTCTTGCCCTAATTAAGAAAAGCATTATGCCAAAAGAATAATTCAAATCAGTCTATTTTTGCAGAAGTTAACATGAACGCAAACACAAAATGGTGAAGTTGAACTGTATTTTTAAAAACCGCTAACATAATTTGCACCAAAATCGACAGGTACGATTATATATGTGGTTCTACTTCTGGTTAATAATTACCAAAAGAATCATTCAAATCGGTGCAGTTTCCTAGAAGTTATCGCGAATGTAAAAAGTAGTGAAGGGAAAAGGCGCAAGGCAATGCCACGGAAAGATACACAGACAGAGAGACACACACATGGCCGCCATACGGAAAACTTTTTTTTACATTTCGAGTATATACAGTTAGAATCTGACATGTATGTATATCTCGGGTACGATTTTTTGGCATGACCATAGTTAAAGTTATTTAACACTCCACAGTAAAAAAATACATATGCATATACATATGCATATACATATGCATATACATACATGTATATTTTTTCTGGACGACTGTCCAAGTTCAAATTTATTTATTAAAGATTCACAATAAAAAGCCCCGAGTTTGGTCTATCAGTACGCTTAAATACAAAATTATCCACGCACTATTAGTACGCACTTATTAGATCCATACAAATGTTTACATGTTGATGTCATCGATGGCAAGAGGGTGCTTTAAGTGATTTTACAATGTATGATCAGTTTCTTGCATCGATGACAAATATTTTAATTGATTATTTTTGAGGGGTGCAACAATGTTTGCGTTCTGCATGGTAAAATATTTTAATTGATTATTTTTGAAGGGTGCAACAATGTCTGTGTTTTCAATGGTACAATAAATAATATTTTATAGTAGCATTTTATGGTAGCAACAATGTAATATCTGTACTTTACTAACAATGTAATATCTGTACTTTACTCCATACTTCCATTTCCTTAGAACACGGAAGTAGAAAACAGGCCGACAATATAAGGATTTTGCGTTTAAAACATCAAACATGGAGACGCAAATCATAATACAAATTTACACAGGCAATCGATACATACTTTGTAATTATTGCACATTCTGCAATTTAGTACCTACTGGTTTTATGTTATTAACGAAGCAAATATCCTACTGAGGACTGACGTAAGTTGTTGCCAGCTCCATGCATTTATTTAAATATCTCTTACTGACGAGACAATCTTCGTTTTGTAAAGTACTCACTCTTAAAATATAAAATAGAATAAAAATAATACATATTCATACAAACAAACTCAAAAGGTACATTTTTAGTCAGATTTTACTAGTCAGTCTTATTAAGTTATTACAATAGAATGTTAGAAATAATATTCACTACTACCATCCTTGCATTCTTTCTTTCTTTAAAAAATTTGTGTTTCCATCTATTATTATTATCTTTTTCTTTTAAAAAAAATAATCAAATTCGCTATCTCCCCACAGGAATGGCGAGTATAATATTAATAGGATGCCTGGCCATACTTGGCATTATCATAGCAATATCACTATTCTTGGCTGGTGGTTATTTATGGTGGCGCCATAAACGTTCCCAACTACAATTCATAGAACCAAATGAAGATGAAGACTCCAGTAATTATAGTATGCGGTAAGTGCAAGGAATAATTAATGGCATATTTCTCTGTTATACATAAACTATTAGATTTCATTGTCTCATCACTAAATTACGAGAACGGGTAGCTTTTTTTTATCATAGACCACAAGACCGTCACCTTACAACCATGTAACTTTGCTTTAAACGTACTTCACTCAAGGCAAGATTTCTTCGTGATTGCTGCAGTTTTGAACTGCACTTGTAAGGAATTCGCCGCTCTAGGGTTCTAAAAACAAAAGCAAGATGAAAACTGTGTGATTTTTTTTATCTATGATACATTTCTAGTACAGAAACAAAGGGAACAGTCGATGCATTGTTGTGCTTCACAACAAGTATGTCCTTTGCCGGAAACACAATGTGTGAGTTGAAGTGGGTATTTATGCTATAGACTCTGTAGTATAGAGGAAAGAGCACAGTGCACATACATGATTTAAGTGGGATAAATGTTTTCAGCTTTCATCTAGTTTTATTTGTTTTCATCACTTGTAGTTAGAATCGAAAAATGCTTGCGAAATTTAGACTTCCTTTTATATTATTTGCATTCGAAACATGTTCTTACTTCAAAATTTACCCTATATGTGATTTTCTTTAAATTAGAATTAAATGTCAGTTCCCAATAGATTTCGATCATTATTTGGTCATCTATGACTTTAATAACTTTCATTAACATTTCCTCCTTTCTATTGTAAAGAGCAGGGGAAGACTTTACAATTAAAAACAAAATCGGTATGCCGAGCCGATTTAAAAAAAAATACATTTTCTGGAAAACCGCTCAAATGATTTTGTTCAAATTTCATATTCGAGTGATTTTTGCACTTTCACTGTTCCCGCACTTATCTCACTTCACTCATCGTCACGTTAAATATAAACGGAAAGAATCCAAATCCGCAAAACTAAAACAAAAAATAAATGTTTGAATAAAATTTATAAGTGAAAAAAATAATGAAACGGGCGGAGAAAACAAAATACCAAAGATAAACATACAGGAAAGGTACAATCGATCTAGTTCAGATCGTATGATACCCTGTCTGCCATTTTCTAACTCACCCCTAATAAAGTGAGCGTGGCAGTGCGACTTTTTTAAACAGATGAAATGATGTCTTTCTATACACAGGATACTTTAAGAACACGAGACCTTAAGAAATTTTATAACGAAACTGTTGTTACAACTGTTTCCTAGCAGGAGAGACTCCCAACTAATTTAACCGAAGTTCACGGATTCTGATGAGATATTCAGAATAAGACTTAATTATTACCGTAAATAGCTTTGAAAAAGTAAATGTTTTACCTAGACAATATTTTTCAAATTCTAGCAAAAATATTGAGAAAAACTATATTTTTTGATAAGTGGGCACTCGTACTGCAAAAAAAAACGGTGAAATAGTGGTGACATACGGACGGACGGAAGGAAGTGGCTAGATCGACATAACTTTTGATGGCGATCACAAGTATATATACATTTGTACATATTTTTGGAGGTCTTCCCTTATAATTTCTATATGGTAGAAACTGCAAGTATGTATCAAAATGAATATAACCTGGATAGGGCTCGACTTAGTCGCACGTACTTGCATAATATATTATATAGGTATGTATGCGTTGTTTAATTGTAAATCAGTAAAATTTTGTTTAATCGTTAAAATAAAAATAAAATTAAGATTTTCCAAAACTTGGCATGCCATAATCTTGTATACGTCAATTGTTGTTCAAACATTGATTTCGAACACAATCGATTGAGTCATAGCCGAGAAATAGCCAATTTTCAGAAACCGGTTTATTAACCGGCTTATTAGCACAGCACCGTTAAACCTATTTTTTGGAAAAAGAAAAAAACATGGTACGCCATCTGGTAGCTTATATACACCATAACTCAAATATCATTGATCAAAATCGTTAGTTAGTTTTGGGGTGAGAGTGGAAGTTCTTTCATTTGGTACATACTCCTAGTTTGTAATATAGATATTTGTGATCGGCATCAAAAGTTATGTTTATCTAGTCATGTCCGTCCATCTGTTCCTTTGTCATCACATTTTGCGCCTATAATTTCGAGCTAGGAATCCTTGATTATCTGCTTGAAGGAAAAGTGACGGACCCCAAAGTGCATCAGTTATTCTTTGCTGACGATGAAGCTATCATAAGCGAAGATCAAATGGCCTTGCAACGAGCACTTGATATATGGGTGGATGTTTTGGAGGGAAATGGGTACCATATTAGTTCGAAAAAGACAGAGTATCTGTGCTGCCCTTTCTCTGATCTACACCGGTCTATTCCAGACATTTACTTGAATCGAAAAGTCCTTCCCAAGTGTGAAAAGTTCAAATATCTGGGATCTATGATCAATAGCGAAGCAACTTGTGATTATGACATCAACCATCGCGTAAGCGTAGGGTGGATGAAGTGGCGGGAAAACTCCGCTATCTTCTGTGATCGAAAAATGCCCCCTAAGCTTAAAGGAAGACTCTACACCGCAGTTGTATGTCCGGCACTCACATACGGTTCACAATGCTGGACAATGTACAAAAAGTATGAGGGCAAATTAACCGCAGCTGAGATGAAGATGCTTCGCATGACAGCAGGAGTAACGAAGATTGATAGAATAAGAAGTTCAAAGATTCGAGGAAGCCTTCAAGTAAAAGAACCCATCACAAGCAAGATAGAGCACGACCGGGTCAGTTGGTATTGTCATGTTCAAAGGAGATATCCTTCGAACCCCGTCAAAAAGGCAATATCAATCAACGTTCCTACGCAATCGCGCAAAAAAGGCAGACCAAAAAACAACTGGATCACACAAATGCAAAAACACCAGCATTTGATTGGCCTCAGTGACAAAGTGATCCGCAACCGGGAAGACTGCCGGTACTTTCTGAGGTCAAACCGGCAAACCCCACAAGCGGACCAGTAGGGATGCAGTAAAGTGGGAAGGTTGTGATCCTTCTACTCCGGATCATAACTTCGCCGTAAGAAGAAGAAGAATTTCGAGCTAGGAAATTTAAATTTTATATATAGGCTTTTAAGAATCCAAAGCAGTACATTTTCCAAAAAATTTCGCTTTTCTCGTTAAGTCTTATTGTGAATATCTCATCAGAATCTACGAACTTCGGTTAGAAATTTGGCAGCCATATTCTGCTAAGATAAGCCGTGGTGTAGTGGTAACATCATCGCTTGTCGCACTGTTGGTTCACGGTTCAAATCCTGATGACAAGAATCATATATTTATTTCGCATTAAATAAATAAAAAAGTCGATCAATTGCGAAAGCTAAGTCAACTCTACTGCGAAGACACAACATTATTTTTCATTAATTTTTAGTGCATTTTTATTTCATAATTCTTTAAACTTATTGCTAGACAAAAAACGATTAAAACTAGCTTAACTAACCTAACTATCTTATTCTAACTTACTGGTTTTATGCGGGCGCTCTAAGCTAACCCTAATACTTAAAACTATGTCTTTGGACGTAATGTACTCACATTTTAATTTATTTCATTATTTTATTTTTACTTGTTCTTATACATAAAACTTAAAAATCTACCTTAAAATAAATCTTAAACTAACTTATTCTACCATAATCTATTTTCTCTACCTTATGTAATTCAATACGTAGTTTTTTCTATTTATTTTTTTTTTTTTTGTATTTTTTTTATCAAGTGCTTTTTTTATATATTTTTTTTGTATTTTTTTTTTTTTTCAAAACAAAGTGCTGTGATAAATTTTTTTTTTATTATTTTTTATTTTTACCTATATACAATATACCTAAAATACCCAAACCTGAAATGTAAGTCGGCCATGGATATAAAACAGCCAACCTTAAACATCAAACAGGCTACTACAGGATTATGGGGAAATGACGAAGGAGTTGAGTCGCATATCCACAACTGTCCGAGCAACGTCAAATATTAGCGGCACCGCCAAACTGTCCTGGAACAGACCCTTTTCATCAAAATAGAGGAACGCCTCTGGGGGAACAAAGCCCTTAAGGCCCACTCTCTCGTGGTACCCGAAATTGGGGTAATAAGCTCCGGAGATCAGGATGTTCATCGAGCTGATTGCTCTTGCAATGTGCCTTCGAATCAGCTTGATAACGAAATTATCCACTATTATTAGGTTAGCCCTGTTGCATAGGACCTCATTGAGATAGAATTTTATGTACTGGGACTCTGGTGTTCTGTATAAATGAAGGCAGGCCCGAAGGCAAGCCTTCTCAAACTCCCGAATCTTTTCCGACAAGCCTGCTCCCACGTTGAACTACAAGGGACATCCAAATACAAGCATGGGCCGAAAGGGGCCATGTAGCAGATTACCTTTACCCTTGCATCGAGTTGCTTGCTATAAAAAAGTTTCTTTGTAATGGCAAAAGCACCTTTGGCTCTGGCCAGAGCAGCATCTATGTATATGTTTGTTAAAATATAGATATTGGTCTAACCAGAGCCCCAGGTATCTGACTACACTTCGACACGCGAAAAACGTACGTACCACATATACAGAAACACAAAACAAGGAATTATGCGAAAAAATTGATCAAATTTTAAGTAATCAAAAAATTATTGAAACGGAATTTTGCATTATAAAGAAAACCGTACAAGATTACAAAAAATTAACTAACACATTGATAGAAGAAAACACAGCACTCCAAAATGAAATCGCACTAATCAGAGAAGAATTTTAAGCTTTTGAAAACAAAAATGAAAAACAGAAACAATCACTATTAAGCCACCAACTTTGTTTATCGGGTATTTAAAAATGGGAAAACGAAAATTTGAAAGATGTTGTTGTAAAAATGGTAGTTTATCTTAACACCGAAATCGAAACAACCGATATTAAGGAGGCTTATCGATTCAAAAATTCTCTACAGAACGACCAAAATGAAATAGTTCAAATTGACATTATCTGTGTGAGTGAAACATGGATGATCAGCGATTCTATAACATATCAGATTATGAAAAAAAATTTTCTTGTCGACCTGCAAAACAAGGTGGTGGTTGTGCGATCTTTGTCAACAATAAATATGAACACGTCCAAATACTTAATAGAAGTGATGCGAAGATAGCATACGTTGTGTGGAAATAAAAACGAAATATTCGAATTTTCAATTTGTCTGTGTTTATAGAAGTCCATTGAAGGTGTTGCCAGTCAGTGAAAAGTTCTTAAGAAATTTGGAAGAGTGTTTACAAAAATCATCGAAGCGCAACACTTTCATAATTGGTGATTGCAACTTAAGCGTCCTTAACCAGAATGTCGTCTTTACAACAAAATACTTAAACACCCTACGAATGAATGGTTTTTATCTATGTAACAAAACAATATCAAGCAGATTAGATAGCAACATCGATCACTTTTTCATAAACAACCTCCTACTTAAAATCCATTCCCATTTCTGTAAGATTGACTACTTCGATCACAGTGTAATTATATCTGAGATTAAGGAACCAGAATTGTTAGATGTCCCAATAAAGCAACAAGGAAATAAAATGAGAGCACTGAATTACGCCAAACTAAAGACAATTATAAATCAGGAATCAATTAAACTGAATAAGGATACTTCCTGTAAAAACATGTATGACTCTTTCATTACCAGTCTCACGTGCAAGATAAATAAAGCGACCAAAATGATTAAACATAAAGACCACACACCGTCGACCCCCTTGTTAGACGACAACCTTAAAAAAATTTGGTCACACCAAAAACTTCTGGTATACAAAGCTTCACAAGGATCCCCATAACGAACTACTTATACGCCAATACAAATATTATCGTAATTATTTTACAAAGTTAAAGAGAAATAAAAAACAAAACTACTTTAATAAACAATTTGCAGAAAACTTACACAACACCACTAAAACTTGGGAATGCATCAATAAAATTTTATATAACAAAACCAACAACTTTGATAATTGCGTCCTACTGAGAAACTCTTCGGATACAGAAGAAATTAATAAAATATCCGAAATAAATGTTCATTTTTGAAATGCTGGGAAAAATATAATATAATAAACGGGTGTAGGAAATTTCAGATTTCTTCCAGCACAACCTCTGGAGATAAAAAAATATTATAAAAAACCTCAAGCCTTCGAAATCAAAAGATAAAGATGGATTATCAACTCACCTCATCAAACAACTTTGTGAAGAACTACACAAGCCAATTACCCAGATTATAAACCAATCGCTAGTCGAAGGTTATGTTCCTGAACCGCTCAAAATCGGAAGAATAATATGATACCAATCTTCAAAGGAGGAGAAACAAGTGACCTTAACAGCTACCGTCCTATATTGCTTCTTCTTGTAATCTCAAAAATACTAGAAGAAATAGTGAATATACAGCTCTTAGAACACTTAGGAAAACATAAACTGACATTTGAAAGGCAATATGGTTTTCTACAAAAGTCAAGTACAAACTCTGCTCTAGTAGACAAAGTGTACTACATTCAAGAGCAGAAAGATTCAAAATAGATAGTAGCCTTACTCTTTGTGGATTTGTCGAAAGCATGTGATACAGTAGACCACCGAATTTTGTTACAAAACTGATGTCAATGGTACGAGGAAGTAGCTTCAGGTCACTTAATTCATATCTGACAAACCGAACACAATTTACTGAAGTTAATGGCATAAAGAGCACTCATTCATTCGTGGAATATGGAGTACCACAAGGCAGTGTACTGGGATAGACACTTTTTTGCACATATGCAAGCGACATCAGTAAACTTGCCACCAGAGGTAAATTATTCATGTTTGCCGATGACATCTGCCTCGCTTTCAGCGAGGACTAATAAATAAATAATAATAACAAATACTAATAAGCAAATTCATGTAATGAGGACATCAGGAACTTAGGAAACTCGATGAACATAAAAAAAAACGAAAAGTACATGCTATTAAGCAATCCAATATTGACTTAGATATTACGTATGAGCTGCAAACTGTCCAACGAGTTGACGAATTTAAATATCTAGGCGTCTGGTTTGATCGAGAACTTAGTTTTGAAGGGCACATAAATAAAACAACAAAAAAATTGTCCTCCATTGCTGCAGTCTTCAAAAGAATAGGAGTCTGCCTTCCTTATGAGACTATAAAAGCATTATACTTTTCGTTCTTCCGTAGTCATCTCATCTATGGAATAAATGTATGGGGCGGTAGCTGCATGGGACTTATAAATCATCTGCAGTTTATGCAAAACTGAGCATTAAAGAATCTCTTCCATTATGGAACATCATCTATTCGGTACAGATCTATTAAATCATATAAACGGCTTACCACAAGAGGAAAAATAATTTCCAGCCAAAAAATTCAAAAGTCACCTAATGAATAAATTCCTGCAAAGCTATTAATTGTATCCTTTTGTTGTTAACTTAATGTACTTGTTTCATAAATTAATTCGATTGTACTTTCATTTCGTTGTTTTCATATTATGTTTTGCTAAATCTCTTATCTCGTAGTTTGTCTACCTAACTTTCTTCTGTGCTAAAACCAGCACTTTTTTTTCCGCAAATATTTATTTTTTCTTGCCGTAATTTTTCTATTTTGTTACTTGTTTCTTTTTTGTATTTTAATTTTAATACATTGTATACAGCCACCCACGAGAGAAATCTCTTTGGCACACTTTCGCGGTCCCACGATTGAAAACTTTCGCCAGTTCTTTTTAATATCCCTAGAGGCCCCAGACAATGGCGCACAGTGGTTTGAGAGCGGAAAAAAGGTCTTTGGAGAAAGTCATATGTATCCTTTTTTAGTTTTATGTATTAGTACTCTTAGATAACCCGGGCGTATGATTTCAAAGTATTTTTTAATATATATATTTTATGTACTTGTAAATGCCCTCAAAGTTAAAAAAAAAAATATTCAAGTCGCGAACCATATTTTCAACAAAATTTTAGATGTCTTTTTCCGAAGTTCCTTAAAATAAATTCCGTATCTTTATATATCATTTTATTGGTCTATTCTTGACTATCTAAAATTAAAAAAAAAAAAAGCCTTCTCTACGCCAAGCAACGCATAATGACGTACATCAACGTGTGCTCCATACTTTCAAGTTACAGCACAAAAAAAATCAAGTGCATATTCTTGCATATTTCGGAGTTATGTTCAAATTTGTCTCACTGAATCGGGTTTCAAAAAACTCGCTCTTGACGGTGGTATATATCAAAAAGTTATAATTTCTGCAGCACTAATTGTCAGAACGAACTTGTTAAGCCCATTATTTTTAGAAAAAATGTGTACCTTTATTTAAAAAATAAAATAAAATTAATACACTGAACCAGATCTGAGAAATTCGATTTTTAGAGAAACAATTTATTTGTGCCTGCAAAGTTTTTCAACTTTCCACTCAATTTTCTTGGAAAAAGTATACAAAAAAAATAGTAATATTTTATGATAGGTGTAATTATATGATAGAGCTTAATAAAGAATAAACAAAAGGATTAGGGATAATCCTACATTTTTTTTATTTCATGCAAATAGTAGGGGCAGGTAAAAATAAAAAAAATTGTGTTTTTTCTGATTTTTGTCTGTGAATGGGTTTTTCCCTGTATACCTTTTGCGTTTTCCATATAAATGAAAAAAATCCAATTTTCTTTTGTTAAAGAAACTGCAGAAATTATACGAGACGGAAATCAGTAATTCATCTCAGATGATAGTTCAAATGGGCAATCATCAGTTCACAATCAACCACGAACTCATGTTCACAATGTTAGACGGGAAGACAGTTCAATCTGTAACAGGAACTCCTGCAGCTTCTTCTGGTTTCTTATGTGGAACTACAACTTCGGGAATGAATAACTAGACACAAGTGAAAAACAAAACTGTAAACAGTGAAGCTTTGAAATTCGGAATGTCTCCTCTCCACGGTCGTATAAAATTTATGGAGTGTATCCTCCATGTTGCCTACAATTTGCCATTTAAAGCATGGAGAACTAACAGTGAGTGTCTTCGGTACGAGTAAGGAGGATGGCGGCACGCTCGCGGTTGCTCGGCTCAGCTCGTCCGACGGGGTGGTTCTTGTCCACCTTACTTCACACCACCTGTTCAGCACACAAAAATCTCGTGCCATTTTGATCAAAGAAAAAACAAAAGAGAGAAGAAAGCTACTCTACTTAGACTTCGGACGAACTTCAAAAAAATAGAAAAGAAAGTAAAAGGAAAATCCAAGGACTTGTGCCCATGGCCAGGAGAAAGATTGGGAAGTTCTCCGCGAAACTTATCCTAGCTATCCTAAACTAAACCTAAACTAACCTAATGTCTTAAACTAAATCCTAATCTAAATCTATCTATCTTACACTAACCTACAGCTACTCCCTATCGCGCACTTTGTCCTTCCCCTTTTCGCTCCTCGCCAAACGGGTTCATCAAGTATAGGCATGCCTGGTGGAAGTGGCAAAAACTGGCCTGCCCACCCTTTATGTCTGGTGACACAACCGTTTGCTATCTCTCTGGCCAAGGATGATTGTGAGGGATAGCCCCTAACGCGCTCACCAGTCACGACCTAAATCCGTCGTAGAAGAAGTCCGTTAGTTGTCACGTTATGTCGTCATTGTTCGTAGTCGTCCTGTCTTGTCCCCGTTTATCTACAGAAGGACGGCCCGACAGGCCATCCACACACCAAATAAAAAATTTCCTATTCACACATATTTATGTAAAGACATACCACTGAAATATTGCTGATACTCAATTTATTATAAAAATTACACTTACCAAACTCATCTCAGAAAAAAAAAATCGACAAAAAAAAAATTTTTTTTTACAGAGGGACTCCGCCTCACTGTATTTGGTTACTTCTTCAACCAGAAAAAATTCCACTATCAGCGGCAGCGACCAGCTGTTCGTCTCTTGATTTTCTTTCAAATTATTCTCGGGGTCGATGCTCTAACCCGTTGATATCAATTTGGGTTATCTGTTTCCCATTGTCCTACTTTTCCCCTTCTTTTCTTGTTTCGACCTTGTCCTCTCTTCGTTAGTCTTTTTCCTCTTTTCCTTGTCATGTTTCGTCTTTGTCAGCTATGAGTGGTGTTTTCCCTTTTTCGGGACATTGAAATGAGAAATTTCCCTTTCCAATGTCCTACGTCTCGTCAATGTTGGTTACAAAAATGTTCGTTTAAACAAACAAAATCCTGAACGATGCTGTACATAAATACTGTTTATGAGAATTCCCGATATTTTGCCCAATAAGCAACTTCAATAATTACTGAACTCAATAGTGAATTTGCGTATTTAATTATTTTACGATATTCTGCCCAAAAAGCAACTTCCATAGTGTTATTGATTTGCTTATTGGAATATTTTATTGACCCGAAAAGTTGCGAACAATTCATATTTGATTATTTTACGATATTCTGCCCAATCAGCAACTTCCATAGTGTTATTGATTTGCTCATTGGAATAATTTATTGACCTGAAAAGTTGCGAACAATTCATATTTTGGCAACTTGCTGATTGTTAACTTCAGTAATTGGAAGTATAAATCGAGTTAAGAAATTAAATAAAGTGCACAGTTGTTATACCAAGTACGAAGTGTACATATCTTTCTAACAGTGGTCCTTCGAGCAAAAATAGTTACAACCATTGCCAAGCCTACCTTTTGTTCCTAGTGTGAGGCTGCACTAGGGTGGTTATAAACTATCACATATAAAAAGTAATAGTTTACTTCAGTAAAATTTGAAGGTAACAGTTTACCTTACAACAGATCGATATAATTTTAAGAAGCCTACCAAAGTGGTATAAAATGAAGAATCTTGAGAGAATCATGCATAAGCGTACCCCGGAAATGCTTGCAAGGCAGTACGGCAAGGCAAAGAGCCTTTGGACTTCCATTAAGGCTAATTACCCCATCATGATGGACCGAAGCGAAGAAACCGCGGCCGCCTTTCTGCCGAAGTACGAGGCAGCAAAAGCCATTTCTTCAAAAATAAAAGAATTCATAGCGAAGAATTCCCCAGAACTATTGGAGGAGGAAAAGAAGAAGACGATACCGAAGGTCCAGTCCATCCAGGAATCAGCCAGGCTCTCGAAGCCCCGTCGGCCATAGGTCCTAACCCGAAGACGGATGCAGCGATCAACTTACCAATGCATTTCAATCCGACCCCATTGCAAAAAACCGAAGCAATGACTTCAATTAACCCTAAAAATGGTAATAACGAGCAGTTCGTTACGGCTGACGATCCACAGTCTTACCGTCATCAAACCCCACAACACGAAAGGAGAGAGCACGCCAGTAACGGTTCCCGATTTGGGATGCCACAGAATCATCAAGATGCTCAAACACACCCTGAAACTACCCAGACGCTCAGGATGCCAGCCCAAACCACGTATACATTTGTGCAAGGAGTTGGGTTCGCTTTGATTAACCCCGAGGGAGGGGTACACCGAGGATACAACATCAGTCCCCTACAGCAGCCACAGCAACCCCACTTAATTCAACAGGACAACAAAAACCCAACCGAAGCACTACTACACGCGATAGCCAAACTCACGCTAGAGCGAGAGAACGTATCACATGCCACAAGGGCGGAAGGAAGTAGTATCAAAATCCCAGAAGTGAACTTAAGAGAATATAGTGGTGATATCACGAAGTACCGTGAAGTTAAGGAGCAGTTCGATTCACTGGTACAAAGGAGCCGAACGTCCAGCATCGATCGCTTCGCTCTACTCAAGTCGAAGCTAACTGGGAAAGCATTGGAAACAATTAGTGACTTAGATTTAACTGAAGACAATAATCCAATTGCCTGGTCAACATTGGACCGAACGTTTGACAATCCAAGGCATCTAGTTAAATAAGAACTAGAGGCTATGTTAGCTCTACCTCAACGACCAACAATCCCAGGGAATGCAGAGTCTATAATAGCATACATGCATTATACTAAAGGACGGGTCTCCAATCTCAAAAGAAACAAGATAAATGGAGAACAGATCATGGCCAATTTAATACTTCGAAGCTTTGATCCTATCACACGGGGAAGAATGGACGATTTTGTAAACTGTAAGACCAGACTCCCCACCTTAGAGGAGATAGAAGATTTCCTGTTCACGGAATATCAGCACTATCTAGATCAAGGCGACAACCATCTGTTTACTCAGAGAGTGTCCGAAAAAGAGTCCAGTATCCCGCAGACGAGAGTACATGTTACTCTCCAACCCAATGAAGCAGGAGCAAAAGTGACAAAGAAGTGTTTCATTTGCACAGAACAACATCCAATAATAGACTGTCCAAAGTTGCTGAGTGCCCCGAATCGAGAAGCCTTGCTACGTGATCACAAGATCTGTATCTATTGCGTAAAGCATCGATTCGACTATCGTTCCCCTTGCAGATCATGGCAGTATCTTATATGCAAAACCTGTCAAGGACCTCTCCTTACAGAAATGCATCCTGATTCCATTCCGATCATGACTCCTTCATCAACTAGCAGCACTTACCTATGCCAAAATGAGTCCGATGCGTCTTCTAGTGTGCTTCTGCCTACGGCCATTGCTACGCTCATAGTAAATAATGACAACGTTCCAGACCGCTGTTTACTAGATCAGGGCAGCCAAGCTAACTATATATCCGAAGATCTGGTCCAGAAGCTGCGATTGCCAAAAAAACGGACACTTGTCAAAATCATCGAAGTAGGAAAAGAAATTGGAACAGTCCGTTCCATTGCCAACTGGACAACCCAGACCTACCAATCGTGAATATAAAACCACTGGTAGTCAAACGAGTTACCGGATCACTCCCAAATATGCCCAGTCACATCGCCTGGAAATCCTCCTTTGATAAACCACTTGCAGATCCACACTTCAACAAACCAGCCCACATCCCTATATTATTAGGTGGCCCAGTATATTCTACGGTGATACGTCCAGGTCTGGAGAAGAAGGATGGGTTGTTACTTCAAAATACCTACCTTGGTGGGTGGATCGTGTCTGGAGACCCAGGAAACGGAACAATTGGAAAACGATCGGGAAAAATTTCGGATCCTCTGGCCCCCCAACAAAACACAACCATTGGGTGAGTTTTGGCAAAACACCGTGACATACGGCGTGGACTGTGGACCATGGCAAGCAATTCGAACAATCCACCAAGATTGCCGATGATAACGCAACGGATCTGAAAATCCTTTCAAAGATATGGAAATTACCATGACACATGTCTCTCGAAATATGGTTGCTGAAGAAAACTTTATTGAGAGGTTCTCCTGCTTTAACCGTCTACTACGAGTAACCGCTTATTGTCTTCGGTGGGCCAGAAAGAAGCAAACACGTGAGACGGGCCCAATCTCCGCGGAAGAAATATCCAATGCTAAGGCAAAAATCATTCAGTATGATTCTGAAAACATCTGGATTCCTGCTATAAAATCACGAAACAAGAAATGTATCCGGAGTTGTCCCACATGCACTCGATGGAAGGCCCAAACTATCCAGCCGATTATGGAAGATCTACCCACGGCACGAATCACCCCAGCACCAGCATTTAGCAAAATCGGTGTCGATTTGTGCGGTCCTTTCTGCATTAAAGCTAGCACAATAAGGTTCAATAAAATTATAAAAGTTTGGGTGGCGGTCTTTGTCTGTTTAGTTACCAAAGCTGTTCACTTAGAAATTTGCTCGGATCTAAGTACGGAAATGTTCCTGGCAGCCTTCACACGCTTCGCGAACAGACGGTGCTGGCCATCTCTGGTCCTCTCTGATAATGGTACCAATTTTATTGGAGCAAAAAAGAAGATTATCCAAGAATGGAGCAAGGTCTCCAATAACTGCAAGGACAGACTAACGATCCATGAGATTGTTTGGAAGTGCAATCCGCCATACAGCCCTAACTTCGGCGGGCTATGGGAGGCCGCCGTGTTAAGTCTATGAAACATCTAATGAAGAAAATGTCTAATATAACTAATCTGACCTATGAAGAATTCAACTCCTTATTATGTCGCATCGAAGGTATTTTGAATAGCCGACCACTACATCCAGAATCATCTGAAGCAGAAGACGCACCCGCCCTTACACCATTCCATTTCATCACGCAACGGAGCTTCAGGAACCCCGTAATCGACGCAAGTCCATCAACTGCCATCCCAATCACAAAACGCTGGTTACAAGTGCAACAAATTCATCAACACTTCTGGGAACGTTTCCACCGAGAGTACCTCCACCAACTGCAGAAGAGAAATAAATGGAGATTCCCAGCTCGAACACTCAGCATCGGGGATCTGGTACTACTACAAGAACCAAGTGTTACTCCTGCCGATTGGAAAATGGGTCGAATTATTGAATGCTATCCTGACAGTAAGGGAGATGTTCGGAGAATCGATGTAAAGACAACCAAACGGGAGGTCGTGCATCGAGCAACAAATCGTTTGGTCCCTCTTTTCCCAGAAGATGCCCAGGACGAGCCCGCCGTAAGCCGAAGCATTCGGCAGCATGCTCGCACCACCTCACTGCTAACTCGAGTACTTTTATGTTTGCTGGCCCTCACTACCATAACAACTAAAGCCTTAGAAATCCAAACACTCACTCCAGGTATCCATATTCAACGATTGGGAGACACTTTCATCAAATACTCCGACTTGGAGTTCTCGGTCGAAACCACTTTGAATTTTACCGCCGACCTGATTACCATCGACAATCATGTGAAGGAATTCTACGATTACTGCCAACAATATCAGAACAGCAGCTACTCAAAGTTATATCAACACTGCCGTTCTCTAGAAGAAACTGTTAGACGCGAGGCCATGACAGTTAAGGAAGGAATCGCTGCAAGCTATCTCAGTGAACGGACCAAACGTTCTATTGGGCCTATAGTTCTAAAAGGAATTGTCAAATATGGTCCCCAAATACTTATGACTGCATCGCGTATCAAGCAGTAGAGAATTACCAACTAGAGCATCAAATCGTCAAATTGGAGAATAAAATAAAAAAAGGTATTAGAAACATCCCGCCTCATGGCAGACATCAATGACCTAGAATCTATAGCTGTTGACGTGCGGCTTCATGCCTTGCTTGAGCAGCAGCAGCAACTTCGGCTTCAAGAACAAATGAACGATTACTCAGCCAGCATTCAACTCCAGGCAAGTCATCAGAACATCATCACCATCAGGCCCGTTGAACCTCTACAGACCTATGTCAGCAAACTAAACGGAGGTTTGAACTTTTGCAGGCTGCCAACTATACCAAATGCAACCTCACTATTCAATTTTAACAGTATAACGAAGACCATCCGCAAAAATATGGTTATCGTGACGTTCAATATTCCTCTGGTCCAAACGAGAAATTTCTCTAAACAGGCCTTTATCAGCCCAATCGAAAATTTATGGGCTATTATTAAGAGACGTGTCATGGCTTTAAAACCGAGAAATGTGAAGGAGCTATGGGACACAATCCATCAAGAATGGTTTAAGATACCAAAGGAAGAGTGCGCACGCCTCACGTGCTCCTTGAATAAACGATGTGCCGCCGTAATTATCCAAAAAGGATACCCAACTAACTACTAGGTAAGTTTACATAAGTTAATTTTAGTTTTAACTTGTTATTATTTAATTTTTTTATATTTTCAGATGTCTTTGACGAGACTCTGGCGTGTTACGAAAACACATATTTTTTTTATTTTTTTATTTTTTTATATTTTTTTTTTTTTTTATATTTTTTTTATTGTTTTTTTTTTAATTTTTTTTTTTTATAAATTAATTAAGTATTAATATCAATAAAAGCAAATATTGAAGATCCTTATTAAATTGTTTTACTTTAACATTCGTTTTATCTTATCATAACTTTGTATGATAGGGTGTGCTAATTAGCGTGCCAGCACTGAATATCACAGATAATCCGGCAACGGTATGCAAGAGTGCGTCAAATATGATCCCTAACACTTGGCTTAGGTGTGTAAATCTTTGGCGTGGTATACGCCCACCTTTTCGCCTCTAAGTTGCCTATCTCGTATATGGAGTTACCTTTAGCTTTCAAAACTATTGATTTTAAAAACTTGGGCCCTAGTTTAGCGTTGTAATTGTCCGGTGAACTGCTCTGTTTGAAATTTCGTCTTTAGACTATCTGTCCTTCCCTATATTTGATGTCTCTGCTTCGAGTATCATAAATCTTTCTTGCTTTCTGGTGTGCTCGCCTTAGATTGTCAAATATTTTATTCCTTATTAGCTTTAATTTGTCCTTATTGTTGATAATTTCCGTGTCCACATCTTTGACCGTATCTAGCTTGCGGAGGATATCATACGCTCCCGCGTGTTGCATCATATGGGTACGAAACACAGCGTAGTAGGGTTCAAACGTAGTCGCATCGTGGACTACGCTCCTCAGCGAGAAAGCCGCGTTGCTGACGTGGATGTCCCAGGTTTTCTGATCACCGCTTAGGTACGATCTGATCTTCGTCAACACGGAGCGGTTAACCCGTTCTGACGCATTGGCTTGAGGAGAGTAGATCGCGGTGCGGATATGTTTGACTCCGTATTTTCCTAGAAAGCTGGCAAATAGTTCTGAGACGAACTGTTTACCATTGTCCGAATGGATAAACTCCGGTAGCCAAAGATATGGAACACGCTTTCTTCAAGATATTTCACGACCTCAGCAGCCATTGCCTTCATAATTGGTTTTAAAAATACAAATTTAGAAAAATGATCTAGGACTATAAAAATGTGTGTGTTTCCGTTCTTAGTACGTGGGTATGGCCCTAGAAAGTCAATGTACAGTCTTTGGATAGGCCGCTCCGTGATAGTCTGTTATCCCATCGCCGATCGAGAAACGATGTTGGGGGGTTTGCTACACTTGCAGATTTCGCAGGCTTTGACCAAGGTCTGGAAATCGGTAGCCATGCCTGGCGAAAAGAACATCTGCCTAAATTTTGACAGAGTCTTTTGGACACCCCCGTGTCCTGCAGATGGTGAGTTGTGTGCAGTCTCCACTAGACTACCACGCAACTCCTTCGGAATCCAGAGTTTCCACGCTCTGTCTTCTTGTATCGCGTCGCCATTTCGTATGTCTGTTCTTTTGTACACGAATCCGTCGGAAACACAAACGTCGGGTAGTCGGTCTTTGTTGTCGTTTATTGTCTTCCTTAATTCGTCGTACTCCTCCGAGGAAAAGTATGGCTAATGAAGGTCAACATCCAGCATTACGTTCTCAGGATTGATCTCATCCATGTGAACACGTGAGAGAGTATCAGGGACTACATTTTGGCTACCTTTCCTATGTTCGATCTGGAAGTCAAACCCTTGAAGTTTTAGGCTCCATCTAGCCAAACGGCCAGATAGATCCTTTTGGGTCATTAGCCACTTCAGACTCGCATGATCGGTTATAATAGTGAAAGGTAATCCTTCCACATAGGCTCTGAACTTCTTCATTGACAGAACGGCCGCATAGCATTCAAGTTCCGTTACACTATAATTCCGCTGAGCAGAATTGAGCTTCTGGGACATGAATGCTATCGGTCGTTCGTTGTTCTCCGTGTCCATCTGGAAAAGCACACTCCCTACACCAGATGTTGATGCGTCGCATTGTATATAAAATCGTCTTGTGAAGTCCGGGTTCGTTAGTATCGGTGCTGTCACTAGAGTCGTCTTAAGTTTTTGAAAGGCTGTCAGTGCTTCGTCTGTCATGTCATGTCATGCCTTTCTTCAGACAGTCGGTCATTGGGGCTGCCATAGACGCAAAATTTGGAATAAAGCGCCTATACTAGCCCGTCATCCCTAGAAATCGACGGAGTTGCTTGGGAGTCTTTGGAACTGGGAAATTCTCGACCGCCGAAACCTTGCCAGGGTCAGTTCGTAGGCAACCATCACCGACGATGTAACCCAAGTATTTGATCTCCTTGTAACAGAATTTGCTTTTCTCCACATTTATAGTCAGACCCGCTTCCCTCAGACACTTGGCCACTTCCTGCAGCAATCTGGCATGGGACTCGAAATGTGGAGAACAAATAAAGAGGTCAACGAGATAGACAAAGACATACTCTTTCAGGCGAGAGGGTATGACCTTGTCCATAAGCCTACACATTCTCTGGGCGGCATTACACAGTCCGAACGGCATAACCGTATACTGGTATAATGGCCTCCCAGGGACTGCGAACGCTGTCTTCTCGCTTCACTTGCGCTCCAAAGGAATCTGCCAGAATACGTCTTTCAGATCGATTCCGAATCTGGTGTCCTGCAATCTACTCAGCAGTCCCACGATATGAGGAAGCGGGTAAGCATCTTTCTTTGTTACTTTATTCACTTTTCTTGAGTCCAGGCACAGTCTGTTTTTGCCGGGTTTTCTCACCAGCACCACTGGAGAGCTCCAAGTACTGTTGCTCTCTTCTATCACTCCAAGAGAGATCGTCCTATCTAACTCCTCATATAACAGCTTCTGGATTCCAGGTGAAACTGGGTAGTGCCTTTGCTTGATGGGAATCTTCTCGATTATGTGTTCTTCGAGGCTGGTTCTACCCAATCAGAACAACGTGCAATCAGCAGCTTGATTCTCTCCAGTTCTTGGGCTTCTGCTGGTGAGAGTGCCTGGACCGGAGACCGTTCTTCCGTCGGCGATGGGATGTCGAGTTCATTAATTATGTTCGGAGCGACCTTAAATGTTCCCCAGAAGTTAACCCCCAGATAAAGGACCTGTTGTAAGTTTGGCACGCCGAAAATTTCTAACTCGTGAGACTTGCCACCCCAGGAGACTACTGTTTTAAATCGTCCTAGTATTCGTTGGTGGTTTCCGTCTGCTGTTCGTATGTCCGTACTCATCCTAGTCATCACTATGTTATGTTTGTCTAAAAAGTCAGTCGCTCCTTTCCCTAAACAACTAATTGAAGCTCCACTATCCAATAGGCCCATGAGCTCCTCATCGTCTATCCTAACCTTTGCGTATTGCCTATTGTCGTCCGAAATATTTATCACAGTCGCTACTACATCTCTCTTTCGTCGTCTATTTATTGCACATATTTGCTTTAGCCTCCTAATTTTCAAATAGTTCCTGCCCTTCTCCACCGGCGCTGTCACTTCCTCTCCAAAGATACGCTTTCTAGTGGCTTTATACTCCTGCAGGCGTTGGTGGAGACTCTTCCTTTAAGGGATTTCCTTCTTCGTGGAGGTATCATCACCTTCTGGAACCCTCTTCAAAATTTGGAAGTCTTCTCCTCGCTTTCCGGGAGTGTGGTCTGACTGGTTCGTCCCGGTCGCACTGCCGCCTCTCAGGTTTCCCTGACACTGTGCTGCCTCCTATCCATTATGGCCCTCAGAATCTCATGATCCCTAAAATTATTTTTAAACTGTTTCAGCAATTCCCTTTCGAGTCGCTGGTAGCTCAGGCACCTATCGCCTTCATTTTCCTTCAGAAATTGCCAAAACCACCTCTCTGCAGAACCGCTTACAAGGTGATGGAAGTGGGTGAATAGCTGGTGGAAACTTTCAACGGACATAGTTTTCGATGTCCCGTCAAACTTAATGCCCCACTTATGAATGTCCACCTTCCGTTCCGAAAACCGTGGGAATGGTTCAGTGAAGCGTGGAGCTTGTTCATGTAGTGGGTCATTTATTGGTCGTTCGTGTGGTGGTGGGTTAAAAGTTGGCCTGATTAGTGTCGGCGTTGGTTGGTGTAACAGTTCCGTCCAGTTGAGTGGGTGCGAAGGAGTGGACTGTCCTTGTCGGGTGTTGTCTTGTCGTCGGTCGTTCGTTGTCGGTGGTTCGCTCTGCTGCGGAGAGCTCCAGGTTGCAAATCTTGTCGTTGATCGCCTTGATTTTCTCCTGGAAAATAGTCATCATATCTTTCATACTTTCGGCAAACACCGAAATGATCTCAACCTGGTTCTTCTTTACCACTTGAGACACCACCTTTTGTATCTCCTGTGTTATCCGTCTTGTGTCCTCCACAGTCTTACTCCGCAGGTCGGTTAGGTCGTCTTCGCCATCAGAAGCTTGTTGTCCGACCCTGGTCGCAACTACAGTTGCCGTCGCTTGGTTGCCTAGCGACAAACTTAGCCGTTGATTCCTTTGTCCTACAAGTTCTCTGGCTTGTAGTCTTGTGTCTGTTGTATTTCGTCCGTTTTGTATTTTGTATAAGTCAAGTAGGTCATGTTCCATTGGAAGGAATCTTGTCTCTAGGTCCTCACGTAGCTCTACCGTGGACCGAGTTACCCTCTGTCTTGTCGTCGCAGTATAGTCTGTCATGTTAGAGTTCGTAGGGTAATTCCCGTCGTCATGGCCAAAGAACAGATAGTCGTCGTTTTTAGCAGGTGGCAAGTCATATCCGTCTGTTCCTTGTTCGCGTTCCAACTTTGCTCTTAAACGCGTTACCCGCATTCCTGGCGGAAATGCTCCTTGGGACCCAGTGTTTTTAGGTATTGCCCCTAAATTTCTACTATCTCCCTCCATGATAAAATTCAGTAATTCCCTACTTCAAACACCAGAAACAAAAAAAATTGTAAAAGCGAACCCTTACTAAAAGCACAGATAGTAAACTACCCAGATGTCGCACGCCCATATAAAAAAATTAAGCTTATTTTTATCGTGGCAGACAACGTGGTAGCAGACAAAGAGCTTTCAGAATAAGTACAACAAATAAAGCCTTTTCTTTTTCCTCACTCCGTTCGCTCGTGTGGCAAAAGTTCTTTTTTCTCATCGTGTGTTATGACATGCAAACGAACGAAGTGCAGTGTAAAGGGGTATGCGGAAAGGGGCATGAAGATGCATGACGGTGAAAGAATAAATTTTCATGACTGGAAGTTTTGCAGACGCGTATGCGTTGTATATGAAAGGTGTAACTGAAGGCGGGAAAAGTCAATCATTTCGTTGCACTTTAAACAAATTGCCTGATGGAAAATTATTTAAATTTCCTTAAAAAGGAACAGCTAAATACGATGAATGGCTGGCTTTAGCAGAGGAGTCTCGGGAACACAAAAGCCTTAAAACACCCATATATGCAGCAAACAAAAGAAATATTTTAAAAAAAATGCTTACCCTTCTCTCTTGTTAAAACGAAGTGTTGCTATATCTGATGACGAGTTCATTTGTTTTGATCCAACGAGAGCTAAGGTTACATATGAAAACTGCAATAAATTAGTTGGATTCGAAAGTTGTTACAGTAGAAGAACTAAACTTGTCTTCAAAAAGGTTATCAAGAAAAAGATTCAATGATAACGTTGAATTTACTTGCTCCAACTGTGAGACTCATATAAAAGGGCAACCTATTTATATTAAAAGAATTGAGAGGCTTAAGAAATTGAACAATAACTTAAGCATAACAATAAAAGGAAATCGTAAATCGAAAATAAATTTGCTGCAGGGAATTCATCGCTTAAAAGAGGACAAAAAAAGGCTGCAAGTGCGTGAAAAGCAGAGTATCCAAGAGGAAATTGATTTATTGCTTTTTATTGATCAAAATACTAAGACATTTTGGAAGCTCATTCTATCTGAGGGTACAAAAAAGTACACCGACGAGGAGAAGTGGATTCGCAGTGCATTTTTTTCCGTTCGCCTTCCGGATACAACTTTTTACGGGATCAGCTTGGACTACACTTGCCGCACCCGTCTACATTACATAGGTGGATTAAGATTAAAAGTCTGTCACCTGGAATAAATATAAATATTCTAGAGGAAATGAAGAAAATAAATTAGACATTATCACCAAAAGAAATAGAAGTCACCCATGATCTAATATATGGGCTAAGTCTGTGTGTGTTTTTATGATTCGGAAATTTTAAGCATGTTTTGTATCATGTCGTTTGTCCAAGCAATATACATATGAAACAACTTGAGATTGAGGTATATAATTGTCTTGATTTATGCGCGGAGCTATTTGCTGTGATCAAGGACCCACAAATAGTAGTTTATTTAGTAAGCTTAATCTAAATGAAAAAAAAACCTTAACTTGAAGAAATGATGGATGGGGTGGCCGTGGTGTAGTGGTAACATCATCGCTTGTCACGATGTTGATTCACGGTTCGAATCCTGATGTCAAGAATCATCTATTTATTTCACATGCAATAAATAAAAAAGTCGATCACTTGCGACAGCTAGGACAATTCTACTGTGAAGGCATAACACTGGCAGTAGGGTGGTCATATGGCCAAAATGCAACTTGATCGTGATGATGACATCAGGAGGACGGGAAAAAATACTGTGAATCATGAGCAACGACAATAATAGCGGAAATAAAACAAAATACTCCCCAGTTATCTGGACAGCCACCCTTGGAGTTTACAGAAACTTAATACCACCTGAGTTTCAAACCATACCACTCTATCTTTCTCTCTGTCTCTTCCTTTCCACAAAAAAAAAAAAAAAAACCCACGTGTTCTAAAAATTAGTAAAGGGTATTCATATCCCCTTTAACACGTGCAAATTATAAAAAAAAAAATAAAAAATTAAGGATTATATATTAAACATCGAACCCACAAACGCAAGAAATAGATCATTTTGTTTCAAAGGCTTGGCTTTAACTATAGAAAGCGTTTTAAAAATAAGAGACACATTATTCATGGATCATGATTGGTTGGTTTAAGAAGGTGAGCTTATGCTCTTCACTTAGGCCTCCATTCGGCCCGTTGTGTTCCCCTCATCTATGTAACTATAGGAAATCGTGCTGTGCTTTGGGAATTATGTGTTGAGAGGATTTAGGTCTAGGGATCATGGGTAATATCAACGGGAAACTATATCGTATAGTGATCGGGGAATCGTAGTGTTCGTCTGGCGAACTCCAATATATCCCCGATTCCTTTCTTACTGAGGTATGTAATATCCGGAATCCTTGGAGATCCCAGAATTTTCAGTCTTAGCCTCGCTGTAGCAGGGCAGTGGCAGAAGAAGTGTTCTATATCTTCCTCCTCCTTCTTACAGTTGGCACAGATTGTTGTATCAGCTATCCCGAGTCTGAACGAATGTTTGTTGAGATTGATGTGCCCTGTTAAAAGTCCCACCATCAATCTCAATTGTGTTCTGCTTGAGTTAAGAGCTCTTTTTGCTGTGTTGTTACTCGGTTTAGTTATTTCAGATCTAGCCACTTTGCAAGTGTCTAGATTCGTCCAGTAGTTATTGAACTATTGTCGTATCTTTTCATTGATTATTGTTTTAATAGTTGTCAGAGGGACCCCTATTGTATTATCCGGGTTCAGTTCTGTGTTGCCTGCTCCTTTCCTTGCTAATTCGTCTGCCTTTTCGTTACCCGGTACACCTTCGTACCATCAAGTGAGACGGAATCTATTGCGTCTCCCAGTGAAGCTGTGATAATGCGGTTTCTAAGCATGTTTTCTAACCAATTGTTTATTACTTGGTTATTAGAGTATATCGAGAGTGGCTCCATATTTTTTTGAGTTTTCACATTGTTAAATGCCCCTTCCATATCTAGAAAAACGCCTGCGACTGATTCTTGGATCATAATGATTTATATTACATTTATGTAAATAAATTTAATCAAGATCCGTTAGAGAACTTATTTGGTAAAATAAGAGCGCGGAATATTAATAAAAGTATTCCAAATGTTTCCGAATTTAACTCCCTGCTAGCCAAAGTTATATCGATAAAATTTTTATTCAAACCGAAATGTTCCAACTGCGAAGAAGACGATTCGTAATATCTACAGGTGGAATGGAATGCTATTTTGCAGAGTGATATAGAAGAACAAATAATACTTACCCAAGAGCTATCACAAAATCACGACATTCTTAAGAATGAGGAATGTTTTGCAAATAACATGAATACGAACAATGTAGTTAATCCACCAGATGAAGACGCAATATCAGTCAAGGTACCGCAGGTCAACGACCTAGCTACAAGATACTTTGCCGGATATTGCATCTTTAAAACAATAAAAAAAGGAACAAAATCTGTGAAAATTGTGCTGAAGACATGTCAAAGGACAAACAGAATTTCGATCTAACGGAAGTATTGATAAAATTAAAAGAATATGAAAATTCAAAAGAAAATACGGTTCTCTTATGGCCGTCAGAAAAAGATTTTCAAGTATGCCGTCTTCATGTACAAATATTTTCCGAATACTTTCGAGAACTTCCTTTTGCATCTAACTTAAAAGAAAATATAATCAAAGAATGTATACTCGTAAATGCAACAAATAATCATTTTCCGAATTGGTTCAATGTATGTTATGATTAAGGTGATTTAACTGCAATTTAATACTAACCTAATTTATATAAGTTAATGATTATTTTGTTAAGTTAGTTAGTTGTTTTTATAATAATTTCGAACATCAGTCACCTTCACTTAAGTAGGCCAAGAGCAGTGATCAGTTATTATAAGGGCATACATAAATATAAAATGTAGTATGCAAAACTCATATTCATATCCATTTTCAGAGCAAATTCGTGTCCACAAAGTTTACAGAGTTTTTATTTATTTAATCAAGTGCTGAAAATATGGTACATAAATACAGACAAAATAACAAGCACACAACATAAGCCCAACCATTTGCACATATATTTATACGATCTATACAGATACTCCATATCCGTCCTACCCACGTGTCGGCATCAGAACTCCGTGACCGCAGTCGCACAAAATATTTTTTTTGTTTCTTTTTTGCAGTGAAGGTAAACAAGGGTATGTGTGAGTGACACGATGGACTAAAAAGTGAGCAGAAAAAACAAATGTTCTGTGTTCTGATTTTTTCCCTTTTGTAAGAAGTTTAAGCTTTTCAGAAAGCTTTTTTTAGTGAATTTCGTTTTCATATATCACTTCTTACCATATGAATAAGACATCTGGGTAGGAATAAGACTGCCTGGATATAACTTAGTGTCATTATTCTTTCCCCACCGTGACATCGCCATTTATGTCCGTAGTGATATTACTTACCAAGTTCTACCACAGTATGGCCACTGTTCCAACCCGGAATTTAATTTCAAATGGCTAAAATTCACCGTCCGTAAGCAAATAATTCACTACTGCTTTATTTACAGAAGCCCTAGTGCGGACAGCAACTCAACTTTTGATGAATTCGATGCGTTGTCCGATTCCATCACTCGAATTGTCTCCTTGTATCCTCATACTGAAATTGTCATTGCGGGCGATTTCAATATACACAATTCGGATTGGCTTCAACATTCTGGCCAGACAACACCCGAAGGAAGGTATGTTGAACTTTTTGCTGAGATTAACAATTTGACTCAGCTTGTAAATGAGCCTACACGTATACCGGACATTGTAAGTCATTCCGCCAACACCTTGGACTTGTTTCTTACTTCTCACCCTGATAAATACACCATTGATGTTTTAGCGCCTCTAGGTCGGTCTGACCACAATATCGTATCAGCTAAATTCTCGTACTCCGACCACACAGTTAAAGAAAAAACTCCTAAAAGAAAAGTATGGCAATACGAGAAAGCCAACTGGAGCGGCCTTAATAGCTTCTTTAGAAGTTTTAACTGGTCGCTATGCTTCCTCGATAGCGACGTGGATGCCGCTGCTGATATGATCACTAACACTATACTCTTAGGTATGAATGACTTTATTCCTAACAGAATAAAGAGCATTAAACCTAAGGCAAACTCGTGGTTTGACCAGAGCTGTAAAGAGGCTATCAGGTTGAAAGAAGTAAGTTTTCGGTCTTATAAAGCCAATAAATCTCAGGAAAACCGAAAGAAGTTTAAACAAGCCAGAAAAGACTGCAATGCCCATATTCGGCGTGTAAAATTCTTACATGACCAAAAATTGAGGCCAAAAATCCTACAAAGTCCCAAAGGTAGTAAAAATTTTTGGTCATTCGTCAAAAATATTAAAAATTCTGCCTCGTCTGCCATCCCCACGCTCATTTACAATGACATTCCAGCTGTCAGCTCCTTAGACAAAGCTAATCTGCTTGCTGCTCACTTTGCAGCGAGCTCCACGCTGCCAGATATTGCTTTGTCTCCACCTGTATTTGAGAGCGTCAAATTTTCCATGGGACAAGTCCACTTTCGCACTCGAACAGTTGCAGGAGTACTCAAAGGTCTTAACATACACAAATCCGCTGGTCCAGATGGTATCCCACCTATAGTTCTGAAGAGGTGTTCTTCTACGCTGGCAAAACCTCTGCGTAAGCTTTTCTGTCTATCTTACTTTTCAGGGCTCTTTCCGAGTAGATGGAAAACAGCATTTGTCCAGCCCGTCCCCAAAAAAGGCGAATGTTCCTCCCCGTCCAATTACCGACCCATTGCACTTACGTTCCTTCTTTCCAAGGTCATGGAAACGCTGATAAATCGTCAGCTTATGAAATATCTCGATTCACGAAAACTCCTTAATGACCGGCAGTATGGTTTTCGTAGCAACAGGTCCACTGGTGATTTGATGGCATATCTCACCGAGAAGTGGAACCAATCTCTCCATCACTTCGGCAAAACCAAGATGGTTGCGCTTGATATTTCAAAGGCATTTGACAGAGTTTGGCATCAGGCTCTTTTGTCGAAAATGCGTGCATATGGCATCGATGAGTCTCTTCTTCAATGGATTAGAAATTACCTTTCGGGGCGTTTAATACAAGTTGTTTTGGACGGCTTTAAGTCTGTAATTCACCAAATAAATGCTGGTGTTCCCCAAGGCTCTGTTTTGTCTCCGACTCTCTATCTCATTTTTATAAATGATCTCTTGTCTGCAACTTCTAATCCAATCCATTCCTTCGCTGATGACAGTACCCTCAGTTTTTCATATTCGTTCCCTAACTCACGTCCTTGCTCTTCGGCCGTAGAAGGGGAACGGCAACGTATGTTAAACACATTAAATTCCGACCTGGACAGCATAATTAAATGGGGTTCAACCAACAGAGTGGAATTTAATGCTTCCAAAACTCAATGCTGTCTTCTGTCTCTCAAGCGAAACCAAAACCCTCAACCATTATCCATGGATGGTACTTGCATCATTGAATCCGAAAGACTTGCCATTCTCGGTATGTGTATTAATAACCATCTTCGATGGAATGATCACATATTCGAGGTCGCCAAAAATGCTGCAAAATGTCTAGGATTCCTTAAACGGTGCAAGAAATATTTTACCCCGTCTGATCTGGCCTCAATTTATAAGGCATTCATCCGCCCTAAACTGGAATATAACGCCCATATCTGGTCTGGTGCACCCAAGACCGTTCTGCACATTCTTGATAGGGTACAAAATCGCGCGTTAAAACTTATAGGTGATAGAGACATTGTGAATTCCATTCATTCATTAGAACATCGGAGAAATGTCTCCTGTCTCTCCCTGTTTTATCGTTTTTTCCACAAAAAATGCTCCAGCGAAATAGCCAGTTGCATTCCTCCCCTTCAAAATTTCACCCGCAATACGCGACATGCTTCGAATGCACATCAGTTTTCCCTTAAGCCTAACTTCGGTCGTACTGTTAAATATAGGGATTCGTTTATAAGCCGAACGACACGAATGTGGAATGATCTACCAAGCTCTGTATTTCCCCATCACTACAACCTTCAAACATTTAAAGCCAAAGTGCATAGGCTTCTCCTCTGTTCCTCTTCCCCTTGTCCTTAAAAGCCCGTGCCCTGTAACAGTATAAAGGTATTCATATTCCTTTTGGCGCGCGCGAATTATAAAAAAATCTGGGTAGTTTATTATATGTGCTAAAAGGTAGTAAATAGTAAAAAAAAATAAAAAAAATATAGTAAAAAAAAATTCCAACGAAAAATGGTAGTAAAAAATGAATAGAAATAATAAAAAAAAAATAAATTCAAAGAATAGGTAGAAAGAAAAAAAAAGGAAAAAATGCAAAAAAATTAAAGAAAGAGAAATAGAAATAGTAGTAAAACGAAATACCAAAAAAAAATCAAAATCCTATAAATATGTATGGTGTACAGTAGTGCGATATGTATTGCTTTGGTGTGTGAATTTTTGGTCAGGTTTTCCAGGTACCGTTCTGTAGATTTGAGTCTGTCCGTACACGTTAGGGTAATGTCAGCATCGTCGGGTAGTGACTGGTGCCTCGGATACTTGACGAGGTGTTAAAGTCGATCCTTTCCTTCCTTACCACTACTTGCAATCAAGTAATACCCAAAAGAAGGCTGGCCAGGATTTCCCAGATCAACTGCAACACGGACAAAGCTTCGCGGCTTATGCTCGCACCTCATGAACAATATGACTAAAGGTCACTATTCTAGGACAGCAGCTAGCATTCGGCCTTTCCACCTTGTCCCGCTCTTTGCCTAGTCACAGACCTCCAACTACCTCACAGGATCCACTAGCTTAAAGCCTGAGGATTGGATAGCTGCCTTCAGTCTGTGACTAAGCAAGGAGCATTTACAGCCATTGAATGTAAAAGGCAGGAAAGTAAAAAAAAATTTATAAAAATGAAAAAAAACTAATCGCAGATCAGGCTGATTGATATGAGTCCAAGCCGACAACATTCAAAAATAGAAAATCGTCGCCTTGCAGTCGCAAACGTGCCTCTAATAGCCGGTTTTGGTAAAAATACCGTTGGGCGCCATTGTTGTGAGCTAGGGTTGGCCTCGGAGGCGTCTTCGGTACGAGTAAGGAGGACGGCGGCACGCTCGCGCCTGCTCGGCTCAGCTCGTTGGACGGTAAAAGGAAAATCCAAGGACTTGTGCCCATGACCAGGAGAAAGATTGCGAAGGACTCCGCGAAACTTACTAAACCTTAACTAACCTAATATCTTAAACTAAATCGTAATCTAAACCTATTTTACACTAACCTACAGCTACTCCCTATCGCGCACTTTGTCCTTCCTCTTTCCTCTTCTCGCCAAACGGGTTCATCATCTACCCGAGGTATGCCTGGTGGAAGTGGCAAAAGCTGGCCTGTCCACCCTTTGTGTCTGGTGACACAACCGATCAGTCGTTCACAGACCTTAGTGGAAATCACACGTGTTTCGGCTTCTCTTAGAATTTTCGCGTGATTTCAAATATAAAAATAGACAGTAGTTCATCAAGTGTCGCGGTAGCGCAGAGCTAGTGTTAGCGAAAGGTGACCTGAGTCATTCGGGTTCAATCCCAACCGGGAAAAAAATTCTTTTTTTTTTTTTTTCTACATAAAAAACAATACAAGTGAGGTACCGAATGAGAAAAAGTGAACGGTCCTTGCTTCCCATAGCGGGAGCAGTGGACACAAAAACATCGGCCGATGAGGCCGAAAGTGAAAGCCACTTGGCAACTGTAGAAAGTGGAACTACAGTAAAGAGGAGGAGGAAGCAGAGGCTGACTCCCTACGAAGGCAAGCGCTTCGACTGAAAAACTGCCGGGAGAAGTGAGGGTGGGGGCGCCGTCAACAACAACAGCAGCAGCAAACAAACGTACATTCGGCTCGGACGGTGGAGAAAATTGCTACAAAAGTGGTAGCAACAGCTTCGCCATGTTAGCGGCCTCCGAGTCTGAGGATGAGGACGAAGAGATGGAGTCCATCAACGAGAGCATACGGCAGCTCCAGCTAAGGGTGTTGACCATAAAGGCTAAACAGACACCCAGAAGAGCGGAAGATAGCCAGTCACTGAAAACAAAACAACAAGAAAAACAGCTGCCTGATACACAGCAGCAACAACAACTGCCTGCAAAGCGGCAGCAACAAAACCAGCTGCCAGCAAAGCAGCAACAACAACATCAACAGCTGCCGACAAAGCAGCCACAACAAAAACAGTTGCCTGCTAAGCAGCATCAGCAACAACAACAACAACAACAACAACAACAACAACAACAAAAACAGCAAAAACAGAATCAGCAGCAACAACAACATCAACAGAAAGACCAGCAACAACTACAACATCAGCAGCAGAAGAGTGCAAAGGAGAAGGTGCCACCAATCAACACCTTCAAGATGGAATTAAAAGACACCATTGAGCTATGTAAGTCGACCATAGGCAATAACTTTTTTATTAAACGTATTAATGAAGATAGGCATACTATCCACTGTAATACAGTGGAGCAGTACAAAAAAATAAGAGGTTTATTAAAGGAAACGACGACGGAGTTTTTCTCCTTCACCCCGAAGGGGGAAAAGTTGCAAACTATGCTGCTGAGGGGGATAGATCCGTCTATCGAACCGGGAGAGCTCCTTAGGATGCTGAAAGAGAAGAAGTGCGACGGTCTTGAATTCGTAGGAGTCAAGCCGTTCACCACAGCAAAGGCCTTCCTTGTTCAGATAGCTGAAGATCAACTTCCAGAAGACAGAGACTATTTTGTTTAGAACGTCGTTATCTGGAGCCTCCAGGGATACCAGAAAAAATTGGCGAAGTTTTCAATCGTGGGACAGCACGGGCAGCCACTAGCGAGTCGAAGTGTGGTTAGATACCTTGGGATCTGGCTAGATCAATATCTATATTTTAACAAAAATGTAGATGCTGCTCTGGTCAGAGCCAGAGGTGCTTTTGCCCTTACAAAGAGACTATTTTATAACAGCCAACTCGATGCTAGGGTGAAGGTAATCTGCTACATGGCCCTTATTCGGCCCATGCTCGAATATGGATGTCCCGTGTGGTTCCACGTGGGAGCAAGCTGGATGGAAAGGATTCGGGTGTTTGAGAGGGCTTGCCTTAGGGCTTGTCTTCAGTTGTACAGAACACCAGAGTCCCAGTACATAAAATTCTATTCTAATGAGGTCCTGCATAATAGGGCCAACATAAACAGAGTGGATAATTTCCTGTTCAATATGATTCGAAGGCACACTGTAAGAGCAATGTCCTCGATTAATAACCTGATCTCCGGGGCATACTACCAATGATTTGTATCACGAGAGTGTGCGTCTTAACGGCTTCATCCCCCCAGAGGCGTTCCTATATTTAAATAGGGACGGTCTGATACAGGATAGGGTAGCGGTGCCGCTAATCTACCATGTCGCCCGAAATGCTGCGAACAGGCGACTTCACTACGACCGACACGTCGCACACAGCACCACGGAGCGTCTCCGGTTTAGTAGAGCGGTATCAAGCCGTGATATGGCGGATGTAGTGAGACAGCACCAGAAATTCTGGTGGCTCGGGGACGGAGAGGGAACTCCCTCGTCATTTAATTTTGATTCGGGGTGGCCTCCGAAGGGGCAAAGTCGGTATAGGTTTTATAGCCTGGCCGGCTTACATAGTTTTAAGGTCAGTTTAAGTAGGTTTAAAAAAAAAAAAAAAAAATTAAAAAAAAAAATACAAAAAAAAAAAAATACAGAAAACTAAATTCCACTATCAGCGGCAGCGACCAGCTGTTCGTCTCTTGATTTTTTTTTCAAATTATTCTCGGGGTCGATGCTCTAACCCGTTGATATCAATCTGAGTTATCTGTTTCCCATTGTCCTACTTTTCCCCGTCCCTTCGTTAGTCTTTTTTCTCTTTTCTTTGTCATGTTTTGTCTTTGTCAGAAATGAGTGGTGTTTTCCTTTTTCGGGACATTGAAATGAGAAATTTCCCTTTGCAATGTCCTACGTCTCGTCAATGTCGGTTACAAAAATGTTCGTTTAAATAAAAAAAATCCTGAACGATACTGTACATAAATACACTAACGCTGACATACAATATTGCTAACTAACTTACCTAATATATAACTAGCACGACCTACGAACCCTACTCTCGTAACCTAACACAAAAATGTTGACCAGAAGAGAAAAATGTATATAAATATATTGTAATATGCGAGCTACGGCTTGAGTAGATAAAACGTTATTCTGTGAGATTATTTCTTTATTTTCTAGTCTATAGAACAATTCAAGTTCACACTACACTATTCTTCGCAAATTCTTTCCTTACAAGGTCTCTTTCTTCTCAAATCACTTTATCTCATTTCAATTACTTAATTCACAAATCCAAACTAATTACTTCTTCTTGTTAACTCTTAACTTTCAATCTAACACAAAATTACAACTTCGCCCATTATCACTTTTCCAATCTCTTCGTGCGGTTCGAAACCAACTGCCCTGCCTCGATCGCCATCTGTCCTTATATAGTCGCATTTCTGATAGCCAGAAACTTCTAGCAAATTCTTCGACCACTGGAACGCGAAAATTCTTATGTAATAATTCCAAGATGAAAGCTGCAGCCAATAATCTCTTGTGGCTATAATTCTTTCTTAATTCCGCGACGTCGTCTTAGACATAACTCGTCTCCTACCGTGGACACGAACCTCGAATGAAAAGACACTTCGGAATGCGTTGCATCTTTTTGGGGCGTAGTTATTATGCTACATTATGTTACACTGCCCCCCTCTTAGATTTGTACGTCCCGAACAAGTGCGTCCTTACTTCGGCCATTGTATCGACTCAGTCGGTCCACATGAACCACTTTCATTTTGGCCCTTGGTCCTCGCTGGATGCGGTAGACAACATCGTTGATGCGGGTTACTATTCTGTAGGGACCCTCCCAGTTCTGCTGCAACTTAGGTGATTTCCACTTTTGGCGATGGGGATTATACAGCCACACTAGATCTCCTTCCTGGAATCCTGACGTTGTTGCCTTGGCATCATACCTGGTCTTCATGCGGTCGCTCGTTATCTTAATCTGGCTTCTGGTCCTTTGGTGTATATCCCTAAGCCTTTCCCTAAGGTCCGCCACGTACTCTTCTTCATTTCTGGGGTCATCGGTAGGAGATCCAAATTTCACCTCACTGGGTAACCGAGCTATTCCACCAAACAAGATCTCGAACGGCGTATGTCGAGTAGTGCTATGCACGGCACTTCTATAAGCCATCAAAAACAAGGGAATCTGCCGGTCCCAATCCCGTTGGTAGTCACCTACGACCTTCGAGAGATGTTCGTCCAAAGACTATGGATGAAGCGGGGTTGTCCGTCTTCTTGATTCCGAGTAGTTGACACATCTCTTGGAAGATTCTTGACTCGAAGTTCCGCCCTTGGTCAGAATGCAATTCCAAGGGCACACCGAATCTGGTCACCTAATTGTAGACGATCTGCTCCGCCACGGTTCTGGCTTCCTGGTAATCCATTACTACGAGTATATACCGATTACCATTGTCGGTTTCCGGAAAGAACCCTGCGATGTCAATGGCGATTCGTTCGAAAGATGCTCCCACGTTGTATTGGTGCATCTTACCTCGAGTTTTGATTCTCTTCTCCCACTGCGCAAAATATGCCTTTAAGGTCGGGCTTCTGTGAGAGATGTTCTGATGATCCGGTTTCTCCATGTTCTCCTTCCAGGCCAGAATCGGCTCGATATCCGGGTCTTCCTTCTGAGCGTTCCGGATCTCATCTACACTGCAGCCGGCGATAGGTTCGGCTCTCAATCTTTGGATGGAAACCAGCTCCCGTTCTTCCTGACGCACACAATGTTTACAATCCGTTCTGCATGGTCTCCGGGACAGTGCATCCGCTTTAGAGTGGAGCTTTCCTTTACGATGCTGTATTTCGTAGTCGTAGATTTGCAGCCTTTCGATCCATCTTGCGACCTGACCCTCAGGACTCTTGAACTGTAATAGCCGTTTTAAGGCTGCATGGTCTGTGCGAAGAACGAACTTCCTCCCATAGAGGTATTTGTGAAAATGCTTCGTAGCCAAGATAAAAGCTAGAAGTTCCCGCCTTGTCACGCAGTAGTTCCTTTCTGGCTTAGAGAGCACCTTGCTGAAGTACGCAACCACCTTCTCTTGGCCGTCATTCACCTGGGAGAGTACGGCTCCTACCCCGACATTACTAGCATCTGCATCCACAATGAACGTTTCCCCGGGAGTGGGGTAAGCTAGTATCGGGGCATCGCATAGCCGTTGTTTAAGTGCCTTGAAGCTCTTCTCGCACTCAATTGACCATTTGAATTGTTTTCCCTTTTCCGTCAACTGGTGCAGGCTCTTTGCGATCCCGGCGAAATCCTTCACGAGCCGTCTGTAGTAGGTGGCTAGGCCCAGGAAGCTCCTTAGTTGGTGTTTATCCTTGGGGACTGGCCAGTTTTTCGCCG
The DNA here is from genome assembly GCA_963082735.1 of Pocota personata. Classification (NCBI taxonomy): domain Eukaryota; kingdom Metazoa; phylum Arthropoda; class Insecta; order Diptera; family Syrphidae; genus Pocota; species Pocota personata. Next base: position 19,707,662 of record OY720433.1, read on the forward strand.
CTTCGACCTTCTCTGGATCGGTTCTCACTCCTTTTGCTCAAATTATGTGCCCCAAGTACTTGACTTAAGCTCTAAACAGGGCGCACTTCTTGGGGTTGAGCTTCAGGTGGGCACTTTGAAGCCTTTGAAACACATCCCTTAAATTGTCTCGGTGTTGCACAAACGTTTTTCCTGCGACGATGACATCATCCAAGTACACCAAACAGGTTTTCCATGTTAACCCTTGCAGGACACATTCCATCAATCGCTCAAAAGTCGCCGGAGCATTGCACAGCCCGAATGGCATTACCGTGAATTGCCATAGCACATTTCCTGCTGTGAAGGCGGTTTTCTCCCGGTCTTCTGGATGGATCTATACCTGCCAGTAGCCACTCTTCAAGTCGAGGGTGGAAAACCACTGGGCTCCTGATAGTGTGTCCAGCGTGTCGTCAATCCATGGCAGAGGATAGCTGTCTTTCTTGGTGACGTAATTGAGCTGCCGATAGTCCACGCAGAACCGAGTGTTGGGATTTTTCTTCTTAACCAGTACAACCGGTGATGCCCACGGACTTTTGGAACTTTCAATCACACCTTCTTTCTCCATTGCCGACACCATCTCTGCAACTTCTGTCTGCTTTGCCAATGGAAGGCGCCTAACAGGCTGACGAATTGGTCTAGTATCACCAGTGTCTATTCGATGTTGTACCAGGTGTGTTCGGCCGTATTCTCCGTCCTGTGAGGCAAATACATCAGCGTACTCATTGACAAGATTCTCTGCCATAGTTCGCTGCTCCTGATTCAGTTCACTGGACTGGAGAATCGTCTCTCTCGTTTCCTCTGTCCAAGGTGATGGGAGAGGTTTCGGAGCATCACGTTCAGATATTGTTGTGACAGCGGTAATCGGCGTGCATTTTCCAGTCACCTCCCCTCGCCTTAGTTTGACAGTGTGTGGTCTTGTGTTCAAAACTCTCACTGGAACCATGGTGTTCTTTGGTTCGACTAACGTCTTTCCCACGATGTAGTCTTGAGAGTTCTTCTCTGGGTCTGGTTCTACTATGTAGAATCGGTGGCTCCCAAGATCACCTTCCAGCTTCGTGCAAATGATTGTCTCTGAAGACGGCGGCAAAACTTCGTCTTTGCTGATGACTGTCCTGAGAGTTCTCGTTTCCGTACACCATCGGAATCTCCACATTTCGATACCTCAGTACTTGCATCCCGATCTCCAAGATTACTTCATTTGCTTTCATGAAGTCTATTCCGATGATGCACTCGTCGCAGATATCTGCCACCAGAAACGCATGGGAGAACGTCAGTCCCGCCAGAGTAATCGTAAGACGAACTTCTCCAAACACCTTCGCCATTTCCCCTGTTGCAGTCTTCAGGCAGTGGCTGTTGGTGTGGGAGGCAGTGGCACCTATGTCGATTGTGGCTACGCACTTCTTCTTGTTGATTAGTGCCTCCACTGTCAGGCTCTTGTTACCCCGTTTGGTTTGCAAAACTTGAATGGTGGTCCTGGGGGCCACGATTCCAGTAACCAACTTCTGCCCCGCGAAGATGGTCCTTACGCATTTCCCGACTGCTGGTTTTTGGGAAGTCTGCCCGACAGGATGAATGTTATCACCGCCGGGTGCTTCCTCTCTGCTTCTCCTACTTCCGCAATGTGGACAATTTCCTCGTCTAGGTAAACTTCTGCACTGCCGTTGTAGGTATCCGGTTTGGTTGCAATTCCAGCAACGGATTTGACTTCCGCGAGCTTTGTCTTCATAAATGACGGCTATTCTCTGGCATGAGCATTCCACGACGGACATTTCCCTGATACGGTGTATTCCCTGGTATGCTTGGTCCGCAGCCTTCATTGACAAAGCGAATGCCAATGCCTCGGGGAGTGTTCGCTTTTCAGCCATCCTTACAGCCATTTGCAGTTGTCTGTCCTCTATGGCCTGAATAAAAGCTTCCACCGCCATTTCGTTGATAAGCTCCTCACCGGCTTTAGGGTATGAAAGATGGGCTAGTCGCTGTATATCCGTTTGCAACTGTTGGAGCGTTTCCCCCCTTTTCTGGACTCGGCTACGCAGCTGAACCCTGTACACCTGCTGCATGTGTTCATCCCCAAACCGCATCTCGATAGCCTGAACCAGAGAGTCGTAGTTCTGCTGTTTATCTTCCGGGATGGTCTGCAAGAGCTCCGCAGCTCGAACCCTCAGTGCAAGCGTGAGTGCAATGGACTTCTCTTCATTGTCCCAGCTATTGATCATTGCGGCCGCTTCGAATTGCCTCTTATAAATTGGCCATGATGTTTGACCATCGAAGATAGGAGGCTGCATCTCCTTTCTTCTCAGACCGTCAGTGGAATATTCCCGTGCTTTCTGTCTCTTCACGTTGCTGAGTTCCTTAGCAAGATTTTTGACTTGCTTTCCTACACTCTCGAATTGTGTATCCACTTTTTCAAACTGAGTCTCTATCTTCCCGAACTGAGTTTCATGTTTCTCAAAGTTTTCATCGAATCTAGTTTCGACTTTTTCGAGTTGCGTCTTGACCTTCTCGATTTTCTCTTCGATCGCTTCGAATTTGGATTCCAAGTTCTTGTTTTGCTCATCAAGTTTGCTTTCCATAGCATCTAGAAAATTCTTTTGTTCGTCCAGCTCAAGTTCTAGAGAACTTTTTGTTCGTCCATTGCTTTCTTTTGTTCGTCCAGCTTAAGTTCTCGAGAAATCCTTTGGTCTTCTATTGCTTTCCTTTGTTCGTCCATGACTAACTTAAGTTGCAGGAGCAGACTTGTTATACCCGGGTCGGCTACTGTACTTGCTGGTTCCTCTTCCACGTCAAACTCTACGTCATGCGGATTTTCACCTTCCTGTTTTATTGCTTCTTCCAGGCGAATCAGTAGGGCATCTTTTCCCCCAGTTGTGTCGAGATTCCGCTTACTGAGTTCTACCTTTAGTTGAATTATAGTTAGTTTTCCCAATTTGCGACCCATTTTGCGCAACTAATTAACTCAACACAGAAATGTTTTTTTTTTTTTATTGTGTAATTTCACACCACGGAAATAGTTGTTCACAGAATAAGTTTTATCCCACTTCTGACACCAATGTAATATGCGAGCTACTGCTCGAGTAGATAAAACGTTATTCTGTGAGATTATTTTTTTATTTTCTAGTCTATAGAACAATTCAAGTTCACACCATACTATTCTTCGCAAATTCTTTCCGTACAAGGTCTCTTTCTTCTCAAATCACTTTATCTCATTTCAATTACTTAATTCACAAATCCAAACTAATTACTTCTTCTTGTTAACTCTTAACTTTCAATCTATCACAAAATTACAACTTCGCCCATTATCACTTTTCCAATCTCTTCGTGCGGTTCGAAAACCAACTGCCCTGCCTCGATCGCCATCTGTCCTTATATAGTCGCATTTCTGATAGCCAGAAACTTCTAGCAAATTCTTCGGCCACTGGAACGCGAAAATTCTGATGTAATAATTCCAAGATGACAGCTGTAGCATTTGAATGCATTTTTTATTAATTAATTCATTATAAATTACATGCTAGACAAAAAAAACGCTTAAAACTAGCTTAACTAACTTAACTATTCTTATTCTAACCTATGCGGGCGCTCTAAGTTAAACCTAGTACTTGAAACTATGTCTTTTGACGTAACTAACTTAAGATTCTTTTTTATTTATTTATTATTCTATTAATTATTACAACTAAGAAAAATGTTTAATCAATGGAAAAAACTTAGTATATGAACTTTTTTTAATGTTCTTATGTATAAAACTTATAAACTACCTTAAAATAAATCTTAAAATATCTTATTCTACCTAATCTATCTTACTCTACCTTACGTAATTATATACGTACTTCTTTTTTTTTTTTTTTTTTTTTTTAATTTTTTTTTTTTTTTATCAAGTGCTGTTTTTTTTATTTTTATTTAATTTTTTTTTTTTTTTTAATTTTTTTTTTTTTTTTTTTTTACCTAAACACAATATATCTAAAATACCTAAACCTAAACTATGTAAGTCGGCCATAGGCAAGAACAGCCAACTTTAAACCTCAAACAGGCTACCCTGGATTAGGGGGAAACGACGAAGGAGTTCCCTTTCTTTCGGCTAGCCACCAGAAATGACCGTACTGACGTTGTACGTCCTCAACATCACGACCTGATACCGCCCTACTAAACCGGAGACGCTCCACACTGCCGTGTGCAACGTCTCTGTCGTAGTTGAGTCGCCTATCCACAGCTGTCCGAGCAACGTGGAAGATTAGCGGCACTGCCAATCTGTCCTGGATCAGACCTTTCTCATCAAAATAGAGGAACGCCTCTGGGGGAACAAAGCCGTTAAATCGCACTCTCTCATGATACTCATAATTGGTGTAATAAGCCCCAGAGATCAGGTTGTTCGTTGAGCTCATTGCTCTTGCAATGTGTCTTCGAATCAGCTTGATAACGAAATTATCCACTCTTATTAGATTAGCCCTGTTGTATAGGACCTCATTGGGATAGAATTCTATGTACTGGGACTCCGGTGTTCTGTATAAATGAAGGCAAGCCCTCTCAAACATCCGAATCTTTTCCAACAAGCTTGCTCCCACGTTGAACCACACGGGGCATCCATTTACGAGCATGGGCCGGATGAGGGCCATGTAGCAGATTACCTTTACCCTTGCATCGAGTTGCTTGCTATAAAAAAGTCTCTTTGTAAGGGCAAAAGCACCTTTGGCTCTGGCCAGAGCAGCATATATATGTTTGTTAAAATATAGATATTGGTCTAACCAAAGCCCCTGGTATCTGACTACACTTCGACTCGTAAGTGGCTGTCCGTGCGGTCCAACTATTGAGAACTTTCGAAAATTCTTTCTGGTATCCCTAGAGGCACCAGACAACGGCGTCCTAAAAAGAATGGTTTCCGATTTCTGGAAGTTGATCTTCAACTTCCAGTCATCGCAATATCGCTGAATTTTATCGAAGTCACGTTGCAAGAGAATTGCAATGACCTCGATTTTTGGTCCTGATCTGTACGCGATCAAGTCGTCTGCGTACGCTATGGCATGGTGAAGTGATCCTATGAGATCGCTCGTGTAAATATTGAAAAGGATCGGTGAATTAACCGCACCTTGTTGCAGATCATTTTTAATTTGAAATGTTCCAGCAGAAGTCACATTGCCATTTTTGACAATGAACTGTCTTCTGGTGAGCATGTTATGAAGTATGTACAGCAGTGGTTTGCTTATGCCCAGCCTGCTTAACCTGTAGAAGAGTCCCTCTAACCATACGGTGTCGAAGGCCTTCTCCAAGTCAATCAGGCAGGCACCCGTGCACTGTTTCTTGCTTTTGTTCCATTGGATATCCGATACCAGTTTAGACGCTGCATGTATTGTATCATGCCCCGCCTTAAAACCAAATCGGTTATCCGGAATTATATTACTGTTCTCAGTCCACTTACGCAGGGCTCTATTGATCACTTTTTCGAATACCTTGCTGATGTTCGTAGGGAGACTTATCGACTGGAGATTTGCCGGATTGGAGGTGTCCTTACCCCTTTTGGGGATGGGTTGTATCACTGCTGTTTTCCAATGCGCTGGATAATGTGCATTATTCAGCGCATTGTTAAACAGAGTGGTGTAAATGTCCACCGCTTCTAGAGGGAGATGTCGAAGCACAATGTTCGATACTCCATCGATTCCCGCAGATTTCTTCTTCCCCAATGAGTCGAATATCGCTTGGAGCTCCACCTTCGATATGAACGGGGGATGTACCCTTTCATCGGCGATGACATTATTTGCCATGTTATCGTCATTGAACTGGGTAAAACCTATGTTCTCGGATCGCCAGTGCTCTATATCATTTGGAAGGTAGAAGTTGTGCACAAGGACGCGATTTTCCAGGCCGTGGTTCGGGTAAATGGTATCATTCACTTTGTACACTTCCTGGAAAGTCGCCCCTATAACCTCTACCTTCTCCTGCGGATCTTCGAAGCCAATAATCTCTTGTGGTTATAATTCTCTCTTAATTCCGCGACGTCGTCTTAGACATAATTCGTCTCTTACCGTGGACACGAACCTCGAATGAAAAGACACTTCGGAATGTGTTGCATCTTTTTGGGGCGTAGTTATTATGCTACATTATGTTACAATATAATATAAAAATAATGGACAAATGAATGTTCTATACCTAAGCTCTGAACAACAGATAATTTCCCGATCGTCATTAATATTTTTGAGAGAGAGAGACGAGTGTATCTCCCTCCCTCATGTCAGCTGATTGTTGACATTTCTTTTTATTTTTTGCGAAGCGAATCGCTGTTTTTTTTTTTGTAATTGTCTTTTTTTATTTTGATTAAATAAATTAAAAGAAAACCCACCCTTGGATTGGGTGTTGTAAAAAGGAAAAAAACCCAGCACAATGTGCAAAAAAAGGAAACGATACGACAAAGAGGACAAGTTGCAGTGGGGCTACTGCCTGTGGACACCACACAGAACCAGGTATTTTGGCATTTTTTTATTTTTTACAGAACCAGGTATGTTATCATTTTAGCATTATAAAATAAATACTATTTTTTTTTACATATTACCTATTTATTAATTGAATGAACATGTTTTATTTATGTTTTATATATTATTTTGGAAGTATTTATTTATGTTTATAATATACACAGTTTATAATATTTGATTCAAAATAAAAAGTTCAGATTTTACTAAAAAAAAAAAACTTTTATTTCAGTACAACATCGAAACCCTAAAATTTTAGAAAAATGTCAATAACTTTTTTTCCAACCATTTTTTCTTAACTATGTTTTAAACAAATACTTACAATACTAATCTTAACATGTGTGCCAAATTTCATTAAAATCCGTTAAATAGTACAGATTTAGCAGACTTTTTTCCGCTCTCCCATACAAACCAAACCACTGTGCGGCGTCGTCCTAAAAAGAATGGCTTCCGATTTCTGGAAGTTGACCTTCAACTTCCAGTCATCGCAAAATCGCTGAATCTTATCGAAGTCACGTTGCAAGAGAATTGCAATGAACTCGATTTTTGCTCCTGGTCTTTACGCAATCAAGTCGTCTGCGTACGCTATGGCATAGTGAAGCGATCCTATGAGATCGCTCGTGTAAATGTCGTGAATTAACCCCACCTTGTTACTGACCGTTTTTAATTAGATATGTTCCAGCAGAAGTCACATTACCGTTTTTGACAATGAACTGTCTACTGGTGAGCATGTTATGAAGTATGTACAGCAGTGGTTTGTTTATGCCCAGCCTGCTCAGCTTGTAGAAGAGTCCTTCTAACCATACAGTGGCGAAGGCCTTCTCCAAGCCAATCAGGCAGGCACCCGTGCAGCGAAGGCATAACACTGGCAGTAGAGTGGTCATATGCCTGAAAATGCAACATGATAATACTATCTGAGTTTCAAACCACTACACTAAATCTCTCTCTCTCTCTCTCTCTCTCTCTCTCTCTCTCTCTCTCTTCTTCACAACGCTCGTGTCCTATTCATATCCTCTTTGGCGCGCGCAAATTATAAAAAAAAACAACAGATTTATGATAAAATGTATGTATCTCCTGAATAGAAAGATATCATTGAACGTGTTTTTAAAAATTCGCAACGCCACGTCCATTTTATTAGAGGTGGGTTAGAAGATATAATAGAGTATCTTATGATCCGTTTAAGATGGATTGTAGCTTTCCTGTATGTTTTCACTATCCTTTGCCATTTTTAAACGCACTCTTCGAAAAAAAAAAAAAAAAAAACTTTAACGCAAGCAAAAAGAGAATAACAGGCAACTGAGCTCACGTCAATTCAACCATGCTTAGACTTAATTTCAACTCCATCTTTCGACTCTGTAAAAAATTGTGGTAAGTGACGCATACATAGAATTTCGATTTCTAAAGTGCTACTTTTTGTCTTTAATATTTTGTATACCCTATTCCATAGGGTATGTTAATTTTGATACATAGTTTGTAACATAGACAAATAATAATAGTAGTTTCGGAAAAGCACATATATTTGTGCTTAGCATCAAAAATTATGTCAATCTAGCTATGTTCGTCCATTCGTCCGTATGTCACCACTTTATGGGCCTTAAATTTTGAGCTAGGGAGATGAAATTTGGTATAGAATCTTCTTAGGACCCGAAGCAGTGTAAACAATTTTAAAATCCGGCCAGACTTTTTATAAAAATGCCCTTTTATAAATATTTTTACTCTTAACTGAAGAATATCGTTCGATTACAAATGACTACCACCACGCCCACTTCTTCTAAAAACAAGTCTTAGACACAAATCGACAGAATATAATCTGAGTAGAAATATTTCACAGCATTTGAAAAATGGTTCACAACGCCACGGTTGTAACTTTTCTGTATGTTTTTTTTTTCCAATTTCAATGTCAAGCTACTTTTCTTCCATCACAAGCTAGGTGTAATGGGTTATGAGTACCCAAAGGGATTATGAATACCCTTAAATTGTTTCATTACACGGGCGTTAAAAAAAAGGGAAGAGGAAAAGAGGAGAAGCCTGTGCACGTTGGCTTTAAATGTTTGAAGGTTGTAGTGATGGGGAAATTCAGAGCCTGGTAGATCATTCCACATTCGTGTCGTTCGGCTTATAAACGAATCCCCATATTTGATAGTACAACCGAAGTTGAGTTTAAGGGTGAACTCTATTGCGGCAGGAATGCAACTGGCTATTTCGCTGGAGCATTTTTTATAAAAAAAAAAACATAAAACAGGGAGAGACAGGAGACATTTCTCCGATGTTCAAGTAAATGTATGGAATTCACAATGTCTCTATCGCCTATAAGTTTTAACGCGCTATTCTGTACCCCATCAGGGATGTGCAGAACGGTCTTGCATGCACCAGACCAGATGTGGGCGTTATATTTCAGCATTAGGTTGATAAATGCCTTATAAATTAAGGCCAGATCAGACGGGCTTAACTATTTCTTGCACCGCTTAAAGAATCCTAGACATTTTGCAGCATTTTTGGCGACCTCGAAGTTGGTTATTAATACAAATACCGAGAATAGCCAGTCTTTCGGTTTTAACGATGCAAGTACCATTCATAGGTAATAGTTTCGCTTAAGAGACAGAAGACAGCATTTTGTTTTGGAATTTTAAATTAAATTCCACTCTATTTGTTGAACCCCATTTGATTATGCTGTCCAGGCCGGAATTTAATGTGTTTAACTTACGTTGCCTTTCCTCTTCTACGGCCGAAGTGCAAGAACGTGAGTTGGGGAACGAATATGCAAAACTGAGGGTGCTGTCATCAGTGAAGGAATGGATTGGTTTAGAAGTTGCAGAAAAGAGATCATTTATAAATTTAAGAAAGAGAGTCGGAGACAAAACAGAGCATTTGGGAAAACCAGCTAGGAATAACGACACGAGTTTTCAGCTGCAGTGACCGTACGGAAGCTTAGACGACCCCTTTTTTCCACTTCTTCTTAGTCAAATTTATCCGAACTCAGAAAAAAATTTACCGCGACCAAACGACCAAACGACCAAATGTCTGAGTCCATAGCTATTATTCTTTCCCGTTATCATACAACTGGAATCGTTGTTGCGGGTGATTTTAATATTCGCAATACCAGTTGGCTTCGCCACTTTAAACCAACTACATCTGAATGTCGTTACACCGAGATATTTGCTAAGTTGAACAGCTAATTTGAAAGGTAATCGCAGAGAATTGGACTTTATCTGACAGCTGTCTATCTCTCTCTCCAACAGTACTGAACCGATTTAATTATTCTTTAGGACAATTATATTTCCGAACCTGTTCAGTAGCACGAATCCTTAAAGATTACACAAAGATTATTGTGATAAATCTTCAAGTCGAGATGGGATCTTTCCCCTTGCACTGCGAGCTTTTTAAATAGTGGATCAATGCAGGTTGTTGGATGGATTTTCTTCTACCCCCTTCTCAACTAATGCTTTTTTTATATATAATTTGCGCGCGCCAAATGGGATATGAATACCATTAAATTATTTCAAGGCACGGGCGTTTGTAAAAATTGAGAGAGACAGAAAGAAAGATTGGTGTAGTGGGTTTGAAACTTAGATGGTATTAAGTTTCAGAAAACTCCAAGGGTGGCGTTCAGATAACTGGGGAGCTTGTTTGTTTTGCTTTTTGTCGTTGCTCATGATTCACAGTATTTTTTTTCCCTCCACCTGATGTCATCATCACGATTAATTTTCATTTAAGCCATATGACCACCCAGTGTTATGCCTTCGCAGTAGAGTTGACTAAGCTTTCGCAATTGATCGACTTTTTTTATTTATTTCAGACGAAATAAATAGACGGTTGTTGAGATCAGGATTTGAACCGTGAACCAAGACCGTGACAAGCGTTGATGTTACCACTACACCACGGCCACCCTTTCTATAAACTTTTATTATTTATCAACGACAGTGGCTTGAACTCCTCAGAAGATGTAAACGATTTTTTACTCCCACAGCTTACAATCGCCCGAGACTTGAATACAGCTCGCATGTTTGAGCGGGAGCTCCCACCACATACTTCAGTTAGCTCGATTGTGTTCACCGATAAGCATGTAGGTTGATCGGCGATCAGTCTATTAGCAATCTGATTCCTCGCTCTAACACCGCCGGGAAAATTTGATGTTCAGCGCTCACGTACCGGTACTTCCATCACAAGTGTTTGGATGAAATATATAGTTGTATCTTGCCTGTCCGTTAGTTTACTTACAGTAAACCAGCAGCATCTTCCGCACATGCTTATATCTTAAAGCGAGTGCACAGTGGAGTTTAGAAGATCGTTTTTTGACCACTCAGTACGAATGTGGGATCACTTGCCTTCCTCAATATTTTCTGAACGTTATAGTCTACACATATTCAAAATTAGCTCGCATTATAACCTCACTCCCTTTTATTTAACCTCCAATCTTTAATACTCCTCTATACTATTTCCTTTCTCTCTATCAGTGGGCTTATAGCTTTAAAGGATTTAGTCCATAGTGGTAAAGAACATTAAAAAATATGTATATACTGCGAGCGTCAAAAAAACGTTTGCACCTCTGTTATTCATGTTTTAAATTCAATTATATTTTTTTACAAAGGTTTATCTTACATCTAGTTTAACGTGTTCGTTTATATCTCAATTCTTAATCAAACGACATATCGAAGTTAACAAAAGATTCAATAACAACAATTTTATAAACAAAAAACGAAAAATACTTCCCATTTTAGGCGTCAAAAGAAAGTTTACAGTACAAAAAAATAACAAAATATGGCGATAAGCCCTGAATTTAATAGTTTGTTTGTTTTCCTTTTCCTTAATAACGCCCTTCAACCTTCTGGGCATAGATTCCACCAATTTTTTCATGAAGTCAGATAGAATTTTTTCCCATTCTTCCAAAAATACGGACGAGCTTGTCGAGATACTCCTACAAATGTTCGATGGGGTTAAGATCTAGGGATTGCGGAAGATGGTCCAACAGCTTCGGTGTACGATACAATAACCATTCTTTCACAATTTTGGCCATGTGCTTAGGGTCATTGTCCCGCTGGAATACCCATTCTTGATCCTGTAGTGTTCTCCGCCGATGTTGCCTAGATTTCCTGTTGGCGAGAAATAGTCCTTCGCCACTGGCAGACCCATATAACATAACGAAATGTATAAGAGAAAAAGTCAAATGCTTGCCTTAGTGTAACAGTTTAACTCTCATCGTTTTATCTTACAGCAACTATGCATATGCACTAGTTAGAAATAGTCAGTTGGTCTTCGTCACTGAAACTGTCGTGTGCGGTTGCGTATGGTTAATTAGTAATTTTAAAATTTTTAATCTAGTTTTACTTTAAATTTGCACAGTAAAATTTATAATTTGAATTATGATATTAAATACAGTGTTTATCTTTATTTAATAACTACCCCCGCATCGCACACATGATTCCTAAACCTCTACATTGGTGACCCCGAGTTAAAAATAACTACTCACATTTTGGATCATCATACCAAGAAAATCTTAGTAGGGGAGCTCGAAACAAAATATTGTCTTATCAGACGATTACACGAATATCCATTAATGCCAGTTTTGGAATCAGTAGCCGACATATGTATATGTGAAAAATATATATAACCCGCCAAAATTTACATCAGTGATCAAAGTGCATACGCAGGAGCATAGCCGTAAATTCATACACATGCTCATATGTATACCAGCTAGATATATAAGACCAGCTAGATCACCTCATAGTAAGCCGCTACCTTGCAATCAAATGCAGTAAGCGAAACCTACGTCATTATCATCAACACGTACCAGAGACGAGAGGATACCATCATCCAGTTTTCAAAGTCAAATATTCACTACGGCTGCGAGAGCAAATATTCATCGGGAACTTTTCGGAGAAAACTAAGTTAGATTTCACCTCAGACGTATGGACGTACATGGAGAAGCGACATCACAGGTTTTTCCACATATGTATGTATCATTAATAAAAATCGATCTTTATATATTTTATTATATTTATATCAGCTAATTTTTACTCAAAAATCATTGAAAAATATATCGCATAAAGATTCAATGTATGAGAAACAAATTTATTTAAGATTTTTAATTGCAATTGCACGATAGCAAGGGCAATTTTATTTTAGTGCATGTGAGAAAATATTAAGGCAGTGACTTAGCATATTATTTACACATTTACATTTTTTTTCCCGGGTAGCGAAGAATTTAAAGTTGATGTTTGATTCCAAGGTTTTTAAGAATTTAAATCATTATGAAGGATAGGAAAGAATCCACATCGGCGGAAGATACTTCTGATCAAAGTTGCCTCCACCAGCAATTAATTTTGAGCAAATGTACGTCAATCCTTATGAAATGTCGTCAGTTAAGCTCCCACATTTTTGAGAAAAAGCCCCGGCGGCATGGTTTATTTCAGCAGAGGCGCAGTTTGCAACAAAAAAATACTAAAGATGAAACAAAATACTCGTACGTACTTGCTTCACCTCCAATTGACGCGATTAATAATTTATTGATGTGTTAAGTAGCCCTCCGGTGTCAAACAAATACGGAAATTTGAAAGATGTTCTCATGAAACGACATCCGCTGTCAGAACAACGACGATTAGAGCAGCTTTTATTTGCAGAAAATTTAGGCGATCGAAAACCGTCCGATCTTTATCGACATATGACGTCTGCAGCCGGAAACATTTCATTGTTGTATGAGGACCTAATTGAGTCCCTTTGGGAAAGAAAACTCCGCACACAGATTGGCATTTCACTAGCTGTAACTATAGGTCAACCCTTCCAGACTAGATTAGGTTTAGCCGATAAGATTTGGGAAACGGCACAAACGTTAAGCGTTAACGCAATTCACCCTGGATGGCAATATGTTCTTTCGTAACAACTCTACAAAAAGAGTTGCGGAGAATAGAAAAGCTAAGAAGAGCAGCAGAAGCAACAGAAGCATCAGAAGCAGCAATACAAGAAGCATAGCATGAATTGCTAACCAGCCCCGCGAAGTAATACCTAACGGCAGTCCCGCGGGGAGAGTGGTTGAAGTGTATAGGGTGTGTGTTTAGTACGTAGGCGTATTCCTGGCATCGAGTACTCAGGTTTGCGAATCGTGCATGCTAGTAGCACTCGGGCTACTAGTATCTATGAAGATTACACATCCCTGGCGCAATCCAAAAAAAAAAAAAACCCAATTCACCCTGACAGTCGAAATATCCCAAACAATCTTTCTAACGTTAAGGAAAGACTAATGAGAGAAATAAACGAAATTAAATCTTCGCTTAAGAAAATCTCTTTTTGCGATAGGGGTCGGTCGCCACACCGAAGTGTCAGTTTTCAAAACGGGAAAAGACCCAATCGGAGCAATAGTAATCGAAGAACGTGTTGGTTTCATCGAGTACATGGAGTAAACGATAGAAACTGCAAACCTCCATGTAGCTTTAAGAACAAGAATGCGAACGAAAAAATCTAGATACTCCGAGTGCATCTACGGCGGACACTCGGCATTCAAATTTTCAAATTATTTCAAACAAATCGAACTATACCTTCAGAACAATATCTAACGTCTGCACAGGGGTCTATCATTAAAACATATGGAACTAAACTTTTAACCTTGATTTTTTACATTTACCCTTGCCGCAGTAACAAGACCCATTATTGGAGCCAATTTTCTTGTCCATTTCAACTTATTGGTTGACATTAAACGTCGTGCTCTTATCGATTCACTTGCAAATTTGTTTTCTATTACAAGCATTGCTTCTAGTAAAATCTATATGATTTCTCCCCGTTTGGCTTTAGTCGATGATGAGTATGTAAACCCTCATTGACAAGCATCCCGAATTTTAGCATTCCGGTTAAGCACAAGGTTGTACATTACATCATAACCTCAGGGCTCCTACCAGTTTCTCGACCAAGACGTTTAGAAAGCACGAGATTGAAAATGGCTAAGATGGAGTTTGACCAAATGCAACAGTAAGTCATCTGCCGACCGTCATCGTCACCAACTTGCTCTCCTTTGCACATGGTGGCAAAAAAGGAACCGGATGACTGGCGTGCCTGCTGGGACTACCGCTTAATTTTGTAACTGTTCCGGATAGGTACCCCATAGCACACCTTCATATCTTCTCCGAAAATTTACGAGGTCGCAAGGTATTTTCTAAAATAGATTTGCCACGAGCGTATAATCAAATACCCGTTACCGAAGACGACATTTTTAAAATGGCGGTAACGACCCCCTTTGGAATGTTTGAGTTCACTCGAATGCCATTTGGTCTTCGAAATGCAGCTCAGACATTCCAAAGATTCATGAACGAAGTTTTGAAAGGGCTGGATTTTTGTTTCGTGTATATTGATGATATACTTATCGCAAGTACCAATCATCAGGAACACTTAAAACACCTAAGAATGCTTTTCGAGCGTTTAGTTGAGTATGATTTAACTATTAAACCAGCGAAGTTTGAGTTTGTCAGAACGCAACTCGAATTCTTAGGTCACAGCATCACGCAAGCAGGCATTGCACCCTCCGAGGCACGAGTGAATGCGGTTCAGCGTTTCTCTGAGCCTTCTTCATTAAAACAGATTCAAATTTTGTATGGTATGGTAAATTTTTACCATCGATTTGTTCCAAACCTCGCCAATCTCTTAACACCTATTCACGCACAGGTAAAATTATTATGTAAAAAAAAAATAATAAGAGTACATTTTCGTGGCCCCCGGAATGCTCAAAGGCATTCGCTAAAACCAAAGCAACTCTTTCATAGGCTACTATGCTTGTTCATCCGAGCGAAGACTCTTCAACCCGCCTTACAGTGGACGCATCCAACATAGGTATCGGATCCGTGCTCGAGCAGTTTATTGAAAATGAGTGGAAACCTATAGCTTTTTATTTCAAGAAGTTAAGTCCAGCTGAAGTCATCTATGTATCTACGAGTATTCGGCATTTCCAATATTTTCTCGAAGGGCGCGAGTTTTTTATATACCGACCCTAAACCTCTAACTACAGCTTTAGCTAGTGAAGTGGTACGTAGCCCAAAGCAAACAAGGCACCTGGATTGGATATCGCAGTACACCAACGATATATAACACGTAAAAGGAACGAATAATTTCGTAGCTGACTTTCTATCCAGACCCGAAGAAAACGCGATTACTAGAAGTGATTCATCCAATCCAATCATATTTTCACCTGAAAATATTGTTAGTAAGCAAACATTAGATGAAGAATTGAAGTCTCTTTTATCACGCAGGGCAAAGTCATCATTCAAGCTAGAAAATATAGTTCTTCCCATGGTAAATCAGTCATATGGTGCGAATCATCAACTAATCGTAGCAGGCCGTATATTCCAAAGTGTCTCAGATATACGGTGTTCCCAGTTTACACTCACTTTCTTATCCAGGCATTCGCGCATCAAGAAAGATAGTGACAGAGCGATATTTTTGGCCTGGGATGAATGCCGATGTCAAGAAGTTTGTTCTTTCTTGCATTCCGTGCCAACTCTTGAAAGTTCACCGACATACCAAATCGCGCACAGGCAGTTTTAATACTCCCAGTGATCGATTCGAGCATGTGCACATGGACTTGGTAGGACCTCTGGATGTGTCTAATGGATACACCTACATCCTAACCATCGTCGATAGGTTTACGCGCTGGCCCAAGGCATACCCACTGGAAGACATGTGTGCGGAGACGATTGCTAAGAAATTAATTTCAAAGTTTATAAGCCGCTTTGGGGCCCCTTCGAGAATAACAATTGATCAGGAGACGCAATTCGAATTTCGAAATTATTTTCGGAAGTGACTAAGTTGTTAGGTCTCCACAGAATAAGAACCACCGCCTATCATCCACAGGCAAACGGGCTCGTGGAAAGGTTTCACCGCGTTTTAAAACCAGCGATTAAGTGCACAGGAAACACTGCTCATTGGAGCGAGGACCTTCTAATCCTTCTTGGCATGCGTTCGGCTTTTAAAACAGATATCAACTGTTCTCCGGCAAAAATGGTGTATGAACAGCCTTTACGCTTGCCAACAGACTTTTTCTCTTCTGACACCGCATCTCAAGGTTATGGTGATGTAAATCTGCCCTCATTTGTAGCCAAACTCAGGGATAACATGAATGCTTTACGCCCTAAAGATGCGTCAGAATGAATCTCAGGTTTATTTTCCAACGTCCCTGGTGGACTGTGATCAGGTTTTTGTTCGCTCACCACCTAACAAGTCAGGTCTTAGAACTTAAAACTTATCAAGGACCTTTTAAAGTATTGAAAAAGTTAAGAAAATATTTCGTAGTTGAAATAAAAGGTAGAAATGTTTCCGTCTCATTAGACCGTATTAAGCCCGAGTATATAACAGAGTCGTCTAACAGAGTCGAGGGTATTAAGAAACGTGTCAAATTTCGACAGCAGTAATGAGACCTTCACGTCCTATTATAAAAGTTCGTGGACAAATGAGTAATATACTCGTGACGTATACTTGCATCGTATTTACCTTTATTTTCTTTCATCATCTACAATCATTAACGCCTTTGGCTGGAAGGGGGTGATGTAGTGTTCTCCGCCGATGTTGCCTAGATTTTCTCTTGGCGAGAAAAAAAATCTGCCTTCGCCACTGGCAGACCCATATAACATAACGAAATGTATAAGAGAAAAAGTCAAATGCTTGCCTTAATGTAACAGTTTAACTCTCATCGTTTAATCTTACAGCAACTATGCATATGCACTAATTAGAAATAGTCAGTTGGTCTTCGTCACTGAAGCTGTCGTGTGCGGTTGCGTATAGGCTCTGGTTAATTAGTAATTTTAAAATTTGTAATCCAGTTTTACTTTAAATTTGCACAATAAAATTTAATATTTGAATTATGATATTAAATACAGTGTTTATCTTTATTTAATAACTACTGCATCGCACACACGATTCCTAAACCTCTACAATCCAAACTCAATTTTGCGACGCTAGGCTGTAAGTTTTCCCTCAAAATATTTAAGTAATCAATTTTGTTTATTGTGGGCTCAATAAACACCAGGTTTCCCGCACCTGTTGCCACCATGCATCCCCAGACCATAATTTACCCTTCCGCATGCTTTGCCGTGGGGGTAATGGTTTTGTCATCGAACGCCTTATTTTTGGCTCTCCAAATTTTTGGTGGTTGTCTTAATTTAGAACTTCAAATTTACTCTCGTTAGTGAATAACACATTTTTCCAAAACGGAATATCCTTTTCTGCGTACTTTTTTGGAAACTGAAGTCGCCATTTTGGATTGGCTGCTGATATGAGTGCGGTACTCTGCCATGTAGTCCATTATTATGTAGTACTAGTCGAATAGTTATGTAGTACTATTCTGATATTTTGACAGCGCTAGCAGATGGATTTTTCTTCACTTATCGCACAATGGATCTTACTTCAGATTTGGAAAGTCGCTTGGGTCTACCAGTGCATGGACGATCTTGAACATCTTTAAAATGTTTATATTTATCAATAATTTTTTTAACACCTTCTGGGTTCTGCCAATTATGTATTATTTAATAAAACTTTAATTGCAAAATGTTGACGTACTTCTTTTACAAATAAAGGAACAATGAATGTCATAAACATCAACAAAATAAACAAAGCAAAGCGGGGAAATACAGGTAACGGCAATTTTCGCGTTCCGCAAACCCGAATTCACAGGGTGTAAAGTTTCTTTTGACTCCTAAAATGTGAAGAATTTTTCATTTTTTTTTTATAAAATATTTGTTATTGATTTTTTTAATAACTTCTATATGTCGTTCGATTAAGAATTAAGATATAAACGAACATGTTAAACTAGATGTAAGATAAACCTTTAACAAAAATTATAATTGAATTTGAAACATGAAACACAGAGGTGTAAACTTATTTTTTATGCTCATAGTACATATGTACGAGGGACGGCTGATAAGTTCGCGGCCTAAGGCATTAACTGAAAGAAGAGATCCGATTAAAAATTGTTATTTTTCACTATAATCTCCTCTCGAGTGAAATGCATTTCTCACATCGGGCATACAGTGCCTTAATACCACCAATATTCCTTTTCTTTGCCTTCAAAATGACTTTCAACGGCCGCCTTGATCTCATTCTCATCTGAGAATCTCCGGCCTTGTAACTCATTTTCCAAATTCGCAAAAAGGAAAACATCGCTCGGGGCCAAGTCTGGGCTATATGGTGGGTGGTTTTACTTACTTAATTAGGTGGCGTTTCAGTTTGGGGTGAACCTGGGCCTCAAGCAACAAGCCTCTCCAGTTAGCCCGGTTCTTAGCTAACTGCCTCCAGTTGCGCACTCCAACTTGGTTGAGGTCCTCTTTTACTTGTACGCGCCACCTAAGGCGAGGTCTTCCTCTACTGCGATGACCCTCCGGGTTCGATTCAAAGACTCTGTGGGCTGTAGCATTGGTATTCATTTGTTCTACATGTCGTAGCCATCTTAGGTGACTGATGCGCAGTTTTTTTACCAGGTCGATGTCGTTGTACTGCTCGTATATTTCGTCGTTGAATCTTCTCCTCCAAAGCCTGTCAACGCAAATAGGACTGAATATATTACGAAGAATTTTTCTCTCGAAGCGACCAAGGATATCTTCATCCGCTTTCGACTGGGATGATTAATGTTTTGTATAGATTCTCCCTAGTTGTTCGCGATTGGGCCTTACTACTTAAATGCCCTCTCAGCCCAAAGAAACATCGATTGGCTAGAGTTATTCTTCGTTTGATTTCTGCTGAGGTGTCATTGTCAGAATTTATAGCAGAGCCAAGGTAGACAAAGTCCCGTACTACCTCGAAGTTATAGCTGCCGACTGTGACGTTCTATCCAATTCGCCGATATTGTGTGTTCCTTCTTGTTGATACCATGTATTTGGTTTTGCCCCCATTTACCGCTAAACCCATTTTAGCAGCTTCAGTTTCAATACTAGCAAAAGCACCAGTGACAGCCCGCTGAGTTCGTCCAATTAAGTCAATATCGTCGGCTTACGCTAGTAGTTGCTCAGATTTTTGAAAGGTTGTGCCTCCGGTGTTGGCTTATAGGTTTCACATAATTCTTTCAAGTATGAAGTTAAAGAAATCACATGAGAGTGCATCACCTTGCCTAAATCCTTTTTTGATATCGAAGGTCTCAGTGAGGTCGTTACCGACCTTGATGGAGCAGTGAACATTATCCATCGTCATCCAGCACAAACGAACGAGTTTGGTAGGGATGCCAAAACTAAACGTGGCTCTATATAGCTCGTCTCTATAAATGCTGTCATATGCGGCCTTAAAATCGATAAAAAGATGGTGGGTATCGATTTGGACTTCTTGGGTTTTCTCCAGGATCTGCCGAAGTGTGAAAATTTGATCGACTGTGGACTTTCCTGGCCTTAAACAACACTGATAGGGGCCAATTAGATTGTTAACGATGGGTTTTAGGCGTTCACACAATATTTCAGATAATATCTTGTACGCGATGTTAAGGAGGCTATTACCTCTGTAATTGGCGCAGTTGAGGGGTTTCCTTTCTTGTGGATCGGGCAAACGATGCTGAGATTCCATTCATCAGGCATACACTCGTCTGACCATTTTTTGAAATAGGTTGGTGTATGCTCTCTACCAAGTCTTCTCCAGCTGCTTTTTTTTTTTTTTTGCCCACCAAATGGGATATGAATACCATTAAATTATTTCAGGGCACGGGCGTTTGTGGAAATTGAGAGAGAGAGAAAGAAAGATTGGTGTAGTGGGTTTGAAACTTAGGTGGTATTAAGTTTCAGTAAACTCCACTCGGACGGTAGGCAATCAGGTCCAGTAGCCTTGTTGGTTTTAAGCTTGGATATTACTATCCTCACTTCATTTTGGTCAGGTGACAAAAGTTTTGGCTTTCGTCGTCTATGTTGAATGGTCCATTCTGCCAGACAGCGGTCTTCGTCGCCGTTATACAATCTGCAGATTATTTTTCAATAAATTTTATTATATGGATGTCAATATGGGGAAGTTGTGCAATATGCCATAGTACAAAATTGCAGGTATCTCAAAATAAGATATTATAAAAATGAAGCTTAACTTACCATGGCATCACTCAACTCTGAATGTCCACGATAAAGCGAATGTTGAATTGATCTTCAAAATAATTCAAAAACTAAATCGACGTTTCTTAGACCGCGTTGCTAGCGTTAGCTTTTTCGATTGATGGGGCAATGTTCGGCGTTGACGTAACTCCTCCCTCCTTAGTATTAAGATTCTCTCGAACCTTTTTTATAAAGCATATTACAATTGTTATAATGGTTATTGTAATTACAAATGAGCTATGCTATAATTAACAACTTTATGAAATCTAAATTCAGTTATTTCTTTTATGTTGTCTCCATAACTAAGCTTATAATATTTTGAATATAAGGTATAATAAATCATTCTACAAAATTATACAAATTATTGCTAAATTGTTTATTTGCTAATCTTACTGTACAGTTTATAGAATTTATAATATAATTGCTAGAGACGACAAGGGTTCTCTCTCCACAAGTACTACTGAACTGTTTTTTGTTTTTTGTATTATTTAAGATTAGAAAATCATTGCTTATTTTAACAATTTCTTCATCTGGGCTATTAATCAATTTACAATTTTTTTTATTATGCAATTTTTGCTTAATTTTAATTCGAATAACTTTACTTAATAAGTTTTTGTCGGTTTTTAAAATACCAGTCGGTATTTTAACTGCAAGAATCGTATATTATCATACCTGGCTAAGACGGCCCTTATGTTATTTATCTTTTGTATGTCGAATTTGTATTCGTTTATTTCCTCATTGCTTAATATGTTTGGTTGAATAGCACCTAATCTAGCTGACACAATACTCGATTTATCCTGTATCTGACCAATTTGTTCTCTTAACATTTGAATCCTTAGCTGTAGCTCTAAATAGTGCTCTTGTTTAACTATCTGTCTTGCACTGCTTCTTATTTTACTAAGCTCTTCTATGATTTAATTTCTATCTGATTCTAGAATATTTTTTTAGTAATGTGAAACAGTTGTTAAAATTCTGGTTAATTTTCACTTGCAGGTTTATTACCTTAATTGTGTTGTAATTGTTTCGTTCTCTTTCTTTTAATTGCTCCTCATTATGAATCTTATCATCATCATCAACGGTACCAAAGAGCCATTTTAGACCTTTTCTGGCAATGTTAGCAAGATCTCTTTTACTTCTATGGGGAAAAAGTGTTTACATTTTGTTTTTAATTGAAGAAATTTGATTTCTAAGTGAAATTTTGTTTTTAAAATTAAAGTCATTTATATTATGTTCAAGACCTATACCGATGTCGAGAATTTTTTGGGGATGAATGACAATATCAAATTTACTAACTATCTCTACTCGTACTTCGTCAACTTTGATTTCCCCGAACCCCAATTCAGTACCATCTTTTCCATCATGAGGATTGTTTGGTTAACGGGAAGTTTTGCTAGAACCAGCATCCATATTAGGATTATCTAATGACAACGTTTTCAGTCTCTACCTGTTTTTGCTTCAAAATTATTATCTGAGTCTTAAATCGATTTGCGACAGTTTCTAAAATGAGAATCTGATCATTACTATTCTCTTCTTGGGAATAAACGGTTGAGATTTCTAGGGATTCATTGGAACTAATATGTTCTTCGGTATTTTCGTTAAAAAGGTTATCGAATAAATTTATTTCATTACTATCGCCATCAATTCTGCTAAAGAAAATACATTGTTTTCCTTGCCCTTATATAATCTGTTTTAATATCATATTCATCTAATTGCATCAGCCACCGTTGGAGCCCTGGGCTAATATTTGATTGGTTGCAATTTGATTTTTTGATAATCAGTTTGCAGATCGAATTCTTTACCAGATAGGCAGGGCCTAAAATATTTTACTCCCCAAACAATTGCGAGCAACTCCTTCTCGATTGGGGAGTAGTTTTTCTCGTCATCATTCAGAGTACGAGATGCATAGCAAATAGGGTGCCCATCTTGTGTCAGGACAGGTCCTAATGCAAAATTGCTTGCGTCTGTTACTAGAAAAGGATAATCTGTTATTACAGACTTAAGTTTTTCGTATGATGCAATATAATTTGGATCATGAATATTAACTTTAGATATTTAACTATAAGAAGTGCTATTTTCGCATAATCCTTAATAAATTTTCGGTAAAAACCGGTTATAACAGGCAACGATTTAATTTGCCTTTGTGTTATAGGCAATTCTAAGTTTTGAATGACTGTAATTTTATCGGGATTAGGCTTAACTCCCTGTGGAGTGAGAATGTGGCCTAAATATTCTGTTTCTTTGCTGTTTAAGTCCGGACTTTTTTAATGTTTCGAAAATTGTTTTCAAATTTTGTATGTGTTCTTGCAAGGATGTGCTGAAAAGAAGGATCCATATAAACGACGCAGATTTTATTTATGAATTCCCTTAGAATTGAATTCATTAATCTTTGGAAGGTCGAAAGGGCGTTTTTCAACCCGAATGGCATTCTTGTGGATTGGAGAATGCAGTGTTGTTTCTGTCCTTAGACTTAACTAAAATTTGGTAGGTAAGTTGTCCCGAAGCACAACCTCCAAATTTGAGGGCCAGGTCCTTTGTTACAACCCCAAGGGCGAGGGGCCAGTAAATAGCCGATACCAGTAACTCAAGGGCACATCCGCCACCATCTCAAACTCTGACTAGTACTTGGAGACTCCTTATTGGCCTGAGCTTCGAATATATCGAAGTAGTCCAAATAAGGTGCCAGTATCCGTTGGCTACCACTTGGAGGTAGAATATGCATAGTTGATATGTGATAACAGTTACAACACTGGACTTTGCCAGGTTAAAGCCAGTCAGTGCCAACCCCATTTCCACAACATCGAGCCAGGCGGGTGGTCTATCGTTGAAAAACCTCTGTCTTTTAAGGCCTGTCTTGAAACCCGCACCGTGTGAACAGTTGCTTGTCGAACGGCGTCAGTATTTTCGGTACCCAGCGCGCACACATTTTTTTCATGTTTAATTGTTCGTGCAAAATTTCTTCAATTCATTCTTTGCTGATGTGCAACTCGTCCGCTATCTGCCACATTTTTATTCTTCGGTCTGCCAGAACCAATTTTTCAACTTTTCCGACGTGTTCTTGAGTGACCACTGACACAGGACCACAGATAATAACAAAATGAGATTATTATTGAAACGAGGTGATATTTATACTATTGTACTAAAAAGTGCTGCAATTAGTGCTATCAATAACGAAAAGATGACTCGTTGTTGAGTATCTATGGCCGCGAACTTATCAGCCGACCCTCGTACATGTATATTTATATTAGACATGTGCTATTAGATGGCATACCAGATTTTTGGCAAAAGACCCTGTCGGCGAAATTTTTCATTACGTTTTTGTAAAAGTTTGCGGAGCGAGTGGCTTGCACTTTTTCCTATAAGGAGCACCAACGAAAAACTCTAATGACGTTATATCACACGATCTTGGCGACGAAATGCTGTCAGCTTTTTCAAAACAACACGACCAGGAATCTTTGAGCATAATACTCGATTATTTCATGATGTGAAGTAAAATTTCGCCGACAGTGGCAGGATGACACTTACCAGCAATGGCGATGCAGACATTTGAGGGAAATATTATTCTACGCTTAACGACAACATCTCTTCTTTCAATTGGCTTGAAGATTATAACAATATTATTTTAAAAAGTATGTCTTGAAAAAATGCACCTCTTGTTGGAAACTGTATTCTCCAGTTAAGATCATACGCAGATTCTGGATTGAGTAAATTCTAGGTCGGAAATGAAATGATTATGATTAACTTCCGATACTTTCGCCGTAAAACTCTGGAGTGTCTGTGGAATCTGTATTTTCACTAAATTCATTTCTAATCAATATCAATGACCTACTAGAGTCGACAAAGAACAAGATTTTTAGTTTTTCCGATCACAGCGATTTCATCTTGTTAGAACATGTCCATAAATGCAAATACATCACATCGTTAACACGAAATTTACTCATTAAACGAAAATTTGGGGGGAAATCTTGCAGTAGAAAAAAACAATCTTAGTTAACTCAATGCAAAGAAACCACAATTCAACTCCTTTTCAGAAAGAACACTTCAACTGTACCACATCTTCATATGGGCAACCGAATCATCGAATTCAAGAAGGCCAAGCATTTACTTAGCGTCGCAGTCAACTCTTTTTCACTTATAACAAATATAATACACTTTTTACTTGCTCCTATAAAGAGCAAGTATAGTTTTCTACAACACATCTGATAAATGTCCTCCCCTTCTCGGCTTTGCGTTCATTTGCGTTCTTTTGACAAAATTTGCAATCACGGTTTGGCATAACTATGGGTGGATTTCAGTGATACAGCGTCTAACCTACTACTTCAATGCTTGGGTGGGGTTGTTTACATAAATTCTTGGCTTCAAAAAATCCTAGAAAAAAAATTCCAAGGGTATTAAATCGAATGATGTAGGCGGCCATTTTTGGTCGCCAAATAGGAGATCACACGACCAATGAATGTCTCGTGCAATAATGTCATTGTTTCACGTAATGTGTGCAAGTGTCATCGTCCTATTGGAGCCACACGTCTTCGAGATCCATACCAGAGGGCACACAAAACTTGGTCATTATTCCCGATAACATTCGCTATTGACCGTTTGTACATTCCCGGCATCGTCTTCGAAGAAAAATGGTCCAATGATGACTCCAGCCCAAAATCCACACCAAACAGTGTTTTTTTTTTTTTTTTTTCGTGGGTAGGTGAAAAATCTATGAACCCGGTGCTCATAGAAGTGTCAGACTTTTACTCACTAAACATAAACAACGCCTCCCTTTTACTGGTTTACTACGACTAAGTTAAATTTTTTTTTTTGGGGGGGGGGGGGGGGGGGGGCAAAAGACCCAATTATTTGGCTTATTACAAGCTACAACTAACTTAAGTCTAAAAGTTAAAACTACAACTTAAAACTAAGGCTTAAAGCTAAGGAGAATGGTGAAGGAGGCTGTTTTGAGGCAGGGAGTGCTGAGGTTAAAATGAAACTGGGTGAGGTTTGAGTTAACTTTTCGCAGCATACGGGAAATTGGTTCATTAGATCCATATGAAGTGCGGTGGGACGGTAGATAGAAAAGACGAGGGCATCGTAAATTTCGTGGGTTGGTATTGAAGAAAATTGAATTATAAAGAGATGCGCAATCGACAGAGCCTGAAAGAAGTCGATGAATGAAAATAATGTCTGCAACATCTCTGCGTTTCTCTAGAGTACTCAGGTTGATGAGGTTGAGGCGGTCTTGATAGGGAGGTAAGATAAATGGATCGTTCCAAGGAAGACCTCGAAAGACAAATCGAAGAAATCGACGTTGAACATTCTCGATTCAGGTCACATGAACTTGCTGAAAGTGTGACCACGCTTGACTGGCGTATTCAAGGAGGGGGCGAGCAAGGGTAAATGATCACGTAAGGGTCGAAGAATTCTATGGACCATCGTTTTACGAATTATCTCATCAATATGTGAACGGAAATTTAGTTCCCTATAGTACAATATTCCAAGATCACGGAGAGATTGAACGATGGATTTAGGTTGACCATGGAGAAGGTAAAGGCGGGCGGAGGATACGTGGTGCTTACGTGAAGGTAATTTTTTTTTTTGGCGTCAGGGAAAAGTGGGTAGAGGAACAGGGGAGGTACCTATGCACGTTGGCTTTGAATGTTTGAAGGTTGTAGTGATGGGGAAATACAGAGCCAGGTAAATCGTTCCACATTCGTGTTGTTCGGCTTATAAATGAATCCCTATATTTGACAGTACGACCGAAGTTTGGCTTTAGGGTAAACTGATGTGCATTCGAAGTATGTCGCGTATTGCGGGTAAAATTTTGAAGGGGAGGAATGCAACTGGCTATTTCGCTGGAGCATTTTTTGTGGAAAAAACGATAAAACAGGGACAGACAGGAGACATTTCTCCGATGTTCTAGTGAATGAATGGAATTCACAATGTCTCTATCACCTAAAGTTTTAACGCGCGATTTTGTACGCTATCAAGAATGTGCAGAATGGTCTTGGGTGCACCAGACCAGATATGGGCGGTATATTCTAGCTTTGGGCGGATAAATGCCTTATAAATTGAGGCCAGATCAGACGGGGTAAAATATTTCTTGCACAGTTTAAGGAATTGGCGACCTCGAATATGTGATCATTCCATCGAAGATGGTTATTAATACACATACCGAGAATGGCAAGTCTTTCGGTTTCAATGATGCAAGTACCATCCATGGATAATGGTTGAGGGTTTTGGTTTCGCTTGAGAGACAGAAGACAGCATTGTGTTTTAGAAGCATTAAATTCCACTCTGTTGGTTGAACCCCATTTAATTATGCTGTCCAGGTCAGAATTTAATGTGTTTAACATACGTTGTCGTTCCCCTTCTACGGCCGAAGAGCAAGGACATGAGTTAGGGAACGAATATGAAAAACTGAGGGTACTGTCATCAGCGAAGGAATGGATTGGATTAGAAGTTGCAGACAAGAGATCATTTATAAAAATAAGAAAGAGAGTCGGAGACAAAACAGAGCCTTGGGGAACACCAGCATTTATTTGGTGAATTGCAGACTTGAAGCCGTCCAAAACAACTTGTATTGAATGCCCCGAAAGGCAATTTCTAATCCATTGAAGAAGAGACTCATCGATGCCATATGCTCGCATTTTCGACAAAAGAGCCTGATGCCAAACTCTGTCAAATGCCTTTGAAATATCAAGCGCAACCATCTTGATTTCGCCGAAATGATGGAGAGATTGGTTCCACTTCTCGGTGAGATATGCCATCAAATCACCAGTGGACCTGTTGCTACGAAAACCATACTGCCGGTCATTAAGGAGTTTTCGTGAATCGAGATATTTCATAAGCTGACGATTTATCAGCGTTTCCATGACCTTGGAAAGATGGGACGTAAGTGCAATGGGTCGATAATTGGACGGGGAGGAAGATTCGCCTTTTTTGGGGACGGGCTGGACAAATGCTGTTTTCCATCTACTCGGAAAGAGCCCTGAAAAGTAGGATAGACAGAAAAGCTTACGCAGAGGTTTTGCCAGCGTAGAAGAACACCTCTTCAGAACTATGGGGGGGATACCATCTGGACCAGCGGATTTGTGTATGTTAAGACCTTTGAGTACTCCTGCAACTGTTCGAGTGCGAAAGTGGACTTGTCCCATGGAAAATTTGACGCTCTCAAATACAGGTGGAGACAAAGCAATATCTGGCAGCGTGGAGCTCGCTGCAAAGTGAGCAGCAAGCAGATTAGCTTTGTCTAAGGAGCTGACAGCTGGAATGTCATTGTAAATGAGCGTGGGGATGGCAGACGAGGCAGAATTTTTAATATTTTTGACGAATGACCAAAAATTTTTACTACCTTTGGGACATTGTAGGATTTTTTGCCTCAATTTTTGGTCATGTAAGAATTTTACACGCCGAATATGGGCATTGCAGTCTTTTCTGGCTTGGTTAAACTTTTTTCGGTTTTCCTCAGATTTGTTGACTTTATAAGACCGAAAACTTAAATGGGCGTGGGGATGGCAAACCACTCTCTGGGCAAACCACGAGTTTGCCTAAGGCTTAATGCTCTTTATTCTGTTAGGAATAAAGTCATTCATACCTAAGAGTATAGTGTTAGTGATCATATCAGCAGCGGCATCCACGTCGCTATCGGGGAAGCATAGCGACCAGTTAAAACTAGTAAAGAAGCTATTAAGGCCGCTCCAGTTGGCTTTCTCGTATTGCCATACTTTTCTTTTAGGAGTTTTTTCTTTAACTGAGTGGTCGGAGTACGAGAATTTAGCTGATACGATATTATGGTCAGACCGACCTAGAGGCGCTAAAACATCAATAGTTTATTTATCAGGGTGCGAAGTAAGAAACAAGTCCAAAGTGTTGGCGGAATGACTTTCAATGTCCGGTATACGTGTAGGCTCATTTACAAGCTGAGTCAAATTGTTAATCTCAGCAAAAAGTTCAACATACCTTCCTTCGGGTGTTGTCTGGCCAGAATGTTGAAGCCAATCCGAATTATGTATATTGAAATCGCCCGCAATGACGATTTCAGTATGAGGGTACAAGGAGACAATTCGAGTGATGGAATCGGACAGCGCATCAAATTCGTCAAAAGTTGAGTTGCTGTCCGCACTAGGGCTTCTATAAAGAAAGCAGTAGTGAATTATTTGCTTACGGACGGTGAATTTTAGCCATTTGAAATTAAATTCCGGGTTGGAACAGTGTCCATACTGTGGTGGAACTTGGTAAGCAATATCACTACGGACGTAAATGGCGAGGCCACGGTGGGGAAAGAATAATGACACTAAGTTATATCCAGGCAGTTTCAAATCGGAAGATTCTTCAACTACCTGTGTTTCACTTAGTGCCAAAACAGCTGGTTTATGGGAATAGGCGTGGGCGTACACATCAAAGAAATTCATTCGAAGCCCACGAATGTTGGTAAGATGAACCCTTAATTAAATTAATGGATTGGCATTTGGCGATATTGAGCTCTAAGCGATTTTGTAGGCACCAGTTCGAAAAACTATAAAGGTCTTGTTGAAGGTGAAGTTTCCTTATCAAATAGTTTGGGTAGGTTGCTTTCCATCAAAAGCACCTACTAAAACCCTCCATTAAATGCGGTTAGTCCTTATTGCGTCAGCTCGAACGGTTTCGTTCGTTGTAGTCGGCGCACAAGGCTCGTCTCGTCCAGAATTTGGAGCATAACATTGTTGCATGACCATGAAGATGAATACGGAGTTTTGAAGCAAAGTTCGATATTTCGCCATCGACGGTAGCTACTCCTAAGTCTCTGTGGATATCATTGTTTCTGATATACCATGGTGCATTTATTATTACTCTTAGCACTTTATTTTGAAAAGATTGTATGATATATCTATTGCTTCGTTTGGAACAACCCCAAAGTTGTATACTATACGTCCAAACAGGTTTAAGCTCTTGCTTGTATATATTGTTATATATGCTTAATTTTGAATGTCTTCCAAGTAGCCAATACATTTGTCTGAATCTATTTTCAATCTCGTCACTTTGTCTCCTTTGCATATGGTATTTGTATCGAGTAAATGAAAATGGGCAGGTTGTTAATTTTTTTGTAAGTAAAGTTAACATGAGTTGATTTGGTCTCGTTGAGAGCAATGCGCTAAATCTTTATCCACTCAAAAATTTTGTCCAAAGCTCGTTGGAGCTTTACAGTAGCTGACTCGACGAATTTGTCTGTTGTTTAAATATCCGTATTGTCCGCGAAGGGTGGCCGTGGTGTAGTGGTAATAATCATCTATTTATTTCGCATGAAATAAATAAAAAGTCGATCAATTGCGAAAGCATATGTCAACTCTACTGCAAAGGTATAACACTGGCAGAAGGGCGGTCATATGGCTAAAATGCAACTTGATCGTGATGACATCAGGAGGACGGAAGAAAAATACTGTGAATCATGAGCAACGACAAAAGCAAAAACAAACAAGCTCCCCAGTTATCTGGACAGCCACCCTGGGAGTTCACTGAAACTTAATACCAAACCAACTACACCAATCTGTCTTTCTCTCTGTCTCTTCCCCTTTCCTCAAAACGCCCGTGTACTAAAATTAGTAATTTTACACGTGCAAATTATTAAAAAAAAAAAACCTAGCTACGACAGTGCCTTCTTCTTGCGGCATATCTCTAGTGTACATTAAGAACAAGACCGGACAAAGAACATTTCCTTGGAGTACTGCGGCAACGATTTCCTTAAATGAAATCACCACTTATGCATTTCCTTCTCATGAAACACATGTGGGTTTTCGTCACTCCAAATGCGTCAATTCAGGATCATGAAAATGGGCCCCATCGCTGAAGATGATTTTGTTAGAAATCTCACCGTTCACTTATTATTGTTCACTTATTAAAGTCAACTCTACTGTGAAGGCATAACACTGGCAGTAGGGTAGTTATATGCCTAAAATGCAACTTGATCGTGGTGATGACATCAGGAGGATGGAAAAAAATACTGTGAAACATAAGCAACGACAATAATAGCGAAAACAAACAAAATACTCCCCAGTTATCTGGACAGCCACCCTTGGAGTTTACAGAAACTTAATACCACCTGAGTTTCAAACCACACCACTCTGTCTTTTTCTCTGCCTCTTCCCCTTTCCACAAAAACGCACGTGTTCTAAAAATTAGTATAAGGGTATTCATATCCCCTTTAACACGTGCAAATTATAAAAAAAAAAAAAAAAAATTAACTAATTCATGAACTCTCTTCCCTGTGTATGGTCTGTAGGCTTGAGTTGTTGAGTCAGTTGGATTTTGTAGGCATGAAGACGTAAATCTTTCGTGTAAATACGCTGAATAGTGCTTCTTGAAATGTTCAATTCTTGACCACGATGCCGAATGGTTGTTCCCGA
This sequence comes from Pocota personata, assembly GCA_963082735.1. Classification (NCBI taxonomy): domain Eukaryota; kingdom Metazoa; phylum Arthropoda; class Insecta; order Diptera; family Syrphidae; genus Pocota; species Pocota personata. The sequence goes on from OY720433.1 coordinate 19,738,517, forward strand.
GCTATCGGCCACATTCTAGCGAACAGCCAAATGGATTGGCATTTGGCGATATTGAGCTCTAAGCGATTTTGTAGGCACCAGTTCGAAAAACTATAAAGGTCCTGTTGAAGGTGAAGTTTCCTTATCAAGTAGTTTGGGTAGGTTGCTTTCCAGCAAAAGCACCTGCTAAAACCCTCCATTAAATGCGGTTAGTCCTTATTGCGTCAGCTCGAACGGTTTCGTTCGTTGTAGTCGGCGCACAAGGCTCGTCTCGTCCAGAATTTGGAGCATAACATTGTTGCATGACCATGAAGATGAATACGGAGTTTTGAAGCAAAGTTCGATATTTCGCCATCGACGGTAGCTACTCCTAAGTCTCTGTGGATATCATTGTTTCTGATATACCATGGTGCATTTATTATTACTCTTAGCACTTTATTTTGAAAAGATTGTATGATATATCTATTGCTTCGTTTGGTACAACCCCAAAGTTGTATACTATACGTTCAAACAGGTTTAAGCTCTTGCTTGTATATATTGTTATATATGCTTAATTTTGAATGTCTTCCAAGTAGCCAATACATTTGTCTGAATCTATTTTCAATCTCGTCACTTTGTCTCCTTTGCATATGGTATTTGTATCGAGTAAATGAAAATGGGCAGGTTGTTAATTTGTTTGTAAGTAAAGTTAACATGAGTTGATTTGGTCTCGTTGAGAGCAATGCGCTAAATCTTTGTCCACTCAAAAATTTTGTCCAAAGCTCGTTGGAGCTTTACAGTTGCTAACTCGACGAATTTTTCTGTTGTTTAAATATCCGTATTGTCCGCGAAGGGTGGCCGTGGTGTAGTGGTAACATCATCGCTTGTCACGCTACAGATTCACGGTTCGAATTCTGATGTCAATAATCATCTATTTATTTCGCATGAAATAAATAAAAAGTCGATCAATTGCGAAAGCATATGTCAACTCTACTGCAAAGGTATAACACTGGCAGTAGGGCGGTCATATGGCTAAAATGCAACTTGATCGTGATGACATCAGGAGGACGGAAGAAAAATACTGTGAATCATGAGCAACGACAAAAGCAAAAACAAACAAGCTCCCCAGTTATCTGGACAGCCACCCTGGGAGTTCACTGAAACTTAATACCAAACCAACTACACCAATCTGTCTTTCTCTCTGTCTCTTCCCCTTTCCTCAAAACGCCCGTGTACTAAAATTAGTAATTTTACACGTGCAAATTATTAAAAAAAAAAAACCTAGCTACGACAGTGCCTTCTTCTTGCGGCATATCTCTAGTGTACATTAAGAACAAGACCGGACAAAGAACATTTCCTTGGAGTACTGCGGCAACGATTTCCTTAAATGAAATCACCACTTATGCATTTCCTTCTCATGAAACACATGTGGGTTTTCGTCACTCCAAATGCGTCAATTCAGGATCATGAAAATGGGCCCCATCGCTGAAGATGATTTTGTTAGAAATCTCACCGTTCACTTATTATTGTTCACTTATTAAAGTCAACTCTACTGTGAAGGCATAACACTGGCAGTAGGGTGGTCATATGCCTAAAATGCAACTTGATCGTGGTGATGACATCAGGAGGATGGAAAAAAATACTGTGAAACATAAGCAACGACAATAATAGCGAAAACAAGCAAAATACTCCCCAGTTATTTGGACAGCCACCCTTGGAGTTTACAGAAACTTAATACCACCTGAGTTTCAAACCACACCACTCTGTCTTTTTCTCTGCCTCTTCCCCTTTCCACAAAAACGCACGTGTTCTAAAAATTAGTATAAGGGTATTCATATCCCCTTTAACACATGCAAATTATAAAAAAAAAAAAAAAAAATTAACTAATTCATGAACTCTCTTCCCTGTGTATGGTCTGTAGGCTTGAGTTGTTGAGTCAGTTGGATTTTGTAGACATGAAGACGTAAATCTTTCGTGTAAATACGCTGAATAGTGCTTCTTGAAATGTTCAATTCTTGACCACGATGCCGAATGGTTGTTCCCGAGCTCTCGGCCACATTCTAGCGAACAGCCATGCTTTTTTCTGCTGGATGACCTAGACAAACACCTGTCGATGGTCTGACATCAGTAATCGACCCAGTTTCCTCGAATTTTCCCATTATTCTTTTCACAGTTGAACATTTTGATTATCAAAAATTGAACGCAATTTCCGAATCTTGGCGGTCAAACTTTCACCATTTTTTAAATAATTTTCAACAATAAGAATGCGTTGTGTCGAAAATCGATCCATTTTTAAAAATGGCGGATTGCCTACCATCGAACTGTTATAATGATTTCACTGCTAAAACACAACAGGAAAAATGGTGACAAATTTAAATTCTCCACTCTTGTTGGGACACCCTTTTGAAAAATTAAACTGTTTTTGATGAGTGACACTTAACACTTTATAGTAGCAAAATTAGGTTTGCTGACATTTCACAGATGGCGATAATTAACATTTGATTTATATCAGATCTCAAACAAATATATGATCTGTTGTTTTTCAAATCGTTTTGTGAACTGTTATTCACAAATTAAGATTTATATTAATATCACAAGAATACATACCTATCTGCCGAAGAATAGATTCGCGGCTTGCAAACTTTTAATGAATATTGTCACCTTAGAGATAAGATTCCTTCCTTCATATTCATGAAAAGGTCATAAACAATTTTTATGAAAGGACAAGGGACTTTCCTTTAACAAAAACTCTACAGATGTATTTTTATTTTTTTTATTTTTTGGTACTTTTTATATAAAGTAAAAAACTAACATTAATGTACCAATCCAGGGCATATTAATTTTGATAAATGTATTGTAACATAGATAACTAAAAACGATATGCTCCAAAAGTATCAGATCAGCATCAAAAGTTATGTCGATCTAAGACAAATATGAAATTTCAGATATAGGCATTCTAGAATCCGAAGCAGTAAAACTGTAAAAAATGTTTAAATTCCGTCCACAGACACGTCGACTTTGCATTCAATTTAGTTTTTATCATTGTTTTTGCTGAACTGAAAAATATTGTTTTAGTAAAATATGTAAACATTGACTTTCTCTACATTCATACACATACATACATAGCCGCAACCACCTTTTTGGGGCGTTTTCTTGCAAAATAAAACATATATTGCTTTTTCGAAGCTATTTACGGTAATGGTTAAGTCGTATTGTAAATATCTCATCAGAATCTGTGACCTTCGGTTACAAATTTTGGAACAACAGTTTTGTGATACAACTTCTTAAAAATCGCGAAAATATAATCTGAATAGAAAGTTATCATTGCATCTGTTTCCAAAATTTTACAACACAAAGCCGAATTTATTAGGGGTGTGTTAGAAGATAAACATACCATCCGTTCCAGACGGATTGTAATTTCCTGTATGTTTTTATTACTGGTGAGATAATCGATTGCAAAAACTATTATGCTTTTGTACAATTTAAGACTAGAAGAAATAAAAATGGAACAAAAATCAAAATACTAAAATGTTTTTTATCACAGTATTTTCTTTCTTTCTTTCATTTATTTCGATGTTTCTTTCAAAACAACCAATTTTTGAAAAGGACAAAACACATTTTCCTTTCAATTTAAACAAAATACTCGATATCCTCTGATTATTATTATTATAGGATAACTAAATTTAATAAATAAATCATCAAATAGTAATGAAATTCTGGTTTATATTTTTGTTCTGTTCTTCCATTTGATTTTTCATTCTTTATTTCTTAATAAAATATGTTTTCTTTAATAATGATTTGGTTCTTTAGCTTACCACACTCAGCTACGCAAGAAATTCAACAAGAGCAATCTGCACAAGCAGTAAAGCCACAGCAACAGACTCCAATACAAAATAACATTAATAGAAAGTTAAATGGATTTCTGAATTTAAAAACTCCTCTGATCGGGTAAGTAAAGTTCTCTATAATTAAATTTTCCAAAGAGACTTGCTTAATTATTACTTTCTTTTTAATTTTTCTGTCTCGATTATGCGATTCTTCTCACCTCATTTGCGCTAAAGTTGGCAAAGAAAAATTGTTTTAAACTAGAACACTTGTCTACGCCGAATTTCCAATCATTCCTAACCACGAACTAAAATTCCACGAACTAATTCAAAAGTCTGAAAAGAACTGATTAAACAACATTCAATTGGAATTACATAAATAAGGACACCAATATTTCCAAAGAAAGTATTCTGTATTTTATCGCGGGAGAGGAAACAGGCATGAGAACACATTTCAACCCAACAATTAATTCTACACTCCCATACATATGTAGGTACATACATAAATCTGATTGTAGAATAAATTGCTGGGCTTCTCTATCCATACAAATTTCAATACCATGTCTCCTATATCCAACCCCATCAAATTAAATCCATAAGCATTCGATGCAATTCCATAACTGAGTGGATCCGCAGGCAAACCTCATAAGCCCCCTGAATTCTACCGCCCACTACTATAATAAAGCACCGCGAATCACGTTGCTTGGATAGGCTGCGTACCTTCAGCACGTGATTTTTGACACCATCGTAAGTTGCCTTGATAATACGTACTAATCAGGGATTGGAACACAACATCGCTTGTAATACGATTCAGATAAATGTTCCCTACATCGTCTTGGAGGTATACTCCCATCCAAAACTGTAAGAAAACGATTCAAACTTTCCCACAACGACTTTTGACGTAAACTCTGACTAACTCAGTACCACAACTTTATCTCAATATAATAAAAGTAAACAAGGAAAAACAGTACCCTGAAAGTCAAGATGATATCGAATAATTTTCGTTTATGGGTTTGCAATTGCAACTAAAGCAAGCGAGATGTAGCATCATCCTTTAAAGTAAATACAGATATTTCCGGAACACTCTGTATTGTACTATGAACAGGGTAAAGAGAACTTCCCACCTCCAGTTGCTGTACCAATTAGGTTATGTACAGCGATGTATTAGAAGGGGAATGAGGACTTTCCACCCCCGCATGCTTGTGCTAACTAGGTTATGTAACGAAAGCTTTACAAAATCATTTTTTATTGCTCACTGGTCTTCTGGGTTTGTTTTGCTTTTATTTTTGCTCTCCCTCTCAGAGAGTTTCCGCCTTATGATAAGAGAGAGTATTACTGCTTGAAGGAATTCAAAATCAAGAGCCAGTTTTCCGCCCTCTTCCCTACGTCTAAAGAGGAAAGTCCCTGTCATAAACAGGGTGTTATAGTATCGAGCACTAAAACATTTTGAATAAAGAATATGGGTTTTACGTACAACGCTGGACAGCCACATGATTTGGTTAAATTTTGTAAGCTGCCTGATTTTAAATTCCTTATTACGGACATTTAGTTTGCGAGTTTGAAGAACTCCCTGTAATACATAGGAGGGTAGAAAGCCAAATCGTTGGCGGATGATAGGTGCTGATGAGTGGTATATAGTTTTTAGAGAATATGTACGGCCCAACTGGGCAACAAGGTCATTAAGGCCAAACAGCAATAAAAAATTGAAATACTAGTATTAGTGGTGTGAGGGCAAAAGCTGATATTGTCACACAAACAGTCGTAAAATTACGTGAGAGGAAGGTTTTATTTTTTTGAATTCCTTCTTATTCTTATTATTTTTTTTTTTTTTGCTTGCTTTTACAGCACTGAAGTCTGTTATTTCTACTGTTAGTGGTGTTGCTCCTGTTGACGATGATGGCTCTGCTCCTGCCACTATCATCGCTCTTACTAATTCGAATACACATCCGGTGACGGCAGTGTTGAGTAGAGCCCCAGCATTCTCTCCTCCATAAGTTTCGAAAATCTTAATCCAGCAGCAACAGTTAGTCTCGCGTGTTGTGGGCAGTGATGTTGAATTTTTCACTTTTTATCAACAACGATTGCAAATCAGAAGTTAATTACATTTTAAATTTATGTATTGAATGTAATCAAATAAGATTGCAGTAAATAAATATTTGCAACAATGTGAGAACGTTTTTAAATTAATTATTTAACAGGCAAAATTGATTTTGTACGAACGGTGGTGCATGGTACTCGTGGTGATGTGTGATAAAAAATGTGTGTACATGTAGAAGGAAAAACGAAGCTTTTACATTTAACAATTAAAAATATTTAAGGGGAAAAGAGCCCAGTTTTTCTTTGCTTTTATACCTTTTAAAGTAATGTACATATGTAGTTACAATTTTACTAATTACAAAAAAAAAAACTTGAACAAAATAAAGAGAAATTATAAATAAATATAATATGTATACTATAATCAGCAACTCTCATACAAAAATTTGTTTACACAAGAATTAAACTGAATCAAACAAAAGCCTTAAATTAGAGGAGGCCTTCAAATGACCGTTGGGAGAATACTTCTAACCATTTCCTGTTGAATTCGACAGCATACGTGTACTGTATACATATGTAGAAAATATGCGACAAGTTTTTCGTATATCTACAATCTTATGTTTACACTCTAAGTACATGAAAATAACATCTACACAACAAAACCATCAAATTGAAATACAAATTAGAAATAGACAATATTTTGTATAATCTGAACATTTTCGACTAAATGTAACAAATAGTACAAACAAAATCAACAAATAATAGTTATTAAAACACAAGCAATAGCATAATGTGGGCTGCTATGGCAAGATCGTTTGAAATGATTGTAGCACTGTTTGAATATTATGCAACTGCAAGCAATGGAACTGACGTCACACTTGTGAACAGGTATTTCATATTCAATAGTTTTAAATTACCATGAATAGATAAAAGTGCTAGTATATTAATATAATCTATTGGAAAATCATAAAATAAAAGTAATGAAAAGGGACATATCCTAAGCATTTTTTTATTTTGTTCATTTCTACAGGGCGTTTCATTTCCAACGTGTGCCGGACTTTACTGGCTTAATGCTTTTACATTTTGAATTGTTGACTAGCACGTTTACGTGTAAAAGTGTTTGCGTGATAGTACCAATTAATTCCTTAACCCGCCTTATATGAAATACTATATGTTGAAATTCATATCCACCACTGGGACTATATTTTCTTTGCGGACTCAGAATAAATTGAGAATTATTTAAGCTATTTTCTGCATTTGCTAATAAAGTTTTCTTAGCTTCTTTTTTGCTACATAGTGAGTTTGATATTCCTCAATTTAATTTTCTTAATTTTCAGCATACTTAATACATACAGGGTGCGCAATCTTTTATGTCGGTATGTAAACATTGAATAACTTTGACATTTATCAACCGATTGACTTGAGTAGACATGTTTTTGAAATGTCAATTCAGTACAATTTTAACCATGAATCGCTTCACACCGAAACAACACGCCGAAATAGTGACGCTGTACATTGAAAATAGTCGTTCAGCTGTGTTAACCCAACGTGAATATAGTCGAAAATATCGTGGCCAACAATCACCGTCTAACAACACTATTCGTCGATTGGTGTCCAATTTTGTTGAGCACGGGGCAGTGGGAGTGGTGTGACGTATCGTCACAGCGCTCAACATTTAGGCGTCAGTGGAACCACTTTGCGGCGCATTTTGAATGACGATTTGCATTTGTTTCGGTATAAAGTGCAATTGACTCAAAGAATATTGCCGACAGATCGTCCACGTCGCTTAGAATACAGCCAAACAGTCGCTCGAATGGTTGACACTGAACCTGATTTCTGGAAGTGAATTTTGATGACCGAAGAGGCCCATTGCGCACTCTCTGGCGCCGTTAAAAAGCTAAATTGCCGCATTTGGGGAAAGGAGAATCCACACGAGATCCACGAAACACCATTGCATGACCAAAAAGTGATTGTTTGGGCCGGATCATTGGACCATTTTTCTTCAGAGAAGGTGAAACAGTCGATGGGAATCGATATCGATGGATGTTGGCTCGTAATGTCTGCCGACGAATGTTTGATAAAGGTCTAGACAGTTAATGGTTTGAACAAAACGGTGCGCCATGCCACACTGCAAATCAAACAATGCAGTTTCTGCAACGAAAACTCCCGGACGTGTGCTGTCAAAAAATGGGGACATTGACTGGCTACCCAGATCTCCAGACTTGACCCCCGGACTGCTTTTAGTGGGGTTATTTGAAAAGCAAAGTGTACGCCAGCAAGCCTCAGACCATTGACGAGCTCAAGGTAAACATTCGTGCCGAAATCATCGCTATAACTCCCGGGATGCTCGAAAAAGTGATGGAAAATGCAGCAAAAAGGGCACATTTTGCTTTGGTCATTAGAGGCGGTCACTTGATTGATGTTGTATTCAAAAACTAGTCCAAATAAATTGTAAAGGACCAAATTAAATAAAAATACCTCATATATGGAAATCGGTTTTTTTTTTTAAGTTATTCAATATTCACATACCGACATAAAAAATGGCGCACCCTGTACATACATAATACCCAAACATAGTGTGACCCTGACCAGCTGCCCATGTTTTATAGACAGCTCCGTTGTTATAAAGCGGCTTAGAATCAATTTCAAATATTGGAAGGCGTAGCATCACAAAATTAACTAAAATGTACTACAAACAATCATTGATTCGAAAAATCGATTCAAGTACTTCAGTTTAGAGAAACGAAAACCTGCTTGCATTTGTTCAGTGGTTCAGTGATCCTATGTTCACGGTGGTTGTTCTCCAAATCTAATTTTTATAGGCTTCCTTTTCACAATGGGAGAATTTTGTTTATTTAAAATGGAAATCCAATCCCGATACACTCACATTCAAATTGTTCTATTATAGTACATGCTGGACTCCTTACGTTGCAAAGAAAAACACTAACCACTACACCGTGGCCACCCAAAAAATATTACTTTAATATTTGGTATATATATCTTTTCCGAAGAAGTAGTAATCATTTGTTTGTCAACTTTGCACAACTAAATTTATATGACTAATTGATTTTACCTTGCATTGTCGGGGTATACCTACGAGGGTCGTTCAATATATTCTCGGTATATGTAAGAAAGGGATTTTACATTTTATTAATTTTTTTTTTTTTCAGTATAATCTCCTTTTACACTAACACATCTTTAAACTAATTTGTTTAATACATTAAAAAAAATTAAAATTGTTTTTTTTTTTGCTGTTAAAGTGTTCTTTAATGATTCGTGATCGTTAAATATTTTTCGACGGAGGTCTTTTTTTAATTCGGGAATAAAAAAAAATCGCTGGGAGCAGATCCGGACTATAGGGTGGGCGATTGATTTGTTTAAAATTTCACTCGCAAATAGTATCCTTTTCAACTTGAGCAGTGTGACAAAGTGCGACTTAATTTTAATCAACAGTATGCCTTGACAATCCCAGAATATCGTCACGTCACGATTCATTTGATAATTTGCTCAGAATTTTCACCTCACAGTTTAAAAAACTAACAATATGACGCTCTAATTTAATAAATTTTACAGAATCTCTCATGGTACTTGACTTTCGCGGATGATAACAACAATACTAATGATGAATTGTGTTGCATTTTTGCATATGAACTTTTAATTATTACTGTTATCGATTCCGCTTGTTTTCATTTGACTTTTACTCTTGGAGAGTACCAATGCCGAGAATGTATTGAACGCCCCTCGTAGTCAACAGAAATCTTAAACCTTATTGTTTGGGTGATGGACGTTTGATTTGAGCGTTATGTTGTTCAAACTGTTTATGCATCATATGTAAGTACGAGTATGTGCTGCGCAGCATAAATATGTTTTTAATTTTACCTCTTGCATCGCTTTGCTCCGTTGTTATTCTGCTAATATTTCCATTCTTAAGCTACCTCGCGTTTACGTTTGAGAAACTAATAGTTTTTAATTCACAGTAGATACATTTTTTCCAAACTCATATAACACCGATTGTATGTATATGAATTAGTAGATTGAACAAGTTGTTTAAATTGATGAAGTTAACTGGACGAATACGGTAAAAGAGCACTAAACGGCTTTTGGTTGCTAAAATTTGAATAAGGATACTTTGCTCATTATTATTCAATTTAGGAAAAATTAACATTTTCTTTTATACCAACTCAAACGTTCAGCTTTTAGATGCAGAAGAGGCCAGGCTTTTAAGACGAAAAAGCTTTGAATTTTATTCTATTTTTCAGTTAATGACTTATAACCAAAAAGCTCACTTCTCTGGAGTCAATTAATGTTGACCCTTTAAGAGATATGCATCTGAGCTTCCGTAATGTATCAATTTCAATCAAAGCAAAAAGTACTTATTTTATAATACAGTTTATGGCCTTTTAAAGATTATAACTTTAGTACTCTCTCTCTCTCTCGCAACACTTTTTGAGTTTTTTTCAAAACAAGGAATTTTATAAAATTTGTCGAATCTACGAATTAGATCTAAATTTTTGATCCAGGATTGTACTACTTGCAATTAATCGAGATTTTGAATCTAAATTGCATCGAATTGTGATCGAGACTGGTACAATCTCAACACCTAACACGTATGTAGGTATGGGATTAAGCCCTACTCTTAAATATGCACAATAAGTGCACTTATAAGTGTAACTTTTGTTGCGTTTTCTCACTTAATAAATTTGTTCCAAAAATTTTAAGTCTATTTTGCCGCTAATTATTTTCAAAAATTCAACTGCAGCAAAATAATAGGTGAGTTTTTTCTGAGCACGACCTCTCTCTGATTGAGAGAACTCTCGAAGAAAAAAAGATTTATTGTGGTGCATTTCTTGACGTCTCACTAGCTTTCGATAAGGTTTGGCACGAAGGCTTGGAGTATAAATTGCAATTCGTGTTAAGCACGGAAATGATTACTCTGACTTCAAGGAGATTGCGGCCGTCTTGTCCCGTTTCTATATGTACTCTACACGCGTGATATCCCACAGGAAAGAAACTGCGTCGTCGCCACGTTTGCGGACAACGAGCAATACAATTGAAGCAGCAACTGAAAAGCTGCATCATGCTATTAATAAAGGCCACGCTTGGACGAATTCTTGACGTACTGTGCTGAATGTAAGCAAATCTACTCACGTCAACTTTACCCACAAAAAAGTGGATTACCAGTACATTTAAACTCGGTTCAAAGCGGTCGGGCCTTATGATGTTTTTAGAAGATTTTCCACCTGCTCCCGGCAAAAAAAAAGCTGCAGGTAAGATTGCAGTATATTCTAAGTTTTTGAAACAACCGACTGCAAAAAATCATGAAAAAATCCAGATCTTATAAAGACTGCACCGAAACAACCAATCTTAATAACACTTAACAAACTGAGTGGTAGATATGTGCAGTTTTTCGTAACACATCAAGGCATTACAATTGTATACATTACCAATTAAGTTTAATTGATAAATTCACTCTTGATTCATTTGATTCTAGTAGCGTGACAACACTTCGTGTTGAAGAGTTTTGAAGGTAAATCCTATCGCTTGTGTCGTGTTTACGTTTTTTTTTACTTATTTTATAGTCTCTTGTAATATCAGTTTTATCAACTTTACATATTCTACACACATTTCAATATAATAGTAATAATTTACTTTTAATAAAGTTTCACTGAACCGTTTAGGACGACGACTCAGACACCACAAACAAAGTCCCCAGGTGGTTCAAATTCAGGTGTTGAACGCGATACGGGAGCCAAAGATAGTGTTGCGGTACTTAATCAAAGAGAATCCTAATAATTAGTTGTTATTTTGTGTGTACATATTTTTGTTGTCTAGAATCGAAGCATTTCCATGGTTGACATGTATGTTGACAATACAGAACCTAGCGAAAATGTTGGACAGATACATTTCTCATTGGAGTACGACTTTCAAAATACAACCCTTATTCTTAAAGTTCTACAGGGTAAGGAACTACCAGCGAAAGATTTAAGTGGAACCTCAGATCCTTATGTCCGAGTAACTCTATTGCCAGACAAGAAACATCGCCTAGAGACTAAAATCAAGCGACGCACATTAAATCCTCGATGGAATGAGACTTTCTATTTTGAAGGTTTCCCCATTCAAAAGCTTCAGTCGAGAGTGAGTTCGCCGATAAATATAAATACACAATCAAAAGGAAACGACAGATTTTTTTTTACTTTATTTTACAGGTTTTACATTTACATGTGTTTGATTACGATCGATTCTCACGAGATGATTCTATTGGGGAGGTTTTTTTGCCACTGTGCCAGGTATGAACTGAGACTTTACTCTGCATAAATACTTTCTGAAAATTAAATAAATTTAATTTTATCTTTTTGTGTATGAATACATTTGCTTTATTGCTTAATGTATGTATTATGTACATTGGAAACAGGTCGATTTTGCTGGTAAGCAATCATTTTGGAAAGCTCTAAAACCACCAGCTAAAGATAAATGCGGCGAATTGTTATCATCCCTTTGTTATCATCCATCAAATTCAGTACTTACATTGACATTGATAAAAGCAAGAAATTTAAAAGCTAAAGACATAAACGGAAAGTCAGGTGAGAGGATTTCAATCAAAACAGATAAAAATCGGTGCATCGCCGGCATACTCATAAAACTGATAACCAAAAAATAAAACCGATTTCATGGTTTTATCCAAAATAATGTTAACGTTGCATGTCAATTGCATAACATACTTAAAACTTGAAATCGACCGATTTATATATCAGTCTTTCAATTGAATAGATTTTTTTTGTTAAAAACAAAAAAACCAAACGATATTTACAATATTTCAGATCCGTACGTAAAGGTCTGGCTACAATTTGGTGATAAGCGCGTCGAAAAGCGAAAGACTCCAATTTTTAATTGCACACTTAATCCTGTTTTTAATGAATCATTTAGTTTCAATGTGCCGTGGGAGAAGATCCGCGAATGCTCCTTAGATGTTATGGTAATGGATTTTGATAATATTGGACGAAATGAGTTAATTGGAAGAATATTGTTAGCCGGTGAGTAGTGTATGCAATACAAAACAAAAAATTTCAAAATATTCTTACATTCTCATATTGTCTAAGATTGTCATAATATCTATGAAAACCATAAAACCAATATAAGGGAAAATTAAACCAATACTTTTGAAATGTAGTTGTTAAATTATTAAGAGCGTCCACATTGAAACACCCACTTTTGTCGCTGTTGTATTAGAACCACTAAGAGGAAAAGTAAAAAGCCAGCAGACAGAAGCGGGACATATAAACCAACAATTAAAACAAATAATTTCTATATATTTCCTTACAGCTGGTTTGAAAAGAAAATGTGTTTTGAAATTAATTTATAAAGTTAACCATTCTTTTTTATATTTTTGAAATTAAAATATGCATTTACAGGAAAGAATGGATCTGGGGCATCAGAGACAAAGCATTGGCAAGATATGATATCTAAACCTAGGCAAACAATCGTACAGTGGCATCGATTAAAACCGGAATAAAACATACCAAATACAAGAGTGATAATAAACATTTTACACGCACATTTCAAACAGATCACATTCACACAAGAACACTTTAAAAAGTCAAATGCAACAGGTACACATTAAGGGGACATTCATGTACAAACATTTGCATTGTTATGAATGTGTGTATAGATGTGTGCGTGCACTCGATAACTTATAGTAGGCATTTAAACTAGAAAAAAGATACATATGAAATATTTATACACATAATAATATAATATTGTATTTTATAATAATATATGGAATATTATATTTATATCCTCATTTTAATTATAGTGATAGTGATAAATATTTATATAGTTAAAAAAAAAATAAAAGTTCAGATCACATATATATATATATATATATATGTGTGTACATATGTATATATATATGTATATTCGTGCATTTGCATATAGATGCATACATATATCTATATGTGTATATACATGTATACAGTTACAATATTTTTGTTAATATTGTTGTTGGTTTTACATAAGCATAAAGAACATTAAACAAGAACAAAAGCAAGAACTATAAAATATACAAATAAACATACACGTTAAATATTTACAAAAAAAGAGAATACTAAAAGTTGATTTTATATGGAATATCTATACCTATACTATACATAACATTCATGTTCGAAAGATATTACTATCGATAACTTGTACCCCCTACACAAAAATACTGTTTTCCACGTGAGATATGTATATCGAAGGTCATACCAACCAAAACAAAAAACCAGAAAATAATAAACAACAACAAAAGCAAAGCAGACAACACATTATCTTTGATTCGTATATACATATGTATGTATATACGCAACCATAGCCTATCGCATCTTTAGAATGTTTACCTACTGCTTTTGCATGAAATACATATTTTACAATTTTATCATGAACTTTGAAATTCACCATAAGCAATTGAACATTCCCACCAGCAACACCATATCCCTGATTGCTTAATAAACAAATATATATAAAGTAAATTCCACAGTTCTAGAAAAAAAAGAGTTTGTTATCTCATATAGATCATATTAAAAAAAAAAGTTAAGGATTTGTTACATTATAAATTCAATGTAATTATGATCCATAATGGATGTACATATGTATGTATATCAGTAACGATAGCGAAATGAGTAGACTAAAATGAAAAAAAATTTGCGTCGGATGAAATAAGATAACAACACCAAATCAATAGCAATATTATGTAAAAGAAAAAAATTATATATCTGTGTTAAAAAAATACTTAAAATCTTGTTAAATTTAAAAGTTGTTATTCGAAACGTGATTGCCTTTTATAACAACCTTAATCGACAATTCGAAAGAAAGCATTTATGAAAAAAAAAAAAACGATCGGAATATAATATAGAATACTAGGATAGTGATTTTGATGTAGCACTAAAATGTTCTTTCAGTTTAACAATTAAAAAATTTAATAATAGCAATATTAATAAATTGTTTGTGCTTGAATAATAACGAATGTTAATTTCAATTGACTACCCTAAAAGTCTTGTATTGGTATACTTCAAATTTATATAGACGCAGTAGTTCTAGAAAACAAATTTTACAAACAGATTTTCGCATGAGGACAGGGCTTCGCTTTTTTTTATGCGCCAAGTCTACAGGATCTCCACAATAACTGCAGGAATCCGCATTTATTTTAAAGTCATTCCACATAAACACTTGTAATAGTGAGGTCTTCCAATACATTATAACCAGGGTAGCATATTATTAGTTAAAATAATTTGCAAAGTCAATTTTTGATGTTTACTCCTGCAATAGTATTTAAAAAAAAAAAACATACAAAATTACTAGTGTCATATTGTTCAAAATAAAATAAAAAAAAAACATTTTTTTTATAGAATATAAAAATGAAGTGGTGAAAAAAAATACACTTCGAAAAACTATTACTTTTTGGCACACATCACCCACACACAATAACAACCTACCAACATTTGTTTTCAAAAATCAGTTCCAAGTTCAAATTCCTCGATTTTGTGAATAAATAAGCAATAGCATTTTTGCCACATGGTCAATAATTCGTAATACAATTTAAGGTTTTTAATTGGTAGATGTAGATGTAAAATATCCCTTTAATAGAAATGCCAACACAACCAATTTACATAACTATCATACTATGTTTTTAGTCGCAAATTCTGAAGAATGTGTTGCTCAATATAAAATACGATTGACATTGATAAGGACATATATACACAAATGAATATATTTTATTGCTGAAATAAATTACATATTTATGTTTGAAAAAAGCCTTAAATTTGAAACATCTGACAAATTAGGTAATATTACATTTAAACATTTGAAAAACATTTTGGCTTAAATATAAACTAAGGTATGTTATATCATGACTAAAAATAAATCGAAAAATACTATAAGTTCCATTGCTGCGTTTCTAATTTTATTGTATAAGTATGTATGTTGTCGGTGAGCACGAACAAACAACATAATATTATAATTTCTGTTGCAAATGAAAACGTGTGTTAATATTACATACAACGACTTACTCAAGCAGCGTCCTTCCACTTCTACTTGTATCAAAATTAGAATATAAATATATTATTTCAAATTTTCTTCACATTATCCTATCAATAAGGAAAAAAAAGTATTAATCTTCATATCCAATTAAATAAGAATAAAAGAAAATAAGAAAAAAAAGACAAGCAAAAAAAATATATTAATAATCGCCTTAAGTAATGTGCCATTAAAGTTTCAGATTGCAATCTGTAACGTTATTGTATATGCCTTAGGTTTCCCTTCAAAAGAAATAAATTCCTGGAGAAAAATAAAGTCCTAATATAATTTTTTTTATATAGTTTTTTTTATATTGACATGTGATAAGGAAACATAATTCGCACATTATTGTCCAATAATTTTCTTTTGTCTCCACTGCATAAATAATGAAACTTCCTTCCGCTTTCTTTAATAGAAATTCTTATCCTAAAATATACTTATTTCTATTCTAAAATGCCACCGAATATAAAATATAACTGTCAGAAGACAGGCACAGATAAAAATAAGAAACAATTGAATAATGCTCCATATAGTGGTTGCGTGAATTCAATTTCTACACAAATAACTGTGATAATGAATTTAAATGTGAGCAATTTGTTTATTAATGGAAACCAATTGAAAATGAAACCGAACAAAAATGAAAACTTATTGCTCACCGGCAATTTTTTAATGCTTTTCGTTTCAAATAAAAAAAAATCTTCATATTTCGAAGAATTGCTTTAGTTTAATATCTTTAAAAAAAAAAAAATAGCAATAACTTCGAAAAAAAAAAAATAGGTATGTACGTTTAAGAAAAATAATATTGAAAATATAGATACACAATATGGAGAAGCTAGCAAGAAGAATGTAAAGAATGAGAATTTGAAACAATTATGTGTGCCAAATATTCCAAATAAGTATTTCAAGCGATTGTTGTCATATAGGTACAAGTAAAAAAAAGTTATAAGTACAAGTATTTAACAGCAAAAAAATCATTCACAAAGAGAAATTATGTAACACGATGCATCAAAACCACTTCAAATTCATACATTCTCAAAGTCTTTTGCACAGAATAGACTTTTTAAAAACATGCTTACAAAACAATGTTTCATTTTTTGGAGAACATAAAACACAAAAATATGAATAAAACTATGCAAGTTACTAGACACATCAAGCCCTTACTTTCGTGGTAACATATTGTAATCCTTACCCAGATGTGTTGCAGACTACATTTGTATCTTTATGCCACGCACGATATAATTGAAACAATATCTACCATTAGTTAAAATTTTAATTAAAATTTAAATAAATACTTATTGTTTTATATATCTTTGGGAATATTGATTCAGAGACTTCATCACTAGTGATGTTATGTTCGAAGAAAAGAAAGCTGTTTAAATTCCCCAGTAGCGGATATTAAATTCTATTACATATATGTAGCATATTTATGAGTTACAAGCAAATAACAAGCAATACTTTATCAATCATTATTTTCGGAATGCATCACCTATTTTTGTAACGACTTTTCAATTCGGTGTGCATTGACTGATAACACTGTGGAACACGGTTTTTGACCTGTAAATTGATCCTATAGATATTGTTATGATGGGGATAAATCCGGTATCACGATGTTCCTGTCATATCAAGTTTTTAAGGTGTTAAAATTTGAAAGTGCGAAAATGTTGTTTGAAAGACATTTTAATCAAGTACATAAAATCATGGTAGTGGTCAGAAAAATGTAATTTTTGTAAAGAAAATCAATAATTCACAGTTCTCAAAACTTGATATTATTCACCAACTTTTCAAATCGTTCTAATTAGAACAAGAGCTTTAAAATCAATTCATAGCCTATTCTATAAGATTTAAGCTTAACTTTAAAACAAACTAGAGAAATCTCGGACGTACCCATTTCGAGCTACGAGTAGATTGATTTGAAATAAGTCGAAAACTACATTTTTCGCACATTCACATGTCGATAATTTTAAAAACTGGACCTTATGCCGGATATGATACTTTAATGCCGGACTCGTTTCCAGGTTGTGAAAATCTATAAGAATCGCTTTATACAATTTTAAGGAGAGAACAAAATTATTTTTTTGTTTCACAGTGTAATAAAGAAGAAATCTGTTAATGAATGAGAGTGGAGGCCATGTAAACATATAAATGAGTTACTATACAATATCAAATAGTCGATTGCTATTTATTTATTAGTTTCTGTTGTAGCAAATTGAATTTATATATTTTATAGAACTATTAAGCTCAATAATATTAAAAGAAGACTAGTATATAATTAATCATATGTTTTAAAATTCTTTACCTGCTTTTTTATGTCTAATTCATCAAAGAACGTTCTCAAATCATTTATTACTAATAAATAAATAATAAATTTTAATAACTACTACCTTATTGATACTATACGTCCTTCTTAGAAATGTAAGAATCGGTTCTCGATATGAGTTAAAAATAACTTTTTTAAATTGAATGAGTGAACATTTTACCATGAAAAATTGTGCAAAACCATTTCGCGGTTGATTTCTTTTGTTACTATTTCTATACTCATGACTTTTCTGTCATTCTGTACTTGTTTAATAATTTGGATTAAGTTATTGTTTTAAGTATTTTAAGAAAACTTAAAAAAATATTCTACTCAAATTCTAAAAGATAACAGTAATTATTATAACATTTAAGGGATATCTTGCAAAATATATCAACCTACATGAACCAGTGTGACGAGATTCTAGTTTTCATTATCTTGTTCATAAGATAAGCATTGCCTACAATCATGAAAAACTATATGAAAGCTTAAGGATATCGTTGTAACCCTCCAGAACTTCTAAGGGCTTAGATTCGATCCTCAATTTTGAACAGTAGGTTCGGTCACCTGGTTTCCCCAACGTCGGAAAATGGGTAAAATTCTTCTTCTATGAGGCGGAGAGTGCTTCTGATTTTCCAAGCCAGATTTGAGTGTATTTATTGATTTATTATTGCAACTCGTAGGATTTTTTGGGTATAATAATTCACATTCACAATGATTCCGAGCTATATAAACCACACGCTTTGCTGCTCTTTTTGGGCATACCTTGTAATTAAAGTGCTAGATCCTTTGAATCAAAATAGCATTCACTTTTGTGATTAAAATATTTTGGGCCTAGAGAGTTGTACAATACCTCCACATTGTTACATTCGAATAAATCGTTGACGGATCAACTTCCAATCTTTGCTCGAATGATCACATATTTCAACTTAAAGCACTCAAACCATTTGATTTCCCTACTCGCACTAATTTTGAGTACAATTCTTACATTGCATCAGCTTCATTTGAACCTGAGCGTAGTTTACTCGACAGAGTACAAAACTAGGCCATTTGATACAATATTCATTCTGACGATTGCTTCTTCAATTTTGAATTATTAAAAATTATCCTTTAATATCATCACCTTCAGTTCAATTCATAAAATAATTTCTTAGTTGAGGTTATATTACCAAATCTTTGATATCTTTTGTTGATTTCAGTCATGTCAGTATTTATGCTCTAGGCCGTAAAAACAATTATGTTCATACATGTATGGGAAAGGAACATAATTTAGCCACATATTCTAATGACATGTATGCATGTAAACAAAAGAACTTAGTTTTAAGTACAACTTGCGAATTAACAAAAAAAAAAAAAATTAATTTAAAACTGAAAAATGTTCGTACAATTTAACGTTAAATTTACAGTTAAAACGAGTAAGTACATAAAGTTAATAATAATAAATGATGATAATAATGAGTACGTTACATTATGTTATGGAAAAGAGATTTTAAAATGAGAATAAATGAAGGAATATAATGTAAATCGAAAATTCAACCCACCTTAATATTACATATTTGTTATATACCTGTGTAAAATAATACTAAAAATGTATTTTAAATATAATTAATATTAATTTAACACGAATAATAAAACAGTGCTTATAATTCAATATTTAAATAAAATAACATAAAATACAAATGTGGGTAGACATGCACAAATCGTGTGTACATACATATATATTTTTTGCATATTAAATATTTGTAAAATGAGAAAAGTGGTAAAGCTATATGGTATGAACACACACATACAACTAAGCCAGAAGTTAAAGAAAGACACAAAAAAATTATTCTGTAATAACTTAATTGAATAATTTTTAAGACTTGAACAAAATTATAAGAAACCTATTTTTTTATTATCGGTATAAAAATAAATAAAATAAAAACATAACTAAACAGATAAATAAATAATTTAATAACCAGAGTCTAATTCAGATGAGATAAACTCATTAGTAAGTCTTATTATTTATAATTACAAAGACTTTAATCACATAGCATCAGCAATTGAACCAGGTGAAGTAAGAGAAAATACAATATACGAGTATGTGTTTCCTTTATTACTTTAAAAAAAACAACTAATACTAAAGTCTTAAGAGATGAAATTTAAATATGAAAACATTAAATAATTTAACTAAAAAGAAAAATAGATAAGGTAATTAGGGATTTCATTTACTTGCTTTTAGTTTTGTTTGCAATCTTGGTACAGTGCTGATATATTTTTCTACGCAAAACTTGACCTAACAGACATCAACACAATAAACAAACTCACTCTGTATGTTGTACAAAGAGTACAATTGTGTTGCATTGGTTTTCTAATATATGTTTTTCTGTATAAATATTTGATCTATACATGTTTACTTTCGAAATCCCATTTCGCATTCGGCAAAATATGAAAAAAAAAAAAAAAAAATACAAATAATACTTTAAAAAACAACACTCGTTGCAGATAAAATTAATAGAAAAACTATAACAAGAACAAGGAAAATCAATAACTGTTAAAACTTTTAAGTTATCAAATTAATAAAAAAAAATATAAATAAAAATAATATCAATGTGTAGTGCTTTAAAGTTAAGTAGTGTTTAGCACTTTGAGTTACTAAATGAACAATAAAAAAAAAGAAAAAGAAGATTCTTCTGAGAAATTACTGAATCATTTGTTTTTATTGCCGCAAGTTGATTTTCGCACAAAATCAAAAGTGAGTATAAGGGCGACAATAATTAATGCAACTGCTCCCAACGTGTCAGGATTGAACTTGATTTGCATTGCAAACCAGATTCGCTTTTGCTGGGATCAAGCAAACTACTTTTCTAGTAAATTATATAAAAAATGGTTTTACTCCCTATCAATGAGGGAAAAATGCCAACAGTAGGTATGGAGTTAAGTGTTAAGAGTAGTTAAATGTGTCCTATAAATAAATGAAATCCTATTTAATATCAATTCATTATATTAAATAAAAGGAGGAAGTTTTTTTTTTTTTTTTTTAAATTAAAGTTGTGTCTAAATTTGAAATTCTGACCAGTAAATCGGCTGCTTGTAGAGAATATAAAGATATATACATTTTCTACAAGCAGCTTGTAGAAAATATAAAGATATTTATGTATATTCTCTACAAGCAGCCGCTTAAATTGTTCGAGGGTGCCGACCGGGGGGTCGATAAATTTAGACATAAAGGTCAATCCAACGATAAAGATAACTGCTGTGTTAGGCAAGTCGAATTTATAGAGAAATCTATAATAGGAACTTCTTCCACGATTGCATTTCGGTTTTCCACATGGAGGTTTTGTCACCCCACCTTAACTTGAATCAATTTAGTCACAGCCTAAATGTGTAGTTTTACTTAGACTATTTAAAAAAAAAAACAATACAAAAAACCCAAAAATGGACATTTTTATTATGTTGAACTCCCAAACACCCATTATAGACAGACAGACAAAACTCATTTGTCCACTTTTTTAAGTTTTTCTTTTGTATAGGTAGGAATTCCTATAAAGGAATGAAGAACTTAATCGCATGAGATCACACTCTTACGATAAAGTGCTTCAGTTCTGATCTTTTCGTTGTCTGTGGACGTAGGAAAACCGGCGAGATTGTGACTAGCTTAACTCATATAAAATCATAGGCTCCATTCTAGAGTGACAGTTTATGTGCCCTTTTTTGTAATTTGTGCAATCCTTTACGATTATAATGAAACTATGAGACAAAAGTGGCACTAAATGAATGATCTAAGTAATTTAAGGGCCTTTTCGCAGCCATTCGTTCTGTGCAACACACAAATGATAGACTTAAACCATTGTATATGAAACTAATACTAGTATAATAATACTAGTACTATCACTTGAGGAAATCGATGGTGGTGCCTCTAGCCGCCAAAGTAAACACCGGTCGCTGAGTACCACAAAAATATTACGCTCTTTTACCTCAACAATTTCCATATGCCAGGGATGAAAAAGTCAGTACAATTGTACTGTTTTCGATACAATCGCCTATGCTTTTGTACACAAGTACACTTCCATCAAATTCAGTACATTTTACAACGAAATTATTGGGTTTCATACATAAATCACGAATCAAGAAAAATATTTGTATAAATAAATGTTAAGTCAAAAGTAGCTAGCAAAATTTGCTAGCAACTTTCTATGAATTTCGCTGAACATGCTCTATTATCAGTTCAGTGCTATAAAAATCAAATGTCAAGTGTGAAACGTGTGTCTGTTTCGTTCCTCGTATTTTGTTGGCTTGGGTTTCATTGTCATTTATCTGATACCGTTACTTATCATTCGAGAATGAGTGAAATTAATTTCAAACATGGAAAGGTAGGTGCACATTTTTATATTAACTATTTTCAATATTTTAACATTCAATTCTTTTTTAAAGCAAACGCAAAATAGGTGGATAATGAAAAAACCGAGACTGGCACTGGAAGATAAAGAAGAGAATAATAATACAGAAAAATTAGAAGGCGAACAACAAAATTCTTCGGAAACATCCAACGACGAGAATGGCGGATAAGTTTTTTTTCCAAATTATTTAATATGATTACAATCTTAAGTGTTTTCAAAAGTGGTTCACCACTTTGTGTTCTTTTAAAGAACCAAAAAATAAGAAGTACGGTGTGAAATATAGGCGCGAGTGGATAGAGCAATTTTCATGGTTGGAAGAGGATAAATTCAAAAATAGTAAACGATGCATTTATTGTAACACCAATATATCAGGAGGAAAAACACATATATTGAGACATGCTTCCAGCGAAATTCACAAAAAAGTAATAGTGGCTGCACAACAATCAGTTAAAATTGACACTGTTTTAAATTTAAATAAAAATGTGACCAATCTAACTGAAAAGGCAAAGCAATTAGAAGTGGCTTTGAGTTTTTTTTGTTGCGGAACACAATTTGGCATTTTCAATTTTAGATCATTTAAACACTTTGATAAAAAACAATATCAATGATTCGGAAATTGTGAAAAAGTGTGTTATGAACCGCCAAAAAGAGCAAAAAATCATAAAAAATTTGACTGCGCCAGAAAATACAAGAATTATTGCGAACAAAACAAATAACCAATATTATTCTCTGGTAGTGGATGAAGGTACAGATAACACAATGCATAAGAATTTAGCTACTGTTATACGAATATTTGACACAAAGTGTAAAGATATGATTTTATGCCTAGTTGAAGTTGTTGACGGCACATCATTGGGACTTTTCAATGCAATTACAAAAGTGTTTAATGTAAAAAAATTCCTTTCAGAAATTTAATTGGTTTCACTGCGGATAACTGCTCAGTTATGATGGGCAAATATAACAGTGTTCAATCAAAACTAAAAGAAATTTTTCCCAGTCTGATTGTGAACGGCTGTATATGTCACAATTTAAATTTATCTTCAAAAGTTGCAGCAGCGAAATTGCCAGATACAGTTGACAAATTAATCCTGGAAATCAACCATCATTTTTGTGACAGCTTATCAAGGCGACAAGACTTTGCAAATTTTCAAACATATTTTGGCACCAAAACTCATATCATCCCGAAGTATTGTATAATGCAACACGTTGGCTTTCCCGTCAGGTAAGATTGAAATATTCTACTGATAACATTTTTAATAACTTTCATTTCTAAAAATTTATAGGCTACAATTGACCGATTGGTTGAACAGTGGGACGCATTATGTTACTACTTCACATTAGGAGATTTTGAGACTTTCCATGAGAAGGACACCTTGAACTTTATTGCGACTTCTTTAATTGATAATTTGGTGAGGTTAGACTTTATATTATTATCTTATGTATTAAAAATTATTAAAAACATAAATATTGAAATGCAATCTGAAGAAGCGTGGATACATGTCCTACTTCCTAGATTGGCTTTTTTATTTAAAACTATGTGTAGAAATTTTATGTTAAACGAAGCTTTTACTGACTTAGATGTCAATCAAATTAATTTAAAAGAAAATCACTTGTCTCTAAATAGCGTGTACTGTGGCACCGATGCTGAAATTTTTTATATTTCGGAAAATATTAATAGTACTGATAGGCCAAATCATTTTATATATCGTTTTTAGAAGATTTAAAGAAAAGAATTGATTTTGATAATGATTTCTTGAAAAGTTTGAAGTATTTTTATCCGAATTCAATCGTCTCAGGTGAGACAAGTTCTATAACTTCATTTGTTATCTAATATTTTCCTAAAGAACAAAAAAATTTACAAATAATAAACGATGAATTTAGAGCGCTAGCTGATTTGGATGAAGTAAGAAAAAAACAATTTTTAAATATAAAAAAAATTCTGAAGTATGTTTAGTTCCCTTTTATATTCAAACTATGTAAATTGTTTTGCAAAATTATTCAATTATATTTTTATTATTAAGAACACTTTAAAAGTATTGTTTTAAACGCTCCTGAATTATAAAATATTAGTTAAAAACCAAAATTCAATAAAAAGAAACTATTTAACATAAATTTTGTGTTTTGTAGTTTATCTTCAGTAAAAAATTATTCAGTACAATTTCAGTACAATTTCTTTTTGGATTTCCATACATTTTCAAAAGTCTCTTTTTCATCGCAGATATGCAGTCATAAGGCATAACACATATCTGCTCTAATCTAACCAATCCCATGCCAGTAATAGTGGAGACACACTGCTGGTATTGATACCATGGTATAGCAATACTACGTTCTATACCACATGTCTGTCACTGCAATACTACGTAATAAGCTAGTATACCATGAAATATACCTAGTATTGAGATTCGCAATTTTTTGCTGGTATACCACCATCTTACTGATTGCAGCGCCAATTTCTCTCTATTGGCTAGTCTCCGTAGCTTCTTTGACAATTTTTAGGTATGCACTTTCGCTTTTAAGTATTTGAATTTTCTTTATTTTCATCATTTGGCACAAAAGTGAATTATTTTTATTTATCCTGTCTCGAATTTTCTATTTTTATTTGTTATTGCATACAACACAAACGTCAAAGTATACTAGTTAACGCCAAAGTCACCGAATACTACGAAATGCAGTCTGTCAGGGGTCGTAGTATTCACTATACCATGGTATTCGTACCATGGTATCAATACCAGCAGTCTGTCTCCACTATAACTCTCTATGCACAAACCCACCCCACTCAAACATCATGCTGTGTCGAGTAGGATCCTTCTGCACGTAAATCTGAATGATAATGAAAATGAAGCGAAAGGAATGTGCTCAAAAAAAATACACACACACATAGCACATTCTGTTGGCTTATTTTACAAAAACATAATATTTTCCTTTCACCTGCGACTGTGGGGTCTGTGGATGTGGGGTCTGGGGGGAGTGTGTGTGTTTATTTCATTGCGAATAACCATTGTATGGAATAACTCATCGGCCTGAGCCATTGGCAGTGCAGTGCTTGTTTCCGTCATAATTGTATGTTCTTTTAAAAATTTGTTTGTGATTTTCAATCTGTGCTTTTCGTCAAACATATTGTAGCATAATAATAACTACGCTCCCTAAAAGTATGATGCAACAAATTCCGAAGTGTCTTTTCATTCTGGCAGAATTTTGGTCCGAACTGTCCTTTCATTCGAGGTTCGTGTCTGGGATGAAGTCTCCACAGCTCATGTCAACGAAAGAGATGGATAATATCAGGGATAAAACATCAGAATTTCTCTTGTTCCAGTGGTCGAAGAATTTGCTAGAAGTTTCTGGCTATCAGAAACTTCTGCTATATAAGGACTGATGGCGATTGAGAAAGGAGCAGTAGTTTTTAAACTGTGGCGAAGAGATTAGAAAAGTGATAATGGGCGAAGTTGTAATCTTGTGATAAATTGAAAGTTGAGATTTAACAAGAAGAAGTAATTAGTTTGGATTTGTGAATTAAGTAGAAGAAAGGAGATAAGTGATTTGAGAGGAAAGAGACATTGTAAGAAAAGAATTGCGAAGAATAGTATAGTGTGAACCTGAATTGTTCTATAGACTAGAAAATAAAGAAATAATTTCACAGAATATTGTTTTATCTACTCGAGCCGTAGCTCGCATATTACAATATTATATTTCATTGGTAAATATTATTGCTTCCTTTAATTTGCACGCACTTGTATTTGATTTTCAGGATATCTAAATGTTCATACAAAGATTTTGACAATATCAAAAGATCATTTTCCATTTTTACAGTTCGTAGAGATCGTAGAAGGGATGTTTGGTTAAAGCATGCTCAATGTAATACATTGAGAAAACATATTTTCATTTTGAAACCCATTTTTATAGCAAAGATGTAAAGGTCGAAGCACATCGAAAACTGCTTTCTAAAAATGCCCTGCCAATGTCATCGATGTCAGTATGCAGTTGCTCCGATGTATCTATCTACCAGTATTACTTCAGAATCATGGATAACATCAGAGACACAAAGCTTCCTTCAGCGGTCATTTCAGACAGTTCTAGTGCATCCAATTTACTAAATATCAGCCAAAACTCGATTGAAACTGACAATACTGCGATTTCTCAAACTACACTTTGTGTTAATAGAGTTCCCAACCCTATGACATATATTAGAGATTTCTTTCTACCTAGCCTTGAAAATAATAGTTTGCAAATTTCTCCTTCACAGTTTCCTTCTCCCGAATCTCGTTTTCATAATGAGCGAATAGTAAATGCCATACCTCGGTCAATGCCTTGGTATATTTTCGATACGCCAAAATGATTAAGGATTGATAAGAACTATAACTTGGAGAAAAACGTTGACATGCAGTTGCAAAATAAGCCAATCGACGTAAAAACTTTTGTAAATATGCAACTTTTTCATAAGGCAAGTGAACATTGGACGAGTGATGAAAAAGATTTGTGTCTGAAGTTTTTTTTATAAGTCTCCCTCATTATATTCCCATATGGTGAGCTCCGAATTTAGTTTACCATCTATAAGCACAATCTATCGATAGAATTATTCCTTAAGTTTACCGGCCGGTTTTTCAAACCAAATAATTAATCTTTTAAAGAGCAAGGTAGAAACAATGTCAAGCATAGAGAAAAGGTGCGTATTAATTTTTGATGAAATGGCAATCAAACCTGAAGTTGATTACAACATTGAAAATGACATGGTATACGGCTTTTCTGACTTCGGGGAACTGGGTAGACGCGCCACTCTAGTCTCCAAAGTAATGATTTTTACCTTTAGGGGATTAAATAAAAATTGGAAGCAAAGCACATCTTATTATATAGGATACCCGAAAGGGGATGAAATTGCCGAGATATTGAAATTAACAATATCAAAAACTTTGGAGTGTGGTCTGCAAGTTATTGCTGTTTGTTGTGACCAAGGCAGCAATAACAGAAGAGAGTACAAATTACTTGGGGCAAACGAAAACAAGCCTTTTTTTCGATATTGAAAATCAACGATTTTTTCTTCTATATGACTTAAGACTTAAGAATGTTTGCTTAAGAATCCAATTATAATATCTGAAGATATTGTTTCATGGGGAATCCTTGTCAAACTTTTTGAAGAAGATTCCAAGAACATCTTTCAAGTATGCTTTGAGATAACCAAGAGTCATATAAACCCTAACAACTTTGAAAAATTGTCAGTGAAATTGGCTACCCAAGTTTTTAGTGCTAATGTTGCTGCGGGAGTCTTCAACACAATGTCAGCAAATTGTTTTAAAACTGAAGCCGATAAGAAGATTGGTGCCTCAACGGCAACTTTTTTAAGCAAAATGAATGATCTTTTCGACAACTTAAACAGTTACAGTTTAAATACAAGCAACCCTAATCGATACCCTATTTCACTACTTAGCGAGACTGTGCAGTCCATTAAAACTGCTAGGCAGTGGATATCTTTATGGGAATCTACCGGTAAGATGAAGAAGCCATATTGCTTTGACGGGTTACTACAAACGTTACTTGCTATAGAACTAATATGGGAAAAACTTAAAAATTACCAGCAATTCCTTCTAATTGCACATCTTAATACTGATGTTGCAGAAAATTTATTTGCAATGGCTCGATCAAATAGGGGATTATACGAACGGAACCCTTCAGCCTACAGATTTATTCGTAATTTGAAGCAAATTATTTTCAAAAATTTAAAGTATTCAAGTTACGAAGAATCTGGGGCTGAGTCGTTATTGCACGAAGCTGTTTGCGAAGATCTTAAGTGTGATGACAATGAAGAATTCTACACTGAAGCTCCAGTAGAAGATCATTTCATGGGAATAGATATTCTGAGCAGTATCGAATATCATACCAATAGTTGCGATGACGAGTTTGATGGTGATGCCAATGAGACAGAAATAGTTGTATCCAAAGGGTGTTCACAGAAGCTGCAAGAAGCGGCACTTACATTTTATGCCGGGTTTGCAGCTTTTAAGTTGCATAAGAAACTTAATTGTGAAAACTGCACTCTGTTCATGATAGAGAAAACAGACAAATTTTGAGAACAAGCTCTGTTAATAAAATTACGAGCTTATAACACTTATGACACATCATCCGAATTTGGAAAGTTAACTGTTCCTTCTCTAGCATTTGAAACTTATGTCAAAAGTATGCAAACACTTTTTGAAAGGCAATTTGCAAAAATACGACACGAAGACTTGATTGAAGCTTTGCTCAAATCCGCACTGAAAATGACAGCTTCCGAGAGCATGAAATGTGACAATGATGAGCACAGACACTCCATTTATAAATACATTTTAATTGGTCTAGTCAAATTTTCAGTTAAGAAAACCAATAATGAACTCTGTGGAGTTAAAAGTGTGATCAACTGAGAACTTCAGTTTATTATTCATATTCATTAATCCTTTCTTTGTTTTGTTAATTTATTTTTTTTTTTAAATTTTTTTTTTCTGTTTTTCACTATTGTTTGTTAAGTTTTTGTAGTTATTCATTATTTTTTTTATTAATGGATAGTTACTATTTATTTTATAAATATTTTTATTTCTTTAGTACTTACTAAAGAGCGAGGACTATGCCTACATGGGTCACCGCAAAAAAAAAAGCGTTTTATATTCTACGTCATTGCGTGACGTGGAAAAGAATATCTGAATTATAGTTGTAGCAATCGGTTGTAGATAGATACATACTGTTCCCTCCCCTCTCCAATGCAAAGTTTTTCTTTCATGTTAACCAGGGCTGTGATGGTATTTAAAAGCCAAACAACTAATGTACATACATACATAAATATACATACTTGAATAAATATTAATTTCTGATAAAGGCAGTCATTTTCATACACTTATATTCCAAGACTCAGTTCTTTTCTTTGTGCCGAAATTATACATACTTCTCCGAATGGAAGATTCCCAACATCTGGAGTAATAAAATTCAAACAAAAACAAATCTATCCATAGCCACAATACACCCCCTTGGCACTTCGCCCATCCACCACATAATCACACCACCACCACTTGAACTAAAAACCTGACGCATAACGTAAAACTTTTTTATGCATCTACTAAACCACTACCTGATCAGAAAAACCTACATCTTTTTATTCAACAAGGAAAAAGAAGTACACAGTAATAACTTGCTCAATGCTTGTCATTTAATTAGGTCCTTTACTCATTTTCGTGGCAAACTCATTCACTCAGTTGCGTAACATGTGGACTAAAATTCAGAGTGGGAATGGAAACCCATAACAGATTTTGCTTACTTTGTTTGCACTCATCACTCACTCATCCTGTCATTATAACTCCATTCTCAGAGAGTAATAACATCATACTTTGCTTGTGAGAAATGAGAGCTCGCCACCTAGGCGGTCAAAGTAAAAAAAGAAAAAAATATCGCTTGATGATAGTACTATAAATTTCATATACAATGCTTAAACATAGTTTTATGCTGCTTCCAAGGGGCAATTTTTTCAATTGAGAGACGCTTCTTATGACAATTTTACTCTCGGATGATCGGTATTTGTCAGACGTACGCAAGAGTGGGATACTAAAATAAACTTGTTGGCGCTTTCTGGGACATGATTGCAGTCGATTTTACGGTAAAGACAATGGTTGATTTTAATTAAAAAATAGTTGAAAAATAATATGTTGAGCTACTATAGGTACTAACAGTTAGAACGATTTAGACAGTTTTTACCCACTTGAAAGGAATGCTGTACTGAATTTTCAATAGTACAAAATAATATTTGATTCTAATCAGAACCTAAATTTGTTGACTAAAAATATGCTCTTCCTTCGACAACATTTTTTCTACAACCTATACAGGTGCATCACACACTCCTAGAAGACGTATATCAAGAAGCTTTAATCTGCAGCTATTCCAAAGCAGAACCAACAGATAACGCGGGCAGAATGGGCTATTGTCTTGTTTATATTAAAATACGTAGTAAATGAAAACATCCATGGCCCGTTAGGAACTGCTTTAAGTAAACATCAAATGCTCCTTGTCTAATGGCTGAATTTGGTGTATCAGTCTATGAGTCCACCTGCCTTTCTCAGAGGCACTTCAGCGTTCTTGCCACTCTCTTAGGCTTTCTGTTCTATCTAGCCGTTTTTCGCTAACCTCATTTCTTTCCCTTCTTTTGTAGTGCCGAATAAATATACATTTCCATGAATTTTAATATTATTATTATTTTCCTACTAATGCATTAAGTTTAGAAGTAGAACCTATGCAGCTATTATTTGACACATTGTATTAGAATAGTATTATGCTAATGTTAATTTGAGACGAGAACACGACACTCTTTGAATAATACTGGACTTAAAGTAAGTCACATTAATGCGCAAAGTTTAAATCCTAACATTGATGAATTCCGTGGTTTGTTTGTTGGGTCAGGAGTGGACATTGTGTGTGTTTCTGAAACTTGGTTCCAGGAAAATGATGGTGATGAGCATTATAGTCTACAAGGGTACAACAAGTTTCGGGTGAATAGAAATTAGAGAAGAGGTGGTGGTGTTGCACTTTATGTCCGCGTTCGAATCAATTGCAAAGTAGTAACCAAATCTACTCCTGGTAGCTTAATCGATTATTGTTTTATCAACATTACCGTCCTAACATTTATAGTCCTAATTTTAGTGTAGATCTTTCACCACTCTATTCCGCCTTAGAAAATTTTTCTTCTACATTCACTGATGTTATTGTTTGTGGGGATTTGAACTGTAATGTATGACGTCTTTTCTAAACCATTTATGGATAACATGAAATCCTTACGTTTATATCCAGTAAACTGAAATACACCGACACACTTCTCCCATATCACCAGTACACTGTTGGAACTATTTTTTGTGAGCGATTGCCAAAATATTCTCTACTACAATCGGTTATCGGCCCCAGTGTTTTCACGGCATGACTTGATTTTTGCCACTTTCAATTTGGCTCATTGTCCTCCACTAAAATTATTTTTTATTTTATTTTTATAATTCGCGCGAGTTACGCAAGGTGATCAGCCACATCCAAAGCCCAACGTGTGACCGGATGTATAAGTAATTGACCTGCGGTCATTGATATCCAATTTTACTTTTGTTATTACAAGAATTAGCTCTCTGCTAAAATTGCACTTTTAGTTTTCTAAGAAATATATTTGCATTGTCAATTCACACTTAATACCTGTTCCAAAAATTGCACTTTTACTTTTCTAAGAAATATATTTGCATTGTCAACTCACACTTAACACCTGTTCCAAAAATTGCACTTTTACTTTTCTAAGAAATATATTTGCATTGCCAACTCACACTTAATACCTGTTCCAAGAATTGCACACTTACATTATATGTTATCAATAAAGAATTTTGTAATTTCAAGAAAGTCAGAATAAACTTGCCAGTCGAACCGTGAACATCGTGTTTTTTTATTCTCCCCACGGGCAACACCCATAATTGGCGCAGTCGATAGCCCCGGTTTCGGTTTCTTAGTTTCGATATCTTAATATGAAAAACGAATATAGTCAGCGGATTAACTGAGTAAAAAGTTCAATTTTCAAAAAAAAAAAAGAGAACCGAAAAATAAAAGAACTTGGTGTCGTGACGTACCTAACGAAAGAATATCGCGAAATAACGTCAATATCGAAGGACTCGATAGCAGTGCCACCAACTACCGTGAGATTTTGATCTCGTAAAAACCGGACGAACAATCAAACAAGTGCAGTGAAAAAAATTTTTTCTAGAATAAGTGTAATACAAGAAAAAAAATAATGAAATAAAAATTCCGAAAAAATTCAAAAATTAAAGTTCAAAAAAAAAATTGTTTGTTTAAATAAGTAAAGCAAAGCCAAATAGATAGTTAAAAAATAAGAAATGAACAAAGAAGTGAACAAAGAACACATTCATACGTCAACAAACAAGAAGGAAATGATATACTGCCTGATATTAATACACGGGTATATGTAAGTTCAAATATTGAAAACTTTATTTTTAGATAAAATAAATTAAAAAAATTAATGTTACCAGTTTCAAAAAAGGAAATCCTTTTTCCCATATCCTAGGAATTTATTTAAGAGCCTTAGTAGTATCCCTGAAAACATTACATTAGAAAAAGGCAATCTAACGGTTTCACCACACCTAAGCATGCCTAATATTAGCAATTTCGATCTGAACATTCAAAATAACGTGCCTCCTTCGGGATCGGCGGCACAAATACCTAATGTGCGTCCTCCAAATCCAATTGCAACTCATAACATAACGGAAATCTTGAATACCCTCAGAATTCCAGATGCAATAAAAGATTAACCAAAATTCGATGGCAATCCCAGATTGCTATATGAGTTTCTTAATAATGTGGAAGAAATTCTTTCACACATTAAAGCTCTTCACGGTTCGTGTCACGCTCAAATACTTCTTCGAGCGATTCGAAATAAAATCGAAGGTGAAGCGAACGAAGTATTAAACATGTACGGAACAACATTGAATTGGGACAGCATTAAAACAAATTTAATATTGCACTACTCAGACAAAAGAACTGAAACTTCACTAATAAAGAATTTGCATTCCTTGAAACAAGGAAACAAGACTGTGGAATCTTATTACAGCGAGATAGTTGAGATCCAATCATCATTATACAATAACATATTGATTCATGAAACCAATATAAACGTAATTGAGGCAAAGAAGGAACTCTTTGCTGAAATGTGCCTTAATAATTTTTTATCAGGATTAATAGAGCCACTTGGTTCCAATATAAGAGCTATGAGACCAGAAACTCTAGCACTAGCTTTCTACTACTGTATTAAAGAACAGAACATTTTTTACATTAAAAGCGAAACAACCCAACCAAACTTCAAGAAATCATTTAGACCATTTCAAACTCTAAGACCTCCACAATCACAATTTTATAATAAAATTTTCAAAACCCTCCAAAACAGATAATACCCCAACAAAACTCTAACTACCATTATAACAGACTTTATTCTAATAATTTTAATTACCCTAATAACAGTCTACCTCGAAACAATTTTAATTACAGCAGTAATAGCTTACCATTAAGACCAAATAATCCTTTCAATAGAAACATAAATAACCCATTCAATACTAGATTTGGTAATAACCCACTCGTACCTAAACACAACAAAACCCTCCTCCGGAACCAATGGACACGTTGTCAGCAATGACGCAATTACGTCAACCGACAGCTTACAACAATTCGAATATCAGCCGCAACACTAGATCCTTCAGATATCCTAAATATACAATAGAAGAAGTTCATAACCTAAACGCAAACCCTACTAATAATCAACTAGCACACAATACAAGGCAAGAACAATTCGACGAATTAGATCAAAATTTACTAGATACCTTTGAGGAGCTAGACACTCTAAATTTTCCCCAATCTGCCTTTCTGAACCCAAAGGTTACTTAGATATAAATACGCATGGCTTTACACTCCCTTATATTGAAATATCTTTACAATTCGAACGTCCACTTAAATTTTTGATAGACACCGGAGCAACTTCTTCTTTTATTAATCCAGACCCAAATAATCAAATAGAATGTAAACCAATTACTATATCCACTGTGCTCAACAAATATCAGCTAAACAAGAGTACAAAATTACCCACCTTTTACGAATTTAATGAACCTGGACAACTAAATTTCCTTTTATTCAAATTTCACAATTATTTTGATGGTTTACTAGGTCTTGATATACTCTCTAAACTCCGTGCTAAAATCGATTTAGAAAGCAAAACCCTTAATACAAGAAATTTTACACTTCCTCTTCTATTCAAACCAAATTTTAATTTCGGAAAGCATATAATCCCTCCGAATACAAAAATGGTACTAAAAATCCCAGTTGATGTTCGCAATGGCGACGTATTCATTAAAAACACTATTATAAAACCTAATCTCAAAATTTCTGAAGGCTTATATAGTGTTAAAGAATGGTTTTGTCCAGTTGAAATTTCTAACAGCTCTTCCAGCAATCAAACTCTTTTTATAGAACAACCCTTGAAAGTAGATCCTTATTCATCTTCCAGATTTACAGAAATAAATAACTTCAATATAAATTATGACGAACCTAAGCCAGAATCTAACATAACAGAACTTTTACGTATTTCACACCTCAACCCCGAAGAAAGAAAAGGTCTTACTAAAATCTGCAAACAATTCGAAGAAATATTTTTCAAAGTAGGGCAAAATTTAAGTTTCACGAACCAAATCAAACATAGAATTCTAACAACAGATGACATACCGATTTATACAAAGTCCTATCGCTATCCATATTGCCACAAAGAAAAAATTCGGCAGCAGATAAATAAAATGCTTGACCAAGGAATAATAAGGCAAAGTTATTCACCTTGGAGCTCACCAGTCTGGATTGTTCCAAAGAAAATGGACGCCAGCGGTAAGAAAAAATGACGCTTGGTAATAGACTATAGGAAACTAAGCGAAAAATCTGTATCAGACCGTTATCCCATACCTAACATTACAGAAATTCTCGACAAACTTGGCAAATGCATGTATTTTTCAACTCTCGATATAGCAAGCGGTTTTCACCAAATTGAAATGGATCCGAGAGAGATATCGAAAACAGCTTTTCCGTCGACGGCGGTCACTACGAATACTTACGCATGCCATTTGGCCTTAAAAATGCACCAAGTACATTCCCGAGAATAATGGACAATATTCTGACAGACCTTATAGGAACATTTTGTCTTGTCTATTTAGATGATATCATCGTCTACTCTACTTCCCTACAAGAACATTTGGGAAATCTCAAAAAGGTATTCACAAAATTGAGAGAATCGAACTTAAAAGTTCAATTAGATAAATCCGACTTTCTTAGAAAAGAAATTGCCTTTTTAGGACACGTAGTCTCAACTGAAGGAGTCAAACCCAACCCCGACAAGATTCATGCAATAAAAAATTTTCCACTCCCTAGAACACAAAAAGATATAAGAGCTTTTTTCGGTCTTTTTTTTTTTTTTTTTTGGATTGCGCCAGGGATGTGTAATCTTCATAGATACTAGTAGCCCGAGTGCTACTAGCATGCACGATTCGCAAACCTGAGTACTCGATGCCAGGAATACGCCTACGTACTAAACACACACCCTACACACTTCAACCACTCTCCCCGCGGGACTGCCGTCAGGTATTACTTCGCGGGGCTGGTTAGCAATTCATGCTATGCTTCTTGTATTGCTGCTTCTGATGCTTCTGTTGCTTCTGCTGCTCTTAGCTTTTCTATTCTCCGCAACTCTTTTTGTAGAGTTGTTACGAAAGAACATATTGCCATCCACTTTTCTTCCAACCGTAACATATGGTCGAGGAGTAATGACGGACTTGGCAGAGTAATTCTCCATGCCGTGAAACGTGTGCAGTAAAACACTGCGTGCTCCGTATCCTCATCTTCACCTGGGCATTCCGGGCAGGATGGTGAGTTGTCGTGTCCGAATCGGTGTAGGTATTTGCGGTAGCCACCGTAGCCAGACAGGAACTGCGTTAGATGGTAGTTGCAGTCTCCATGCTTTCGACTTATCCAATCTTGGATTGTCGGTATAAGTTTGTATGTCCATCTGCCTTTTGTTATATTAGCCCAACGAGCTTGCCACATAGCTGCTGACGCTGCCCTTTCTTCAATTTTTATCACCTTGATACCAGTGTTATATATCCTCAGCATTTCATCTGCGAGAATATCGATGGGGACCATTCCAGCTATGACAAATGCAGCTTCGTCAGAGATGGTTCGAAAGCCGCTGATTGTCCGTAGCGCACAGAGTCTGTATGATGCCTCCGCCCAGACTGCGGCGGCATATAACAGAACTGAGGTGATAACTCTAGAGAGTAGAATCCTTCTAGCGTATCCAGGTCCACCGATGTTAGGCATGATACGCGAGAGAGCTCCCTGCATTTGAGATGCTTTTTTGGTAACAAAATCAACATGCGTTTTAAACCGTAGTCCAGCATTACTCCAATGTATTTAACTGCCTCTTTCGACCTGATGGTTTGGTTACCAACCTGAAAGTTGGCAAATTCGACAGTTTTCCGGCTGGTTATAAGAACAGCTTCTGTTTTATGGTCAGCTAGTTCTAGTCCGGCGGATACTAGCCAATCTTTTATCCGGGCAATTGCTTCATTTGTAGCTGATTCTACTGCACGGATCTGTTTAGCTACTGTCACGACTGCAGGTAACGCTAATCGTAGTACTCCGTCGTGCATGATGTTCCACAATAGTGGCCCTAAAACGGATCCCTGTGGAACGCCCGCAGTTACGTTGTAGTATTCTACGCCTTCATCGGTATTGTACCTCAGCTTCCTGTTGTTGAAGTAGTTTGTCACTATCCGTAGCGGGTAATATGGCGTATCCATCCTGGCAAGTGACCTTCTAATAAACGACCAGTTCGCAGAGTTAAATGAGTTTTTAACGTCTAGCGTTACTACTGCACAATACTCCTTTGTGCCGTAGAGCCATATTTCTCCTTCGATGGCACCTTTGGCGATATCGACTACCGCTCTTATGGCATCAACAGTAGATCGTGCTCTTCTGAAGCCAAATTGGTAATCTGAGAGGGCTCTTTTCTCTTCTACTACTGCGAGTAATCTATTATAGATTATCTTCTCGAGGATCTTTCCCATGGTGTCTAATAGGCATATTGGGCGATAGGATGATGGTTCTCCTGGGGGCTTCTTTCCTTTTGGCAGTAGGACCAAATGCTGCGTTTTCCATTTTTCGGGAAAGGTTCCTTCTTCAAGGCACTGCTTCATTGTTGTTATGAAGAGGTCTGGTCTTTTTGTTACAGCTGCCTTTACTGCCTTGTTCGGGATGCCGTCGGGTCCCGGAGCCTTGTTTTCACCTATCTTGCTGCATGCCCTTAGCAGTTCCTCGTGATTAATTAAAGGAATATCTTCTGGATTGACTTCTCGTGTAATATTGCACATAACAGCAGGCCTTTGAGGGAAGAGGTGCTCTACTATGGATCTCAGCATTATCGGACATGTTATTTGAGGAGTCCTATAGCCCTTTAATTTCGTCATCACCATTCTGTATGCCGAGCCCCATGGGTTGATGTCGGCTTCTTGACAGAGACGTTTAAAGCATGTAGTTTTGCTTTCCTTAATGGCTCTATTTAAACTACGTCTCGCCAGGCTAAAGGTGTCCAGGCATTGTTGGAAATCCGCCCTCCTTCTTGATCGTTTGACCTTACGCCGGGCTTGTAGACATTTTGCCCGAAGTTCGCCTATTTCCTCGTTCCACCAGTAACACGGTGATGTGTTCCTGGTGTTTGCTCTCCTAGGCATTGATGCGTCGCACGCTGTGGTGATGGTGCCTGTGAGGTGGTGAGCGAGGGTCTCCGCTGTTCCGCTTGGAGCTTGATCACCGTTCAACATCTCTTCGAATGCATCCTTATCGAAAGATCTGTCATTCCATTTTGGGCCAGTAAGTTTTGGGAGCTGGACTGGTTTTTTCCCTTTTATTTCCAGTATTATCACCTGATGGTCGCTGTGTGAATATTCCTCACTGACCCTCCACTTTATAGTTTTCAGGATGGAGTTGCTCGCAAAGGTGATGTCAATAATGGACCCTACTCCAGCCTTCCGGTAAGAATTTGTCCGGCCCTTATTAGCAATGCCTATCGCTAGGGGAGCGAATGTCTCCAATAAGACCTGTCCTCTGGTGTTGGTGAGCCTGCTGCCCCATTCTGTTGCCCACGCGTTGAAGTCTCCTCCTATAACCACTGGGGCTCTCTGGAGCGTATCCGTGGTTAGATTATCCAGCATTAGTTGGTACTCGCTGGCCGTCAAACTGGGTCGGGCATAGCAGCTATAAAAATGGATCCCATTTATTTTCGCCCGCACGAAGCCGACTGCTTGGTCGTCTGTTTCTTGAAAGGCATAGCGTCCACACATCCATATCGCCGCCTGTTTTGCCTTATCGCAGATCCAATTGTTGTTCTCTTCGGGACATTTATATGGTTCACTGATCATAATAACGTCAGCGCTTTCGTCCTTGGCCGTTTGTGCTAGGATGTCCTGTGCTATTCTACAGTGATTAAGATTTATCTGTAGAATCTTCATGGTATTTTGCTTGTAATAGCTCTCCGAAATACTGGGCATTTGCTACTGCCGGCTACATGCTGCGCGGCGTCCGGGTGGTCTTTCTTGCAGAACATGCAGGATGGATCCTTGTTGCAATTCTTCGCTATGTGGCCTTCTCCTCCACATCTCCTACATAGCTTGGAGCGGTCTTCCTCGCTTTTGCATTGCCAGGCTAGATGACCAAACTCTAAATATTTGAAGCACTTTTTAAGGAGGGTTCGTTCGCGCATGCGACAGTTAACCCAGCCGATTTTAATCCTTCCTGCTTCTAACAGCTTTCTTACGTCTACTGCTGGAAAGCTGATCGTTGCTGTTTGTGTTCCTCCGTACGCCCTCCGCAGGGACAAAATATCTGCCGGTGAAACTTTCACTCCAAACTGGGCTTCGATTGCATTGATTACGTCGTCTATAGTCGCGACCTCATCGATGTCTTTGATCTCAAGGGTAGTGCGATGCGTAATCGAATTTACATTCGCTTTCTCCGCTAGAACTTCACTAATGACGCCTTTAAATTCGTTTGTCTTACTTCCCGTCTCCTTGAATTATATAAGGAGGTCTCCCTTTTGTGTCCTCCTGATTTTAGTTACCGCCTTTCCCACTGTTTCCAGTTTGGGGTCTGCCTTCACCTTGCGTAGTATCTCCGCGTATGAGAGGGACCCCGTCGCTTTAATGACGATAGCGTCAGGTCTAAGTCTTTTGACCTCTTGTTGCTTCTTTTTGGCGATCTTCTTTTTGGTGGTATTTACCCATTCTTCTTCTCCTGCCGCTTGCTTCTTGTTTGTGGCTGTAACTTTTTTCTTAGGTCTGACCACTGGGGTCTCTACGCCGGTGGTCTCATCCTTCTCCTTGGTGTTTATCAATGGAGTTTGTTTTTGTTTACGCTTTGGCTCCGAGCGCTTTTTGCCTGTAACATCGTTTGATGTATTTTTCTGCGTCTGTTTTGGCTTCGGAGGTTCGTTGTCTGCCGCGCCACTCGGTGGCTGTTGCTGTTTTCGTTTTGGCTCCGGGGGTTCGTGAGGCCAGATCAGACGGGGTAAAATATTTCTTGCACTGTTTAAGGAATCCTAGACATTTTGCAGCATTTTCAGCGACCTCGAATATGTGATCATAACCATATTCGATGGAATGATGGTTATTAATACACATACCGAGAATGGCAAGTCTTTCGGTTTCAATGATGCAAGTACCATCCATGGATAATGGTTGAGGGTTTTGGTTTCGCTTGAGAGACAGAAGACAGCATTGTGTTTTAGAAGCATTAAATTCCACTTTGTTGGTTGAACCCCATTTAATTATGCTGTCCAGGTCGGAATTTAATGTGTTTAACATACGTTGTCGTTCCCCTTCTACGGCCGAAGAGCAAGGACATGAGTTAGGGAACGAATATGAAAAACTGAGGGTACTGTCATCAGCGAAGGAATGGATTGGATTAGAAGTTGCAGACAAGAGATCATTTATAAAAATAAGAAAGAGAGTCGGAGACAAAACAGAGCCTTGGGGAACACCAGCATTTATTTGGTGAATTGCAGACTGGAAGCCGTCCAAAACAACTTGTAGTGAACGCCCCGAAAGGTAATTTCTAATCCATTGAAGAAGAGACTCATCGATGCCATATGCACGCATTTTCGACAAAAGAGCCTGATGCCAAACTCTGTCAAATGCCTTTGAAATATCAAGCGCAACCATCTTGGTTTTGCCAAAGTGATGCAGAGATTGGTTCCACTTCTCGGTGAGATATGCCATCAAATCAAAAGTGGACCTGTTGCTACGAAAACCATACTGCCGGTCA
The DNA here is from genome assembly GCA_963082735.1 of Pocota personata. Taxonomy (NCBI): domain Eukaryota; kingdom Metazoa; phylum Arthropoda; class Insecta; order Diptera; family Syrphidae; genus Pocota; species Pocota personata. The sequence continues at coordinate 19,778,938 of OY720433.1, forward strand.
TTAAGGAGTTTTCGTGAACGAGATATATCATAAGCTGACGCGTTTCCATGACCCTGGAAAGAAGGGACGTAAGTGCAATGGGTCGGTAATTGAACGGGGAGGAAGATTCGCCATTTTGGGGACGGACTGGATAAAAGCTGTTTTCTATCTACTTGGAAAGAGCCCTGAAAAGTAGGATAGACAGAAAAGCTTACGCAGAGGTTTTGCCAGCGTAGAAGAACACCTCATCAGAACTATGGGGGTATACCATCTGGACCAGCGGATTTGTGTATGTGAAGGGTAGTGCTTTGAATACTCCCGCAACTGTACGAGTACGAAAGTGGACTTGTCCCATGGAAAATTTGACGCTCTCAAATACAGGTGGAGACAAAGCATTATCTGGCAGCGTGGAGTTCGCTGCAAAATGAGCAGCAAGCAGATTAGCTTTGGGGATGGCAGACGAGGCAGAATTTTTAATATTTTTGAAGAATGACTAAAAATGTTTACTACCTTTGGGACATTGTAGGATTTTTTGCCTCAATTTTTGGTCATGTAAGAATTTTAAACATCGAATATGGGCGTTTCAGTCTTTTCTGGCTTGTTTAAACTTCTTTCGGTTTTCCTGAGATTTGTTGGCTTTACAAGACCGAAAACTTACTTCTTTCAACCTGATTGCCTCTTTACAGCTCTGGTCAAACCAGGAGTTTGCCTTAGGCGTAATGCTCTTTATTCTGTTAGGAATAAAGTCATTCATACCTAAGAGTTTGGTGTTAGTTATCATATCAGCAGCGGAATCCACGTCGCTATCGAGGAAGCATAGCGACCAGTTAAAACTCCTAGAGAAGTTAATAGCTTCAGTTGGCTTTCTCGTATTGCCATACTTTTCTTTTAGGAGGTTTTTCTTTAACTGAGTGGTCGGAGTACGAGAATTTAGCTGATACGATATTTTGGTCAGACCGACCTAGAGGCGCTAAAACATCAATAGTGTATTTATCAGGGTGCGAAGTAAGAAACAAGTCCAAAGTGTTGGCGGAATGACTTTTAATGTCCGGTATACGTGGGCTCATTTACAAGCTGAGTCAAATTGTTTACCTCAGCGAAGAGTTCAACATACTTTCCTTTCGGGTGTTGTCTGGCCAGAATGTTGAAGCCAATCCGAGTTGTGTATATTGAAATCGCCCGCAATGACGATTTCAGTATGAGGGTACAAGGAGACAATTCGAGTGATGGAATCGAACAGCGCATCAAATTCGTCAAAAGTTGAGTTGCTGTCCGCACTAGGGCTTCTATAAATAAAGCAGTTGTGAATTATTTGCTTACGGAAGGTTTATTTTAGCCATTTGGAATTAAATTCCGGGTTGAAACAGGGGCCATACTGTGGTGGAACTTGGTAAACAATATCACTACGGACGTAAATGGCGAGGGCACGGTGGGAAAAGAATAATGACACAAAGTTATATCCAGGCAGTTTCTAATCGGAAGATTCTTCCACTACCTGTGTTTCGCTTAGTGCCAGAACAGCTGATTTATGGGAATGGGCGTGGGCGTACATATCGAAGAAAATCGTTCGAAGCCCACAAATGTTGGTAAAATCAACCCTAAATTCCCTCATCACTACAACCTAGAAACACAAAAAGACAGAACTCTGACGTAACTAAGCAGAACTGTGAAGTGTAGATCCAAATAATAGTTTTCCAAAACAAACTGTCGCAGGTTCTATGCCCAAACAACAATCAGCTAAGGTCCACTATTCGAATAGACATTCACAGTCCGCTATGCATCAAATGTTCCACTCTCTCAATCATCGCAACTGGAAGTATGTACATATATAGCACATGCTCCAATTGCTATAACGAAGAAGCGCAGCAGCGAGTGAGTGGGGGTGACAAGATGGAATGCACCGGCACTGAATTGTGATTATGTGTTTTTTTTATTTAATTATTTTAATTATTTTTTTTTTCACTGCACTACACTGAATTTGATTAGGCGCGCGCGATCGATTTTTTTTTTTTTTAGATGGAAGTATTTTGGTTTTTACTTTTTTTTATATTTATTTTTTTTTTTTGTCACAACGATGTCGATGTATACGCGAGTGCGCTTGACGGTTGATCGCGTGTGCGCTCGTCGGCAGGCAAAAGGCAACCAGTGGAAGGTGATCGATGTACAAATCAAATAGAAAATTCAAGACAGGATGAATAAAAATGATTTACTTTTGTGCCAAATGATGAATAAAAAGAAAATTCAAATACTTGAAAGCGAAAGTGCATACCTAAGAATTGTCAAAGAAGCTACGAAGACTAACCAAAAGAGAGAAATTGGCGCTGCAGTCAGTAAGATGGTGGTATACCAGGAAAAAATTGAGGATCTCAATATCAGGTATATTTCATGGTATACTAGCTTTTTATGTAGTATTGCAGTGACAGACATGTGGTATAGAACGTATTGCTATACCATGGTATCAATACCAGCAGTCTCTCTCCCACATAAGAAGTAACGTTTCTGTTTCCTTTCTGTGTGTGCTGAAGTGTAAGTAATGGAAAGGTGGTGTGAGTCGATTTATTTTTCTACTCATTTTGTTTTGGTTTGTATAGGTATAGTAGCGAACGCATAAGACGACAAACAAATTTTAATTTTTCTTTGATCAAAATCGTCTACCCAACAATTTAGGTTAGTTGTATTTTTTGTTTTAGTTAGGGATATTCATTTATTAATTTTTGTACTTTTGCAAAATACATACTGCTTTTCCTGTTAAATTTCTTTACTCAAAACCACATTCACAAGTTCACATCGAGTGGTTGCATCGCGTATTACCTTTTTTTTGTTGTTTTGAGCACAAAATGATTTAAACACAATTGGTAGCACCGATTCACACGCTCTATGCGGAGGTTGAGTGTATTAGAATTCTAAATTTATTGGAATTAAATAAGGACTCGTTTTATCGATTGAAATTTCGTGCATAGAATTACATTTCAGAATGGAAAGAAAGCACAGTAAACTGTGGAACTATACTCTTATAACTAAAGTAACGAAAGTAATGAGTAACGATATTTTTGTAACAGGTACTCGGACCTTCAGTAACGTACACATACGAGTATTCATTTTATAGTTACTTTTACAGCAAGCACTATTTGTTATTCAGCACAAAGTATACAAAATATAGTTTTGAATGTCACCTGAAGGGGCTATTACGCTTACGAAACAAATTTTTTGGGTGGGGTTACTCTAAGTGAAACAATTTGCAATATACAAAATTAAATATAAGGACAAAATAGATTCCTGAATAATGATGCAATTAAGGCAAATAATAACAATAATTGAAAATAAACCAGAATATTAGAAAATCAGACCAGAATATCACAAATGATTGATTCATAAGTAGTATAAAGTTACAATTTTTTTTAGGAACATTCCAAGTATTGACATAACCCTGATTGACTGTGGAAGTTTATTAAACAACCGATAAGATGAAGCGAAAAGAAAAAGTACGGAATGTGGGTACACAAGTGTGTACGGACCAGAAGAATTTTCAGGTCACAGAACAATGGATAACTAGGATGTCTACCAAGGTTTCGACATAGATATTTTTCTTATGATATGTATCTGCAAAATTAACAGAGGGTGAATTTTATTTAGGTACACACCTCGCCAATAAGCAGTTCCATATTGCAGCTTAGAGTGAAAAATTCCATAATAAATTATTTGTAAAATCTTAGTAGAGCAGATATTGCGCAAATAGAAGAAAGGCGAAGAGTGCATCGGAAATAAGTACTCAATATATCCGCGTATTTAAAAAAAACTCATGCTAGAGTCTATCGTGACCACCAGGTACTTAAATTTGCCAACTTTTTCGATTAAAAAATATTTATCACTGCAACTAATACTGCTAAAAGAGGTGGGAGAAAAGAAAAACAGACGTATAGTTGCAAGTTTGTATTTATGACACTCAGGTTAGTGTAAATACACTTTCGCTGCTACGTTGTGTGGAGAAGACAAATTAAAAAAAAAACATTATTTTAGTTATGGAGTTTATAACTAAATTATGTGTAGCAAACCAGTGTCTCAATAAATCGAGATCCCAATTAATGTCAGAGACCAAGCCCAGAGTATTGTTCAAGCCAGGAGAAAGCCTATATCATCCGCAAAAGTAGTAGGTGTACCCGTAAAATTAAGAGCAAATAGCGAATTTATATAAATTAAAAACAAAATTGATCCCAGAACTGAGTTTTGGGCTACACCGAAATTTAATTTAATTCCCCTCCTTGCGACCTATTTTCAAGATATTACTTAAATAAATTAAGCATAAAACTACGGAACCATGCTTTTTCCAGTTCCTTCAACAAAATAATGTAGTTGATCATATCAAAGGCTTTGTTAATGTCTATAAATAAAACGCTGTACAATTTTTCCCATCAAGATTAGACATTATTCGAACACAAAACTGTAGTAGTGCATCTTCAGACGATTTTCCTTTTTGAAAACCAAATTGAACTGGATTAGAAAACTGAATTTAGAAAATTCACTATCCTATTTTTTAACAGCTTTTCAATAATTTTACTGAACACTGGAAGAAGTAAAATGGGCCTATTATTACATAACTCAGCAGCAGAACCTTTTATATAAAGGGTGGTTAAATTTTAAGGGCCGATGTTGGATGTGAACCACACCTAAACGTCAAGTTTTTTTCTGCATTTCATTTGACATTTCTCTATTTCAGACTAACTCAATTTGAACCATGGAAAGATACACAATCGAGCAACGCGTTAAAGTTATTCATGCTTATTATGAAAATGGGCGTTCAAATCAAAATGCATATCGTGCATTTCGTGATTCTTTCGGTCAATTTAATCGTCCAAATGTGCGTACAATCGGAAAAATCGTGCAAAAATTTGTGCAAATCGGGTCTGTAGGAGATGTGAAAACACCAGTGCATGCTCGTACAGCTCGTACTGCAGAAAATATTGCTGCTGTTCGCGATAGTGTGGCTGAAGAGCCGTCCACCTCAACTCGTCGTCGTGCCCAACAATTGGACCTCTCACGCTCGTCGTTGATGAACATTATGCATAAAGACTTGCATTTACGCGCTTACAAGGTGCAATTGACTCAAGAACTAAAGCCTCTTGACCATTTCAAGCGTCATCAATGGTCACAATGGTGGCAAGAAATGGCAACAGTGGATGATCAATTTTCGAAGAAAATCATCTTCAGTGATGAGGCACATTTTCACCTCAGTGGATTCGTCAATAAGCAGAATTGCCGCATTTGGGCGAATGATAATCCAAGAGTGATTGTCGAAAAACCAATGCACCCACAAAGAGTGACTGTTTGGTGCGGTTTATGGGCTGGCGGCATCATCGGGCCGTATTTTTTTCCAAAATGAGGCCGGTCAGGCAGTTACTGTGAATGGTGTTCGCTATCGTGAGATGATAACGAACTTTTTATGGCCCGAATTGGAAGATATGGATGTCGACGATATGTGGTTTCAACAGGGTGGTGCCACTTGCCACACAGCTAACGAAACAATGGCTCTTTTGCGCGACAAATTCAATGGCCGTGTTATCTCACGTGGTGGCGATGTCAATTGGCCGTTATTTGAAAGAAAAGGTATACGTCGATAAGCCAGCAACAATTCAAGAGCTAAAGGATGAGATAATTCGGCACATTAACGGCATAGAACCTCAATTATGCCTCAGCCTCATCGAAAATTTGGATCATCGGATGGAGGTGTGCCGCCAAGGTCGCGGCGGCCATTTGGCCGATATTTTGTTCTATACATAATTAAACCATACCAATATTATCATAATAAAAAGAAATGACAGTAATTTCCTAAATAATTTGTGTTTTATTCAAAATCAACATCGGCCCTGAAAACTTAACCACCCTTTACAATGAAATAACTACTGCACATTGCAAGGAATCGATTAAAAATGAAAGACCAAGGCCGCGGGCAGCAGCTAGTATTACAAATATAACAATTTTATATTATAAGTGGATCTAGTAATGGGTTTAAACGAGAATTAAATCAATGAGGCTGTAGGTATGTAGAAACTGCTGCTCCCTCAAGTTTCTTGTCGGAGTATATAAATGGAGCTATTAATATTTCCTCACATTTCACTCTATAAACCAATATATTACAGCACCAATTTTACGCCTTTTTGCAGAGAGGTTAGGTCTAATAAGAAACACACTCTAATACATAGGTACATCTATTTAGCTATGACATAGTCGATATGCGAATTAAATATAAGTTTAGTAAGTATCAAAAATTATACAAAGATCGTTCTGATTTACAAGCTCTAACTAGGTACCATTAATAGAATATGTTTTATTCAGGTGTGAAATGTGCACGATCTTTTATGTGTAGGATAATTGAAATAACTTTCAATTGTATGAAAAAAATTAACAATAAAAAAGAAAAGACTAACTTGTTTGACGTTATAAATGATAATGAATTTTATTTCAGATTGCTCTAATTCTTAATTTGACAATTCTATGTTTCTTGACAGTTTGTAATAGTAACCTTTGCTTTAGATTGACCATAATTGAATTTAATTGAATTGAATAAAAATTGAATTCTAATTGAACAATAATTAGCAGTGTTTCAATCATTTTACAAATATTCATTATATAATTTTAATATTCAGCTTAAACATTCTCCGGGCCCGTGAACTAGGTTCGCAACTACCTTCAGCTGCAATAAATGTACTCAGCACTGGGTAATTATCTTCGGACACATCCCTGATAGCCAAATTCTCGTACTACCTTATCATCTGGTATTTCTCTTTTGCTGTTCTTATTCTCACATGAAAGTAGAAATTAAATGGATTAGTAAAAGAGACAACACATACATAATTAAGCGACAACACGATCAACAGGGAATTGACTAAAGAAGTGACAACACTTTCTGTCCCTGTTCTGCTGCAGGTACCATCTATAAATTCTGCCGTTGGTCGCCTTCTTACTACAGAAGCCGTACTTCGCGTTTACGTTTGACGGGTAATTCATATTGAGTTGCTTGTAAGTGCCGTGAATGGTGTTATTCCATTATTCTTATTAATGTCTTTTTTTTATTTTAATTTAATGTGCAGTGATTGCACCAGCGCGGGATATTCCAGGTGAGTGTTGTTATTTTCCCATATTATACTTTCTTTAGGTTCAAATCCAATGTTCTTTTAATGTTTTTTAGTGTTTGTTATTGTTTCCATTCATGGTTTCGGTGTAGAGTTAGAGATGATTCTGCCGAATTATCGACTTAAGGATGGCCACGAATGTATAATCGATTTTATCGATTTTCGAATTGCATTCGATGACCTTTTTTATAATAAGGATTTAGTGTCGTGTAGAATGTTATTTTCTAGGGATTTAGTATAGTGTAGAGTGTGTTTTTTTTTTTTTAATGATTTTTTTAAATGAGTTGTGTAGTGTTGAGTGAGTTTTGGTGTCGCCTAGAGAGTGTGTGAATGCAAATGAGTGTGAGAGTGGATGCGAATGAGTGTGAGCGTGGATGCGAATGAGTTGTAGAGTGGGTGCGAATTAGTTTGAGCGTGGATGCGAATGAGTGTGAGAGTGGACTGTATATCGATGATTATGGTAGAGCATCTGTTTTGAGAAAGAGTGTAAGAGGCATAGGTGCCGTTATACAAGCATTTTATCGGTATGAGTATCGTTAGAGGGAAGAGAGCATATTTTGGTTATCGGTCTTTTTGCTATTCCATTTTGTGTCTTCAGCGTAACGACACGAGTGAGGTTGTCCTTTCCTAAGTGATTCTCGGTTATGCGCGCCAAACTCCATTTCGTTGGTGGCAATCGTTCATCCTTTATGAGCACTACGTCTCCAACTTCAGGTTGTGTCTCAATTTTCAGCCATTTCGGTCTATGTTGAAGTCGAGCGAGATATTCGGAACTCCACTGCTTCCAAAAAACTTGATATAGAGTTTGAATTCGTTGTCACCGTTCTAGACAGCTGATTTTCTTTTCGGTCTGATCCGGATGAGGTACTCCGATGAGAGGATGACCAATTAGAAAGTGACCCGGGGTGAGAGTTGCGAAATCGTCTGGATTGTCGATTAACGGACAAAGGGGGCGTGAATTTAAACACGCCTCTATTTGGGCCAGCCAAGTGGTAAGCCTTTCAAAGGTGAATGTTTCACTCCCGATAATTCGCTTGAGGTGGTACTTGATAGATTTGACTCCTGCCTATAATCCCCCAAAGTGGGAGAAGCTGGTGGAATAAAGTTCCATTTTGTCCCATCGTTGGCAAGCGATGCTGTGACCTCCTTCCAATCCTGTTGTGCCGCTTTTAGCAATCGATTGAGTTCAGCATCGGCTCCCACAAAATTCTTGCCACAATCGCTGAAAACTTGCGAAGGTAAGCCTCTCCTTGCTGCGAATCTTCGGAATGCTGCTAGAAACGTTTGAGTGGTCATATCGCTGACTAACTCAATGTGAATTGCCTTGGTCGCCAAGCATACGAAGATGGCAAAATAAGCCTTAAACTCTTGGAGCCCCTACCCTTCCAAGCCTTTACGTCGATAGGCCCAGCGTAGTCAACGCCAGTGTGACTGAATGGTCGAGAGATACGGACGCGTGGAGCCGGAAATTCCCCATTAACTGCTGTTTTATTTTGGCCCTGTAGCGAAAACAAATAGTGCATTCATGAATACATTTTTTCACACTATTCTTGATATTTACAATCCAATATTTGCTTCGCAGATATGAAACCATCTGTTGGATTCCACCATGCAAAGTTCTTTCATGCGCCTCGCGTAGTAACAGTTTTGAAAGTGGTGTGTAGGGTTGAGTATGATTGGATGCCGCTGATCGTAAGCCAACTCAAAGTGTTGCAATCTACCTCCTACTCGAAGAATACCTTCCATGTCTACAAATGGTGTGAGAGAGTTGAACGTTTTGCTATTCAAACCACCCCTAATCGCTGCAATTTCCTTTGGAAACATTTGGTGTTGGACCACTTTCACCGCTTTCAAAGTAGCTGCTTAAATTTCCTTCGGTGATAATGTCATAAATTCTCGCTCATGCGGTCGTTTTCGTAAATTGTTGACGAATCTCGTACACCAAGCAATGATCCTTACCAATTTCAGCAGATTAGAGTGCTGGTTGATCAAAGTGCTGATTGCATCATCGGTTACGATCGCGTAAAGACTCTTTAGATGTCGAACTTCCTCAGCGGTTTCCTGTTTTATAGGTTGATATGGAATGGTAAATTCCCATTCCCTTCGGAGAAATTCTGGGCCATTCCACCAGAGTTGGTTTCCTTCCAGTCCTGATGGGAGGAGTCCACGACAACAAATCCGCAGGGTTGTGTTTTGTGGGAACGTGCTTCCAAATGCTGCAATTGGTGAGTCGCTGAATCTCTGCTACCCTATTAGCAACAAAGGTCTTCCATTTAGATGGAGGTACATTGATCCAGGACAATGTAATTTCGAAGTCTGACCACGCGAATGTCTTCACCTTCTCCCAGCGTAACGTCTTCGATGTATAGTGTAAGAGTGAAGCCAACATAACTGCTGCGCATAGCTCTAAACGAGGGAGAGTTACAGTCTTCAGTGGAGCCACCTTGGTTTTGGATATCAGTAAATGAGTATGACTGTTTTTGTACTCATCTAAACTCCGCACGTAAATTACAGCACCAAATGCTTTCTCCGACGTGTCGCTAAACCCATGGAGTTCCAGGACCCGTTGTTTGCTTCTTGTGTGGATCCACCGTGGCACCCGAAGCTTCTCGATCAGGGACAGTACTTTTCGAAAGGATTCCCATTCTTCTTGGAGCTCAACAGGAATCGGTTGGTCCCACGACATTCCGCGCCACCAAAGTTGCTGCATCATCATTTTTGCCTTTACAATGCACGGCGAAATCCAGCCAAGGGGATCGAAAAGTTTTGCGATTGCGGAAAGCATTGATCTCTTTGTGACTTCCGAGGTATCAGGTTGGAGGTTCTGAAAGTAAAATGAATCATCGAGTGGAAACCACCTTACCCCTAAGACCTTAACATGCTCTGCGGAATCAAAAGGAAGTTCAAAACCTAACTCTCTCTGATCTGGTGGAATATCCTGAAAGAACTCCTCAGTGTTGCTCGTCCACTTTCGAAGCTTGAAGCCTGCAGGTGATAACATATGTTTGATATCATCTCTCCATTCCAGAACTTCCCCACCGAATCGGCTCCTGTGATGACATCATCGGCCCCAATGGAATGTTGCTTTTCTCCGTCTGTTGCTAACTTGTTAAGTGTTCGAATAGCAAGATAAGGAGCGCTGGCAGTGCCGAAAGTTACAGTCTGTAAGCGGTATACCTTCACAGGCTCATGGATTTCATCGCGCCAGTAGATGAGCTGGTAATAGGTGTCGCTGTGATTCATCCGGATTTGCCTGTACATCTTTTCGATGTCGGCTGTAAAGGTATACTTGTACGTCCTCCTTCTCAGCAGAATATCCGTAATATTATTTTGCGTTTTAGGTTCTATCATCAAATGGTCATTCAACGAGGTTCCATCCGAAGTCTTTGCAGCAGCATCGAAAACGACTCGATGCTTGGTGCTCTACCACCAAGCTTCCTTAACCACTGCATGATGCGGAACGAAGTAATAGAATGGAGTTTTGAGGACTTCGTCGGAGTGGACATCGACTTCTACCATTTGATGAAGTTCCAGGTATTCTCTGATACATTTGGTATATTCTCTGTGTAGTGTAGGGTTGTTTGCAAAGCGTCTCTCCAGCTGATGAAACCTACGCAAGGCGCCTTCCTTCGAGGATCCAAGCCCAGGTTTACATCCTTCCTTAAACGGTAACGATACTTTGTAGCGTCCATTCGCTAACCGTTTTGTCGTTTTTACAAAGTGTCTCTCACAGGCTATATTTTCTTCGGATTCCTGGATCTCTCTTCCATCTCCCAAAACTTTCGGAGCTGAGTATCGATGTCCAAAACCTGGAGAAAACTTTGAATTGGTTTTCTGGATTGTAAAGGTACCTTCCCCAGCAGAATCCATCCCAGTCGTGTCTTTTGAGCAATCAGTGAAACAGGATCGTCCCCTCTTATTACGTCCGGTAATAAAATTTCCAAAAAAATTTCGTTTCCTAGAAGCAGGTCGACCGGTGCGGGCTTGTAGTAAGAGGGATTAGCTAAAGTTAACTCCTTTACATGAATCCACTTCTTAGGCGACAGCTCATTGGACGGCAGTAAACCAGTTAGAGTTCTGAAAACAAACGCCTTCAACTTAGTTTCGGAGGTGGAGTGTAGGGACCCTAGCGTCAAATCTACAAAGTTGTGACAAGAACCATTCCTAACTTTGCCTAGACCAGACACTTCGATGAACAGAAGGAAACGGCGGCGGTACGCAGAAAATACCTTACATTTACCTGCAGATCTATTAAAAGCTAATTTATTGTATTCATACCTGCTAACAATTCTATCTAAATCGGAATAACTTAAAGTAGTCGTTAACATTTGTTTTTTTTTTTTTAAATAGTTTCACGTCGTTGCATAGAGCAAACAACTACTCGTATTACCGAACGCTCAATGGTATTAGATACATTTGTACGTATGTACATACATCATTTAAAAATATAAGAAACGATTTTGGGCCTAGATGGCTTACCAGAGAAATCATTAATTGTACAAGAAGTGATACTATCAGTTTTAACACCTTGTCTCTTATTTGATATCAATCAATCAATCGACTTTAAAAAGCTGGAATGGAAGCCGATATTATTAAGCTGTAATAACAATAACATGATCCACAGTATCGAAAGCTTTTGTAATGCCTGCATATGTAACGTTAAATTGCAATCCTTTGTCTAGTGACTCATATACTATATAATTTGAAAACAATATTTAATTGGTTAAGATCAACCTACCACTTACATGAAAGACTATTTTGCTTTTTCAAGTAATTTTGGAATAATTGAAATTATTTACTAGTTCCTTTGATCCAGACTTATGGATAATAATTATAAAATATCCTTTCCATATTTGAATAAAATCTGGATTAAATGAAGTAAACACAATTTTTCATACTTTCCAACTTTAAAATATTTTTTTTTAAGAAAAGAATGTGTAAAAAAGCCGTACTTTTTTATCCATACGAGTATTCTTAATTTTTTTTTCCAAAAGCTATACAAATTAAACGACTCTTTACAAGCTTTTTTTTATAATTTGCGCTCGCCAAATGGGATATGAATACCATTAAATTATTTCAAGGCACGGGCGTTTGTAGAAATTGAGAAAGAGAGAGAAAGAAAGATTGGTGTAGTGGGTTTGAAAGTTAGGTGGTATTAAGTTTCAGTAAACTCCAAGGGTGGCTACCCAGATAACTGGGGAGCTTGTTTGTTTTCCTTTTTGTCATTGCTCATGATTCACAGTATTTTTTTCCCTCCACCTGATGTCATCATCACGATCAAGTTGCATTTAACCCATATGACCACCCTACTGCCAGTGTTATGCCTTCACAGTAGATTTGATTAAGCTTTCGCAATTGATTGACTTTTTTATTTATTTCAGACGAAATAAAGAGATGATTGTTGAGGTCAGGATTTGAACCGTGAACCAAGAGCGTGACAAGCGTTGATGTTACCACTGCACCACGGCCACCTTAAGCTTAAAATAAAAATCGATATATAGGAGTGTGTATGTATGTGCATAACAAACAAAATAAATCTCTCTTTTTTTTAATGATTAATTAATACGTGGGAAATGGGGACCACATTGAACACATTTATGATTTAAAACAATTTGGAAAGAAAACAAGTTTTGATATGTTTATGGGATTTATTTGATTATGTTTGGTATTCTGAATTTCAGAACTTTCGTTGAGCTTGTTAAGTTACGTTTAACTTGTAAAGTACTTATTGACTTTTGGAAAAAAGTATATATCTCAAACCCTCTCTGATAAAATGGGCGTGACGTTGTGAACTTTGTAGTACAAAAATAGTAACATGTTTCTACTCACAAAATATTTCCGCAATTTTTAAGATATTTTACCGGAGAAACTGTTATTACAACTTTTCCTTAGAAGAAAATGGACGTGGCTGTCACCATTTGTAACCGAAGTTCTCGGATTCTGTTTCACGGTAAACCGTAACCATCGAAATATATTGCGCCACCTACATAGTACCAAACCTTTCGACCACAAGAAAGATTAACTGCATTTAAATAGCGGAACAAGCAGAAACTTTTTAGTTGCAGTAACTAAAAAATTTATGTCGAAGAGAATTGTTTTTGATGAGTCCCCATAGAGTCTATGAAAGATTTTCACCGTTTTCGTGTACAATGTATTGATGTTTCCTTTAAAAATTTGGAAAAAACGAAATTTTTTTAAAAAAGTGGTGGATTTAAAAAATATTTACATTTATACTTCGGATTCTAAAAAGCTTTATACAGAATTTTATGTTCCTAGCTTAAAATGTAAGTCCCACGAACTGATGACATACAGACAGGCGAACGGAAGTTATTATTACTGTATGTCACAAACTTGTTGAAAACAAATTGCAACCACTATAACAACGTGCATGACACATTTGATACTGTGTGTAAGTAGTATGTAAGCATTTTTCTTCATTACTTTACTGTTCCACTTTTCACTCCTTTTTCAACCATTGAAGTGTAAACACATTATTTCTTTTCAATAAATAAATCTTTTTTCTTTAATTGAATAAAACTCAAGAAAACTATCAAAGTTTATCTTTAGGTTTAGGCGGCTTTTTATTTTTCTTTAATTTAACATCTGCAGAAATGTTAGCCTCTCTCAAAATATGTATGTTCATTTTCAGTAAACCATTGACTACTTCTATCTCGACTGCTGTGGGTTTTTTCGTGTTGTTACTCTTACCTTGGGTATCTCCTCAAAACTGTTTATACTCTTTATGAACACTACCGAAGAGGAAATTGCAGCTAAATGTGAATTACCTCTATCCCATAATAATAGACAACCTTTTCATAAAACTCGTGTGATGCTGAATGTCTTTTGCAAAAGGTATTGCGGTATGTCCGTTGTCCACCACAATGCTCAAAGTTTGAACAAACATTGGGATGAATTTAAGATCATATTTGAGGGCGGGAAGGTGGATGTTATTTGCATCACCGAGACGTGGTTTAACCACGTTGAAAGACAAGTGTACGACTTAGAGTGTTACAAAATTTATCGCCTTGGGCGTTCTGGTGGGGTTGCGATGTTTGTTAGGCAAATATTCCGTGTAAGTTAGTTCATGAATCGAATGCCAATGATATTATTGAATACCTTTTCATTGAAATTATGCGTGGCTTTGATAAATGCCTAGTTGGTGTTGTTTACAAGCCTCTACGGATAACATATACCACTGTTATCACTAATTTACTCCAAAATATTGGGCCGAATTATAACCACTTGATAGCTTCTGAAGATCTCAACATAAATCTCCTCGATAGTGGAATCTCCCAGTTTAAGGATAGTCTTAAAGTCTTTACATCCGACATATTTCAGCGCCAATAACTCTGCCCTCCTCGATGTCATTCTAGTAAATAGATTAGAATGTATAAACTTCTATGGCCAGCTGGATGTTCCCGGGTTCTCACACCACCATCTTATTATTCTTTTCTATGACTTTTCTCTACTAAGGTCAACTGAAAGGAAAACGATAAGTTACCGAGATTTTAAGTCAGTCAGTCTGAATTCCACTAAAAACGACGCTATGGCCTTAGACTGGAGTAGTCTCTACTGCATGTCCTCTATAGGTTATCAGATCGATTTCCCTTATCCCTATTAAGGCCTTTGTTCTTCGTAATAAAAGCTGTGAGTAGTTTACTCCTAAAATCGAATCACTCATTGAAAAGAGGGACACAGCTTTTAAAAGGTAGAAAAGGTTTAGAATTCCTGAGTTAATAGATGTTTTCAGACGGATCAGAAACTGTGTGAGGAAAAAAATTAGACTATCGAAATCAAAATGTTTTGCCTCCAAATTCAAGCTTGGATTAAGTACAAAAAAAACCTGGAAAAACGTTAAAGAGTTGGGGATAGGCAAGATCTATTATAGGACCATTACTTTTCTCTCTTTTCAACAACGATATACCTTCAATCCTAAGAAATTGTAAAGTTCAGATGTATGCAGACGATGTCCAATTATATATCAGCTACCCACTCGGATTGATCGAAGATGTTACCGCGCGCATTAATGAAGACCTAAAATTAGTTGTTCACTGGGCCCATATAAACGAGCTTAGACTTAATTCTGGTAAAAGCCAAGCAATCGCTACCAGCCGTACCAACTTAGATATGTCCTGCCTTCCCCCTATCCAAATAAATGGTTGTCGTCTTGAGTATTCTCAGAGGGTTAAAAATCTAGGCTTGAACTTAAATCAGAATCTAACCTGGGACGATCATATCACAATAACTGTGGGCAAGGTTTATGGCAGTCTACCCGTATTGTACCAATTCTGTCTCCTAACCAGGGTGAAAGCGACATTGGTGAAAGCTTTAATTCTGCCAATGTTGCTTTATGCACATCCTGTTTTCTGTGATCCCAGTAGCTTTAGTTTACGAAAATTAAGAGTGACATTCAATAGTGCTGTTAAATTTGTGAATAATGTACGCCGCCATGATTATATCTCTGGATATGTAAAAGATTTCCTTGGTATGAAGTTCCAAAATTATTTAGATTTTAATGTTCTAGTCTTTTTGTTCAAACTCAAAGAGAATAAAATGTCGGAGTACCTTTATCATAGACTTCAGTTCGCTACCTCTGAAAGTAGTCGAGCCTTAATTTTGCCAACTTTTAGATTTAACACGACCGAAAAACAATTTTTGTGTACTCAGCATGACTTTGGAACTCTCTTCCAGCCAATATAAAAAGATGTCAAGGAATCGGCGACTTCACGAGAAGGGTCAGACAGCATTTGACTACATGGGAGCTAATGGCTTTTCTTTTAGTTTAATAGGAATTAAGCTACTAGCTGCGCAACTAAGTTCTCGCTGTTTTTTGATGAAAATGCATCTTTATTGTGAAAAAATGGTTACAAATGAATCATTCAAAGTAGTGTCCATCGCTAGCTACAACTTCTTCCCATCTTAATGCAGAGCTCGAATACCGTTACGGTAAAAGTGTTCATCTTTTGAGGCTATCTACGAATCAAGCAATTTTTTGATGTCTTCATATGAACGGAACTGCTGATCACCCAGATCATGTGTCATCGAAGGGAACAAGTAATAATCGGATGGCGCAATATCTGGGGAATATGGCGGGTGGGGTAGGACTTCCCATATGAGCGTTTCCAGGTAGGTTTTAACTGGTTTGGCAACGTGAGGCCGAGCATTCTCATGCTGTAGAATCACTTTTTCGTGCCTCTGCTCGTATTGTGGCCATTTTTCGCGCAGTGCTCTGCTCAATCGCATCAATTGAAGTCGATACCATTCCCCAGTGATGGTTTCGTTGGATTTCAGTAGTTCATAATAAATGACACCGACCTGGTCCCAACAAATACACAGCATAATCTTCGCAGCGTGAATATTCGGTCTAGCCGACGACGTCCGCATGACCGGGCAGTCCCCATGACTTTCTTTTCTTTTCGTTGCTGTAATGACTCCATTTCTCATCACGCATCACGATGCAATGAAGAAAACCCTTCCTTTTTTGCCGCTGGATGAGTTGTTCTCAGGCGAAAAAACGACGCTCAACGTCCCTTGGCTTCAAATCATAAGGAACCCAAGTTCCTTGTTTTTGAATCATTTCAAACGCATGCAATAGCTTGGAAATGGCTTGATGGGTAATTCCTAATTCTGGAGCAAGCTGTTCTTGCGTTTGGCACGGATCCATCGAGCAATGCCTCCAATTCAGCGTCTTCGAACGCTTTACGACCTTCCTTCACGCGGACGGTCGTCAACATCGATATCACCGTCTTTGAAGCGACGTAACCAATCACGGCACGTTGCTTCACTTAGAGCAGCATCTTCGTAAACTTTTTGGATCTCTCGATGCGCTTCATCCGCCGTTTTCTTCGAATGAAAGAAGAAAATCAACACTTCCCGCAAATGACGATTATTTGGCACAAAATCAGACATTTTCACACAACGAAAAGTATATGACGCAAAACAAAATCACTAATGTGTCAAAACAGTTTGTTTACCATATGTCTAAGCTCGGTTCATGACTTTTTGGATATGTCAAAATCGACCAGCACTTACTGCTTCAGTCATCTATTGACAAGAGAACTTAGTTGCGCACCTAATAATTTTAAGGCTAGGGTATTAGGGACTTTCTTTTTGTTTATTTTTTTTTTGTGTTATCTTATCATTTAAATTGTTTTAAATTCCCACTGCTTAACTCTGCACAATTATGGATATTATATCTACGTTGTAAACGTAATTTAAAAAAAAAAAAAAATTTACACAGTCCCTAAGACTTGAGCAGCGTCATCTAAATGTGGTGCCTAGAAATAAGTTCTGATTGGAATAGCCAACTTCGCTCAAGAGACGAAGTAGCCGTAGCCAACTTCACTCCTTTTTTGTTAGAAGGGTAACTGGTGTAAAAGCAGACCATTTTTTAAATAAAGAAAAACAAATCCAAGTATATTTACAACATCAGGTGTGGGGTGACCAAAAATCATCACGTGGCGCAACAAAACAGATGCTACAAGAAGCGCTGCAAGAAGCTGGAGTTGATTTTCCCGCCACAGCCACTACAGCGCAACTCAGAAGACTTCACGAAAGCCATTTTAACAGGCTAAGTGGAAGCGGCGAAAACATGGACGCGTTGGATGCCCATGAAGATGAAATCGCCGACAATGCTGCCGTAATGCCGAGTAATGCCGTAATATCAAATGTCGAAATAAGTGCCGAAAATCCTGCCGTCATATTAAATGCCGAAAACGCTGCCACAACACTTAGTGCCGATAATGCTGCAATTTCCAATGACGCAAGTGCCGACGATGATCTGCTGGAGAGGGAACTCAACAGACTGAAGAAGCGACGCGAAATATTGGAGCTTCGGAGACAAATCCAAGAGCTCGAGGAGAATGCTGGTGTGTACCAAGAGCAATGGTCAGATTTTGCCGAAATCGAATACGACGTTTTTTTTCTTGATTTTGAGGAAATCATGAGCACAGTCAACGCAGACGACTGCTTTAAATTAATAAGTTTGTGACGCTCCCTCACCGGAACTGCACGGGTCTTTCTCTCGACGACAACCGCACTGAGTAACACTGAATTGAGATGAGCAATTATCGACGAATTTGGCACTGCAGTCTCCAGACAGGACGTCTATAGGATGCTTAATCAAAGGCGATGGAAAAAACAGGAGGAATCATTGCATTGCTATGTCCTAAATATGCAAGCTATAGCAAATCGGACATTAGCGAAACCGAGCTTATCGACTTCATCATCGATGGAATTGCCGACGGCGTCGCAAATATTGGACTGTTGATCAGCGCTCGTACAATTGATGAGCTAAGGGGGTTTATCATACGATAACAACAAAAATACTTACATCAGAGTGAAAGCGGGCAACGAAAAAGTGCCGCAACAACAAAATTTACCGCTCCGACGAAAACTGCCGTTCAGGCGAAGCCGTGGTGTAGTGGTAACATCAACGCTTGTCACGCTCTTGGTTCACGGTTCAAATCCTGATCTCAAAGTCATCCATTTATTTCGTCTGAAATAAATAAAAAAAGTCGATCAATTGCGAAAGCTTAGTCAACTCTACTGCGAAGGCATAACACTGGCAGTAGGGTGGTCATATGGATTAAATGCAACTTGATCGTGATGATGACATCAGGTGGAGGGAAATAATACTGTGAATCAAGAGCAACGACAAAAAGCAAAACAAACAAGCTCCCCAGTTATATGGACAGCCACCCTTGGAGTTTACTGAAACTTAATACCACCTAAGTTTCAAACCCACTACACCAATCTATCTCTCTCTCCCTCTCAATTTATACAAACGCCCGTGCCCTGAAATAATTTAATGGTATTAATATCCCATTTGGTGCGCGCAAATTATAAAAAAAAAAAAAAAAAAAAGCTAGTCGCCGATGGAAAAGCCGTAACTTGTTTCACTTGCTCCCAGCCGGGACACCTAAAACCAATTTGCCCATATCCTCTACGCCCAAAGGAGTCTTGTTTCCGCTGTTAGAAGATGGGGCATGACTATCGTTCCTGCACAAATGCGAGGAAGGTGCTCGTAAGCGCTGCTGTTGCCGGAAGACGGGATTCCCACCATGTTGCCGTTATAGAAGGAGACGATTTGGTGAGTGTTGCGTTTAATGTCCGATTATTCAGAAGTATGAGATTCGTTTCCCTTTTTGATAAGGGTACCCCAAGTAGCTTCATTAAACAATAATGTGTTCCAACCGAATTACTACAAGATCCAAGAACATCAAGGCCATCAAATTTCCGCGGCATCGGTGGACAAAATTTGGAAATATTATTAGTAACCGAATGTAATGTTAAATTTTTAAGCCAAATAAGAAAAATTAAAATGTTTGTACTGCCGGATGAAGCTATGCTTGTGCATAGCTTAGGAAGAAATTTCTTGAGTGCCTTTAATATTCATTTGGCTAAAATTAGATTTCATTACTCCAAGAAAGAAGAACTATCACTAGAAAAAAAAATAATGAATCTCATACTTGTGAAATCAATGAATACTTGCCGATTCTTAGTAGATATAGCCTTTTACGATCAAATATGTTACCTGACGTTAGATGTAAAGACGATACGACTAAAGTCAATTTGAGAGTTGAGCCGGTTGAGGTAATGTGTAAACACAAATTTAGTTATACTAAAGTGCCTGATATATTTCATATTGAAATCGCCTCTGATAATGAGTTAATTATAAATAGTAAACTAAGTAAATCGTGTCGTGCTGAATTGAATAGGTTGATTGCAGATTCTTACCTGAATACAAAAAATATAGAAGTCGAACCCCTTGATTTGAAATGAAGATTAGTTTGACGTCTGACATTCCATTTCATTGCGCTCCTAGACGACTTTTCCAGTCAGAACGAACAAAGGTTCAATGTATTGTAAATGAATTACAAAGGGAGGGAATTATTAGACCAAGCGACTCGCCATACGCCTCGGCTATCGTATTGGTTAAGAAGAAAAATGGGCAAATACGTATGTGTGTAGACTATCGAGGCGTAAATAAAGTAACCATTAGAGATAATCACCCATTGCCGCTTATCGACGATTGCATAGAATATCTCGAGGGGAAAAGTTTCTTCACCAAGTTCGTGTCTCTGAGGACTCTATTCCTTTCACCGCATTCGTAACATCTAATGGGTCGTGGGAATATGTAAGAATGCCGTTCGGTCTAAAAAATGCCCCAGCGGTATTTCAGCGATTTATTAACAAAATATTTCGGAATCTTGTTGACGTAGGTAAAATAGTAATATATATGGATGATATACTGATAGCTACTTCAAATTTGCACGAACATTTCGAGGTATTGCAGACTGTTCTGCAACGTCTTACCAAAAGAAAGCTTAAACTGAATCTTTCTAAATGCATATTCTGCTATAGGGAGATAGACTTTCTGGGGTATGCTGTGTCACCCAAGGGAATATTTTTAAGTGAGACTCACGTTGCAGCGATTAAAGGATATCCTACCCCCACCAATCAGAAGGAATTACATTCCGGCATCGGATTGTTTTCTTATTTCCGAAAATTTGTGCCGTCCTTTTCTCGTGTTGCAAAGCCACTGCAGAACTTATTGAAGAAAAATACTGACTTTGACTTTGATAAACAGTGTGTTGACGCATTCAATGAACTTAAGACCAGGTTAACTGAAGCTCCCATTCTTGCCATATATAATCCATCTAAAGAGACTGAACTACATTGTGATGCTAGTTCTATTGGTTTCGGCGCCGTTCTGCTGCAACTCTAAGATGATGCAAAATTTCACCCAATAACCTACTTTTCGAAAACGATTTCTGCCGCTGAAGCCAAATACCACAGCTTCGAGTTAGAAACACTTGCCATCATATATGCGTTTAGGCGATTTAGAGTGTATTTAGATGGAATACCGTTCAAAATAATAACGGACCGTAACTCACTGACGCTGACTCTAGAAAAAAAAAAACAGGTTAATCCCCGGATAGCCTGATGGGCCTTAGAACTCGAGAACTACAATTATACGATTCAACACAGAGGTGGGACGTCTATGAACCATGTAGACGCGCTAAGTAGATGCCAAATTGCCTCAGTATGGGAGGCAGATGATACGGATTTTCAAATTCAGGTTGCTCATGGACGTGATGATATCATAAAAAAATTGCGAGATCGATTAGAAGTAGAAGAAGTAAAAGACTTTGACTTAACCGATGGACTCGTTTGCAGAAGATAGAAAAACCTTAACTTAAGAACGAAGTTTATGTACAATTTTATGTTTGACATTTATATAATATGAACATTTTTGTAAATACCTTAGAAATATTGGTCGAGGTCGACCAATTGTCAGGTTGGCCGAGCTGTAAATGTAATTTAAAAAATAAAATGTACACAGTCCCTAAGACTTGAGCAGCGCCATCTAAATGTGGTGCCTAGAAATAAGTTCTGATTGGAATAGCCAACTTCGCTGAAGAGACGAAGTAGCCGTAGCCAACTGCACTCCTTTTTTTTGTTAGAAGGGAAAGAGAAACAAATCCAGGTATTTTTACAAAGTGTATGATTAATTGAAAAATTCAATTGAATAAAAATTTAAAAGACCGAAATGGAGCGCCAGGAAACTTTTACACATGAATGTCCAGAGTTCCGGTAAATCGGTCTTTGCAATGAAATGAAATTAAGACTAGAACCCTTACAGTGAGAGTCGGTTGTCTTTTCGTAAAATTTTATTTATTTAAATTTAAATTTATAGAATATATAATTACAAACTAAATCACCTACCACCGTGAAACACATGCACACAAATCATTTTGGCTTGGCCGTAGAGAGGTGAAACAATAAAACCAAAAATAGTTGACAACCATACAATGATACCTATAAAGGTAACATAAAGCTATTTAACATTAATTATTTGATATCTAGTAGTTAATACTGTAGCATCCACAAAAGGTACTTTTCGCACTACATTACCAACGAGCATGGTGTGGCAACACTGCCATCTGTCAAAACTGCGGTATGCATATCAGTTTGCTCTACATTACTCGTTCCACAACTGTGTTCGGAAATGTTCTAGAAGACGTTCCACAACTGTGTTCAGAAATGTTTTGGAATTTCTTGCATCTGATATAGATACACCGACGATCAGCAAGGGAAATTCATTCAGTTTTAAGGAGTTTTATAGTGACTTTTGAACAGTAAAAAGATAAGTGAGAATAAACAGAGAAGTGATTCGGTGAACAGAAAAATAAAGTGAAAAGTGCGATTACGGGAATAATTGGGAATAAAGTGAATTAACTGATGTGAAATTGAGAGTGATTTTTTTTTTTTTTATTAAATAAATTGTTACAACATACACGAAAGATAGTTTTATTACGAACCCAAGTAAGAATGCTACATTGGTGTCAGAAGTGGGATAAAAGGTATCTTGTGTATTATGTTAAAGAAAAAAGAAAAAAAAATATGGTTCGAAAATTGTTCGATGAATTATCATTGGCGCAACTAAAGGAAGTGATGAGGCAGCGGGATCAACCTACGGCTGGAACAAAAAAGAATTCATTATCAAGTTTCGAGAAATAATTACGATGAGGGTGCAGATCCTGACGCAATTTTGTTTGACGTGGAAGAAGAACAAGTAAGTACGGCGAGTGACATGTCGGCTTTAATGAAACTGCTTTCCGAAAAGTTCGATGAGCAAAATAATTCTTTTTCCAAAAAGTTCGATGAGCAAAATAAAAAGTTCGTTGAGCAAAAGAATTCTTTCGAGAAGCTAGAGCAACATATAATTGACCAGAATAATTTTCTCGAGACTAAATTTAACGAACAAATATTGAGCTCGGAAACGAGAAGCTAGCTTCGAAGTAAAATTCGAGAAGGTTCGAACAAAGTTTGAGGTCATTGAGGGAAGATTCGAGAGTCTGGCAAGGGAACTGGACCACGTGAAGAACCAGAGGATTCGTGAGTATTCTACGGACTGCCCAAGGAGGAAAGAGGTGCAGCCTCCCGTCTTTGATGGTCAAACATCATGATCGATTTACAGAATTCAGTTCAAAGCAGCGGCAATGACGAGGAACTGGGATGATAAAGAGAAGCCTACTGCCTCACGCTTGCCCTTAGAGGATCAGCTGCAGAGCTTCTGCAAACCATTCCCGAAGACAAACAGCGCAACTACGATGCCCTGGTGAAAGCCATTGAGATGCGATTTGAGAACGACTACATGCAGCAAGTATATAAAGTCCATTTGCGCAGAAGGGTCCAGATGAGGGGAGAAACGCTCCAGCAGTTGTAAGCAGACATCGAGCGGCTGACACATTTATCCTATCCAAACGCCGGTGAGGAGATCATAAACGAGATAGCGACCGAAGCATTTACCCATGCCATAGTTTATGCAAAAGTACAACTGGCTGTAAGAGTGGCTGAAAAGAAAACGCCCTCAGAAGCTTTGGCGTCTGATCTGACGATGGAGGCAGCAAATCAGGCTTGTCAGGGAATCCACCGTATGAAGGAAGTAGCCGCCACCGAATGTTCTTCCCAGAGGATGGACGTTGACGACCGAACCAACGCTCGCAGAGGACAAATTCGTTGCTGGAACTGCAACAAAATACGACACATACAACGGCAATGCAGAAGTCCACCAAGACGCGGAAACTGCCCACATTGTGGAAAAAGGTGACGTAGCGAAGAACCCTCCAACAGGGATAATATTCAACCTATTGGTCAGGCTTCTCAAAAACCAGGAGTCGGGAAACGCTTAAAGACGAAATTCGCGAGACAGAGGTAGGTTGATGGAATCGATACCCCCAAGTTCTCCCAAACTAAACGATGTAATAAGATTCTAACAGTGGATGTATTCATCGGCAACAACAAGTGCGTGGCTACTATAGATACCGGCGCCACGCGTTCCTGGTGTCCGAGATATGGGATGAATGCATCATGGGAGTAAACTTTATGAAAGAACATGACATCATCATCCACATCAGGATGCAAATTCTGAGGTACCGAAACACAGAGATTCCAATGGTGCGCGGGAATGAGAATGCAGTACATATAAGGATAATACTCAGCAAGGAAGAAGTCTTACCACCATCTTACGAGACGATCATTTGGACGAAACTGGGGGTGATCCTGGGAACCACCGATTCTATCTATTGGAGCCAGATTCGGAAAGGAATTTTCCAAACTACAGCGTGGGAAAAGTTTTAGTGGAGCCGAGGGGCAACCTGGTTCCAATAAGACTCATGAACATAAAGAACCACAGGATCAAACTGAAACGATGGGAGGTTATTGGTAAATTTGCTCCGATTTCATCAGCCAGGTTGGCGGAAGTAAGGGACACGATCCTCAAGCACTGTGAACTGGATCAGATCCTTCGAACTATGGCAGAAAATCTAATCAATGAGAATGCTGATATACTTGCCTCACAAAATGGAGAGTAGGGCCGAACGCATTTTGTACAATATGGAATGGACACTGGAGATGCCAGACCAATTCGGCAGCCTGCCAGACGACTACCATTGGCGAAGCAGACGGAGGTTGCGGAGATGGTGTCAATGATGAAGAAGGAAGGCCTGATTGAAAGGTCTATGAGAGTGGTACTTGTCAAGAAGAAAGACGGCAGCACTCGACTCTGCATGGGCTATCGGAGACTTAATGATGTCACCAAAAAGGATAGCAACGCTCTACCACGGATCGACGACACTCTAGTCACATTCTCAGGAGCGGATATTTATTTATTGGAGCTTAATACAAGCCATAACTTACAAGATAACTTAACCTATATTTACCTTAACCTATTTATAACTTTTTTTTTTATTTATTTTTTTTTTTTTTTTGTTTTTTTGTTTTTTTTTTATTGGCCCGGTCAATTATTCTAGGGCCTACACAATTATTCTTAAACTAAAACTATTCTTAAACTAAAACTAACATTTAAGGGAAGAATGGGGACTTGTTAAGAGGATTCGAAGTGGAGAAGAGCATTACGGAGAGTGCTTTTGCTGCTATTAAAGTCAAAAATGTGTGTCGCATCATTTGATTTCCGCAGCATTCTTGACATTGGTTCGTAATAACCATAATTAGTTCAATGAGGAGGTATACGGAATAGGGGAACAGACCTAAGGTTGCGGGGCTTGATATTGAGAGAGATCGCTTGAAGCAGGGCAGGACAATCAATATTACTAGATAATAACTGATGGATGAAAAGTATGTCGGCGACAACCAGACGTTTTCCCAATGATTGGAGATTAATCAATCTAAGACGATCGGCATAGGGTGGAAGGTTAACGTTATCAGCCCAACCGAGACCGCGTAAGGCGAAGCGCATGAACTTGCGCTACACTGCCTCAATTCTCATGGTATGGGCAGCATAATGGGGGACCATACTTGGCTGGCATACTCGAGGAGGGGTCTGACGAAGGTAATATAGAGGGATTTAGTTACATATGGGTCAGAAAACTCCTTTGACCAGTGTTTCACAAAGCCAAGTGTCGAGTTAGCTCTATTAATGATACTGTGATGTGTAAAAGAAAGTTGAGTTCACTATCACAGATGACACCTAAATCGCTTGCTGATGTGACTAAGGGTACAGGCTCGCCGCGAATAAAGTAGACCCTAGGAGGTGGTGGCAGACGTTTGCAGGAGCAGGTAATGGAATGACATTTATCGACATTGAGCTCTAAGAAATTTTTGTTACACCAGATGGAGAAACTATTCAGGTCATCTTGTAGAAGGCGAGAATCAGCGGGGGATGAAATACGTCTAAAGATTTTCATATCATCAGCGTAGACCAGAAGGTTGGAGTTCTGAATGATATGTTCGGCATCATTTATCGTAAGGATAAAGATCAGAGGTCCAAAATGGCTACCTTGAGGAACCCCCGAAGTTGCTGTAATAGGTATCGGCGATCCACTAGGTATGATTTGATCCATGATATGAACCGCAGTTGGAAACCAAGGACTTCTAATTTGAAGAGAATGTGTTGGTGAGAAATTTTGTCAAAGGCCTTACTAAAATCAGTCGCTACAACATCAACTTCATTGCCATCTTCCAAAGCGTTCAGTGTACTGGACACGGATTCGGTTAAGTTGGTAATTGTTAACCTACCTTTAAGAAATCCGTGTTGCTTTGTGGAGAAGATTGGCTTACAGTGAAAGAACATCGCATCATACACAATGCCCTCAAAGAGTTTAGGTATACATGAGAGCTTAGCAATAGGCCGATAATTGTTCTCCACCCTCGATTTGAACAGTGGCTACTGGCAGGTACAGATCGATCCAAAAGCCAGAGAAAACTGCATTCACTGCAGGAAATGGGCTGTGGCAGTTTACAGTAATGTCATTTGCATTGTGCAACGCTCCGGCAACTTTCATTTTTGAACATTCTCTATTCTTAAGGCGCGAAGTTCATAAAAAGGGTTCCAGACTACACTAGAGTACTCTTGTTTTGACTTTACGAATGAAAAAAAAGAGACATTTTAGGGCATGAGGATCACAGAAATACTTTAAATTTGCAACCAAAAATTCCATGTGACTTAAGAAGTCCAGTTTTTTGTTAAAAATGACGCCAAGATCTTTTTTAGAAGAAATAATCGACAAGGAAATATTACCAATCTTATATATAAAACAACCAGGGAAGTGGTTACGACAGGAAACATTCAAATATAAAAAAAACTTACTACACCAAACTGCTAATCTCTGAAGACCTTCTTGCAGAAGAAAACAATTTTGCTCAGATTTAATTGGTCGAAATATGTTTAAGTCGTCGGCATACATAAGACATTCTGAATTCAAGATTATATCAGGAATATCATTTATAAGAAGGAGAAATAGCAAAGGGCCAAGGTGCCTACCCTGAGGAACTCCCGAAGTAACGTATACTTCTGTTGAAAGTGTGTCCACACAGTGAGAAAGTTGCCATTGTCAAGAGAACGGTTAAAAATCAAGTGAAGGGGTATAGCAAACGAGGTAGCACACATTTTTAAAATAATAGGATACGGTCTATCCCTCGCCGTTTCAAACTAGTTAGCGCTGATTCAACATCGCGTATTGAAAGTTCATACTACCAATGTTGATGAAATTACATCTTGAAGAATCAATGTCCTTACTAATAGTAGGTGTAGCTGAAACCACATTCGTATAAACAGACAGAAAATGTTTAGCAAAAAGGTTGCAAATAGTTAACAAATCCGAAGATGTTTCGTTTTCATAACGCATGCAGGTAGGAATGAAATTCGAAAGTTTTCTACTATTGACGAAGCTCCAGAATCATTTGCTATTAGTTCTTAAATTAGATTCAACGGAAAAAATATATTGTTTGCAAAGGAATTCGTTTAAGACTTCAAATTGTTTCTGTAGAATTCGATACTGTTTGTACAGTTCAGGTTCATTATTCTCTTTTAGAAATTGCTTATCAATTTTGTTTTTTCTATTATTAAGATTAATTATTCTGCTATTAAGCCAAATTGGTTTAGTCGTAGTAATATTTTTAGTTTTAGGAGTATAAGTTATGGCATTATAACGCCATCATCAGATCAACTTACCGTATAAGCGCAATAGCAACTTCCGTCGTCCCAGCAATCCATTTATTCAATTAGATCAACTTACTTTCCATGCGCAGCAACAGCTTCGTCGATTCAGCGACACATCAGTTTAATCGAATCAACTTACCTTCCATTCGCAGCAGCAACTTCCGTCGCCTCATCGACACATTAACCTGATCAACTTACCCTCCAGCGCAGCAGCAGCTTCGTCGACTCAGCGACACATCAATTGAATCAACTGACCTTCCACGCGCAGCAGCAGCTTCCGACGTCTTATCGACACATTAACCGGATCAATTTATCTTGCACGCGCAGCAGCATTCGTCGCCTCAGCGAATTCCACTCCCCACTTAGCGCTAAGTATCTACCCATTGTTAGAGAGAAAATCAGTTCCAATTTGAACTCCGTTAAATAAAGTCTCTCGTTTAAAATGAAAAAGCATTCTAAATAATCTTTTTAGTTATCTGGCGCCCAACATGTTAAAGTACCCTAGTGTACGTTTTATAAAAAACCCTCGTGTGTAAAGAGAAGCGAATAATAAGAAAGCTAAATTTGTAAATTTTATATTGTGAAGTGAAGTAAATACAATTAATAGGAAAGCTAAATTTATATTGTAATTGTAAATTTTACCTTTTAATTTATAACGGAACTAAGTTGAGAAAAAGTTTTTTGTATCGGGAATTTTTTTTTCTGCATTTTGATTATTTTTTTTTTTCTATTTTACTTGGCCGTGTGTTTAAAGCTAATGGACGCGGAACAACTTCAAACGATTATAACTGCAGCCGTTCAGGCTGCGACGGACCAAACTCGAGCTCGATTCGAGCAAAGAATAAGCGAACTAACAAGTAGGTTACAATTATTGGAAGCACCAACAGTAGTTGAAGAATACAAACCAGGTACATAAAACATTCGAAGAAACATTGGACATAATTAAGCCCTTACCGGAATTCAATGGGGATTAAACACGCTATGTCTCATGCAGCCAGACCGCCTTTGCGGCATACAAACTTTTTGACAAACCTTTTGAAGTTCGAAGCATTATCCGGCAGCCGCGATTATCAGAAACAAGATAGTGGGCTCCGCTGACCTGGTATTGTCTTTCTTCAACAGTGTCTTAAACTTCGAACCCATCATGGCTCGTCTCGATTTTACATATTCGGATAAGAGACCGATATGTCTAATCGAGCAAGATATGTCAACCCTGAGACAGGGTAGGATGTCAATAACTCAATTTTATGATAGGGTAGAGCAAAAACCAACTCACTAAACAAAAAAATAATTGACTTGCTCAAAAATACCGACAGGATGCCTTAAGAATATTTATTTCAGGACTTAACAGACCAATGGGAGACGTTATGTTCTCTTCCAAACCAGCTGATATGCCTACAGCACTGGCAGTTGCCCAGGAGCTGGAAGCGAACCAAGATCGTTCTTAGAACGGAAAAACGCCGTTCATTGACGGCGTCCAATCCACTTCTTTTAATTCACCGCATTATAAGCGAACTTTGGTTAAACAACAGCAGCCGATGTCCATACCAATGGACGTTGACCCATCATAGTCACACTATAGAAGACCAGACTCAAGTAGACAAAACAACCGTTTCCCCCAAAAACAATTACCAACCAAGGTCGAGCCAACCTTCCAATAATCAGGCCGCCTCTGCCCAGTTTAATTATCAGAATAGGGGGATTAAAAGAGAAAGGGAATCAGACAGGCAAACATTGCCTAAAGTTCAGAGGCTTCATTTTTTAAGACAACAAGAAGATCTAGGCAATTATTGGGAGCAGAAGAATGCTTCGGATAATTTTATCTTTTTTTTTTATAATTTGCGCGTGCCAAAGAGGATATGAATACTCTTATACTATAACAGGACACGGGCGTTGTGAAGAGGAGAGAGAGAGAAAGAAATTTTTTTTTTAGTGTAGTTGTTTGAAACTCAAATGGTATTAAGTTTAAGATGAGTTCTCCGATACCGACAACGAGCCTAGCGATTTGAGGTTAATTTTTAGGGGAAAATCCCTCCTGCCGTATGTCAGACGGACATTAGTAGGTAGGGAAATTAAGCTCCTCGTGGACACTGCTGCTGCGAAAAATTATATAAATTACACTCTTAAAGCTGTGAAGAAAATTGATAAACCATTTGTCGTGAACTCAATTCACGGCGCGAGCAAAGTGACTTCTAAATGTTTTATTAACATATTTAATAGATGCGAGGAAAGGAATTATACATTACAATGGGGAACAGAAAAATGATTGTACTTATACTGCAAGAGTGTTAATAATATCTCCATAGATCACGCAAACATCCCCCCAGAAATGCGTGAATCATTTCTGTCAATGATTCAAAGTCAAACAAAGGTGTTTGCTGAGCCCAATTAATCTTTGCCGTTCAATACTAATGTTATTGCTACTATAAGGACAGCGGACCACGAACCTCTCTATTCAGGGGCTTACCCTTATCCGGTCAGTGCTTGATAAACAATGAAATTATAAGACCTTCACGGTCACCATATAATAACCCGCAATGGGTAGTGGATAAAAAACGTATTGACGAAAATGGAAAGCGTAAAATGCGCTTGGTTGTCGACTTTAGGAAACTGAACCTTAAAACTATAAACGACAAATATCCGATTCCCGACACATCAGTCATACTTGCTAACCTGGTGAAAGCTCATTACTTTTCGACACTTGACTTGAAGTCGGGTTTTTATCAAATAAAGCTGTCCGAGAACTATAGGGAAAAAACATTGTTTTCCATAAACAACGGAAAGTACGAGTTCTGCAGGCTTCCCTTTGGGCTGAAAAATACCCCTAGTATTTTCTAGCGAGCAATTGACGATGTCTTAAGAGAAGAAATTGAAAAAAGATGCCACGTCTATATTGATGACGTAATAGTTTTTTTCCGAGACATAGGAAGAACATCTTGAGGACGTGCGCTGTATTTTGACAAAATTTTATGAGGCTAACATGAGAATTGCCACAGAGAAATCGACGTTTTTCAGGTGTGAAGTGGAATTCTTGGGATTTATTGTATCTAATAAGGGTATCAAAACATGTCCACGCAAAGTGAAAGATATTGTTTCTTGTGAGACTCCTAGAACCCTTCGAAGTCTTCGATCCTTTTTGGGTTTATCAGGTTATTATAGGCGCTTTATCAGGCATTACGCTGAAATTACCCAGCCATTGACCAGATATTTGCGCGGGGAGAACGGTAAAATAACCGCTAGTAAATCAGAACTTATCAAAATAGAATTGTACTAGGAAGCACTATACTCGTTCGATAGAGTAAAGAAGATTTTGGCTTCTGAAGACGTATTACTCTTGTATCCCGATTATAATAAACCGTTTGATTTAACGACAGACGCCTCGTCACACGCACTCGGCGCTGTGCTGTCACAAAGCGGTAGACCAATTACTATGATATCGAGAACCCTAAATTTAAAAAGAAGCGAAATATTAGCGTCACCCACCTAAGCAGGAGATTGGTCCCACCCCTATACCATCCCATTCGGGGGAAATACTACACATAGATATTTACTAACCGACAAGAATCATTTCCTTACATGCTTGGAAAAATTTTCGAAATCTGCCGTTGTTATACCAATCAGGTCATGCGCAATCGTTGATATAAAGGAACCCTTATAACAGATTCTAAATTTTTTTAAAGCAACCAGGACAAAAGTCTGCAACAATGAGCGGTCTCTTAATTCAACCACGATAGAATCCTTGTTAAGGGATCACTTTTCTGTAGACATATTTAAAACCCCACCTTTCCACAGTTCAACAAATGGACAAGTAGAACGTTTTTATAGCATATTTCAGAAATGGCGCTGTGCGCTAAGGCCGAACAAGATATAAGTGACACTAGAGAACTAGTTCTGTTGGCTATAACAAAATATAAAAGATCAATCCACTCAGTCGTAGGGTATAGACCAATCGACATACTTCAATCTATGCCTACCGAACTTAGGGACAAAGTTAGAGCCAAGCTCGAGAAAACCCAGAAGGCAGATTTAAACTATCATAATAAAGGAAGGAATACTAAGAAATACAATCAGGGGGATAAAGTTTTTGTTAAAACTAATAGGCGTATGGGAACTAATTCACAAAATTATTCATTCAGAAGGTTATTCAAAAAGACCTTGGGACAAAGGCCCTTATAGACGGTAAACAAGTACATAAGAGTAACCTTAGATAGGAATTGTAGAACAAACAAACTTGATCAATTTTACGAACTCTAGACACATTTTCTTTTTTTCAGACTGCTTATAGCATTACCATCTGCGAAAGTGCAGATATTGGACTTTTCAAACCCTCAAATGGTGACTATAAACACAGGTATCGCGAAGATACAAACGCACATTTTAGATTAAAACATGGAATTAATCTTGACCAGTATACAAAATTTGTAGACCATGCGAGGACTGTCGTCGGTGAAACCATTACGAAGCAGCACACGCTCCTTTCATTTTAAAATGTGAAATTGAACAGATGTAAGATTTAATTAATTATATATAACTGGGTAGAAACAAAAGATCACTCGATTTTATAGGGTCTGCATGGAAATGGATTGAGGGCAATCCAAGCCATAATGCTCTTAATTCAAGAAGGAATGAATAATTAATCGAAAATAATGAAAGACAAATTAAATTAATGAGAATTATAACGAGAGAATAAATAATTTAACTTTTGTAAAAAAACAAATTTTGAATGCAATAAAGGAAAGTAGTATTGTATCGGATACGTTAGTACTAAGTTTGAAAATGAAACTGGTCAAGGAAGAATTGGTTAATATAAAGTATGCAATACATTGGGCTAAAGCCGGCATTTTGAACTCTGTAATTCTTTCCAAAGATGAAATGCAAATTGCTGTAGACACAATGAATAAAAACAATTTACAATATAATAATATAGAAGAAGCAATAGAATTTTTAAATGTTAATATATTTGCGAATGGTACTGTTTTATATTATGTTTTAGATATTCCATTAACAAAAAGTATGGATTGTGAAAAAATTATTGTGAAACCTGTAAAAAGGAATAATAAAATAATTAAAGTATCCAACAGTACAAAAAATTATGTATTAGTACGAGTATGTAAGGATAGGTATTACGAATTAAGAAATGATTGTAGAACATTAAACTCAGTTTCAATTTGTGAGGAGGAGGTTATAGAGGATATTACCGAATCACCCTGTATCCCAAATTTGCTGAAAGGTCACAATGCGACTCGTATCCTTGCCAACAGTCAACATGTGCCAGCAATGGATGATATTGAGCCCAGCGTGATACTTTTGAACATGTACGATAGAAGAACTGTTGGCGCAAATTTAAATATTCCCGCCACAACTTTCGTCAAAATTAAATTATATTTCAAAATACTGTATCCCCCACCACCAATCAATAAATGAATTCACCACACCCAACTTTTCCTCTATCCCAAAATAACTGCCACTAGCATTCGTATTATAACGTTTGGTTTCGATAGTCGACAAAATAAAGAATTGTTTAACTATATTTGTCTAGCGTCATTTTTCTTTCCATTTTGCAAGGTATTAATAAAGTGGATTATAATAAATCAGTTTGTGATTTTACATGGCGACCGTGACAGGACTTTAGTGTTCGTGAAATTCAAAGAACAGTGTAGTAACTCTTCGGGGCAATATATAAAAGAACATATTGTAATATGCGAGCTACGGCTCGAGTAGATAAAACAATATTCTGTGAAATTTATTTCTTTATTTTCTAGTCTATAGAACAATTCAGGTTCACACTATATTATTCTTCGCAATTCTTTTCTTACAATGGTCTCTGTCCTCTCAAATCACTTTATCTCCTTAATTCACAAATCCAAACTAATTACTTCTTCTTGTTAAATCTCAACTTTCAATTTATCACAAAATTACAACTTCGCCCATTATCACTTTTCTAATCTCTTCGCCACAGTTTAAAAACTACTGCTGCTTTCTCAATCGCCATCTGTCCTTATATAGCAGAAGTTTCTGATAGCCAGAAACTTCTAGCAAATTCTTCGACCACTGGAACAAGAGAAATAATTCTTGCAGTTATAATTCCCTTTTATCCCTGATATTATTCGTCTCTTTCGTTGACATGAGCTGTGGAGACTTCGTCCCAGACACGAACCTCGAATGAAAGGACAGTTCGAACCAAAATTCTGCCAGAATGAAAAGTCACTTCGGAATTTGCTGCATAGTCATAGGAGCGTAGTTATTATTATGCTACACTGCCCCCCTCTTAGACGTGTTCGTCCCGAACAAGTGCATCCTCATTTCGGCCATTGTATCGACTCAGTCGGTCCACATGAACCACTTTCATTTTGGCCCTCGGTCCTCGCTGGATGCGGTAGACAACATCGTTGATGCGGGTTACTATTCTGTAGGGACCTTCCCAGTTCCGCTGTAATTTAGGTGATTTCCCCTTTTGGCGATGGGGATTATACAGCCACACCAGATCTCCTTCCTGACGTTGTTGCCTTGGCATCATACCTGGTCTTCATGCGGTCGCTCGTCATCTTAATCTGGCTTCTGGTCCTTTGGTGTATGTCCCTAAGCCTTTCCCTAAGGTCCGCCACGTACTCTTCTTC
This sequence comes from Pocota personata, assembly GCA_963082735.1. Lineage (NCBI taxonomy): Eukaryota > Metazoa > Arthropoda > Insecta > Diptera > Syrphidae > Pocota > Pocota personata. The sequence continues at coordinate 19,813,128 of OY720433.1, forward strand.
ATTTCTGGGCTCATTGGTAGGAGATCCAAATTTCACCTCACTGGGTAAACGAGCTATTCCACCAAATAAGATTTCGAACGGCGTATGTCGAGTAGTGCTATGCACGGCACTTCTATAGGCCATCAAAAACAAGGGAATCTGCCGGTCCCAATCCCGTTGGTAGTCACCTACGACCTTCGAGAGATGTTCGTCCAAAGTCCTATTGAAACGCTCCACCGTACCGTCCGACTGTGGATGAAGCGGGGTTGTCCTTGTCTTTTTGATTCCGAGTAGTTGACACATCTCTTGGAAGATTCTTGACTCGAAGTTCCGCCCTTGGTCAGAATGCAATTCCAAGGGCACACCGAATCTGCTAACCCAATTGTAGACGATCTGCTCCGCCACGGTTCTGGCTTCCTGGTTAGGGATCGGAAACGCTTCCGGCCACTTACTGAAGTAGTCCATCACTACGAGTATATACCGATTACCATTGTCGGTTTCCGGAAAGGGCCCTGCGATGTCAATGGCGATTCGTTCGAAAGGTGCTCCCACGTTGTATTGGTGCATCTTACCTCGAGTTTTGATTCTCGGACCCTTGCTAGCTGCACACACGTCGCATTTTCTGCACCAGTCTTCGATATCTTCCTTCGCTTTTAACCAATAAAAACGTTCTCGTACCTTTTCTAGCATCTTATTCACTCCCAAGTGGCCTCCGGTCGCCCCGCCATGCATTTCCTGTAACACCTCCTTGACCCTCGTCCGCGGTACGACAAGCTGCATTACAAACGACTTTCCGTCGGAGGATTCCCATTTTCTTCTCAGAACACCTTCTTGGACATGGAGGGAGTCCCACTGCGCAAAATATGCCTTTAAGGTCGGGCTTCTGTGAGAGATGTCCTGATGATCCGGTTTCTCCATGTTCTCCTTCCAGGCCAGAATCGGCTCGATATCCGGGTCTTCCTTCTGAGCGTTCCGGATCTCATCTACGCTCCAGCCGGCGATAGGTTCGGCTCTCGTTCTTTGGATGGAAACCAGCTCCCGTTCTTCCTGACGCGCACAATGTTTACAATCCGTTCTGCATGGTATCCGGGACAGTGCATCCGCATTAGAGTGGAGCCTTCCTTTACGATGCTGTATTTCGTAGTCGTAGATTTGCAGCCTTTCGATCCATCTTGCGACCTGACCCTCAGGACTCTTGAACTGTAATAGCCATTTTAAGGCTGCATGGTCTGTGCGAAGAACGAACTTTCTCCCGTAGAGGTATTTGTGAAAATGCTTCGTAGCCAAGATCAAAGCTAGAAGTTCTCTCCTTGTCACGCAGTAGTTCCTTTCTGGCTTAGAGAGCACCTTGCTAAAGTACGCAACCACCTTCTCTTGGCCGTCATGCACCTGCGAGAGTACGGCTCCTACCCCGTCATTACTAGCATCTGCATCCACAATGAACGTTTCCCCGGGAGTGGGGTAAGCTAGTATCGGGGCATCGCATAGCCGTTGTTTAAGTGCCTTGAAGCTCTTCTCACACTCAATGGACCATTTGAATTGTTTTCCCTTTTCCGTCAACTGGTGCAGGCTCTTTGCGATCCCGGCAAAATCCTTCACGAACCGTCTGTAGTAGGTGGCTAAGCCCAGCAAGCTCCTTAGTTGGTGTTTATCCTTGGGGACTGGCCAGTTTTTCACTGCTTCGACCTTCTCTGGATCGGTTCTCACTCCTTTCGCTGAAATTATGTGCCCCAGGTACTTGACTTCCGCTCTAAACAGGGCGCACTTCTTGGGGTTGAGCTTCAGGTGGGCACTTCGAAGCCTTTGAAACACATCCCTTAGATTGTCTCGGTGTTGCGCAAACGTTTTTCCTACGACAATGACATCATCCAAGTATACCAAACAGGTTTTCCATGTTAACCCTTGCAGGACACATTCCATCAATCGCTCGAAAGTCGCTGGAGCATTGCACAGCCCGAATGGCATTACCGTGAATTGCCATAGCACATTTCCTGCGGTGAAGGCGGTTTTCTCCCGGTCTTCTGGATGGATCTGTAGCTGCCAATAGCCACTCTTCAAGTCGAGAGTGGAAAACCATCGGGCTTCTGATAGTGTGTCTAGCGTGTCGTCAATCCGTGGCAGAGGTCTTTCTTGGTGACGTAATTGAGCTGCCGATAGTCCACGCAGAACCGCGTGCTGCCATCTTTCTTCTTAACCAGTACAACCGGTGATGCCCACGGACTTTTGGAACTTTCAATCAGACCTTCTTTCTTCATTGCCGACACCATCTCTGCAACTTCTGTCTGCTTTGCCAATGGAAGGCGCCTAGCAGGCTGACGAATTGGTCTAGTATCACCAGTGTTTATTCGATGTTGTACCAGGTGTGTTCGGCCGTATTCTCCGTCCTGTGAGGCAAATACATCAGCGTACTCATTGATAAGATTCTCTGCCATAGTTCGCTGCTCCTGATTCAGCTCACTGGACTGGAGAATCGTCTCTCTCGTTTCCGCTGTCAAAGGTGATGGGAGAGGTTTTGGAGCATCACGTTCAGATATTGTTGCGACGGCGGTAATCGGTGTGCATTTTCCAGTCACCTCCCCTCGCCTTAGTTTGACAGTGTGTGGTCTTGCGTTCAAAACTCTTACTGGAACCATGGTGTTTTTTGGTTCGACTAACGTCTTTCCCACGATGTAGTCTTGAGAATTCTTCTATGGGTCTGGTTCTACTATGTAGAATCGGTGGCTCCCAAGATCACCTTCCAGCTTCGTCCAAATGATTGTCTCTGAAGACGGCGGCAAAACTTCGTCTTTGCTGATGACTGTCCTGAGAGTTACGGCATTCTCGTTTCCGTACACCATCGGAATCTCCACATTTCGATACCTCAGTACTTGCATCCCGATGTCCAGGATTACTTCATTTGCTTTCATGAAGTGTATTCCGATGATGCACTCGTCGCATATATCTGAAACCAGAAACGTATAGGAGAACGTCAGTCCCGCCAGAGTAATAGTAAGACGAACTTCTCCAAATACCTTCGCCATTTCCCCTGTTGCAGTTTTCAGGCAGTAGCTGTTGGTGTTGTGCAGCCAGGAGCTTTTGACGATATCTCTTCTTACAATGGAGGCAGTGGCACCTGTGTCGATGGTGGCTACGCACTTCTTCTTGTTGATTAGTGCCTCCACTGTCAGGCTCTTGTTATCCCGTTTGGTTTGCGAAACTTGAATGGTGGTCCTGGGGGCCTCGATTCCAGTAACCAACTTCTGCCCCGCGAAGTTGGTCCTTACGCATTTCCCGACTGGGAAGTCTGACTGACAGGATGGATGTTATCACCGCCAGATGCTTCCTCTCTGCTTCTCCTACTTCCGCAATGTGGACAATTTCCTCGTCTAGGTGCACTTCTGCACTGCTGTTGTAGGTGTCCTGTTTGGTTGCAATTCCAGCAACGGATTTGACTTCCGCGAGCTCTGTCTTCATCCATGACGGCTGTTCTCTGGCATGAGCATTCCACGACGGACATTTCCCTGACACGGTGTATTCCCTGGTATGCTTGGTCCGCAGCCTTCATTGACAAAGCGAATGCCAATGCCTCTGGGTGTGTTCGCTTTTCAGCCATCCTTACAGCCATTTGCAGTTGTCTGTCCTCTATGGCCTGAATAAAAGCTTCCACCGCCATTTCGTTGATAAGCTCCTCACCGGCTTTAGGGTATGAAAGATGGGCTAGTCGCTCTATATCCGCTTGCAACTGTTGGAGCGTTTCCCCCCTTTTCTGGACTCGACTACGCAGCTGAACCCTGTACACCTGCTGCATGTGTTCATCCCCAAACCGCATCTCGATAGCCTGAACCAGAGAGTCGTAGTTATGCTGTTTATCTTCCGGGATGGTCTGCAAGAGCTCCGCAGCTGGACCCCTCAGTGCAAGTGTGAGTGCAATGGACTTCTCTTCATCGTCCCAGCTATTGGTCATTGCGGCCGCTTCGAATTGCCTTTTATAAATTGGCCATGATGTTTGACCATCGAAGATAGGGGGCTGCATCTCCTTTCTTCTCAGACCGTCAGTGGAATATTCCCGTGCTTTCTGTCTCTTCACGTTGCTCAGTTCCTTAGCAAGATTTTCGACTTGCTTTGGTACTCTCTCGAATTGCGTATCCACTTTTTCAAACTGAGTCTCTATCTTCCCGAACTGAGTTTCATGCTTCTCAAAATTTTCATCGAATCTAGTTTCGACTTTTTCGAGTTGCGTCTCGACCTTCTCGATTTTCTCTTCGATCACTTCGAATTTGGATTCCAAGTTCTTGTTTTGCTCATCAAGTTTACTTTCCAGAGCATCTAGAGAATTCTTTTGTTCGTCCATTGCTTCTTTTGTTCATCCAGCTTAAGTTCTAGAGAATTCTTTTGTTCGTCCAGCTTAAGTTCTAGAGAATTCCTTTGGTCGCCCATTGCTTTCTTTTGTTCGTCCAGCTTAAGTTCTAGAGAACTCCTTTGATCTTCTATTGCTTTCTTTTGTTCGTCCATGACTAACTTAAGTTGCAGGAGCAGACTTGTTATACCCGGGTCGGCTGCTGTACTTGCTGGTTCCTCTTCCACGTCAAACTCTACGTCGTGCGGATTTTCACTTTCCTGCGTTACTGCTTCTTCCAGACGAATCAGTAGGGCATCTTTTCCCCCAGTTGTGTCGAGGTTCCGCTTACTGAGTTCTGCCTTTAGTTGAGTTATAGTTAGTTTTCCCAATTTGCGACCCATTTTGCGCAACTAATTAACTCAACACAGAAATCGTTTTTTTTTTTTTTTTTTGCTTGTGCAATTTCACACCACGGAAATAGTTATTCACAGAATAAGTTCTATCCCGCTTCTGACACCAATGTAATATGCGAGCTACGGCTCGAGTAGATAAAATAATATTCTGTGAAATTTATTTCTTTATTTTCTAGTCTATAGAACAATTCAGGTTCACACTATATTATTCTTCGCAATTCTTTTCTTACAATGGTCTCTGTCCTCTCAAATCACTTTATCTCCTTAATTCACAAATCCAAACTAATTACTTCTTCTTGTTAAATCTCAACTTTCAATTTATCACAAAATTACAACTTCGCCCATTATCACTTTTCTAATCTCTCGCCACAGTTTAAAAACTACTGCTGCTTTCTCAATCGCCATCTGTCCTTATATAGCAGAAGTTTCTGATAGCCAGAAACTTCTAGCAAATTCTTCGACCACTGGAACAAGAGAAATAATTCTTGCAGTTATAATTCCCTTTTATCCCTGATATTATTCGTCTCTTTCGTTGACATGAGCTGTGGAGACTTCGTCCCAGACACGAACTTCGAATGAAAGGACAGGTCGAACCAAAATTCTGCCAGAATGAAAAGTCACTTCGGAATTTGTTGCGTCATATTTTTAGGGGGCGTAGTTATTATTATGCTACAATATTAAGAATAGACTATAAAACTCTAAAACTTTGAAAAAAGTGGAAAGCAGTCGGTTTCGGTATCGCGATCGGTTCAAAAGTAGCAGCATTTACAAAGCAAGGAAATTTGGTGAGTCTGTATCGTAAATTTTAGTTAAAATCTACAATAGAACCATAAGCATACATACTTTTAAATATTACCTAAATACCCTTGCCATCGTTAGTCGCTCGATATCGCAAAATAGAAACTTTCCCACACTCTACATACACTCTACATACAAACAAGTTCGCGAAAAACTACACATGCTTCGATATCTGTAACAAAGACAGTAAGTCACCAAATCATTTGATTGTAGATTGCAATAAATTCAGGAACTTGTGTGTATACGATCGTTACAAGCATGCAAAACGCTTGGGTTTGTGTATAAATTGCCTCAATAAGGGTGATGAAGTGAGCAATTGCTCGTCCAAAAAATGTGACGTCTGTTCAGACCCTCATCATCAACTGTTGCATCGATATAGCAATATTCGCACTCAGGAGGGTCACACCGTGCTTCCTCTTTCTGCGGAGAACTCGCAATCGGTATTGATAGGCTCAACATATGAAAATGCGGATTCACACTCTTGCAAACATTCTTCAATTAAAGTTGGTGTATAGACCAATATCGGTCAATGGATTCGGAGCAGTTGGTACACAACTTTCGAACCAAACCTCATCGGCTATTCAATCGCGATGCGGAGGGCATGAAAAAAGGATTGAATTCTGGATAACTCGTTCCATTACGGAATGTCAACCCCAACGGGAATTACGAACGAGTAGTTGGCAAATTCCTAAAGACATATACTTAGCGGACCGATTGTTTCATAAACCTCAAGTGATTCATATGTTGCTTGGCGCAGATTCCTTTTTCGACCTCTTGAGAAGTGGACGCATTGAGTTAGGTCCAAATCTGCCGATTTTGAATAGAACGGTTTTCGGTTGGATAGTTTCAGGAGCGTTCAGGGGAAATGAGAATAAAACCATAAATTTTTGTACAAGAATATTCAGATAGCACTTGTTTTGACTTAGACAAAGCAGTAGAAAGATTTTGGAACATAGAAGAAATTTCGAATCAAGTCATACGTACTCCAGAACAGACAATGTGTGAAGAGCATTTTTCTAAAAATTTAAGGGTGTTGCGAGATGGTAGGTTTTCAGTTAGATTGCCATTCAAGGATAGCCCATCGCAACTAGGAAGCTCATTGGAAATAGCCAGGAAAAGGTTTTTTGCGTTGGAGCGCAGATTATCGAAAAGTCCCGAGCTTAAGGAGGAATACTCCAAGTTTACCAATGAATATTTGGAGTTAGGGCATATGTCGTTAATGGAACACATTAATTATAAAGAACCCCACTACTATATGCCACATCAATGCGTTCTCCGTCCTCAAAGTTCGTCCACAAAGTTGAGAGTAGTTTTCGACGCATCGTGTCAAACTTCATCTTGTTTGTCACTGAACAATTTGTTGATGGTAGGACCAACAATTCAAGAGGAAATATATTTCATTGTATTACGATTTCGGAGTCATCAATACGCTCTTACTGCAGACGTGCAGAAAATGTATCGTCAGATCGAGATCGATTCAACAGATCGGAAGTTTCAATTGATTCTTTGGAAAAATAACTCGTCTGAAAGGCTGCAAACGTATTGTCTTAACACCGTCACTTATGGAACTGCCTCTGCACCATTTCTGGCAACTCGGTGTCTGCACGAAATCGGCGTGCGGAAGCAAAACTGTCGCGTAGCGAGTCAAATCATTCGTCAAGATTTTTATGTTAACGATCTTATAACTGGCGCCGACTCAGTACACGAGCTGAGGAAAATACAGATCGAAGTAACCAAACTGCTAAACTCAGCTCATTTTGAGCTACACAATTGGCACTCGAACTTCGAGTTAAATTCTTCCACGCAAACTAGTAGTGTTGAGTTCGAAGGTGATAGCATCGAAACAACGAAAACGTTGGGAATCGAGTGGAACCCGAGGGAAGATGTTTTCAAATACTTTTATAAAGATTCGTTCTCACCGAACATTTTAACGAAACGTACCATTCTCGCCTCGTCCAGTAAATTGTTCGATCCTCTTGGTATACTTGGCCCAATAGTCATCAAAGCAAAAATATTTCTGAAGGTACTGTGGGGGAGAAGTTAGGTTGGGATGATCCGCTACCGAAAGAGCTAGATTCTTGTTGGAGGGAGTACGTAGCAGACCTTCAGAACTTAAATAGCCTCAGCGTACCTCGGTTCATCTTTCGACCTAAATGGAAAAGCGTCCAGATACATGGATTTTCAGATGCGTCAATAAACGCTTATGGATGCTGTCTCTATGCCAGGTGCGTTGACGACCTGAATGGCGTGTCGGTAAGGCTGATTACGGGAAAGTCAAGGGTTGCACCAGTCAAAACGCAGTCTATTCCTCGGTTAGAACTTTGTGGTGCGCAGTTGTTGGCAAAATTATGGTTAAAGGTTAAAAAGGCATTGAGGATTGAGTTTTCCGAAATCTACTTCTGGGTGGATTCTGAAATTGTGTTGTATTGGCTTGGCTCGTCATCAAATTCGTGGCAAACTTTCATAGCTAACAGAGTCAGCGATGTTCAGTCATCCGTATCGAACACCGTGGAATGGAGACATGTGAGATCGGAGACCAACCCAGCGGATCTGATATCAAGAGGAAGTACTGTACAAGACTTATGTTCTTCAAATTGGTTTAATGGTCCAGATTTCCTGAAAAAAGATCCTAAAGAGTGGCCGGAAAATCCTAAATTCGATCCTCAGAACCTAGACAAGTCGCTGCTAAAAGCAAAAAAGAAGAAAAACGTGTTTGTCAACACTATCGCTGAAACTCGTTTCGTCCAAACATTTTATAAATATAGTAGCTATACCAAAACCATTCGCATAGTGGCTCTTATATTCCGATTTATCAGAATTCTTCAAGGTCAAAAGGAATTACAAGGAACCCCGCTTACATCCCAGGAATTGGAGGAAGCCTTAATAAAAATAGTCTGGAGTATTCAGCATGAGAGTTTCGCAACCGAAATTGAAGAAGTTAGAGCAAAGAAGGACAAGCTTTCTTCAAATAGCTTAGCAAAATTGTCTCCGTTCTTGGACGTCGTGCACAATAGAACATTGCTACGAGTTGGAGGTCGCATAAGGAAAGCGGATATTGCAAACGACACCAAATTCCCCATCCTATTGCCGAGTGGAAATCATTTTGCAAAGACGTATACGAGACACTTGCATTTCAAAAATTACTACGCTGGACCTCAAGCCTTATTGAACTTCATCAGGTATCGATTCTGGATTTTAAATGCTAGGAAATTAGTTAGAAGTGTTGTCAATGAATGCGCCCATTGCAAAAGATATAAACCCAAACTCTTGCATCAAGTTATGGGCAACCTAGCCAGAGATCGTTTGACGCCAAATATACCTTTTAAAATTTGTGGATGGACTTTTGTGGGCCCATTCTTACGTCATGGAAGATTCGGGGGAAGCAACCACATAAGACATATATAGCTGTGTTCGTTTGTTTTTCGACTAAGGCTGTCCATTTGGAAGTAGTTTCTGACTTGACCTCGAATGCTTTCATTGCCGCTCTTAAGCGACTGATAGGGCGAAGGGGTTGTCCACAAAAAATACATTGCGATAATGCGACCAACTTTGGGGGAGCAAAAACTAAACTAGAAGAATTTAGGAAAGCATTTTTTAAACAAAGTACTAATACAAAGATACAAGAGTTCCTTACAGATAAGGGCATCGATTTCGAGTTTATACCGCCTCGCTCACCTCACTTCGGAGGCATACGGGAAGTTGCAGTCAAATCGGCAAAGACTCTGTTGACCAAAACACTAGGAGGCGCTCTTTTAACGTACGAGGAACTGACTACAGCATTGGCAGAAATCGAAGGAGTCCTAAATTCAAGACCCATCACACAAGTCAGTTCAGACCCATTGGATATAACTGCTCTTACTCCGGGGCACTTTCTGATCGGAGCTCCAAGTTTGGATCCTATAATGATGAGCCCATCTGCGAAGAGGATTACGTAGCAGACCTCAGAGAAATACATCAGGGGTCTAGGACGAAGATAAGAATAGCTAGTGACCGTATGAAAACTAGGTACGACGCAAGGGCAAAGTCATTAGGATATCACGAAGGAGATCTGGTATGGATGTACAACCCACACCAACAGAAAGGAAGATCACCTAAGCTGCAGCAAGACTGGGAGGGTCCTTATAAAGTGATCGCACGTATCAATGACGTTATTTATCGAATTCTGCGTGGAGTAAGGGGCAAGTTGAAAATTGTTCATTTAGATCGTCTACTCTGTTATCATGGCAATAAGACGGATGAGCTTGTTTGGGACGAACAAGTTTAAGAGGGGGCAATGTAGCATTTACAAAAAGTACTTTTCGCACTACACTACCAACGAGCATGATGTGGCAACACTGCCACCTGTCAAAACTGCCATCATGCATATCAGTTTCCTCCACATTACACGTTCCACAACTGTGTTCGGAAATGTTCTAGAAGACGTTCCACAACTGTGTTCAGAAATGTTCTAGAATTTCTTGGATCTGGTATAAATACACCGACGATCAGCAAAGGAAATTCATTCAGTTTTAAGCATGTTTTATATTTATCTATATGTACTTTCATATACAATACAATTGAACAATATTGCCGTTATGAAATATATGAACTAGTACCCAGACTTTTCTTTATAAATAAAGCTTTACATTTACCAAATTATTTACTTATAGATGGCTTAATATACAAACAAGCTAACTTCATTTCAAGTAATTTTACATGGGAACCAGAACTAGAAAATTTCAAAAGGCAAAGGTTTAAACATATTCTAGCGATATCAAAAATCCCGTTTATGTATTTCTTCATCTGCTGTGAAAGAAAAGAAGCGCGACGAGTTCGAAAATCTACTTAGGGAAATGTATTGGCTAATTGGAAAATATTCCAAACATATATAACAAACTGATTTTATATAAGCAAGTGCTAAATTTGTGTGTACGTACAGTATGCAACTCTGGGATTGTACCAAAACAAGCAATAGAATTGTTGTACAATAATTCCAAAATAAAGTTATAAAAGCAATGGTGAATGCTCCCTGGTATATTTGAAACAATGATATCCACAGGGACTTTCATGATAACGAAATAACAAATTTCGCTCCCAAGCTCCGTATTCTTCTTCAAGGTTCGAATCCTGATGTCAAGAATCATCTATTTATTTCGCATGAAATAAATAAAAAAATCGATCACTTGCGAAAGCTAAGACAATTCTACTGTGAAGGCATAACATTTTTTTATTTTTAATGCACTTTTATTGGGTAATTCAGTAAACTTATAGCTAAACTAACTTAACTATTCTTAATCTAATTTACTGGCCCTATGCGAGCGCTCTAAGTTAAACCTGATACTTAAAACTATGTCTTTCGACGTAACTTGTGAAGGCATAACACTGGCAGTAGGGTGGTCATATGGCCAAAATGCAACTTGATCGTGATGATAACATCAGGAGGATGGAAAGAAATACAGAAAGAAACAAAACAGTTATCTGGACAGCCACCCTTGGAGTTTACAGAAACTTAATACTACCTGAGTTTCACACCACACCACTCTGTCTTTCTCTCTGTCTCTTCCTTTCCACAAAAACGCACGTGTTCTAAAAATTAGTATAAGGGTATTCATATCCCCTTTAACACGTGCAAATTATAAACAAAAAAAAGGTCATTGCAACCATTCCATACTTGACTTTAGAAATTAAACTACTGGATAACTCAGCGTCTCCACTGCCAAAATTCGAGGCAATAAATTGCCATTGCCTTAAAATTTCCTAGTGTAGACGCTCAAGCAATGGCAATATTGCCCGGCAGATGGAAGGCAATGATTGCTTTCCATCGCAAAGGCAATGAATTTGACGTTTCGAAGTTTTCAAAATGGCGGACAGTGAGTGAAAAAGGACGAGTGACGAAAAAAAAAAAAAAAATTTTGAGAGGGAAATTGTGGCGGGAAAAAATTGCTTACATTAAAAAAAAAATTAAAAAGAACAAAATCATGAGTGAATTAAAACTTACTAAATCGGATGTATTAAAACTATTGGAAATGTATAAAAAAAAGAATGCCTGTGGGATACAAATAGTAAAATATATAAAAGACTAGACCTAAAACAAAAGGCTTGGGAAGAAATGGCTGATGAATTTAAAACAAGTGTGGAATATACAATATAAAAAAACAAATTTTGCGAACCAGCTTTTCCGCCGAAAAAAAAAGTAAAATCGTCAAAAAAATCTGGATCGGAAGGAGATGTTTATGTTCCTAACCTCTTTTATTACAATGGTATTTCATTCATTAGCAGCACAATGTTAATAAGGGATTCGATGGAAAATGTTTCAAGCGAAGTAAGTTTTTTAACTCCTGTATCAAATATATTGTAATATGCAAGCTACGGCTCGAGTAGATAAAACAATATTCTGTGAAATTTATTTCTTTATTTTCTAGTCTATAGAACAATTCAAGTTCACACTATACTATCCTTCGCAAATTCTTTTCTTACAAGGTCTCTTTCCTCTCAAATCACTTTATCTCCTTTCAATTACTTAATTCACAAATCCAAACTAATTACTTTTTCTTGTTCACTCTCAACTTTCAATTCATCACAAAATTACAACTTCGCCCATTATCACTTTTCCAATCTCTTCGCCACGGTTCTAAGCCAACTGCCCCCTTTCGATCGTCATCTGTCCTTATATAGAAGAAACTTCTAGCAAATTCTTCGACCACTGGAACAAAAAAAATTCTGATGTAATAATTCCAAGATGACAATCATTTTTTGCAGTTATAATTCTTTCTTATCCGTGATATTATCCGTCTCTTTCGTAGACATGAATCGTTTTAGGTGATGTTACAATATACTTAATTTAATGTCCTTTCGTTGCAGAGCAGTAATGGAGCTGACCCGACAAGTCAACATACGGATGTATTATTTGCCGCATCTAATGCTAAAAGAGCCAAGGTCAATTCAGGAAACAAATATGACAGAGCCTTAGAAGCTATCATTGCTTCCACCAAAGAGGTACCGGAATCAGCTTATATGTTTATATCTTTTGGGAACAGCGTGGGTATGCAATTAAAACAACTTCCAATAGTAAAAGCCACCAGAGTTATGTCGGAAATTCAGTAATTAGTGTCTAACAACATAACCGCTCATTTTATAGAATTTTTGTACAAGTATTAATTTATCTCCACAATTGTCATCGACGCCAGTTTCATTTTATGATACATCGCAACACTCCGAACAATTTCAGCTATCACCATCACCATCACCACAATCTCCAGCAAAAGATATTCTCTCGGATGCAATTTTATGCTCTGATATACAGTTATGATAACTGCCGTATAGCGTACACCTGAGGTCCAATTATGAAATCCGCTTTCGATATTCGATACGGCTCGAGTAGATAAAACGACATTCTGTGAAATTTATTTCTTTATTTTCTAGTCTATAGAACAATTCAAGTTCACACTATACTATTCTTCGCAAATTCTTTTCTTACAAGGTCTCTTTCCTCTCAAATCACTTTATCTCATTTCAATTACTTAATTCACAAATCCAAACTAATTACTTCTTCTTGTTAACTCTCAACTTTCATTTTATCACAAAATTACAACTTCGCCCATTATCACTTTTCCAATCTCTTCGCCACGGTTCTAAACCAACTACTGCACCTTACCAATCGCCATCTGTCCTTATATAGCAGAAATTTCTGATAGCCAGAAACTTTTAGCAAATTCTTCGACCACTCGAATGAAAGGACACTTCGGACCAAAATTCTGCCAGAATGAAAAGACACTTTTTTTTTTTTTTATAATTTGCGCGCACCAAATGGGATATGAATACCATTAAATTATTTCAGGGCACGGGCGTTTGCAGAAATTCAGAGAAAGAAAGATTGGTGTAGTGGGTTTGAAACTTAGGTGGTATTAAGTTTCAGTAAACTCCACTTCGGAATTTGTTGCATCATACTTTTAGGGAGCGTAGTTATTATTATGCTACACTGCCCCCCTCTTAGACGTGTTCGTCCCGAACAAGTGCATCCTCGTTTCGGCCATTGTATCGACTCAGTCGGTCCACATGAACCACTTTCATTTTGGCCCTTGGTCCTCGCTGGATGCGGTAGACAACATCGTTGATGCGGGTTACTATTCTGTACGGACCTTCCCAGTTCCGCTGCAATTTAGGTGATTTCCCCTTCTGGCGATGGGGATTATACAGCCACACCAGATCTCCTTCCTGGAATCCTGACGTTGTTGCCTTGGCATCATACCTGGTCTTCATGCGGTCGCTCGTCATCTTAATCTGGCTTCTGGTCCTTTGGTGTATGTCCCTAAGCCTTTCCCTAAGGTCCGCCACGTACTTTTCTTCATTTCTGGGCTCATTGGTAGGAGATCCAAATTTCACCTCACTGGGTAAACGAGCTATTCCACCAAATAAGATTTCGAACGGCGTATGTCGAGTAGTGCTATGCACGGCACTTCTATAGGCCATCAAAAACAAGGGAATCTGCCGGTCCCAATCCCGTTGGTAGTCACCTACGACCTTCGAGAGATGTTCGTCCAAAGTCCTATTGAAACGCTCCACCATACCGTCCGACTGTGGATGGAGCGGAGTTGTCCTTGTCTTTTTGATTCCGAGTAGTTGACACATCTCTTGGAAGATTCTTGACTCGAAGTTCCGATTTTGGTCAGAATGCAATTCCAAGGGCACACCGAATCTGCTAACCCAATTGTAGACGATCTGCTCCGCCACGGTTCTGGCTTCCTGGTTAGGGATCGGAAACGCTTCCGGCCACTTACTGAAGTAGTCCATCACTACGAGTATATACCGATTACCATTGTCGGTTTCCGGAAAGGGCCCTGCGATGTCAATGGCGATTCGTTCGAAAGGTGCTCCCACGTTGTATTGGTGCATCTTACCTCGAGGTTTGATTCTCGGACCCTTGCTAGCTGCACACACGTCGCATTTTCTGCACCAGTCTTCGATATCTTCCTTCGCTTTTAACCAATAAAAACGTTCTCGTACCTTTTCTAGCGTCTTATTCACTCCCAAGTGGCCTCCGGACGCCCCGCCATGCATTTCCTGTAACACCTCCTTGACCCTCGTTTGCGGTACGACAAGCTGCATTACAAACGACTTTCCGTCGGAGGATTCCCATTTTCTTCTCAGAACACCTTCTTGGACATGGAGGGAGTCCCACTGCGCAAAATATGCCTTTAAGGTCGGTCTTATGTGAGAGATGTCCTGATGATCCGGTTTCTCCATGTTCTCCTTCCAGGCCAGAATCGGCTCGATATCCGGGTCTTCCTTCTGAGCGTTCCGGATCTCATCTACGCTCCAGCCGGCGATAGGTTCGGCTCTCATTCTTTGGATGGAAACCAGCTCCCGTTCTTTCTGACGCGCACAATGTTTACAATCCGTTCTGCATGGTCTCCGGGACAGTGCATCCGCATTAGAGTGGAGTTTTCTTTTACGATGCTGTATTTCGTAGTCGTAGATTTGCAGCCTTTCGATCCATCTTGCGACCTGACCCTCAGGACTCTTGAACCGTAATAGCCATTTTAAGGCTGCATGGTCTGTGCGAAGAACGAACTTCCTTCCGTAGAGGTATTTGTGAAAATGCTTCGTAGCCAAGATCAAAGCTAGAAGTTCTCTCCTTGTCACGCAGTAGTTCCTTTCTGGCTTAGAGAGCACCTTGCTGAAGTACGCAACCACCTTCTCTTAGCCGTCATGCACCTGGGAGAGTACGGCTCCTACCCCGACATTACTAGCATCTGCATCGACAATGAACGTTTCCCCGGGAGTGGGGTAAGCCAGTATCGGGGCATCGCATAGCCGTTGTTTAAGTGCCTTGAAGCTCTTCTCGCACTCAATTGACCATTTGAATTGTTTTCCCTTTTCCGTCAACTGGTGCAGGCTCTTTGCGATCCCGGCAAAATCCTTCACGAACCGTCTGTAGTAGGTGGCTAGGCCCAGGAAGCTCCTTAGTTGGTGTTTGTCTTTGGAGACTGGCCAGTTTTTCACCGCTTCGACCTTCTCTGGATCGGTTCTCACTCCTTTCGCTGAAACTATGTGTCCCAAGTACTTGACTTCCGCTCTAAACAGGGCGCACTTCTTGGGGTTGAGCTTCAGGTGGGCACTTCAACCAGTGTCTATTCGGTGTTGTACCAGGTGTGTTCGGCCGTATTTTCCGTCCTGTGAGGCAAATACATCAGCGTACTCATTGATAAGATTCTCTGCCATAGTTCGCTGCTCCTGATTCAGTTCACTGGACTGGAGAATCGTCTCTCTCGTTTCCGCTGTCCAAGGTGATGGGAGAGGTTTCGGAGCATCACGTTCAGATATTGTTGTGACGGCGGTAATCGGCGTGCATTTTCCAGTCACCTCCCCTCGCCTTAGTTTGACAGTGTGTGGTCTCGCGTTCAAAACTCTCACTGGAACCATGGTGTTCTTTGGTTCGACTAACGTCTTTCCCACGATGTAGTCTTGAGAATTCGTCTCTTTGTCTGGTTCTACTATGTTGAATCGGTGGCTCCCAAGATCACCTTCCAGCTTCGTCCAAATGATTGTCTCTGAAGACGGCGGCAAAACTTCGTCTTTGCTGATGACTGTCCTGAGAGTTACGGCATTCTCGTTTCCGTACACCATCGGAATCTCCACATTTCGATACCTCAGTACTTGCATCCCGATGTCCAAGATTACTTCATTTGCTTTCATGAAGTCTATTCCGATAATGCACTCGTCGCATATATCTGCCACCAGAAACGCATGTTAGAATGTCAGTCCCGCCAGAGTAATCGTAAGACGAACTTCTCCAAACACCTTCGCCATTTCCCCTGTTGCAGTCTTCGGGCAGTAGCTGTTGGTGTTGTGTAGCCAGGAGCTTCTGACGATATCTCTTCTTACAATGGAGGCAGTGGTACCTGTGTCGATGGTGGCTACGCACTTCTTCTTGTTGATTAGTGCCTCCACTGTCAGGCTCTTGTTACCCCGTTTGGTTTGCGAAACTTGAATGGTGGTCCTGTGGGCCTCGATTCCAGTAACCTACTTCTGCCCCGCGAAGTTCGTCCTTACGCAATTCCCGACTGCTGGTTTTGGGAAGTCTGACCGACAGGATGCTTCCTCTCTGCTTCTCCTACTTCCGCAATGTGGACAATTTCCTCGTCTAGGTGCACTTCTGAATTGCCGTTGTAGGTGCCCGGTTTGGTTGCAATTCCAGCAACGGATTTGACTTCCGCGAGCTTTGTCTTCATCCATGACGGCTGTTCTCTGGCATGAGCATTCCACGACAGACATTTCCCTGACACGGTGTATTCCCTGGTATGCTTGGTCCGCAGCCTTCATTGACAAAGCGAATGCCAATGCCTCGGGGAGTGTTCGCTTTTCAGCCATCCTTACAGCCATTTGCAGTTGTCTGTCCTCTATGGCCTGAATAAAAGCTTCCACCGCCATTTCGTTGATAAGCTCCTCACCGGCTTTAGGGTATGAAAGATGGGCTAGTCGCTCTATATCCGCTTGCAACTGTTGGAGCGTTTCCCCCCTCTTCTGGACTCGGCTACGCAGCTGAACCCTGTACACCTGCTGCATGTGTTCATCCCCAAACCGCATCTCGATAGCCTGAACCAGAGAGTCGTAGTTCTGCTGTTTATCTTCCGGGATGGTCTGCAAGAGCTCCGCAGCTGGACCCCTCAGTGCAAGCGTGAGTGCAATAGACTTCTCTTCATCGTCCCAGCTATTGGTCATTGCGGCCGCTTCGAATTGCCTCTTATAAATTGGCCATGATGTTTGACCATCGAAGATAGGAGGCTACATCTCCTTTCTTCTCAGACCGTCAGTGGAATATTCCCGTGCTTTCTGGCTCTTCACGTTGCTGAGTTCCTTAGTAAGATTTTCGACTTGCTTTTCTACTTTTTCGAACTGAGTCTCTATCTTCCCGAACTGAGTTTCATGCTTCTCAAAGTTTTCATCGAATCCAGTTCGACTTTTTCGAGTTGCGTCTCGACCTTCTCGATTTTCTCTTCGATCGCTTCGAATTTGGATTCCAAGTTCTTGTTTTGCTCATCAAGTTTGCTTTCCAGAGCATCTAGAGAATTCTTTTGTTCGTCCAGCTTAAGTTCTATAGAATTCCTTTGGTCTTCTATTGCTTTCTTTTGTTCGTCCATGACTAACTTAAGTTGCAGGAGCAGACTTGTTATACCCGGGTCGGCTACTGTACTTGCTGGTTCCTCTTCCACGTCAAACTCTATGTCATGCGGATTTTCACCTTCCTGCGTTACTGCTTCTTCCAGACGAATCAGTAGGGCATCTTTTCCCCCAGTTGTGTCGAGATTCCGCTTACTGAGTTCTGCCTTTAGTTGAATTATAGTTAGTTTTCCCAATTTGCGACCCATTTTGCGCAACTAATTAACTCAACACAGAAATGGTTTTTTTTTTTTTTTTTTTTATTGTGCAATTTCACACCACGGAAATAGTTATTCACAGAATAAGTTTTATCCCACTTCTGACACCAATGTAATATGCGAGCTACGGCTCGAGTAGATAAAACGACATTCTGTGAAATTTATTTCTTTATTTTCTAGTCTATAGAACAATTCAAGTTCACACTATACTATTCTTCGCAAATTCTTTTCTTACAAGGTCTCTTTCCTCTCAAATCACTTTATCTCATTTCAGTTACTTAATTCACAAATCCAAACTAATTACTTCTTCTTGTTAACTCTCAACTTTCATTTTATCACAAAATTACAACTTCGCCCATTATCACTTTTCCAATCTCTTCGCCACGGTTCTAAACCAACTACTGCACCTTCTCAATCGCCATCTGTCCTTATATAGCAGAAGTTTCTGATAGCCAGAAACTTCTAGCAAATTCTTCGACCACTCGAATGAAAGGACACTTCGGACCAAAATTCTGCCAGAATGAAAAGACACTTCGGAATTTGTTGCATCATACTTTTATTGAGCGTAGTTATTATTATGCTACAGTATATACAATCACTTATATATATACAACCACTTCACCGAAAATTATAATCCCTTCGTATTCCATAACTGGTCCTCTAATAATATTCTGGTACTGAAAGAGAAAAATATATGTATCTGCTCAAAATTGAATTGATTCTATATGTACAAATCAACGATGAATAAATTATAAAGTTTCCTGTGGAAACGCAAAGTGAAAACACTGGGTTTTATTGCATTATCATTTTTTAGCTTTATTGCATCATTTTTATATTTTTCCCCATTGGGAAGGTACATTTCCTTCGTTGGTACAATATGAACTTAACTTATTTCTTATTTTGTTAGCAAACTTATGACAATGGTAGTTTTGTGTTTGTATGTTGTTGAAATTAAGTGGCAAGTTTTCTAAATTAATGTTCTCTTCATTTATTGGACCTGTCACAACAAGCTTTAATTATTTTGACGCAATGATCTGGATTAACTTCGATAGGTTTGTGAAAAATCCGAAAACTGTTTGCTGGACGTCCAAACGCCATTTCAACACACATTCTAGCACGACATATCCTTTAGTTAAAGATTTTCTGATCGACCGACAAACACAAATTCCTATTATATCTTCATCAAAAAAAATTTTAAGCTAAACGCATCATCGCCGATAAAATAATAAGGTATTTCCCCTATTCTGTCGGTCAAAGGTGATGGATTAGGAATGTTAAAGGTGTTTCTTCTAAGCTTTTGTACAAAATGCTGTTTCGAAAAATTGTACTATCCGATGCTTTACCATTTGCTCCAACATTTATATAAATAAACTTGCTGTGTGCGTCTACCAAAGCAAACAGAATAATGCTGAAAAATCCTTTAAAATTGTAAAAAGTTGATCCAGAATGCGCTGGTGCTGTAATCCTTATATGTTTACCATCTAACGCCTCAAGTGTATGAGGAAACCACCATATATCATTAAAGTCTTTTGATATTTGTAACCATTCTTGTCTTGATATCGGAATCTGGAAAAAGTTGAACACGATTAAAGACTTATAAATGACTATGTATTTATATTACATACAATACCTTCATATACATATGTAGACTGTAAAGCAGTCTAAATAGCGTCCAAAACTTCTGGAACGAACTTAAAAATAGTTTTCCTTGAAACACGCGTTAAAAATTCAAGACTTCGATACGAATCGCCTGAAGCAATAAATCTAAGGGTGATGGCCAAACGATTGCGCTTTGAAATTGCATATCTCATTGGTGTATCTTGTTTCGATATTGCATTTTCAACCTAAATAACACAAAAATAAAGCATATTAATTTTTTACATGTTTAAAACACTGGAACTTGTTTATTTACCTCTGAAAGTAACTCTTCGAATTGTCCTATTGAAATTCTACAAAAGATTCTATATTCTGCTTCTTCCCATAGCAAGTCTTTTAATAAATTGGCTTCCAAATCAAACTCTTGCCTCCTTAGCAAAAATGGATTTACACAAAATCTACGTTTTTTCTTCTTCTTCCATATTTTCTATTATTTCCAAAGCTTTTAATAATTTAATTGTTCGGATAGCACGCACACATTTGTTCTGGAATGACATACATAATTACATTTGACATTTGGATATTGCCAGCAATGAAATGCCCACCTAAATTTTAAATTGCCATTGCCATTGCCTGAAATATTGCCTGTGGAGACGCAGTGTAAGGTACATAACTTAGTTGTAGTAAACAAAAACAAGGGAAGGTTGTTTTTAGTCAGTAGAAATCTGACATTACTATGAGTACAAGGTGTCTCATAGAGTAAGAAGAATTTCACCTACCCACAAAAAAAAAAATCTGCTGAAATGAAAATTAAAAGAGTCTAAATTTTTATTGGGTAATCATTTACGTAGAATTTTTGGAGTTGGGCCTAGTTTTTCATTTTATAAAGTTTTTTTTTTTTTTTTTTATAATTTGCGCGCGCCAAATGGGATATGAATACCATTAAATTATTTCAGGGCACGGGCGTTTGCAGAAATTGAGAGAGAGAGAAAGGAAGATTGGTGTAGTGGGTTTGAAAGACATTTTATGGTCATTTTAGATAAATTCATCATTTTTGCCTTAAATGGTGATAATTTTCTACATACATAAACTTGCAAAACTATTGTGCAAATTAGGCCAGTCATTGCAACAAATATGTTGTGGTATTTTTCTTAGAACTATACTATAGCATTAAAAATGTTGTTTCATTTAGGTATTTCTGAGCTTCAGGGATATCTCCAAGTGAAAATTATATAATACTTTCCAATATTATTGCTTGGTTTGGAAGATATGGCCCGCTTGCTGAATCCGAGGGTGCATCAATAAAATAAAATAAAAAATATCTTATACTTAATCGATAATATAGTAAATATGAGTCGAGTACTAACTGTATTTGCCATTTTTAAATATTTTTATGTCAAATACAACAAAAGTGGATAAAATATATACATACATATATTCTCTTTTTTTCCACCGATTCAACTTATATTTACTTCAACATATATACATATATATATATACTTCAATTTGTATTTAAATTCTTTGATTTATATTTTCTGCACTACATGTACATACATATGTACCTACGAGGGCAAGGTGAAAAGTTCTCGGCCTGACGCAGAGATGGCCGTAGATGAATATTTTCACAGCCTTTCAGACTCTCACTTCCGAGAAGGAATGCAGATGTTGGAGAAACGCTGGACCAAGTGTGTTGAAGTCAAGGGAGATTATGTAGAAAAATAAAATAATTTTTTAACTGAAAATCGCAGTCTTTCATTGTCAGGCCGAGAACTTTTCACCTTGCCCTCGTATATAGTGGCGACTCAAGATTTGAGCCCGAGAAAACACTAACAATTTTTTTCACGGTCCCACCTCTCGCGAACGTCTGGCAAACTTATGTGGATAAAATTGTCATAAAAAAACTTCTCACAATCGAAAAAGCAGCATAATACTACATGTCTTTTTTTTTTTTTTTTAATTTGCACGTGTTAAAGGGGATATGAATACCATTATACTAATTTTTTAGAACACGTGCATTTTTTTTTGTGGAAAGGGGAAGAGACAGAGAGAAAGACAGAGTGGTGTGGTTTGAAACTAAGGTGGTATTAAGTTTCTGTAAACTCCAAGGGTGGCTGTCCAGATAACTGGGGAGTATTTTTGTTTTTTGTTTTCGCTATTATTGTCGTTGCTTATGATTCACAGTATTTTTTTTCCGTCCTCCTGATGTCATCATCACGATCAAGTTGCATTTTAGCCATATGACCACCCTACTGCCAGTGTTATGCCTTCACAGTAGAGTTGACTTAGCTTTTGCAAGTGATCGACTTTTTCAGGATTCGAACCGTGAATCAATTGCGTGACAAGCGATGATGTTACCACTACACCACGGCCACCCTTGTCTGTATGCCTCTCGTTTGTCGCACACCACGAATGACCGCGAGAAGCTAGCCGGTTAGAGCAAAAGAAAAATATGTACAAAATTTTAAATATTGTAACATAATGTAGCATTATGCAACAAATTCCGAAGTGTCTTTTCATTCTGGCATAATTTTGTTCCGAAGTGTCTTTTCATTCGAGGTTCGTGTCTGCAATTAGTCTCCACAGTTCGGATAACATCACGGATAAGAGAGAACAAGAGATTATTGGCTGCAGCTGTCATCCTGGAATTATTACATCAGAATTTTCTTGTTCCAGTGGTCGAAGAATTTGCTAGAAGTTTCTGGCTATTAGAAATGCGGCTATTTAAGGACAGATGGCGATCGAGACAGAGCAGTTGGTTTTGAACCGCACGAAGAGATTGGAAAAGTGATAATGGGCGAAGTTGTAATTTTGTTATAAAATGAAAGTTGAGAGTTAACAAGTAGAAGTAATAAGTTTGGATTTGTGAATTAAGTAATTGAAAGGAGATAAAGTGATTTGAGAGAAAGAGACCTTGTAAGAAAAGAATTTGCGAAGAATAGTATAGTGTGAACTTGAATTGTTCTATAGACTAGAAAATAAAGAAATAATTTCACAGAATATCGTTTAATCTACTCGAGCCGTAGCTCGCATATTACAATATAATACACCTAACTAGTCCATAAAATAAACAACTACCTAACTACGAGTACACTCAAAAAAGTAAGTGGTTGGGTAAGAAATGTTGCCTTTAAAGTTACATATCTTATGAACTATAAAAATGGAGATAATATTTTTTTCAATTTGCAACTGTTCAGAAATAATAGTACTCAACACATGTTACTTTATAAAGGTTTAGAAATGTTCAACGAATTTCCAAATTATAAAAAAGTTAGACCCAAATATATATAAACTTAAAGCTGAAGTGCTAAAAATAAGTTACTGAATTTAAATACTAAATATAAATCAGTCAATAACTGTACTCAAATTTTAAGTCAAAAAACTGGTGACATATGGATGGATGGACATGACTCAATTGACTCGGCTATTTGTACTAATTTATGATATATACTATATACATTTTATAAGGTGCATATTTATTATTTCTTTGTTGCGAAGTACATATATACGTACCAAAATTAATATACTCGTACCCTGGGATAGGGTATAAAAATGTATGGTGATATACAGTTGAGACATTGGAAAGATTACAATTTTGAATTTCACTGTATTATCCGTGATGAGCACACAAATTTTGTTATTATGTTCAAACTTATTTTAATACCCCATCCCACATAGGGTATATTCATTTTGACAAATAGTTTGTAAAATAGAGCAATAACAATGATAATCCCTCAATAGTATATACATATGCATATGGATTTGTAATAATAATGAATTAATGCATACGTATACGAAGAACGTCCCGCTACAGAACTCGATCGCAGATCAGCCGATCAAAAAATATGTTCGGGTCGTTGGCGAAGCCCACTAGCCATCTCGGCCATATGAATTTCATATACATATAAGCTTTTAGAATCTGACCACTTTTCAAATAATGTCGTTTTGTTCAATATTAATACTAGAAACTCAAAATATTGCCTTTTACGAAATATATAAAGGGTGTACCAAAATTCACACTAGCTTTGAATTTTGCGCTATTTATGCTGTAAAGTGTTCCCAAGGAAAAAAAAAGGACAGCGCCACAGTGTCAGGCTGTCCATTTTTTTGTTAGCAACACTTTACCGCATAAATGGCGCAAAACTCAAATCTTGTGTGTATTTTAGAACATCCTTTATAATTTTTCCAGGTTTATTAAAAATTGAGTGCTACACGAAAGAACAACGCATTTTCATTATTGAGCATTATTTAAATATAATGAAGGTTTGGCAGCTACAGTTCGAAATTTTCGTACAAAATATGGTCGGAATAGTGATTTAACTTCATCAACTGTGAAAAGATTAATTCAAAAATTCAGGGAGACTATATCAATTAGTGATCTTAGATACTCTGGCCGTCCTTCAACAAGTCGTTTAACATAAAACATCGAAGCAGTTCTTTAGAGTGTTGTTGAGAGTCCAGGAACATCAATTCGGCACCGTGGTCAAGAATTGGACATTTCAAGAAGCTCTCTACAGTGAATTTCCCAAAATTTTTGCATCTTCATGCATACAAAGTGCAATTGGCTCAAGAACTGAAGGCAACTGACCACGCACAGCGTAGAGAGTTAGTTTGAACTCTTCTTTTTTGAAAATGCGACTAGTCAGGCAATAACAGTTAATGGTGCTCGCTATCGCGACATGGTGATCCAGTTTTTTGTGCCTAAATTGCAAGATATGGATGTGGACGATACGTGGTTTCAACAAGACGGTGCCACATGCCATACAGTCCGAGAAACTATTCAATTACTGCAGGAGTCATTTCCTGGTCGTGTAATTTCCCGTTTGGTGATCCGTTGGGCTTTTTCTTTGGGATTTGTTGAAGTCTAAGGCTTATGCCAATAAGCCCACGATTACCTACGCCTTGAAGGAGCAAATTGAGCAAATTGAATTGATCAACGAAATTCAGCCACATTTATGTAAAACGGTCATGGAAGTGTACGTATGAAAACTTGACAAGCGGTCCCCCATCTAAGCAGTAACAGCACCCGATGGTGCCTATTATGGGCTACTTGAGCAATTGACAGTACTGAAGGAAACTTAGCGTAGAATTATGACATTAGCTTCCGATTGCTTCCGACTATTATAGTTCAGCCTTTACTTTCGCCTTGGGCGCGAGGCTCTTAAATTTGGCGCATTTGCCATTTGTCAGCCGACGAGGAAAGAAGGGAGTAAAACTGCGGTGAGTACATATTTGAAACATTGTAATATCCTTGTAAATCATTTCATTCCTTATAGAAATAAACGTTCGTACAAATTAATTGGTTTCGTATGAATAGTTGAATTCGCATCCCTTCCTGTCGCCCGCCGCGACAATTCTTTATTTCGCAGTTTACGCACTACAGATAGCCGCCATTGCCGCCGCGGCAGTATTGCTTTACGTTTCCGATGCACATGCCGCCGCCGCAATAGAAATTCTAACTTATTTATGTTTGTTCTTATATATAAAAAATAAGTAAAAATAAGTTCATGTACTAAGTTTTTGTAAAATTTTTTTAGTTACAATTAAAATTAAATAAATAGAAAATTTTCAAGTTCTTTACATCGAAAGGCATAGTTTTAAATATTAGGTTCAGCTTAGAGTGCCCGCATAGGGCCAGTAAGTTAGAATAAGATAGCTAAGTTAGTTAAGCTAGTTTTAAGCGTTTTTTGTCTAGCATGTAAGTTATAATGAATTAATTAATAAAAAAAATGCATTAAAAATGAAAAATGAAACAGAAATTCTAACTCATCATTAGTAATAAGCCAGATATACATTGCCGAATGCAACGCATGCCACCGCCAACACGAAGAAGTCCACGTTTTCAAGAAGTTGCCGCCATCGTCCCCGCACCAACAATCCACATGGGAAAGGAAAATCCCGGCGCACTGGATCTGGTTAGCACTGCTGAAAAGCAGGTAAGTACCATGAATACTACCACAGTGACAACATCAGCTACGATTTCCCCGACGGTTGCCTCCACGAGCGCCACCTTTAGTACCATAGCACAATGTTCTGCCACTGCAGCACAAGCCGAGAACATTTTTTTTTTTTTTTATAATTTGCATGTGTGAAAGGGGTTATGAATACCCTTATAATAATTTTTTTTAGGATACGGGCGTTTTTGAGGAAAGGGGAAGAGACAGAGAGAAAGACAGATTGGTGTAGTTGGTTTGAAACTCAGCTGGTATTAAGTTTGAGTGAACTCCAAGGGTGGATGTCCAGATAACTGGGGAGCTTGTTTGTTTTTGCTTTTGTCGTTGCTCATGATTCACAGTATTCAAGTTCACGATCAAGTTGCATTTTAGCCATATGACCGGTAGAGTTGACATAAGCTTTCGCAATTGATCGACTTTTTATTTATTTCATGCGAAATAAATAGATGGTTATTGACATCAGGATTCGAACCGTAAACCTGTAGCGTGATAAGCGATGATGTTACCACTACACCACGGCCACCCTCTAACATTCTGCTAACGATGCAAAAAACAAATCATCGCACTGGAAAACCAGCTGAAAAATACGCAAGCTATGTTGAGGGAAAGGGTTTTGCAATGCCATTCGCTCAAAATGGCGGTGCAAAGCCAGGTTCCACTAACCATTCCACTCGCACCTACGTCAACGGTACACGAGAAAACGCCATCGCTTCAGCCAGTTACCGCATCAGTTTCAGCTATTTCAACTTTACCCGGTTTACTAATTAACCTTCAACCAACGTCATGCACGACTCAATCAAGACAAAGTCCCTACGGTAGCATATATACGCAGCCAGCAACGATTATGCCATCCGTATATACCACCATGCCGCCAGCAAGTTACGGTTACTCGAATGCGACTGTAGGAGACATGGGTTTTACTCGCATGTCAAACAACATTTACGTACAACCTCCGTCGTCAACTTACAGCGCCATACCCCAGCAGTACAGTAGGAACTCTACATGGTCCTCACATGCTATGGTAGCTCGAAAGGTTCAAGATCTCCAAGCGTTTGGTGGACAGCCCGAGGATTGGCCCATCTTCTTTCTATACCGCATACCCAACAGCCACTTACAACTACACAAACCTGGAAAACAACCAGCGGTTGCAGAAATCCCTAACAGGTGAAGCAAGAAAGACTGTTAAATCTCTCGGACAACGTGGATGCCATAATTGATCAATTGCGCTTTCGGTTCGGGCAACCAGAACAGCTTATACGCAGCCAATTGGACCAGGTACGTGAGATTGCCCCAATCAGTGAAAACGCAGTGACTCGTCTAATCCCATTTGCAAATAAAGTGAAAAATCTCGCCGTGTTTCTCCAGACAGTGAACAGCCAAGAGCATATGTCGAACCCAACATTATTGGATTAGCTTGTCTCGAAGCTGCCAATGTCTAAGAGGCTGGAGTGGGCCAGGTGTTCTGCACAGGTGCAACCATACCCAACGATTGCAAACTTCAGCGACTGGCTAAGTGACATGGCCAGTTTAATCTGTACTGTGCAAGATGGTGACAACAGAGAGCCGAAGAGATGCGTGCCAATACTACATGCAGCTGGGAAGAATCGTCCATCCGTCCAAAAGTGTCCTACATGCCAGGGTCAACACAAGGTCAACGAATGCAAGCGATTTATTGACTTATCAGTACCTGAAAGGTAGTCAAAGGTAAAACATAGCCGCTTGTGTTTCACATGTCTGAAACCCGGGCATGCAACACGTGACTGTCGCTGCAAGGACCTTTGTTCCATTAATGGGTGCCAGAGACGACACCACGAACTACTCTACGAGATGTCAACCACGGGTTCTGCCCCGCAGCAAAAGCTACCGGAGGGTAAAACAGCCGAAGCACCAATTACAAGTATGTCTGGTAGCACATTGCTGGCAATGAAGGATGATGTGAAAAACAACAGTCTGCTATTTCTTGTATTGCCAGTCACGCTCTATGGCTCAAATAAAACCATCGATACGTATGCTTTATTAGACGAAGGATCATCAATAACCATGCTTTTTTTTTTTTTTTTTTTTATACTTTGCACGTGTAAAAGGGGTTATGAATACCCTTATACTAATTTTAGGACACGGGCGTTTTTGAGGAAAGAGGAAGAGACAAAGAGAAAGACAGATTGGTGTAGTTGGTTTGAAACTCAGCTGGTATTAAGTTTCAGTGAACTCCAAGGGTGGCTGTCCAGATAACTGGTGAGCTTGTTTGTTTTGCTTTTGTCGTTACTCATGATTCACAGTATTTTTTTCCGTCCTCCTGATGTCATCATCACGATCAAGTTGCATTTTAGCCATATGACCGCTCTACTGCCAGTGTTATGCCTTCGCAGTAGAGTTGTCATAAGCTTTCGCAATTGATAGACTTTTTTATTTATTTCATGTGAAATAAATAGATGATTATTGACATCAGGATTCGAACCGTGAACCAAGAGCGTGACAAGCGATGATGTTACCACTACACCACTGCCACCCTCAAGTTCATTAGTTCGAAACCGGCATCCTTGTGGATCTCCTTTACCTGCAGCGATATTTCGATGGCTTGTTCTATCGACTCGAAGCTATCGACAAAGTCGTCCAGTGGTGGTCCAAGATAGCCTTTAGGGCACGTGGATGGTGGTTTTGATGCTCCATAGCGTTGATTTACTTCACGTATTGGGCCGCACAAGGCGAACACGCAGCCCCGAACGTCATGACAACCATTTCATATACATCGGGCTGCTTTGAATCATCGCCATCATGCTGGATGCCGATTTGATGAAGGAGCTAGGTCTGAACGGGCAACATAGCAGATTAAATATGCAATGGGTTGGAGGAAGACAGGCCCAAGAGTCTACAGTGTTAGTCGATGTTTACGTTAGCGGAGCTGGTAAGAAGAAGAAACATATACTACGAGACGTTTATGGAGTGTCGAATCTCAACTTATCTGTTCAAAGTTTGAGTGAATGCGAACTTCGTAGCCTTAACAACCATGGGAGATAGAAACTGCAGCCATATTCCAACGCCAAGCCTAAGCTGTTGATTGATCTTGATCACTGCCACCTGGGTTTGCCGAATGATTTCCGAGTGATCAACAAAAATGGTCCATACGCTGCGAACACGAAACTAGGCTGGGTAGTGTTCGGCCCAACTACAAAGATGGCTTCCACGACGCCGTCATGCCTTCTCACCAATACACCTAGCGATGACTCATTGCATGAATTGATTGTGGAGTATTTTGAAACCGAGAGCTTTGGGGTAAGACCATCACCTCCAATCGAAAGTAAGGCCGACGTTCGAGCCAAGTATATTCTTCAGTCAACAACGAACGGCCGATAACGTGGAGCTGCCCGATAGCTATTCCATGGCAGTGAAACGTCTCGTTGGAATAGATTGCAAAATGAAGCGTGATGAGAACTTCGCCGCCGCCTACAGTTCTATCATCAATTCTTACATCAATAAGAACTACGCCCGCAAACTGCAGCCAGCAGAAGCCGCCGTATTTGGTCCGAAAACATGGTATCTGCCACATTTCGGAGTAGTTAACTCTAGTAAGCCATCGAAATTACGCCTTGTATTTGACGCCGCAGCCGAGGTGAAAGGGACATAACTCAACTCATACCTTATGAAAGGACCTCAACAATACCTACCGTTGTCATCAGTATTATTCCACTTTCATGAAGGACCCGTCGCCGTGTGTGGGGACATCAAGGAGATGTTCCACCAAATACTGATTCAGCAGGACGACAGGTGTGCCCAAAGATTTCTTTGGCATGATGGCGATGATTCAAAGCAGCCCGATGTATATGAAATGGTTGTCATGACGTTCGGGGCTGCGTGTTCGCCTTGTGCGGCCCAATACGCGAAGTAAATCAACGCTATGGAGCATCAAAACCACCATCCACGTGCCCTAAAGGCTATCTTGGACCACCACTGGACGACTTTGTCGATAGCTTCGAGTCGATAGAACAAGCCATCGAAATATCGCTGCAGGTAAAGGAAATCCACAAGGATGCCGGTTTCGAACTAATGAACTTCACCTCAAATTCGCCCGAAGTTCTAAATGCTTTGCAAGGTAATGATGCTGCTGTGGTAGTGAGTGCTAAGGGTAGCATGGAGGCCGAGAAAATACTCGGAATGTTCTGGCAGCCAGCTATTGACAATTTCATGTACCAGTTACCGTTTCACCACGTCGATAAATACGTCATCAACGGAAAGATGAGCCCCACAAAAAGAGAGCTGCTAAGCGTTATAATGTCCGTTTTCGATCCGTTGGGGTTCTTGAACCATTTCACTATTGCTGCCAAGCTGCTGATGCGAGAAGTATGGTGACATGATATACGATGAGATGAGTCGTTGCCTGAAAAAGTTTTCCTGGGGTGGAATAGATGGCGGTCAAAGCTGTCAGATATAGTCAAACTTAATGTCCCACGCTTCTATTTTCGAAATGGTGCACCGCAAGAAGTCCAGCTTCATGTTTTCGTTGACGCCAGCGAGGATGCCTTTGCTGCAGTGGCCTACTGGAGAGCAGTCAAAGCGCAAGATGAGGTGGACACGTCATTTGTTTGTTCGAAAACGAAATGTGCCCCGTTGAAGCCACTGACAATCCCACGCCTTGAGCTTCAAGCAGCCGTGTTAGGAGTACGCCTAATGACAACTATAATAGAGCAGCATTCTGTACGGGTTTCTCGAAGTATCTTCTGGAGTGACTCAACAACGGTCATCAAATGGGTTGGCAGTGAACACTGTCGGTGTGGCGCACAGAATTGCGGAAATATTTACTACTACTAATCCATCCAATTGGAGGTAGGTACCAACCCATGAGAACACTGATGGTGAAGCTACGCGGTCAAGTGGTCATTTCGACTTCAGCGCCTCGTCACGTTGGTTAAAGGGTCCCGAGTTCCTGCTGAAGAAGGAAGATGAGTGGCCTACAAGTGCCACCACCATTATCAGTGATCGTGAGGACGGTGATGAAGAGCTTCGTCCAAAATATTCATTGATCATCGTGAGTACAAAATTTGTAGATTCTAATCGTTTTTCCTCTCTTAACAGGCTCGTAAGATCAATGGCCTGGGTACTGCGATTCTTGGATCGATGTCGTAAACGATCCCGTAACAACGGGGGTAATAGTCTAACAGCTTACGAGTTTGAAGCAGCCGAAAGACTATTGTGTCGCCAGGCCCAATTGGAAACTTTCCCCGCAGAGATGAGGCAAATAATGCGCAACGAAGCAGTACTGAACGGGAGCGCGTTACACCAACTCTCGCCCTATATCGACAGCGCTGGCATCCTTCGAGTCCACGGTAGAATCGATGCAGCTAGCTGGCTCACTTATGCTGCCAAGCGACCAATCATATTGCCATCTGCTCATAGGTTTACGGAGCTAGTAGTTGCCGACAAGCACAGCAGGATGAAGTACCAGAACCTTGAAGCTACGATCTGCGAGATCCGGCAGAAGTATTGGATTCCCCGTCTACGTCACACAATGCGCAAAATCAATTTGGAAATCCTGCCAATTGTCCCGAGTGCAGGATTTCCAAAGCCACACCAGTTACTCCAATGATGGGTCCCTTGTCTGAAGATCGACTTACGCCGTTTGTGAGACCATTTTCATACACAGGCTTGGATTTCTTCGGGCTACTTACTGTTTCGATTGGATGCCGTTCGGAGAAGCGATGGGTAGCACTATTCACCTGCCTGGTTGTGCGCGCCATTCACCTCGAGATCGCCTACGACTTATACCGACGCATGCATTCTGGCGATTCGCAATTTCATCAACCGCCGTAGAGTTCCAGTAAGAATCCGTTCCGATAATGGGACGAATTTCATCGGCGCTAATCAGGAAGCAAGACGATTCTCCGAAGTGTTTGACTGCGACCGCGTGCAAGACAAGTTGGCCGTCAAGGGAGTAGAGTAGGTGTTCAACTGCCCAGCTAATCCATCGGAGCGGGGAGTGTGGGAGCGTAAAGCGAGTACTTCGCCATACTCTCAAAGAAGTGTCCCCCCGCGAGTATACTTTGCAGTGCCTCGTAAAGAAGTCGAAAACGTAGTAAATTCTCGCCCACTTACACATTTGCTAGTCGAACCCGATCAAGAAGAGCCGCTCACACCGAACCACTTCCTGCTGGGATCAGCAAATACAGCACAGACGCCGAGTATAAATGAGCCCTACTGCAGAAACTATGCCGCGTAAGAAAACAATGGCGAATAGCCCGACAACTGAGGGATAGTTTTTGGAAGTGATGGGTCGCCGAGTACCTGCCAACTTTAACACGCCGAGCCAAGTGGTGCCAAAGGTCAAGACCAATAACAAAGGGAGACTTGGTGTTTGTCTGCGATGTGAACGTACCTCGGAGACAGTGGTGTCGAGGTAGGATTGAAAAGGTGTATCCAGGAGCCGATGGAGAAGTGCGAAGTGCCGATGTCCGTACATCTAAAGGTCTGGTGAGATGCCCTGCGTCAAAGCTAGCCGTTCTGTACTTGAATATTAGTGAATCGGGATCGATCCATGGGGGCGGGGGTGTTGCAGAACGACCAGTATAAACGTACCAAGTGTGAACGCAGCCTTACTCTTCTCCTTCCTTGTTTTTGACACTTCCTTATTTGACACTTACTTTCGCCTTGGGTGCGAGACTCTTAAATTTGGCGCATTTGCCATTTGTCAGCCGACGAGGAAAGAAGAGAGTAAAATTGCGGTGAGTACATACATATTTGAAACATTGTAATATCCTTGTAAATCATTTCATTCCTTACAGAAATAAACGTTCATACGAATTCATTGGTTTCGTATGAATAGTTGAATTCGCATCCCTTCCTGTCGCCGGCCGCGACAGAAAATTTCTACAAAAGAGTGCGTATGTGCCAACAAAGCTATTGAGGCCATTTACGCGATATGTTATTCCGTACATAACCCTATACTGCATACTTAATGAATCAATAAAACATTTACAATTTTTAATTAAATACTTTTGTTTTCTTAACTTCTTGCGTAAATTTTGGGACACCCTTTGCATATCATAGATGTTGTCTTTCCTACAATTCATCCACACATTGCGTAAATCCATGACTACTTTTTGGGGTATATACATAAAACATATTTTGCTTTTTCAAAGTTGTTTATTGTGTTGGTTTAACCCTAATCTAAATATCTCATCAGAATCCGTGAACTTCGGTTACAAATGTTGACAGCCATGCCCACTTGTTTCCAAATAAATGTCATAACGAGTGTTTTTCTTATAATTTTTTTTTAAAAATCGAGGAAATATTCTCTAATTGGATGAAAGATGTGATGTCATTTCATTTGAGTTAAAAAGTTCCCAACACCTCAACTGACTCAAGTAGGTAAGGGTTAGAAAATGAGGCATTGAGTATCAATTATTATATTTAAATTAAGTTACTCCTTCCTGTTTGTTTCAATTTTGTTTAAAATGCTTGCTTCAAACAAGAACCTTATTCATTCTTTTAACCGGAATTTTTGATTATCGGGTGAGAGCTCGGTCCCAAGCATCTCGGTTAATCGTGGCTCTACTGCATTACAAAGCTTGTGTCGAAAAGAATAATGAATAATATTAATCGAGAAGGTTGAAAACTACATATTTATCTTTGGGATGTCTTTTCGAATTATCTCATGGTGTTAAAATATACATTTGCAGCACATCGGTTTAACCCAAGAATAATAGACCACAAGATCACGCATTTCGCATGTCCGCCATATTTTTTCTTCCTGACAGCTGTGTTACGTCACGGGGGACGTGCCAACTTTTAGTTCTCGTATTTTTCTGTGATTGTTGGCGCGAATTTTTAAAGTTTGAAAATTTTTGTGTGAATAATTGGTGAAACGATAATTTAAGAATTAAAATGAGGTGTGCGGTATTCAACGGCGATAACAATAATAAGGACAATGCAAATATCATTCGATTTTATTGCTTTCCTAAAGACAGTCTTGATGAGGCAATGGGTTCATTTTTGCCGACG
Source organism: Pocota personata (assembly GCA_963082735.1). Lineage (NCBI taxonomy): Eukaryota > Metazoa > Arthropoda > Insecta > Diptera > Syrphidae > Pocota > Pocota personata. The sequence goes on from OY720433.1 coordinate 19,846,531, forward strand.
AAAAGACCAATTAAATATGAAAAGGTCTCGAATTTGTTGTGCTCATTATACTCCGGATGATATCGAAAGGAATCTCCAATTTGAAATGGGTATGTTATTATACTTTAGTTTAAATTTATACAAATCTTATCATGGAAAATTTACAGGACTTTGTCTGAAAAATTAGTATAGATTGAAGCAGGGAACTATTCCAACTATAACCCCAACAGTTGCACCAGTTTCTGTTTCATCTCGCTCCAACCGTATGCAAGCTCGAGCTACGCAAGAGATGATTGTATACTTGCTACAGCAAACCCCAGCTGAAAAAGAACCATCAGTTGCTGAAGAAAAAAGGACTTCAATAGCAATGCCTCTTTTGTAGAGAGTATGATTTCTGCAGAAACTCTAAAGGGCTGTATCTCATCTTTGGAAAATGAAGTGTAATCCACATTCTGGATCAAATGACGAAGCTGATGTCCGATATGAGAGTAATTAGAAAGAATAACTTACTACATTTCCAGAGAGGTGGATATACTTACGATTCACTAACTCTATTAAATACTTATTAAAATAATTTTCAGGCATTATACAGTCCAACAATGCAATTCAAATGCTGCATACGGACTTGAAGAGTCGCTTCAAGTTCAATTACATATTGACATATCGTCTTAACCAAGATATACTAGAAAACTTTTTCGGTGTCATACGTGCCAAAGGAGGCCTCCACGACCATCCTGATCGTCATGAATTTAAGTATAGGCTGCGATCAAACATACTTGGGTACAATGAAGGTGCCCTATCGGATAGCGCTAATGTAGCAGTCGATGATACGCCTGATCTAGAAGGAATGGATTATACCCTTATTGGGTAAAGCCTATCAAAACGCCTGTCCGCTGAGGAAAAAGAAACAAAAGAACACACCTCCATGGTGGTCTAAAGAACTGTCTAACATTAGGAAAGGCACTAGGAAACTTTTCAATATGGCTAAAAGAACAAGGTTAGACGAAGACTGGGAAAATTATAAATACAGTCAAAGAAAATTCAAAACATAGACACAGCGCTCAAAGCGCAACCCTTGGCAAGCCTTCTGTAGCGAAATAGAAAGTACCGCTGAATCAGCAAGACTCAGAAGGGTTCTTTCCAAAGAGCCGGTAGCGTTAGGCTCCCTAAAAGACACGTCTGGCAATTGGACTGACTCCAATGAAAGGACATTAGAAACTCTACTAGGTGCTCATTTTCCAGGATGTATAGTAGTTAGAGACGACATCCCTGGCAACAGCAGTAGTAGACACGACATAGCGCCGTCTGAATTGGTTACGGAAGAAAAAATCGAGTGGGCTTACCGTACAAATCCCCAGGCACAGATGGAATTTTCCCGATGATGCTACAAACAGCCAAAAAAGACATAACGCCGTTTCTTAAGAGACTGTTAATTGGTAGCATTGAATGGGGTCATGTACCACACAACACACAACATTTGGTCGCAGCAACAATTTTCAAGTTATTTTTCAATATTAAATTTCCTATTTTTCCCAATTAAGTTTTACTGTGTACTTTAAAAAAAGAGTGATTTCCAAAATCTTTATTTCTTTTTTCAACATTCACGATGTTTTATTGTGTCTAAGCAAAAGTATTCGCGGCTCTCCGAATTCAGTCGATATTGTTGTTTTCATTTTGCGCCCTAACTCAATTGCCAAAATGACTGAAGCCCAAAATAGACCAAGCACTAGATTGCTGGCAAAAATCGGAAAACCCCAAACTCCTAACTCAAAGGATGACAACTTCGGCAAAGCATTTGAGCTAAGACTGACCAAACAGCTTGAAGAGTACAACTCAGAACTGAAATCCACTATACTGGAAATGCATAATATCCTGCTGGCGAAACTAGATATCTTCGTTACAGATTTCACCAGCCGCCTTGAAGATGTAAACAGATCCATATCTGCGCTTACAGTGCCAGTCGAAGTTCTTGAGCAAACCTCCGAGCCGGTCTTGTGCTCTCTACTAGAAAAAGAAATATCAACATTGAATGATAAAATTGATTCGCTGGAGCGCGACAAACTGTCCACAGACGCTATCATCCATGGAGTTCCAGAGACCGATAAGGAAGACCTTCAAAATGTATACAACCGGCTGTGCTCTGCAATTGATTGTACACAAGCACCTGTACCAAAAGCGATTTTTAGAACAAAATCCAAAGGAAGACTGGGTAACTCTGCAATCGTCGTTAAATTCTCGTCAGTAGCAGATAAAATCACCGTGCTGAGCTCAGCTAATGCCGCATACAGGAAAACAAAAAAACATCTTTGTTTACGACACCTCGGACTGCAGTCAGACAAGCTAATCTCTGTCAACGAAAGCCTCACTAAGCAGAATATTGTCATATATCGGAAAGCTCACGAACTTAAACAACAAAATCAGCTATTTTCTGTATACACCCGAGGCGGACGAGTGTATGTGCGCCAATCACCCACAGGTAAAGCTTTTTTGGTCGATTGCATTCAACGCTTGGACCCTCTTGCTGCTGCTGCTATAAGTCATAATGAACTGGGAAATGCTACCTAATCTGCGCTTTGTATATTTGCATCTCTCGAATTTATTTGTTCTAACTTGTAAGTATTTTCTGTATTTGTTTTTTTATTCGTAGGTTAGCCGATTAAGTATGTGCCACCTGTTTTGTGTTTTGAGTTTTATTGCGTTGGAGGGGCTCTTTTCTCTGTTTTTCACTTATGGGTGATATCAGCAATGCCTCTTCCATTGGCGATGGTACGAATGATAATTTGCGTACACTAATTAACATCTTGTGTGTACAACGAATGGGCCTAAAAGTATGCCATATTAATACTCAAAGTTTATCTAAGAACAAAATTGACGAATTTAGAGGGTTGTTTGTTGGCTCCAAAGTTGATGTAGTTTGCGTTTCGGAAACATGGTTTGACCCCACTATATCAGATAACTTGTACTCAATGGCAGGGTATAAAATCTTCCGTGATGATAGGCAAAATAGAATTGGTGGTGGAGTTGCCATCTACGTACGTATGGAATTGCCTGTCAAGATAATTGCAACACCTCCTCCTTGCAGCCCCATTCAGTATTGTTTCATACAGCTCATGAGTGTGGGTAGGAAATACCTACTTGGTGTCGTATATCGACCTTACAGTTACATGGATCTTTCGCAGCTGTATTCCTTCCTAGAAAACAATTCATCCTCATTTTGGAAAACCATTGTCTGTGGCGATTTAAATTGCAATATATTGGATCGCACTAACTCGTCTTCTCTAACTGAGATGCTAAAAACACTAAACCTTGATCTTTTAAATTCATCTACTCCGACACATTTCACTAGCGCAAGCAACACTCTCCTTGACTTATTTTTTGCCAGTGATGCTCGGCATGTCTTTTACAGCCAAGTTTCTGCTCCCGCCTTTTCCAAGCATGACCTACTATTTGCCTCTTTCGACTTCGTGTGTTGTAAAGAACCATGAAAATACTCCTATCGAGACTTTAAAAGTGTAAAACCGAACATCCTGGAGCGAGACCTGCAGTGTGTTAACTGGCTGCCAATTTTCTCTGAAACATCTCCTGACGCACAAGTTGATTACCTGCAAGGTGTGGTTAACCAATTGTTTGATTTTCATGTTCCCCTAAGAACCAGGCTTGCAAAATACAACAGCAATCCGTGGTTTACACCCGAAATTCTTAGACTCAAAAACCAACGTGACGGCGCATATAGGAAATGGAAATTTTTCCGGCTCCCAGAATTTTTCCAATCTTTCAAAATTCTAAGAAACCTTGTGTGTTCGAAGATCAAACAAGCCAAGCGAAATTTTTTTAGCGAGCACCTTAATTATAAACTTCCAAATAAAACATTGTGGAAGAACCTTCGTCAACAAGGTATAGGTGGTAAAACGAATACTACGCTTGATAACGTCGATCCAAACCAGCTGAATCAAGATTTTGTTAATATACAATCGATATCAAATACTAGCACATCTCCTCTAATTGAATCTAGCTGCTCTTTTGAATTTACCAGAGTTGAGCAAACCGATGTTGTTAGAGCTATCCTCAGTATTAAGTCGAAAGCTGTTGGTATTGACGGGATCCACCCTCATTTTATAAAAATGATTTTACCGTACATCCTTCCTGCAATAACACACATCTTTAATATTATCATAGCCACATCCACATTTCCGAAGTCTTGGAAAGCTGCAAAGATCATTCCAGTCCTAAAAAAGAAAGCAACCAGCAATGCACCTGCAGAATATCGACCCATCGCAATCCTCCCATATTTGTCTAAGGTTTTGGAAAAGTCTGTTCGCTTTCAACTGTCTGCCTATCTTCGACAAAACAAACTGCTCTGTTCGTATCAATCTGGTTTTAGACAGCATTATAGCTGCACCTCAGCATTACTAAAGGTAACAGATGACATACGGACAGCGATTGATAAAGACTATTTCACTTTTCTGACATTACTAGACTTTTCCAAGGCATTCGACACGGTTGACCATGGACTCCTTGTAAAAAAATTTAGAACGTCGTTTGCTTTCTCCTCATCTGCGGCAAATTTCATTCTGTCCTACCTCACGGGTCGCAAACAAGCAGTTTTCGTAAATGATATCCAATCCGAGTTCCTTGCAACTTCAGCGGGTGTTCCCCAAGGCTCCATTTTGGGCCCATTGCTTTTTACAATATTTATCAACGATCTTCCAGATACTGTTCACAACTCATCGTTACATATGTATGCGGATGATGTTCAACTGTACATAAGTAGCGAGCTCGGTCTCGTCGAAGATACTGCACTGAAACACAATGAAGATCTTACTAAAATTCTTACTTGGTCTGAAGAGAATTCATTACGATTAAATCCTGGTAAATCCAAATGCCTTGTCATAAGTAGAACTGATCTTGATACCTCCTGCCTACCCACCATATATCTTGGGAATACGGAAATTGAATTCGTCCATAAAGCTAAAAATCTAGGTGTCTGGTTTAGCACAACATTGTGTTGGGATAACCACATTCGGACCTCAATCGGTAAAATTTATGGCTGTCTTAGGAATCTTACACCCTCGCGGAGCTATACACCAACAAATACTAAGCTAATGTTAGCAAGAACGCTGCTTGTACCACTAATATCGTACAGCTGTGAAATCTTTTGCTGTAATAGCGCGCTCATACAACGGAAGCTACAAGTTGCATTCAACAACATTACTTGCTATGTTTTTGGGTTAAAGCGTTTCGACCATGTTTCTGCGCACTCTAATAAGATTCTTGGTTGTACATTAGACAAGTATCTTGACTATTGTACAATCAAGTTTCTTCACAAAATCATAATAACTAAACAGCCTCTTTATTTGTACGAAAAACTTATTTTTTCTTATTCAAACCGCTCCTTGAGTCTGATTTCGCCGCGTGTTACATACCAGGTTTCGGAACGCCAATTTTTTGTTCATGCCATTCGCCTCTGGAATGCACTCCCTCTAAGCGTGAGAAGGCTCTACAACGCAAACAATTTTGGTGATACTCTTTTTCGGCACCTTGCAGGCACATAGATACAGAAAATACCCTCTAGGTTAACTAATTATCATTTCCCTTTGATTTTAACTTTTCTTTTTTACTTCTTACTTTATTTTTTCTTCTTACATTTTCTTTGTTAAAACACCAGCTCATACTAAGCTTCATACTAAATTTTAAACAAAAATATAACCTTAATTTTAAGTAAATTTAAATATTTGAAATACGTAATGAAATATGTCAACATTTATTGCTTAAAGATAATCAAAGTCTATTGTAAGTGTTGTTGGATATAATCAATAAGTATGAAATAAATATGAAATACCAAAGGAGTGGCGGGAAGTTAAGGTTGTTTTCATCCCCAAAGCAGGTAAAGCTAGTCATACCTGCGCTGGTGACTTTAGACCAATAAGCTTGACATCCTTTATTCTGAAAACCTTTGAAAGACTTATTAACATACACATTCGCAGCAGGCTGAACCCCAGTATCATATCTCCGGCACAGCATGCTTATACGAAAGGTAAAAGTGTTGAAACTGCACTTCATAGCGTTGTCAGTACGATTGAAAAATCATTGAATGATAAAGATTTCACCCTGGCTGCATTCTTAGACATTGAAGGTGCCTTTAATAATGTCACGGCAGATTCAGTCGAAGGTGCCTTAAAAAAGATGGATAGTTTCCATGCTAAGAAATAGGTACATAAACTCAGAACTAGGTGATGCGAGACTAAGAGTATCAGCTGGTAGAGGCACTCCGCAAGGAGGTGTTCTCTCTCCTATACTCTGGGTTATTGTGCTAAATGAAGTACTAATAAAACTTAGATTCAGTGGGGTTAAGACCGTAGCATACGCAGACGATGTGGCGTTACTGGCCACGGGTAAATTCCTTCAAACCCTAAGCGACCAAATGGAAGGCGCCCTTAAGATAGTCAGCAACTGGACTAAAAGAAGTGGACTCGCAATAAATCCACTAAAAACGGAAAATACCAGAATTCAAAATTCCATCCATTGAAGGCACTCCTCTTAGAATTTCTGACAGAGCTAAATATCTAGGGTTAATACTAGACCAGAAACTAAACTGGGGACTAAACACAAGGGAGAGAGCAAGGAAGGCTATGATAGCTCTCTATACCTGTAGCAGAATATTTGGAAAAACTTGGGGACCCAAACCAAGTCATTTTCTGGCTCTATATAGCAGTTGTGAGACCTATATTGACATACGGCAGCCTAGTACGGTGGCCTGCCGAAAGTAAGGGCACAAACCTTAAGATACTAACCAGAGTACAAAGAATGGCGTGCATTGGTGTCACAGGAGCTATGAGAACCCCACCAATTGCAGGATTAGAGACCATACTCAATCTATTACCTTTAGATCTATTTGTGCAGGAATCTGCAGCTAGAAGTGGTCTAAGGTTAAGCCAATCTGAAGGTTGGAGGTCAAGCCTGACGGGGCATGCGCAGATTTTACGCAAATACATGGGCGGAGATCTTAGCATAGACTACATGGTGCCCTATTTAGACTTTCATAAGCCGTTTTCTAGTTCATTTCCGAGTCGAGAGGAATGGGAAACTAATATCCCGCTAAATGAAAACTCCATCTCCATCTACACTGATGGATCCAAGATGGACGTGAGAGTAGGTGCAGGGATATTTTCTGGAAAACTCAATTCGAACAAGTCAATTCGGCTTCCAGACTATAGCAGTGTGTTTCAAGCGGAGGTCTTGGCGGTGGCAACTGCTGCCCGGGACGCTGCTATGGAAGCTATACCACCAGATGATATTACACTTTTCATTGACAGCCAAGCAGCGATAAGAGCGATTTCCGCCACGCAAATAAAATCGAAGCTTGTGCGCTGCTGTCGCGAAGTGCTGCGGGTTCTTGGTACGCAACACAATGTAAAGCTCTGCTGGGTACCCGGACATAATGGCGTTTCAGGAAATGAGAAAGCTGACGAGCTGGCAAGGGAGGGTTCACCTCTAAATCCTGAACGAGCTGACCCGTCAATTAAGATACCACCCTGCAACCTGTACCTAGAAGTTAGAAATAAAATGATTGCCATAGCAAATAGTAGATGGAGATCATTAGAATCCTGTTTAATTACAAGAAAACTCTGACCGCTCTACGATAAAAATCGTACAGAGCAAATCCTAGACTTCAACAGATATATCTTATCTGGTTTAGTGGGGATGATAACTTGACACAACTTTTTACGTTATCACTCAAAGAAATTGGGAATTAGCGAAGAAGATATATGTAGAGGCTGTGGCAATGAGGACGTACACGATACACCTCACTTCCTGTGCCATTGTCCAGGACTCTACCACCTTAGATTCAGAATACTAGGGAAATATTCCTTCCAAGACTTGGAAGAACTTTCAAATGTATCGGTAAATAAGATTGCCAAATTTATAAATGCATCGGGTTGGTTTAGGAACCCATAGAGTTCACGGGTGGGGAAGCTTCACTCCTTGGGCATCACAATGGATCTATACTGATCTAAGTGTGGCATAGTTTGTTCACACTCTACGTCAACCCATAAAATATAACCTAACCTACCCTTGCAGGTTATTTTCATTTGATTGATTTGAATGACATTCTATTAACTTGTTTAAATATTTGGTATAGATACAATTCTTAAAAGCGCAACTATAAGGCCTGAAAACATTGATGTACATCAAACGGAGGAGAAAAAACTCGAATCCATAGCTCACGACGGCTTAGAAAATCTGGCTGGCTACATTTGCCACAAGTTGCGTGATAAAGTCCCAGACATTCGAGTTAACCCCGAAATTGATAATACATTTACGTGGGTAAATCACCTCAACGAAGGAGGTTTATCAAAACCAACACATTTAGAGCTAGCGGCGGACATAAGTTGCGAGGAGAAAGTGAAAAAACTGTTTTTTAGAGCACGAATATTCTTTAGGATATGAAAGCTGAATAGGTAAATTGCTGAGAATTCTTATCAAAGAAATCGGAAATTTAACAAAATATTAAATTAAAAAATAAAAAGAAAATCTATCATTATGAACGTACATGCATACATAGACCGACCCAACTCCACTCAAGGAGGAGGTGTTGCGATCTTCATTCGTAAAGAACTTAGGTATAAGACCGTGTACAGTGGTGAAGTGCGAAGGTTCCAGGGGCTTGAAGAGTGTATTGTGTGCGTCCCTCTCCGTAGTGGAAAGAAGATGTACGTGGTCGCGCTTTATACTGCGGAAGCAGCTCAAACTTCTTTATTTATTTCAGAGCTCGAGAAAATGTTTCGATGTCTACGACTGGAGTCGGGGGAGAATTATTTCCTCATGGCCGGAGATCTAAACGCCAAACATAGAAATTGGGGAAATCACACACCAAATCCTAGAGGGAACTCACTATTTAATTGGTGGGGTCAACACAATGTCGAGTTTAGGCTCGACTTGAAGGCTACAGATAGTCCGTCGTTTCCCAGAAGCGGCTCATATCTGGATCTACTGCTGTTCGACGAACGGTTACAACTGATCGACGTTGACCGACAAACGATAAACTGTTTGGGCACGTTTGTGACAGTGATCATTGCGGACTTAGTGCCGAAATAACGATTCCCAACGAAATTGCGGAATTGGAAGAGTTTGTTCGAAAGTACTCCTACAACTATAGTAGGACACGTTGGACTCGCTTCTCCCGAGATTTGACAAGAGCGCTCTCCTCGAACTCTCTCTACCCACCGGTCAATAGGAATCTGTCAAACGAGGAGATTGACAGGTACCTTAAACAAATGGACGAGACAATCAAACGAACGATGGACAGCACGATACCTCGGTATTGACCAACCGAAAATTTGTTCCGCAATGCAACAATCGACGCACTGCACGTACAAAAAAGTAGACTGCTCACGAGACTAAAGAACTTGTATAGGCAGTTTACTGACAGACAAAACTCGGAGGTTAGGACGCTGAAATCGTTGATAAAGAACCTGCAAATACTAATTAGAGCAAATTATAGGCGGTCGACTAATTTGCACTGGGGCAACAAGATTCTGGCTATCAAGTCTGATAACCCGAGTATGTTCCCTCAGATTAATAAAATATTTCGGAGGAACGATGTCAACGAACTTCCGTGTCTGAAAATTCCCCGAACAAAGAATAATGAACGGTTACTTACAGCAGCAGGAATAGATCCAAGGGACGCTGTCGATGACAACGACTTTTTGAGGATGTGTACAAGGTAAATGCTAGCATTCGCCCGAACCACGACCTGGAGAATACAGTCCTTGGGCACAACTTCAACCTTCGAAATGATATAGAGCACTGGCGATCAGAGAATACTGGTTTTATCAGGTTCTATGACGAAAACTTGGCAAACAATGCCATCGCCAATGAAAGGGTTCATCCCCTGTACATATCGAAGGTAGAACTCCAAACGATCTTCGAATCATTGAGAAAGAAGAAATCAGTGGGAATCGATGGAATATCGAGCATTGTGCTTCGACATCTTCCTCTAGGAGCGGTGAAAATTTACGCCACCCTGTTCAATAATGCACTAAATAATACCTATTATCCAGAGCATTGGAAAACAGCTGTGGTACAGCCAATCCCCAAAAGGGGAAAGGACTCCTCCAATTCGGTAAATCTCCGGTCGATAAGTCTGCTTCCGAATATCAGCAAGGTATTCGAAAAAGTGATCAATAGAGCCTTGATTAAGTGGGTTGAGGACAATAACATAGTTTCGGATAACCAATTCGGTTTCAAGGCGCGGCATGATACAATACATGCCGCGTCTAAACTGGTGTCGGATATCCAATGGAATAAAAGCAAGAACCAGTGCACGGGGGCCTGCCTGATTGACTTGGAGAAGGCCTTCGATACCGTATGATTGGAAGGGCTCTTTTACAAGTTGAGCAGGTTGGGCATAAGCAAACCACTGCTGTACATGTTGCTTAATATGCGCAGCAGTAGAAAGTTCGTTGTGAAAAATGGCAATGTGACTTCTGCTGGGACGTTCGAAATTAAAAATGGTCTGCAACAGGGTGCGGTTAATTCACCGCTCCTTTTCAATATTTACACGGCTGATCTGATAGGATCTCTTCAGCATGCAATAGCGTACGCAGACGATTTGATTGCGTACAGATCAGGATCTAAGATCGACGTCATTGCAGCACTCTTGCAGAGTGACTTCGATAAGATTCAGCGATATTGCGACGACTGGAAGTTGAAGATCAACCTTCAGAAGTCGGAAACCATTCTATTCAGAACGCCGTTGTCTCTGGCCTCTAGGGATACCAGAAAGAATTGGCGAAAGTTCTCTATAATTGGACAGCACGGGCGTCCACTTGCGTGTCAAAACGTGGTCAGATACCTTGGACTTTAGCTAGACCAATATCTATATTTTAACAAACATGTAGATGCTGCTCTGGCCAGAGCCCGAACTGCCTTCGCCCTTACAAAGACTTTTATAGCAAGCAACTCAATGCAGGGTAAAGGTAATCTGCTACACGGCCCTCATTCGGCCCATGCTCACAAATGGATGTGAACCACACGGGGTTCAACATAGGGGCAAGTAGGATGGAAAAGATTTGGGTGTTTGAGAGGGCCTGCCTTCGGGCTTGCCTTCACTTGTACAGAACACCAGAGTCTCAGTACATAAAATTCTATTCTAATGAGGTCCTATACAACAGGGCGAATCTGATAAGAGTGGACAATTTCCTGGTCAAGATGACTCGAAGGCACATTGCAAGAGCAATGACCTCGATGAATAACCTGATCTTCGGGGCTTATTATCCTAACTATACGTACCATGAGAAGGTGCGACTTAACGGCTATTTTTTACCAGAAGCATTCCTCTATTTCGATCAGACAGGACTGATCCAGGATAGATCAGCGGTGCCGCTAATCTTTCACGTTGCCCGGACTACTGTGGACAGGCGGCTCAACTACAGCCGAGACGTCGCACAGAGCACTGAGGAGCGTCTCCGATTCAGTAGATCGGTATCGGGGCGCGATATAAAAGATGTGCTGAAGCAGCACCAGCAATTCTGGTGGTTAATGGAGGGAGCTCCCTCGTTAATTCCTATTGATCCGGGGTAGGTCCAGTACGGCAAAGTTAGCCATCATATTTTTGCCTTGGCCGGCTTACATAGTTTTTAGGTGTCTAGGTTTAGGTAGTTTAAGTTTATTTATTTATACGAAAAAAATAAAAATAAAAAATTTAAAAAAAACACAGCACTTGAATAAAAAAGAAAAAAAAGTGCATATTTGATTATGCAAGTAGTTAAGTTAGGTTAAGATTTATTTTAAGGTAGCACTTAAGTTTTATATATAAAGTGGAAAAAAAAGTACTGTTACTAAGTTTTTTAAAAAATAAATACAAATTTTTCTTAGTCTTAATTTGTTCTGTAAAAATAAATAGTAGTACATTAAGTCGAAAGACATAGATAAGAATTAAGACTAGCTTAGAGCACCCGCATAGGGCCAGTAAATAAGAGTAAGATAGTTAAGTTAGTTAAGCTAGTTTTAAGCGTTTTTGTCTAGCAAGTAAGTATGAAATGAATTGAAATTAATAAAAAGCTAAAAAAAAAAACATACATATGTACATATGACTCTTTTATTTTGTAACAAACACTTGATTACATCCTTGTTGTTTTCTATTAACAACAATAATGTAATTAAACAACTGAAAACACATATTTTTACATTTCACAGCAATTATTAATGAATTTATAGCAAAAACAAACACTGCTGTCAAATCGCGGGTCCCCTGGGACGTCATTAGCAGAACGTGCGATTTTTTTTATATATCTAACTGCGCAATCTTGTATTCTATCATTCTTGGGTTTAACCTTCCACCAACGTGATTGTCCTGCTCCTACCTAAACCTACCACTCTAAAAACAATTTCCAGTGTGTAGAATGCCGGAATAAAGAAAATAATAGCAAATGGAAACGGAAAAAATACACAAAGAAACGAACACAAAGCATGTATCAACTGATAAAAGCAACAAAAACTATCTGTTTCTCTCTACAAATAACCACTCCAAAACATTATCGATTTAATTTTTCTGTGGCACTGCTGCGACAGTGTTTAAAATTCGTTGCTGGTGTGCGGTTTGCAGTAAACTTCCAATTTCCGCTCCGGTCTTCGTTGAAATATCTGTGTACGGTCTTTGTTTGTTTTTTTTTTTTTTTTTTAATCAATTAAAAAGTTCTTTTGTTTTTCAGTATTTTTATTTGTTTACTATTCTCATACTAAAATACAGTTTTTGAGTACTCAACTAGCGAAGGGATTGCCGTCAAGCGGTCAATTGTGATTTTCTAAATTGTAACAAATATTCTAAATCAAGTGCTTTAGCTATTTTTACAAACTATAAGTCATATATTAACTTCGTTAAGGAAAAAACGTAAAGTACTGTTGCAATTTGTATAGATTGTAAGCTTTAAGTACACCCGCATGTGTGTATGTTCGTACATATTACATTTAAAGTATTTAAGTATCTTCGTGTGTATTATTTTGCCTTGTTTTCCTGTAGTCTCAATTATTGCGTAAATTTTTTCAATCGTATACATGTTACATTCTTTTATGTTGTTTCCCTCCGTTTTTATTAAAAATTATGCACACTATGCCCATACTTTTTATACTATCTTCACGGCAGTCAATTGATGAGGAACCAGTTCGCATACAAAATAAAGAACTGAATTAATTTTATTATAAAACAAAAAAAAAGAGTTCATTTATGCAAGTCTTTTGCACTCCCCATTAAGGTTTGGAACTGATAACTTAGTAGTCAATACTTACTCAGCTATCTACATGTACCTAGATTTATGTATAATCCCTTTGAAGATTGCTGTGCACATGAAAACGTAATCGTGCGTGGCACGCACAATAACATGTTTGCTGAAATTCGCAAAATTTAGCAACAAAGTGTTGATTCAGAAGTAGATTCGCAAAATCGTTACTTAATAAATATAATGCCAGTTGTATCAACACAAGATTCTTTATTTTGGCTTTTGTTCTTCACCCCGGATAAGCTGGCTGTGATTTTTCTAACTTTACTTTATTTTATTTTTTATAGAATTGGATCCGTGATGAATATGAATAATGTCAGTGATATACCCGTTCCTGATCCAGGCTCAGGAGAAAAGGTTAGTACCTAAATAAAATTTTAGAAAATATAAGCTTAGATTTACATAACTAGTATTCTAGCATTATAAATTAGTTCATTTTTTTTATATCTCCTTTCAAATTACTTTTATTTTATTTTTGTGCTACTAACTGCTACAATTTTTGCACACAGAATATTTCTATGACATAACTTCGCATTTTACATTAAAAAAAATTATTCAAGACAGTTTATAATCAAATTCATTACACTTAAGAAATAGAGATTAAGAGGTTCATGACAAAAAATATAGATTCATACATCAAACGGAAAGGTACCAGTAACTTATTTTGCGTAACGCTATGGCTTGAGAAGTATCATGTTCGTAATTAGTTTCGATTAACGCTGAATGTAGTCAATTAGAAATGCGTGAATCGTTTCTGACAAATGTAGCGTCCAGACAATTATACATTATTACCGAATATTTTGAAAAATTGTTTAGTAGATTTCGGTGTATCCGTTTTTAACAAGTATTTCTTTGTTTCTTTTTTCGTTATGTTTGTCAATTAAAGATGGCGTAAATTAATACCAATTCAAGTATTGTAAATTTTCATTTTTGGAAGTATTTTGGAAGAATTCATGCCTCTGTTTTATTTATATGCTTATAACTGCGTACCTATGTATATTCGCTACGGTTTCTTTCTATGCAAGTATAAACAAAATTTTTAATTGCAATAGTGTTATTATTTCCCTTTATCCGAGTATTTCAATAACAAATCTTTGATGTAAAACACCACACCATGTTTAAGGGTCTAGATTGAGGTGATTTGTATCATTTTATCATATAAAAATGTTTATTTGCATAAATAAATCGTACCAAGTTATACATACATACATACATATATGCAGGTATTTCTTCCATCGTGTGCCTAATTCATTAGGTTTATCTTACAAAAATTAAACAGTGTCTTAATTTATACGACTGTTTTTATTACCTGTACTCAACTTAATAATATAGCAGAAAATGGCGACAACTACAAAAACTTCTAATAATTTTCTAAAAATTAAATATTCCGATTTTCGTTTATTACAAACAATGTACCTACCTAAATGCAATAATTAGTTTTCCTTTCGATCGGACATTTAATTTCCGAACAGTGAACCACATTTTTCTGCAGTCTCTAGACCCAATGGCTGCGTTCTAAACGCACATTTTCCGCTAGCCACTAGACAGCAAGATCATGGACTTTTGGACTTATAGCAGCTGATAGCTAGAATCTTACTACATTTAATAGGGAGTAGTCGTCACTTTCGATAATTATCGATAACATTCGACTGTTTTAATGCAACTTTTTAATAAAATCTAGTTTAACTAACAAAAGATAGTCTTGGGTCGTATGTCAATATTAACTAGGCACTACCATTTTTGACAATTCAAAAATTTCATAAATGTCGAAATGCGCTAATTTGTTAGCAGAATTAAAATTATAAATTTAAAAATTAAAAACCCACAAAATTATTTTTTTTTTAATTAGTCTAAAATGGTCTAAAAAGCATAACAATTTTTTTTAGGAAGTTAATAAACTAAAAAAATTTTATTTTTTTTTTTAAATTTTACCTTAAACTATTACTTAATAGCTAAAAACAAATCAAAAACAAGATAAATTAACTGTAATGTGATAAACAAAAAAAAAAAAAAAAGAAAAAGGAGATTCTTGAACCATATTAGCAAAATAAATAGTACACCACAGTTTGCTATTAGAAAACGAAATGCATGCATTGCAACGGTTGAAATTATCAAAATCGGCTATGATATTAGCCGTTATTTTAGTAAGCAATGAAATGCTACTGTGTAACTGTGTACAGTGTACTCCGCGTAATTAGGTCACTTTATGTACTTTAATTATTTTAATTTAAAAATGAAATTATTCCAAATTAAATTTGGATGATTTTTGGTAATTATTTCGAAAAGCTAACTATATATCCAACAGTGGGTAAGTGGCGCGCTTCACGCGATTAATTTATTATATTCTGCTTTCCGGAGTGGTTAAGACGCTCACGCGACTTCTTCGCTCCGCAAGGGTATGTCAACAGGCAGGCGTTGCCAGGCATTCGCCTGGGACTAAGGTTATTAGAGAACAGTTTTGTGCCGACCAACAGTGGATGAGGAATCAAACCTTAAATATATATAACAAAATTCTAAGAAAAATTTTTGCTATCACATATTAAAATTTCATAGAAATCGGAAAATAAAAACCATTAAAACTTATATTTTTTTAATTTTAACACCCTGTAAAGAAATTAAATTATGTCCATTTATGTTAAATTGGATATACTTAGCACTACAAGTCGACTAAACACCTTTTTGTTGAGTTAATAAGGAAGAAAACATGCATTTTACTAGTCAAAACCGAAAACTTTAACATTTTTTAAAAAAATACAACAACAAATTTCCTCCAAAATTTTTACATAGTATATCTTAGAATATGCCATTATAAGTAAAAAAAAAATTTTAAGTGAAAAGTCGATTTCCTATATTGGAAACCTCAGCCGTTAATTTTCAATCTAAAATACGATTTAATCAAATTCTATTGATCTGCAATGGAAAGCTTAGTAGGAGCTAGACTAATTCCAGAAGATTTTAATCGAGAAATAAATAATTTCGAAGATTTAGTAAATGTATTCATAATTATCTATAGTAAAGGTTTTTTTTTTTTTTAATCGATTTATTCGAAATTAAATTATTAATAAATTTTATTGACAGATGACGTTTTTCACGTGTTCCTATCTAGCTAAGTGTTGTAGCGAAAATGTATGTATATGCCCTCCACATTTCCACACATTTTGACGGCCCTGCCATCTTGGTACGAAAAGTCGCAACGTGGTCCAACACTGGAGAACTAGGTCTTTTCATAATGAATCACATCACAAAGTTCAGTTAAAAGAATACTTTTATTTTGTGTTCAATTCAACTTTATATTATTCTCGTTAATAAAAAAAAAAACAAATAATAAGAAACCAATATTAATTACCTAAAGTAACATAAAAATGTTTCCTTATTTAACAAAATAACATTTTAATATTATCCACGCGAAAAAAAGTAACAAAAGTAATTTTGCACTGTTTTTGGTTCACTGTTTAACATCACTTCAAAAAATAAAATACAAATTCTAAAACAACCGAAAATAAGCTTAATCACGTAAAATTGCAAGACCCACATATGTATGTACGAGGGCAAGGTGGAAAGTTCTCGGCCTGACAATGAAAGACTGCGATTTTCAGTTAAAAAATGATTTTATTTTTCTACATAATCTCTCTTAACTTCAACACACTTCGTCCAGCGTTTCTCAAACATCAGTATTCCTTCTCGGAAGTGAGAGTCTGGAAGGCTGTGAAAATATTCATCTACGGCCCTCTCAACTTCCGCATTGGATGCGAAGCGCTTCCCAGAAACAAATTTCTTCAAATTTGGGAACAAAGTCTGAGGGTGCCAAATTAGGTGCATAAGGGGGATGGCCGAGCAAATCGTACCCCAAATTTCGCAGTTTTCCCATCGCCAACGCACACTTGTGTACAGGTGCATTGTCCTGGTGAAAGATGATTTTTCCAGGCCTTTTCTCGCGAATTTTGGCATCCAGCTGGTCAAGAAGGTTGGAGTAATATTCGCCTGTAATTGTTCTGCCTTTCTCAAGGTAATCAATTAACAGGATCCCTTTCGCATCCCAAAACACACTGGCCATGACCTTTCCAGCAGATGCGATCGACTTCGCTTTCTTTGGCGCTGAACCACCGGCTTCCACCCACTGCTTCGACTGCTGTTTCGTTTCTGGCGTGTAGTGGTGGACCCATGTCTCATCCATGGTGACAAATCGCCGCACAAAATCGGTCGGATCCCTATTGAATCGGTCCAAAGATTGCCGCGAAAATCGTTTGCGCATTTGCTTTTGATCGATATACACACAGCTTCAGCTATCTCACTCACCTTCACTAGCCTATCGTCCAACACGATATCATGCACTTTTTCGATGGTTTTGGGTATGGTTGCGGTTTTTGGCCGTGAGTCATCTTCGAGGGACGTGCGACCACGTTTAAATTCAACTGCCGACTTTTTAACGATTGACATGGAGGAGTCCCCATAAACTTTTGTCAACTTTGGATGAATTTCCTTAGGGGTTAACCCATCCAAAACGAAGAATTTTATCACCGCACGATATTCAAGTTTATCAATTTTAACGAAAAACACGCAAGACGTCTGCTGCAAAAATTCGTGTAAAGAAACTACTTGAGAGAACAAGTTGAAACTTGTCATACGAACTAATGAGAAGTGCACCCAAGCAGGAAACATAAATTTTTGCTGATTGGAATGCCATCTCTGCATCAGACCGAGAACTTTTCACCTTGCCCTCGTATGTGTACAAAATAAAATAATATGATTAAACTACAGGCGTAATGAAAATAAATATAAAGCGAACTTTTTGTTTGGAAAAACAAAAAACAATGTATATCAAAAACAAGGGTGACTGTGATGAACTGGTAACATCATCGATTGTCGTGTCACACTGTTGGTTCACTGTTCAAATCCTGATGTCAAGAATCATCTATAAAAGTCGATCAATTGCGAAAGCTAAGTCAACTCTACTGCGAAGTCATAAAATTAAATTTTTTTTTTTCATGGCAAACACTGGGCAGTAGGGTGGTCAGATAGCTGAAAATGCAACTTAATCGTGATGATGACATCAGGAGGATGGAAAAAAATACTGTGAATCATGAGCAACGACAAAAGCAAAACAAAAATGCTCCCCAGTTATCTGGACACTACCCTTGGAGTTTACAGAAATTTAATACCACCTGAGTTTCTAACCACTACACTAAATCTTTCTTTCTTTCCCTCTCTCTGTCTATCTACACAACGCCCGTGCCCTGTAATAGTATAAGGGTATTCATATCCCCTTTGGCGCGCAAATTAAATAAAAAAACCACTACTTTCGTTACAATAACAGATCTGTTGAACGATGATGAAGTTGTGACATGAATGTGAATGTTCGTACCCATTAATGTTTTTCAATATCACTCACGGTTCACTGTATTACTGATTCACTGTTTGACAAGCCGCCTTACAATGGCACCAGTTTAAAAAGTTGAAGTATGCGTCAGCAGAAATATAAATTCTTAAAGTCGACCCAGCGTTTAGTGGGAATAATGTTAGTCTCCCGAAAGTCGTTTCTTACTTTGTATAAGTTAATAGAATTTACGCCGAAATTATTTAAAAAAATACTTTTCAGGGCAGATTGCCCTGTCCTTTATTGTATGAAGTATCGATTAAGACTAACTTAAAAATAAAGAAGACTCGTACAAGTAAAATTATTGAAGGTTGCATTTTCATTAGTTTATTGCAATGTTGATTTCCCTAGCTTGCATTTTATTTCCCAACGTGAATTTCCCTGGAAATTCGTTTCTCGCCCCAGACGCTAGGTCAGCATTTCCGCTGCGCGTGCGAGTGGTTGACGATGTTAACTCTTCCCCCTTTAAATGCGATGGTCCTCAATCGCCTAAAAGTAAGGAAGGTCGTTGAACTTTGTTTGTTGGATTCTTCCTTTTGGTAAACTTTCAGTGTGTGGTGGAGCTTCGATGTTCTTAATTTCTTGCTGCTGGATCATGACTCTGGTTTCATTACTTGAATGCCTTGTTATGATTCTATAGATGGTGATAATTACTAGGATAATCCCGATGAGACTTATTGTTCCGCAGCTGATGAATGCGTAAGCTTCGTTTTCGCTTTTGAGCAACTCGATACTTTTGGTATTGTTGATGTGGAGTTCGCCCATCATTTCGAGCGACAATAGTCGATGGAATCTGTTCTCTATGGGTGTTGGCTGCAGTATGGCTGGAAGAACGGTGTGTGTAGAAGCTTCGTATGCCGCAAATACTCTATTATTTATCGTTATGTTGGTTTTCTCGTATTTAATAAGGAAGGTACCAGTAAGGTTCCGAGGCGTGGATTCGACTTGGAGAGTTCCGTTAAAGTCGTTAAGCAGGATCATTCCACTTGTTATTTCCTCGATCGACGGGATATGCTGACTATTCACTTTATTACATGTTGCTATTTTACTATTTAATAGGTTGGGAATACATGCTGAGTTAGCAATATTTATAAGATCTCTTTTATTACAAATTGAAACACTATTTATTACTTTACAATCATTAGTTACGCCAAAAATTTCGTTTTTGTTTCTTACAACTTCTTTATAGTCTATTTCT
Source organism: Pocota personata (assembly GCA_963082735.1). Classification (NCBI taxonomy): domain Eukaryota; kingdom Metazoa; phylum Arthropoda; class Insecta; order Diptera; family Syrphidae; genus Pocota; species Pocota personata. The sequence goes on from OY720433.1 coordinate 19,866,359, forward strand.
ATGGCTACTCCATTTCTCTTCACAGGTTTTAATAATATTCGTTCATATGTGGAAGGATCGGTAGTAGGGATATTAACAATATAAAGTATGGAAGCTGTGTTTGTTATTATCTTTATTTCAGCAAAATTAAGAGCTTCTTCTATAGTAGTGAAAGGGACATTCTCTTGATTTAGTGTTTTTACAGCTAGGCTTATTTCTTCTTTTGATAAAATCATTGAATTAACAATTCCTAGTTTCGCCCAATGTATGGCCAAATTAATGTTAACTAATTCTTCTTTTAAAATTTTAAATTTGTATTGAATATTTAATATTACATCTCTGTTGAAATTTTTATTGGTTTTTAGCATTGATTCAATCTCATTCGTAATCTTGGTTATGTTATTAATTCTTTCATTATGCAATTTATTTATTACAACTTGATCGTTAGAGTTAGTAAGTAGGTTATTCATTTTTCTTTTGATAGTAATGAAATCGTTGTGGTCGGGATTACCGGCAATCCACTTCCACGTCGAACCTATAAAATCTAGAGATCTTCTTACCCTTTTTGGTTTTAGGTTAGATATCAAATTTTTTATTTGCTCGTGCTCATGGGAAAGGTATAGGAAAAGGGAATCGTTCCTTGTTTCGTTAAGTTTAAGCATTGGAGAAATTTTGGTCAAGAGTTGGTCGTATTGGTCGAGGTCAATGTCATGGATTAATTTGAAATTTCCGTTCTGTATCTTTGTTTGTCCAGTGTGTATTGAAACGAATTGAGAATTAGAGAAGTCCAAAATTTGGATTTCCGCTTCCGCGATGCATAATGCATGTCTGAAAAGAGAGATATGAAATTTATTGTTCAGTTCCTAATATTGCTTTTGTGGATCGTTTTGCCGGATTCAGTCACGACAGTTGTATTTTTGTTTTCCTTAACTACTTCCTTTTTATATCGGACGGTGAGTTTAGAACCAATTCTTTTGTTATGCTTTATGTAAATGACGTCTCCAGGATGGTACATCTTACATGGTTTCCTGGTTTGGTTATGATAACTTAAATCTTGTTCTTGTTTTTGGATAATTTTATCTATATTATTCTGCCTGGTTTTATCAAGTTCTTCGGGGGTTATTTGTGGAGATCGACCAAAGAAGAGTTCGACCGGTTTTTTTCCTGTTGTGGAGTGAATTGTAAAATTATATTCGTTAGTGGCTCTTTCGAGCAGTTCCTCGAAGGATCGAGATACCTTTTCAGCCTTGAGGCATCTCATGATCTCTGAGAGAGTTGAATGAAACCGCTCAATCTGCCCGTTTACTTCGGATTTGTAGGGTGGTGTTCTGTGAATACGAATGCCCAACTCGTCTTCCATCATGGATAATATGGATACCGAATTAAGGGCTTTTTCGTTGTCTATGACAACACTCTCGGGAATGCAGAAAGAGAATAAGATTTCTCGAAGAGGTTGCCTGAGGTCGGTTATTGCTCTTGACTTGATAATTTTAGTCTTGGCGAACTTGGTGAGCTTGCATATGGCGGTTAATACCAGTTTTTTTTCCGTTGAATAAATATCTAAATGCAGAGTGTGGCCAGGATAATTAGGGATTGGAGTTGGTTCAAGGATAGGTTTATTTGGGTGTCGTTCATATTTGTTTTCTTTGCAAATTCTACATACTTTTACTAGTCTTTTGATTTTTGATGCCATTTTCGGAAAATAAAAATGTTGAAGAAGTTGTATGCGGTTTTCTTCTGGATTACGGTGTGCCCTGCGATGGATACTTAATATTTTTTCTTCCTGCTCCGTTTCGTTGGCCAGATCTTCAACTATTGTTTGAGTGTATCTAACTTTGTATTTGGAAAAATGTTCGGGATAAATGTTTTGTATTCGGCCCATTATTTCTTCTTTTGTTTGCAAGCCATTTATTACACTGGGATTTAAATATTTTTTAAAAATTGAAATGATATCTGAGTTGCTATAACTGGGTTGTACAAAAACGTGTCTGTGGTACGTGGGGAATGGAATTAAGAATTGATGGCTAGTTGTGTCCCCGATTTCTAAAATCAGCTGATTTCGAAAAACGTTAATGGGTACTTCAACTGCTGGTATCAGGTTATGTGAAGAACTCTCATCACTATGTTGCGTCATGGTCATTGAATTTATTTGTGTTTTTTGTGGCAGTCGAGATAAAGCATCGGCAACTACATTTTCCTTTCCTGGTTTGTACTTGAGTTCGTAGTTGTACTCCTCCAGAATTGCCTTCCATCGCTTCATCTTGTGGTTTGTGTTTCTATTACTCAGCGCATATGTTAATGGCTGGTGGTCCGTATAAATATTTACCTTTTTTGATCCGTAAAGGAAATTCCTAAGCGAGTTTAGAGCCCAGATGATGGCGAGCATCTCTTTCTCGTTAGTGGCGTAGCTTTCTTCTGTCTTTGTCAGTGTCCTTGAGAGAAATGTTATGGGTTTTCTGTCCTGGGATAGGACAGCACCAATTGCATAGTCGGATGCGTCCGTCGTGAGTTCGAAGTCTTTGTTAAAGTTCGGGTGAGTGAGAGTTACTTCTTTGGAAGTTAAGGAGTCTTTAATTTGGTTAAATGAGTAAATGCAATTTTCGTCAAGATCTATCTTTTTATTTTTAGAGAGATGTCTGGACACTCGTCCGTCTTCCCCTCTTAAAAGGGATGTCAGGGGTTTCGCTATTTTCGCATAATCTCTGATAAATCGGCGATAATACCCTGACATACCTAGAAAAGATCTCAGGTCTTTGAGCGTTTTTGGGGGTGGTAGCTCTGTAATGGCATGAACCTTTTTAGGGTTAGTCTTAATGCCATCAGTGCTGATGATGAATCCTAAGAATTCCACCTCGGTCTTGAAAAATTCGCATTTATCCAACTGAATCTTCATGTTGGCGCGTTCTAGAGTATCAAAGACGGCTTTCAGGTTTTTAAAATGTTCAGCCTTGTCTTTTCCAAAGATGACAATATCATCGATGTAGACGTAACATCGTTTTCCGATGTGCTCTCTTAGGATATCGTCGAGAGCTCTTTGGAAAATCGCCGGAGCATTTTTCAAACCAAAGGGAAGACGAGTGAACTCGAATTTCCCGTTATTGATAGAGAACGCCGTTTTCTCAATATCGGATTCTCTGAGCTTGATTTGGTGAAATCCGCTCTTCAAATCTATGACAGAAAACCATCTGTTGTCGCCGAGGTTAGCTAGGACCTCATTGATTTCCGGAATGGGGTATCTGTCGGCAATGGTGACCGAGTTAAGTTTTCGGTAGTCGATCACCATTCGATATTTTTTTTCGCCTGAAGCGTCCAATTTTTTGTTGACGATCCAGACTGGCGAATTATATGGAGATTTCGACGGCCTGATAATATTATCATTTAGAAGTTGGTTGATTTGTTTTTCAACTTCTTCTTTAAGTCCTCTTGGGTAGGGGTAGGATTTCGAATAGACTGGTTCGTTACCTATTGTACGAATTTCTCCTTTCACAGTTGTCGCATAAGTAAGTTTCTCGTCAGGATCAGAGAAGAGTTTCGGAAAAGACCCAATAACTTTAGTGAGATAGTTAGAGTCTTCGTCATTCAAATGGGATGTTCGGATATTTACGCTATTTACGGTTTCAGTTAGATGCTGTTTAAGTTCGATAAAAGTGTTCTGGTGAACTTTCATATAGTTATCATTTATGTGAATAACCGCATTCAGGCTTTTAAGGGTATCGTTCCCTATAATGCCGTCGAATGATATAAGGGTAGGAAGTATAAAAAATTGTAAGGGGCCTATTTCAGTACCAAAAAGAGGAATAAGACTATGGTGGGTTATTCTAATGTTTCCCCCTACGGAATTAGCATAGAAAATCTTTTTGTTGGGGAGAGGATTGCGTATATGTCGTGGTTGAATGTAATTTTTGTTCGAGCCTGTGTCAATTAGAAATTTATACACCTGTCCACTCTTTGCAACGTGCTCGAAATAAGGAAGCGAAGAGTGTTTTAATCTTAAAAAATATATGTCATCAACTTGTTGCGGTGGATCAAAATATTGTTCGTCTGTTTGGTCGTCACTGTATTCCGTAAGTATTTGTTCGTGGTTTTGATCTTCTTGGTTCATCGTGGCTTCGTATTGTTCTATTTCTTGTTCTTCGGCGACGGCTTCTTCAGTATGGTAGACTCGTTGCATTTTATAGGGTTGATGAACTTGTTGTGAGTGCTCTCGCTTCTGTGCAGTAGGCTGGTTTCTTGGTCTATTTAGGTAATTTACCCTCTGAGTTCTAATGGAATGATCTATGTCCATAGGCTTGGGAGGAAGTTCGCGTTGGTTTGGTGGAAACCGTTGCGGTTGGGCTTGTTGGAAAGACCTAGAGTGATATTGTGGTTGCCTGTGGAATTGGGGTTGCTGAGGTTGACTAGGGTTATGAAGCAATTGTGGAAAGAACTCTCGCCTTGGGGCTGGAACAGGAACTGGGTGTGGAGGATTGAATCTTCTAGGAGGAACCGGTGGAGGTGTTTGCTGGAAGGTTTTCCGAGCTGTTGATTGGGAATTATTGGCGTGTTGAGTTCTGAAGTCAACATTTTGGAGTTTAAGACAAAGATGCAGAGCCTGCGGCAAATCTGCGGGTTCCCTTATACTGAGTAATCTGGGAAGGTCGCCTTTCAACCCTCTAACGAAAGTATCAAGTGCCTTATCTCTATAACATTGAGTCATGTTATTTAACGACTCATGGCTCATGTCAATACAACCGAGTTTGTTAAGAATCAGAGATAAATGATGATAAACTGCTTGATAGAATTCGGGTATTGTATTGTTACCCTGTACCAAAGTCGTCATTTGGTACTCGAGTGTCCCTAGATCCCTTTTATCTGCATAATGCAGAGTCAAACATTTAGAAATCTTTTCCCAGTTTAAAGGGGTATTATATGATTCGAGCGCTATATCGGCATGGCCTGTTATTTTATTTCTAATAACGGACAAGATGCCATAATATTTTGGAGTACCCTTGAGGTGCTCGTAGATCTTAAGTATTCTTTCAACACTTTTCTTCCACGAGTTGAACTCCTGAGCTTCACCTGAAAACTCGCGCAAACTCTTAACCACATCTGGAACTTTGTCCATGTCGGAAAGATTCTGATCAGTGGTGTTAATCGGTTGATCAATATCATTATTGATATCTGAGGCTGGATTCATAATTGAATTAAATATCTGTCGTCCCTGAATGTGTAGTGTTTCGGTTACGAGTCTGGTTATGAGATGTACCAAGTTATCGTCTATTTGGTTTGTAAAGGAGGGGGCAGGAGGAGCAGGAGGAGCAGCATTTTCTCCTGGTACTTCTAAGCGGGCTGGTCTGATTAAGTTATTTGGGTTCGACATTTTGAAATTTTTGTGATTGAAATTAAGTCAATGAATGTGAACCGAGATTCGCAATTGAAATTGAATCAAAAATAATTAAAATGGGTCTTAATCTAGATGAGTCTTAAGTTGTTACACAAATAATTACGAATTATGTATAAAAAAAAAAAAAAAAATGTTCTTACAGAAATTAAAATTTGGATCTTATTCTAGTTGAGTCTTAGGATGTTACAAAATCGATTACAAATTACAAAGGACAAAAATATTCTTACAGAAATATAACGGCTTCAATTCTCATAACGAAGATGGGTTCTGGACCGTGGCTGTTGGTTGGGGCGGCTGTTCGCTATTCCGGAACTCCTTTTTATCCCTGTTTTACAGGATTACTCGGGGGCCTCTTTTCCCCTACACAATTACTAATCAGTCTCGTGGCCTGGTGTCCACGTTACGAAACTTGTGGCTTGGTGTCCACTTTGTTTTACACGCACTATCAATAATTTCGTGGCTTGGTGTCCACTTTACACAACTTGCGGCTTGGTGTCCACTTTTGTTGCTTACACGCACTATAGTGAAAATTTCGTGGCTTGGTGTCCACTATGAAACTTGCGGCTTGGTGTCCACTATTTTGTCTCACGCACTAGCGATGATTTCGCGGCTTGGTGTCCACTATATTTTTCTCACTAGCACTATTTCCACGATTATTTTAGTTTATAAGTGCGTTTATTATTCGTACGCGTATTGACTATTTAGTAAAACCGCACGGTCCCTGCTCGGGCGCCAGTTAATAGAATTTACGCCGAAATTATTTAAAAAAATACTTTTCAGGGCAGATTGCCCTGTCCTTTATTGTATGAAGTATCGATTAAGACTAACTTAAAAATAAAGAAGACTCGTACAAGTAAAATTATTGAAGGTTGCATTTTCATTAGTTTATTGCAATGTTGATTTCCCTAGCTTGCATTTTATTTCCCAACGTGAATTTCCCTGGAAATTCGTTTCTCGCCCCAGACGCTAGGTCAGCATTTCCGCTGCGCGTGCGAGTGGTTGACGATGTTAACTTATATACATATGCAGATACTTACCCTAAAGCAAACAATTAAAAATTCAAAAATTTGTCATCAATATATATTTCGCTTAATAATCGATGAGACGACTCTCATCTGTTTGTTGGTCATTAAGGTAAAATTTCCTTAATGGCAACCTTCAGTTAGAAGCCGCCTTTAATTGCTTTATTTCGAATGACCATTGCGTAGGGCTGGTGTTCTGCTGAACGAATAGCACAGATAATAAACTACTCAGATGTCTCATTCATATGGAAAGAAGTGATATATGAAAACGAAATTCACGAAAAAAAAGCTTTTTAAAAAGCTTACAAAATCTTACAAAATGGAAAAAATCAGAACACAGAACATTTGTTTTTTCTGCTCACTTTTTAGTCCATCGTGTCACTCACACATACCCTTGTTTACCTTCACTGCAAAAAAGAAACAAAAAAAATATTTTGTGCGACTGCGGTCACGGAGTTCTGATGCCGACACGTTGGTAGGATGGACATGGAGTATCTGTATAGATCGTATATATATATGTGCAAATGCTTGGGCTTATGTTGTGTGCTTGTTATTTTGCCTGTATGTATGTACCTTATTTTCAGCACTTGATTAAATATATAAAAATGCCTTTATACATTCTTTGATCATATTTTCTTTTAAGTTATATGCAGTTTTCGAAAGTATTCGGGAAATATTTGTACATGAAGAGGGCATACTTGAAAATCTTTTTCTGACGGCCATAAGAGAACCGTATTTTCTTTTCAATTTTCATATTCTTTTAATTTTATCAATACTTCCGTTAGATCGATATTCTGTTTGTCCTTTGATATTTCTTCAGCACAATTTTCACAGATTTTGTTCATTTTTTTATTGTTTTAAAGAAGCAGTATCCGGCAAAGTATCTTGTAGCAAGGTCGTTGGCCTGCGGTACCATGACTGATATTGCGTCTTCATCTGGTCGATTAACTATATTGTTCGTATTCATGTTATTTTCAAATCATTCCTCATTCTTAAGAATGTTGTGATCTTGTGATAGCTCTTGGGTAAGTATTATTTGTCCTTCTATATCACTCTGCAAAATAGCATTCCAATCCACCGGTAGATATTGTAATATGCGAGCTACGGCTCGAGTAGATAAAACAATATTCTGTGAAATTATTTCTTTATTTTCTAGTCTATAGAACAATTCAGGTTCACACTATACTATCCTTAGCAATTCTTTTCTTACAAGGTCTCTGTCCTCTCAAATCACTTTATCTCTTTTCTATTACTTAATTCACAAATCCAAACCAATTACTTCTTCTTGTTAAATCTGAACTTTCAATTTATCACAAAATTACAACTTCGCCCATTATCACTTTTCCAATCTCTTCGCCACAGTTTAAAAACTACTGCTGCTTTCTCAATCGCCATCTGTCCTTATATAGCAGGAGTTTCTGATAGCCAGAAACTTCTAGCAAATTCTTCGACCACTGGAACAAGAGAAATAATTCTTGCAGTTATAATTCCCTTTTATCCCTGATATTATTCGTCTCTTTCGTTGACATGAGCTGTGGAGACTTCGTCCCAGACACGAACCTCGAATGAAAGGACAGTTCGAACCAAAATTCTGCCAGAATGAAAAGTCACTTCGGAATTTGTTGCGTCATATTTTTAGGGGGCGTAGTTATTATTATGCTACAATATGTATTCCGAATCGTCTTCTTCCCAGTTGGAACATTTCGATTTGAATAAAAATTTTATCGATATAACTTTGGCTAGCAGGGAGTTAAATTCGGAAACTCTTGGATTACTTTTATTAATATTCCGCGCTCTTATTTTACCAAATAATTTCTCTAAAGGATCTTGATTAAATTTATTTACATAAATGTAATATAAATCATTATGATCCATGAATAATGTGTCTCTTATTCTTAAAACGCTTTCTACAGTTAAGGCCAAGCCTTTGAAACAAAATGATCTATTTCTTGCGTTTGTGGGTTCGATGTTTAATATCCTTCATTTCTTGTACAAAATGCATATTTTGATCATTCCGTATAAGTGCTGGTTTTCCATTTAATAGGTCGAAAAGTCGATCTATTTTTTTTATAAATTCAGCTGTAGATTTTGCAAACTGAGCTACATGACTTGGAAATTTTTTGAGTTTTATTAAAGCTTCAATGCCGCAGTCTACAGATCTGCTTAGAACTTGTGCAGCCAACTTCACGTTCATTTTCTGAAACTCAGTAGGATCAATGTGTGCCGATGTAAGTTTTGGACACATTTTGGTAGTATTACTTTTTTCTGTGTTATAAAGGTATTCAATTACCTTCCAATTAACAATTCCATCAAAGTGGTCAAATTGTATTTAAGTAAGTTGTTCCGAATACTCTTTATAAGATGAGGAATATCATACATTCCATATATGGATTTATTTTTTAAGTGAAGTTAAAGTTTTTTTCATTTTCATAGTTTCAGCTCCGCGCATATATCAAGACAATTATATACCTCAATCTCAAGTTATTTCATAGGTATATTGCTTGGACAAATGACATTATATAAAACTTGTTTAAAATTTCCGCGTACACTCCGAATCATATAAACGCACACAGACTTAGCGCATATATTTGATTCCTTCCGTAATCAACAAAACCTTCACTTTCATCTTTGAATTTATTGTAGGTTAGATTCGTCTGAAGGCTCATCTCATCAAATATAATCACGACTTCGTTTTCTTTTGGTGATAATGTCGAAATTATTTTCTATATTTCCTCTAGAACATTTCTATTTATTCCAGGTGACATACTTTTAATCTTAATCCACCTATGTAATGAAGACGGGTGCGGCAAGTGTAGTCCAAGCTGATCCCGTAAAAAGTTGTTTCCGGAAGACGAACGGAAAAAAATGCACTGCGAAATCCACTTTTCCTCTTCGGTGTATTTTTTTGAACTCTCAGATAGAATGAGCATCGAAATGCCTTAGTATTTTGATCAATACCAAGCAATAAATCAATTTTCTCTTTGATACTCTGCTTTTCACGCACTTGCAGCCTTTTTTTGCCCTCTTTTAAACGATGAATTCTCTGCAGCAAATTTATTTTCGATTTACGATTTCCTTTTATTGAGCTATTGTTCAATTTCTTAAGCCTCTCAATTCTTTTAATATAAATAGATTGCCTTTTTATATGAGTCTCACAGTTGGCGCAAGTAAATTCAACGTTATCATTGAATCTTTTTCTTGATAACCTTTTGGAAGACAAGTTTAGTTCTTCTACTGTAACAACATTAAGGGTGGCCGTGGTGTAGTGGTAACATCATCGCTTGTCACGCTACAGGTTCACGGTCCGAATCCTGATGTCAATAATCATCTATTTATTTCGCGTGAAATATATAAAAAGTCGATCAATTGCGAAAGCTTATGTCAACTCTACTGCGAAGGCATAACACTGGTAGTGGGGCCGTCATATGGCTAAAATGCAACTTGATCGTGATGATGACATCAGGAGGACGAAAAAAAATACTGTGAATCATGAGCAACGACAAAAAGCAAAAACAAACAAGCTCCCCAGTTATCTGGACAGCCACCCTTGGAGTTCACTGAAACTTAATACCAGCTGAGTTTCAAACCAACTACACCAATCTGTCTCTCTCTGTCTCTTTCCCTTTCCTCAAAAAACGCCCGTGTCGTAAAAAATTAGTATAAAGATATTCATAACCCCTTTCACACGTGCAAATTATAAAAAAAAAAATCATTCGGATCCAGTACTAATTTATTGCAGTTTTCATATGTAACCTTAGATCCCATTGGATCAAAACAAATGAACTCGGCATCAGATATAGCAACACTTCGTTTTAACAAGAGAGAAGAATGGTAAGCATTTTTTTTAAATATTTCTTTCCAATAATCTCATTCTTAAAATGTTTGCTGCATATATGGGGCATTTTAAGGCTTTTTATGTATTCCCGTGACTCATCTGCTAAAGCTAGCCATTCATCGTATTTAACTGTTACTTTTTTAGGAAATTTAAATAATTTTCCATCAGCCAATTAATTTTTGGTTATAAAACAGGCGCTAACAGGAGACTTTGGTGGTACGATTACGACACTTTACAACTTTAAAATAAAGAGCATGTCATTGGTCGAACTTTGTCAGACAATAAAAAATCTTAAAAATAACTTAAAAATAATAAGGTTTATAGAATAGCAAATGAAATAGAGAAAACCTTAGAGGAGAAAAATATATATTCTAGCGCTTTTCTGAACGTTTCTCAAGCCTTTGGCAAGGTATGACATGAAGGCTTGAAGTTTAAGTGAAGACAGTTCCGGAACAATTATATGAGGTTTTATAATCCTACTTTGCGAACAGACTATTCCATATTACACACGGATCGGAATACTTCCAATTTAAGGAAATCATTGCGGGAGTACCGCAAGGTCCGGTCTTGTTCGTACTGTACACTCGAGATATACCGCAAGATTTAGGAACTGTCGTAGCTACGTTCGCGGACGATGTAGCTATATTAATAACAGATAAATCAGTCGAGTCAGCAACTGTAAAGCTCCAACGAGGTTTGGACAAAATTCGCGAGTCGACAAAGATTTGGCGCATTGCTCTCAACGAGACCAAATCAACTCATGTTAACTTTGCTTACCAAAAAATTAACAACCTACCCATTTTCATTAACTCGGTGCAAATACATGCAAACGAGGCAAAGTATTTAGGAATGACAATAGACGCGAAACTCAAATGGAAGTCGCACGTTAAAAAGAAATACTACGAGCTTGAAAATAGATTCAGACAAATGTACTGGCTATTTGGAAGACATTCCAAATTAAGCATATATAAAAAACAGTTTTTATACAAGCAAGTGCTTAAACCCGTTTGGACGTAGGGTATTCAACTTTGGCGTTGTACCAAACGAAGCAATAGAGATATCATACAATCTTTTCAAAACAAAATGCTAAGAGTCACAGTAAATGTCCCATAGCATATCAGAAACAATGATATCCACAGAGAGGAGTAACTACTGACAATGACGAAATAACGAACTTTGCTCGAAAACTCCGTATTCGTCTTCATGGTCATTGCAACAACCTTATACTCCAAACTCTTGACAGGACAACCCTTGTGCGCCGACTACAAAGAACGAAACCGCTCGATCTAGCGCAATAAGGAGCAGCCGCATTTAATTGCGGGTTTTAGCTGGTGCTTTTGCTGGAAAGCTACCTGCCCAACACGAATATTTTTTAAACTGAAACTACTTGATAAGAAAACTTAGTCGTAGTAAACTAGTAGAAGGGAGGTGTTGTTTAGTGAGTACAAATCTCACACTACTATGAACACCGGGCTCATAGTGTCTATGAAGATTTTTCACCTACTCACAAAAAAAAAACAAAAAAACATATGTTTATGAAAAGAGTTTATTTGATTTTCATTTTGGAATATCTAGTTTAACTGTTGTTTATGTTCGAACTCCAATTTTATTTTTTTTTCAATTTTCCACTGAATGAACATTTAGTTTGTGGGTTACAAGTCAAACATTTAAGATGTACATAAATGAATCACAAATTGTTTCTTCTTTTCCAAAAATTTTATTGTTTTAGCAAATGTGTCGATGATTGTTTGAATTTGTTTTCCAAAGAATATCATGTTCAAGTATTCCATCAGCTGGGATGTTGTTTAAATCATAAACAATGTTCCATTTTGTAAAAACAATTTTCTGAAAAGGTAAATTTATTTTGATTGTACCCAGTGTTTACGCCACACAACTGCTTTATTTCTCTGAGGTTTATGTTAACTTTATTTTCCAAGCAACTTAGTTTGAGTAAACTCGAGTCAGTTCCAGTATCGACAAGGACTTGTATCTTACCGTAATTAGTTGATGATATAGTTAACTTTTTTATTTTTTTTATTTTTTCATTATTCATTTAATACATTGAGATATACATTATTCATTATGATTGACTTAAAATTGACAAGGACTATTAACAAACAATTTAAGTTGCAGAATAATTAAAAGAAAATGAGGATGAAATCAAATATATAAAAAAAAAAAAAAAAAACTTTAGTTATTATAGTATGTAAATTTTAAGTGTTTTCCATGGGAGAATGAATAAGTAGATGCATTCTATAGTTAGTAAAACTAGTGGCGAATGTATCGAGTTAGATTGCAAAGAAAATTTAAGTTTGAATTCCAATTTTAATACTGTAGTGAGGTGAATTTAATTTCATGGTGAGTATATATCACTAGATAATTAACTTAGATAGATCATCTATCTCATTAAGGTCATAGTTAAACAGCCACTTCTTTACCTTACTGATGAACGAAAAGATATTTCGACAACATCTTAGTTCAATGGGTAGTTTATTAAATATACGAGGAGCTATAGAAGAATAATAACTTAAGAAGAGATGAGTATTATGTGGAGGAATAACAGCAAGATTACCAGCTGGGCTGCGAAGATTATAGGCATTCGGATCATGATTTAATGAATACCCGCTTCTCAAGAAAAATATTTTTAAAACTTTATAAAAGTAAAGATGTTTTAGAGGCAGTATGAAGGAATTCATAAATAGTGGGAAACTATGCTCATGGCGCCTTTTTTTCCAGATGATTCTAAGTATATGTTTTTGAACTACTAGCAAAGGTTGCATTTTGTTTTTGTGTGTGCCGCCCCAATAAGTCAAACCATATTGCAATTTGGATTGGACCAGACCATAATAAACTGTTTCTAAGAGTTTCCTCGTGCAAAATAGTCTCAAATGGTATAATATTTTAGTTGTTTTTTGCAGGTACTTTCTTAGGGAAGTGGACTGAGAGCTCCAGTTTAGTCTATTGTCGATTTCAAGACCCAGATACTTAAAAACTTTTACATTACCAATAACAAAACAATTCGGTGAACAACTTTTAGTATTATTAAATGTCATTAGAGATTGTGATACACAACAAGTATAAGAACTTACTAATAAGTTGTTGCAGAACGAACTATGAAACGTGAAATCTGGAAGTTGTAAATTCAGACCAGACGTATTAAAAAGCATGATTTTGGTTTTATCGCTGATAGCTAACTTGTGTAAACGGAACCAATGTCTCAATATTTCTAAGTCATGACAGATATCAGCAGTCAGGTCTAAGAGAGAATTGCTGGAGTATGAACAACCTACGTCATCAGCAAATCCCGTAAGTATGCCTTTGACATTTAGAGAAAAGATGAAGTTTATAAATACTAAGAACAGTATTGGCCCAAGAACAGAGCCCTGGGGAACACCAATTTTTATATCACAGCATTCACTAAATGTACCTGATATTCTAACCATTTGTTTTCTGTTCGTGAGATAAGATTCAAACCACTTAAGTATAAACCCCCTGAATCCAGCTTTCTTTAATTTATTTAGTAAGATGGTATGATCAACAGTATCAAAGGCTTTAGTTATATCAATAAAGAGAGCAGCGGTTAACTTCTTACTATTGATGCTATCATATATACTGCTGCAGAAACTTAGAAGTGCATCCTCAGTTGATCTACCAGCTCTGAAGCCATACTGTCTGTGGCTAAGAAATGAAATAGAGTTAAGATATGACACAACTCTCTTTTTGATGAGTTTTTCGAATACTTTGGAAAATACTGGAAGAAGCGAGATAGGCCTATAATTGTTTAATATTTTATTGTCACCTTTTTTGAAGATAGGTATTACTTCAGCAATTTTTAACATATTGGGAAACTTACCACAGAGGATGCTTTTGTTAAAGATATGGGCCAAAACATCTACAATATTATGAGCAATACTCTTAATAAAAGCATTCGAATAAGAATTATGAGTAGAGGAATTCGAGTTGTTTAAGGACATTATAGTTTTCTATATCTCCACTGATGAAATAGATTCATAGAAAAAGCTCTGAGCAACTGCTCTTTCCCTATTGAAACAACCAGTCATACAACAATTTGAACTAGAGTTGAGTCCTGCCTCGGATATTGTAATATCCGCAACACTACTAAAGTATAAGTTGAAGGAATTGGCTATTTCAGAACAGTTTAAAATATCGCGATTATTGTGCCTTATACAAGACGGTATACCCGTAGGAACGTTTCTATTAAAAAGCTCATTGACGATACCCCATTCCATTTCTGCTTTACCTTTTACACTGTGGAATTTGTTGATGTAATAATTTTCTTTACATATAGGAGTTTCAACGGCAACTTCTTTACTAATTTTATCATAAACATTTCGAAGATGAACATTATTAGGGTGCCTTTTACATTTTACTCTTAAGATATTTTTCTTGTTTATTTTATTTACTAAATAGCTTGATACCCAAGGCTTGAGTTTATTTAGTTTTTTACATTTTTTACGAACCGTCACAGAACACATTTCAACATGTTTTTGAAGAATGTTAGAAAATAACTCAAAAGCAATATTAGGATCATTTAATGTCCATACGTCTGACCAGCTTTCCTGTAGTAACCGAAAATTTAGATATGTGTAGTTCAAAGTATTCGAATAATGAAATGGATTTTGTTTATTAATGTTTTGCACCTTATCAGATTGAATGAATAAACAGATCATGGAATGGTCAGAAATTCTAAAGTCAGCAGTGCTGCTAACTAGAGATAATTTAGAATTACAATTAAGCCTAGCGAAAATATGATCAATACAAGTATTGGAGGGTTGCCTAGTCGGAACATTAATACATGATTCAAGACCATTAGCACTCATTAAAGACTGGTACCTTAAAACGGCTGGAGATTCACTTAAGATATCCAGATTTATATCACCGATAATAATAAGATTCCTTACATTTTCATCAATTAATAAGGAGCGTAGCTCATCAATAAACTCATCTTTATTCATATTATGAAGTCTATAGCAACCAATAAAAACTACATTTTGAGCATCAATAGTACAAATAACTTTTATCATATCTGAACACCTAAGATTCAGGTTATCACATCCACTTATATATTTACTAGAGTTATCTTTCACATAAACAATAATACCACCTGCAGCGTATGAGTTATTACATTTTGTAAAGCTCTTGTACCCTGGTATTTCGTAAGTATTCTTTTCATAATCAAAGATCCATATTTCGGAGAGAAAAATCAGATCAGGCTTATTTAAAAATGACTCTAAGTGAGATAAAAAAAGATCAAAATTTTTTCGTAAGCTACGAATATTCTGATGAATTATAAAAAAGTCATTGCTCACAATGAAAAACACTTCTACAACGCTCACTATCAAATTGGCAAAAGGGAGTAACTAGGTAGTTATTATAAGAATCATCAATAAGGTTGTTTAAATCAAGCATCTTAAAATTACAAAGTTAAAGTAGTTAAATCCTCAAATGAACAAATTGTTATGACCTTTTCACCTTCTTGTTTTTTCATCAGTATAACCCCATTACTAACCCATAAATAAGCAAAATGTTTCTCTTTTTGGATTTGTTTAGCTCTTTTAAATAATGCTCTATTGAAATGTGTAAGACTATCATTGATGAAAATTGGTTTATTTACATTTGCTTCGCCGAATATACACGATGTTAATTTCGTCTTCCTCTTCTTGGTTAAAATGCTCCGCTTTAGCTCCAGTGATTTTAACTTTACACAAACAATTTTCAATGGATTAGTTCTAGTTGTAGAAACAGTTGTGTTATTGTTTTTGCTTCCAGCTGATGCACTTTTGATGGATTTCACATAGCATGATTTAATTTCATCATGCGTTATGTTTACATTCAAACCTTCTTGCAAGATCTTGATACCAATTATATCAATGCATTTGTTCAAAGGTTTCTGCTGGAGAACATTAACAGCGAGTTGAAGATCATTGACCTTAGCCAGCAGAGATTTGTTTTCAATTTTAAGTGCATTGATTTCTTCCAAAGCATTGCGATTTATTTGCTGGAGAGCGATGATCTCTTTGTGCACAACGTCCAGTGTGATGGTTGTAGGAGAGTTGTTTTGGGCACATACCGTTGGTGATGGAGAGAAAGAAGAAGAATGTAACATATCATCCGCTGTTGTTTGGGTGGAGAGCTGTGTATTCTTCTCATGGTAATAGCTGAGAGGCGGTGAGCGTAGAGAATTACGCCTGTGCTTTTCACAAGAATTACATCGATATGGTAAATTGTTCTTCTTCATGTAGGCCAAATCACAGGCTTGTATATTCACACAATTCAAGTGGAAGTAAATTTTACACTTTTCGCACTGAATTTTCGAACTGAGACGATCAACTTTTAATCCACATTTACATGGCATTTTGGAAACAAAACAAACTAGCACTCTAGAGATAAATGAAAGATTACTTATTACTATTGTAGAACGGGAAGAAGACTTTCAACCGTCACCACTGATTGCGAATCTGAGACTCAACGAAAACATCGTGCTTCCGGTATTTCTTGAATGTTAGTAGTACATTTCTCTATTTCCCTTACGCCTCAATTTTAACATTACGTGAACAACAATAACTTTACCCAAAGACTCATTCCAATAAAAAAATACAAATATTCGTCATCAGCAACCACATACAATTACTATTCAATTTATGAATAAAATCGCTTTCCCGACCTGGGTTAAGGTTTAGCCTGGTTTTATTTAATTAACTTGCATTTTGCATTTTATTAACTGACCGATAAGTAAACAAAATTTATACTTGCGATCCCCTTTCTGCTTTTTTATTTAACAAGTGTTTTCTTGTCTTTTTATTAATTATCGTTGGTCATCTTTTTGTTGGATGGGCCGTGTTTCAATTGTAATTGTGATGGTACTTGAGTAAATATTAGGTTTCCTTCTAGCACAGATAATAAATATCTAAACGATTGATATTCGAGCAAAATCTCTCAAACCGTTATTGAAATATTAAAGTAACTTTATATAAGATAACCTAAAATATTTATGCATACATATGTATGTACATAAGTCGATAAAATTTAATATTTCTATTAACTAATATATGAATATAATATATATGTATGAAATACATCTAAAGGGCCAACACCTGGACACTTATTTTATTGCAGATGATCGAGTTGAAAATCTGGATGCACAAATCACGCACTTTTATATTTTGTAACTTTCGTCTACTTTTCATCACAAAGTGCAACGAAATGATTGACTTTTCCCGCCCTTCAGTTACACCTTTTCATATACAACGCATACGCGTTTACAAAACTTCCATTCATGAAAATTTATTCTTTTGCTGCGGTGGTATGGAAATCACACCGTCATGCATCTTCAAGCCCCTTCCCGCATACCCCTTTACACTTCATCACCTCGTTCGTTTCCACCTCACAACACACGATGAGAAAAAGTACTTTTCCCACACGAGCGAACGGAGTGAGGAAAAAGAAAAAGCTTTATTTGTGGTACTTATTCTGTAAGCTCTCTGTCTGCCAGGACAAAAATATGCTTCATTTTTTTATATGGGCGTGCGACATCTGGGTAGTTTATTATCTGTGCTAATAGTATGAGTTACAACTTATCACGGTAGACAAACATTTTTATTGCCATAAGTGTTTTTTTTTTATTTTTCACTGGCATTTAAGATTACCAGCATTGCACAATACTCTAGTCTGTATGATTGAAATTTTGTATAATCTCCAAGATGGGCAACCGATTTTTTCAATTCTAGACTGGAATACCGTCTAAATGAGTTGGACAGTAACTATTTAATAAGATTACTTATATTAATATTTATATTATAATATAATAATAATATTTCCTTCTTTCTTTTTTATATGAAAAATGCAATTCGAATGTCCAAATTTTGAATGTACATATGTCAATACTTGAATCGCATGGCAGAACTTGGCCGGAAATCAAAAATTTTCTTAAATGAACAAGCCCGAAATTGAGTTATTAGCCACTAATCGATGTTTTAATCAATTAGTTTTTGATGTATGTACGTATTAAATTATTATACTATTTTTCCATTCCATTAAATCGCAGTTTTCTACAGTGAAAATAAAAAAAACTAACAATGTCATATATTTGCTGATAGCCAAAATCAAATAATCAAATAGATTTCGCATATTTACTTTAAATAGTTATAGAAATTTGTTTAAATACAATACTGAACAAGATGCTGACGTTACTCGTAAGCACCGACGTACATTAAATTTTTATATCAACCTTTTTTTTTACTTTTGAAATTACATATGTATATTCTTCACTTTTTTCCTGACTATATCTTTTAATCTTCCTGGCATGAACTTTATTCTGTTTCTGAGTTGTTGACAAAAGATGAGTAGTTCAACCTACAACGTTAGGCAAGCACGTAGTTATTAAAAGATCCAAAATAAAAATACCAAGTAAATATCTTAAATGGATCTATGTTAAACTAAATCTTATCGGGTGACTGACTATTAAAACAAAGCAAAAAAGATAATAAAACTAATGAAAATATTAGCCTGTTAATTAACTTTATGGTTTTCTAAATTACTGGAGAATCGATCACAATCGTCGCACCTACTATTTATGTATAATATTTCTTCATTGTTGTGGGTCATGGTTGTTTTTTTAATTAGATTTAAAATAATCCCACTCTATCATATGGTATTTTATGAACCGAGACTTGAGACTCACTGCAATTAACAATTTTGTGTCCACTTTTTTTTATTTATGAAAAAAAAAAAAGATCAACGTCAATCTCTGCTTCTGTTAACACTTTTGCTGCACATGTAATCTATATCTATGTATGTCAAAGAACTTCTATTTTTTTCATTAAATTGCTGTCAAATTCGTGTATATGTACATTAGCGATCGTGCAGAGGGGAATACTATTAATTGCAAAAGCAAGCGTAACATTTGAGTACTTCTAGTTATTATATAATTAATTTTGAATGGAAAACATATAAGGTTTCCAGAAACTAATTGCATTGGACGCAGAATATTTAAATTCTCATTCCAATTTGGAGAAAAATAATACAAAAGAAAGAAATTGCATTAACTACCATCTGATACAATGAAGTAATAGCAAATTGAAAACAATTGATGGTCCCCTCATATGACCGGTAGTGTACGCTTACAATCTTTCATTATTAATATCTTAATCTATATTTTTGTTCATTCTCTTGAGAATACAATTGCTTGTAATATCTTTACCCATGCGATTAATTGGTATGCTTATTTTATTCCGTTTGTAATGTTCACACATTTGATTTGTAACATCAATCATTAGCTAAAAAAATACAAAGTGAAATAAAGCTACACATACATTATTTAATCATTACTGGATGTACTTTTTCTTTGTTACAATGAGAACAAACCGATCACAAACAACATGTAATGTGTCTTTATTCTCTACCGTAAGAAATAGGTTTTTTCTGTTATTTCGTTTTCTTATTCATCAAAAATTTTTTCAATTAATGCCGTAAAGTAGTGTGATTAATTCAATGTGGTAAACGCCCCAGTTTCGGATCTTTTAAGCAAGGGAAAGGGTTTTTCAATAGGGACATAACAATTTTGTTTTTTAATACAATCGCACCCTTAAACTTTTTTTTATGATCTGACAATGCCAAAACGTCAGTCAAGATTTACATTTTTATCATGGTGAAGTTCACGAACGAGCAACGTTTGGAAATTATTAAAAATTACTACCGAAATTCAGCGGCGGTGGTCGCAACTTTAGGAGTGCTTACTCCAATTTTCGGTCGTAATAATCGTCCCACCTGTGCCTTTTTTTTATAAAAAAAAGTTTTTATGATCTGTCAATGTCAAAATGTCAGTCAACGTTTACATTTTTATCATGGTGAAGTTGACGAACGAGCAACGTTTGCAAATTATTAAAAATTACTACTGAAATTCTGCGTCGGTGGTCGCAACTTTAGGCGTGCTTACTCCAATTTTCAGTCGTTCCGGCCGATATGTATGAATAATCGATCGCTGCATGCGAGCTCGCGGTGGTCATATGAACGAGATCGAATTCCGTACTTAACTTTAACATGTATACTACACCTGGAATAAAATTCAGCCCGATATCTTAATTATTCTGCGTTTTATTTAAATACAAAATTGTTATGTCCTTATTGAAAAATTCTTTACATAATTAAATTAGAGTTTTACACATTTACTTTTCAGCTACAAGACTACAGTATTTTATTTCTAAACTAGAAAGATTTTTTTTTATTAAAGATTTTTAATAAATTGAGCTTTTTGCTTAAATGCCTTCCGATTTTATAGTTTGCAAGTGGCAATCTAAACCAAATGTAGTGAACCCATCATCCTATACACCCTTTCGGTTTATACAATTAATAGTAAATACCACAAAAAAGACTTTATTTATGCTTTTGTGATAAAAAAAGTGTTACAATGAAATAAATAGCTAAAAAATTAAATCGAATGAATGCAGAGTAAAAGTCATCAGAATTTAAGGCTGGAAATCTAAACTTCGGGACCAATAGTATTTCGCATTATAAACTACAATATGCGTATAAGTAATTGTGGTGAAGTATTATTATTTGTCTGGGGTTATCTTGCTCTTACTCCCTCAGAATATAATTCCTTCAGAATTCCTTAGAGCACCCTCTCTAATCTGGTTTCTCTTAGTCATCTGAGAATGAGAAGTGGGTAGATGGTTGGCATATCCTCATTTGATAGTTGGTATTTGGCCCAAGTATTTCAATCTTTTGTGGGTCAGTGCCCCACAAGACTCCAGAAGATGTTCTGGAGTCTTACTGGAATCATTGCAGAATCTGCAAAGGCCTTCGTTTGTTATACCTAGTTTCCTTAGATGCTCCCTGAGTTTACAGCGCCCCGTTAGAAGGCCTGTTTTAGGATACGAGGGATTCTTGTTAAGGCAGATCCACGCTTCGAATCTCTTCCGGTTGTAGAGTCCCAGAAATTTCTTAGCTTGCCTCAGACCTGGAGTATTAATCCAGGTTCTCACACTGTCTTCTTTCTGCATATTCCTGAATTCTTCGCATATGGTATGATTTCGTATTCCGTAGAATGGTTCAGGTTCAATGAAGGATTCTGCTGCTCCTTGTCTTGCCAAGGAGTCTACTTCTTCGTTGCTCTCTATTCCAGCGTGGTCGGGTATCCAATAGAGGGTTACCCTGTTACTACTACCCAATTCATTAAGTTTGTATGGGCATTCCCACAAAAGTTTTGGTTTAATGGCATGGGAGCCAAGTGCTTTGATAGCTGCTTGACTGTCTGACAATATTGTTATGCCGCAGTTATTGCGTATATTTCCGCTTGAAAGATGCTGGTACTTTTGTCCATAGGTTCTTAGTGCTTTGTTCTTGGCCCAAATACACCCGCCCCTGTTCCTTCTTCAGTTCTCGAGCCGTCTGTATATCATTTTATTGTGTGGTTACTCAGTCCGTATATTATGGATTCATTGCTCCAGTCCTTATTACTCAACTTCG
Organism: Pocota personata; assembly: GCA_963082735.1. Taxonomy (NCBI): domain Eukaryota; kingdom Metazoa; phylum Arthropoda; class Insecta; order Diptera; family Syrphidae; genus Pocota; species Pocota personata. The sequence goes on from OY720433.1 coordinate 19,888,065, forward strand.
GACGGATTTTTTTTTATATCAAAGTTAAATTTGTTGATACTATCGTTCCTAGGGATTGCTAGAAGGGGGAGTTTCGTGAGAAGTACATCATATTCTTTCCAACTTATGCAAATCTCCCTCCCGATGCCCTCTTTTGCCATCCTTAGAATCGTCCGCTTTGCTTTTTGTTCAACTACGGAGTTTTTTCCAGGAATACTTCCATGGCTGCAGTTGTACATGTTGTCATTGCCCCAGCAATACAGAGGCAAGCAAGTCTTTGCACTTTAGTGAGTGTCTCCCTCGTTGTGGCTAGACAAGTTCGCTTGGCCCACGGTATCGCTCCATATGTGATAATTGGTCTCACAATGGAGATATACATCCATCCATCTTAGAATGCTCGGGCTAAGTCCCCAAGACTTACCTGCTAGGCTCCTACATATCATGAGAGCACGAGTGGCCTTTTTGGATAACTCTTCTGTGTGCTTTTTCCACGTGAGTTTTCTGTCTAGGTGTAATCCTAGATATTATTTGTTTTACCTTCTTCCTGGCAACCTCAAGTAGAAAACCTTCAGCGAGAGTTCACACCACTAAGTTCCTTTCTCAGTGGGTCGTCTTTTCCTCCAGGTTGCCCCGGCGGCGGCATCGGTGGGCTTGTCCGCTCTAGCTGCTTTGCCCAAGAGTCGGGGAGCTAGAGCTTGGATCCCACCCTCCGTCGTAGTTGCTGCTGCGTCAGTCAGCTGGCTTCTTGAAGCCTAAGGGACACTCCTTGAAGTTATAGCGGTTTTTTGGCTGGAGCTAGGTTGCCCTCTCCGAAAAAATTCCTCTTGCCTTCTCTCTGGCCGACTACGTCCCACAAGGTTTTCAGCACAGAGTCTATGCTCTATGTACGGCTATAAACTGTAGGTGCCTTTTATTCGTCTAAAGAATATAATAACTACAGCACGAGTGGCTGCTATTTTCATACATAAGATACGTTTTCTGATACTATTCGTTTGCAAAATTGATTTTTTCTCAGAATTGTTGGCATTCTCAAGTTAACACCAGTTAAATTTAAATGCACTTCTTAAATTTATTATTATTATTGTTTATTAAAACATAAATCAATTTACATCTTAATCTAAAGGATACCAGGGTTATCGGCCAGAATTAAGTTAATTATTTAAGTTTCCAGTTTAAGTTCCTGTAAAAGTTTGTATACGTCGCTGATATTTTGAATTGTGGGTGTTAGTAGAAGAAATTGTTTGTTAAATAATTCATTACAATATTGAGTGACTATTGGGCATCCAAATACAAAATGTTTGGTTGACAAAACAGCATCCAATTAACATAGATGGCAAACAGGGGGGGTTGTCTTTTGTGAGAAGGTGTTTATGCGTCATTTGTGTATGCCCAAGTCTCAGTCTCAAAAAACACCTGTTCATTTTGATTGAAGAATTTGTTGGGTAGGAAGATTAGTCCCCTGTTGGATTGATCATGGGGTAGTGGTGAGTGTATTGGCTCCAAACTCTTCTTTTCCAGTTACCAGTGTGCGTTTAGTTGTTTGGTAAAATCTGTTTCGATTGTGCGGTGATATTTCGAGCAGCGCTGTCTGCTAGTTTATTCCCGTGGATGCTAGAATGACTTGGAATCCAGAGTATGAGTAGATTCGGTGAGTTGCGAATTATGTTGTTCCGAATTTTTGTGATGATTGTGGTGCGATTGTTGATATTTCGGATTGCATTAACCGTAGAGAGACTGTCGGTGCAAATTAAAATTTTTCTTCGAGAGGTTTTTGCAATTTCCGTTGCTTTGCGAATTGCTAGAGCTTCTGGGAGAATATTGAGAAGAAGTCTGGTAGTTTCTCGGCGGAAAGAACGTTGCCATTTGGGGCAACTACTGCAAATCCAGTGCCAATCTCGCTTTTAGATCCGTCTGTGTCTATTATGTCCCACGAGTTATTGCTGTAATTGTTGACAGTTTCTTGAAACAGTTGAATATACGTTTCTTTAGGCGTTGAGTGTTTTTTAATTTGGCCAGCCTTATATTAATGGCGTCAAGTGGAAGCAGCCAGGGCGGGTAGATTTCCTTGGCTGGTGTTTTTGGCTGAGTCTAGCGCGTTTTATGTATTCTTCAGTAGGAATGACTACTATAAATACTACTTACCGTACTCGTTTTGCTAATAATTGTTCACCCAGTCTTCTAGATCTAATCGTTGATTCTATTCCGTCGCTTGTTCTTCAGTTTGATCAACTTTCGTTTGATGTTTCTGACCATGATCTACTCTCCTGTAGGTATGATATGAATTTGTCTAAAACAGTTATCCCAGATACCTTCACGTTCAAAGATTATAACTCTATAGACCCAAATAACCTTCAAATTGCTACCTCCTCTGCCCCTTGGGAGCAATGCCGTTTATGCGTTGATCCAAATGAAAAAGTAAAATTGTTTCAGTCAATTTTAACATTACTATTCGATCAATGCGTACCTACAAAAACAGTTAGAATACAAAACAGAGAATGTCCTTGGTTCACGTCTGAAGTGGTTAGATCTATAAAAAATCGGAATAAAATATATAGTAGATGGAAGCGTAGACCATCCAAAGCTAACTGGTTTGAGTACAAAGCGGTACGTAACTACTCAACTTCCATTGTACGTGCTTCAAAGAAAAATTACTATGCCTCCAAATTAAATACCTCCCTCGCCGCTAAGAAACTTTGGAGTAACAACGACTCTAAATGTGTCCTGGACCCCGATGAACTAAATCTTTATTTCCTTGATAATGATTCCACCACCTGTACTCGTAATACTGATTATAATCGAACTGAAGATCTGCAATCGGTCCCAAGACTGGAGGATTTTATAGTAGCAACAGAAGACGAAATCATCCAATGCATAACAGCTATTAAGTCTGATTCAATAGGGGAAGATGGCATACCAATACGTTTTGTCAAACTTATTCTACCACAAATTGTCTCTCATCTCACCCATGTAATTAACTGGTGCATAACTACATCAACTTTTCTTCAGTTCTGGAAAATTGCAAGAGTTTTACCCATCGAAAAAAAATAATAATAGCAAAACAGGTAACGAAGCATCTATCTCTTAATAATTTGCTGAATGTTCAGCGGTCCGGTTTTAGAGCTAACCACAGCTGTTCCACAGCTATGGTCAACTTACTCGAGGAAATAAGGCAAGACTTCGACAGGGGTTATGTTTCGTTGCTTTGTCTGCTGGACTTCTAGAAGGCTTTTGATAAAGTGAATCATGCAATTTTTGTGTTGGAAGCTTAGAAACAATTTTGGATTCGGTGAAAGTGAAGTGGATGAGAATTTTTTTTCAGGGCGGAATGGAAATGTGGCGCGATGACAAACGAGTTCAAAACAACCATTTTCACTGACGGGTCGAAAATGGACTGCGGAGTAGGGGCGGGAATCTTTTCTGAATCCCTCAATATCTCCAGTTCATTCCGTCTACCCAATTCATGCAGCGTATTCCAGGCGGAAGTTCTTGCTGTACTAGAGGCGTGTCGTCTCCTCAAACATACATCGATACAACTTAACACCATAGCCATTGTTGAACAATGCAAGGAGGAACTTGCCGCACTCGGTCAACGATATAGGATCAGCTTCATCTGGGTGCCAGGTCATAGTAACATTGACGGAAACGAAAGGGCTGATGATTTGGCGCGGCAGGGATCTGCCCTTGATTGCTCCCGTGCGGAGGAGGTTAGGGACACTTAAGGGTAGAATCTCATTTCCTTGCAGATGCTGGTAATAGGAGCAGATGCTGGTAATAGGAGCAGGAGAGTTCTGCGAGGATTGCAGAACTGTGTCATATCCAGGCAGATGTGGCCCAAATATAACTGGCGCAGAACACCAGAGCTATTAAATAGAAACCGGGCAGTTATTGCTAGAGTTCTGGCAATTAGCACTGGCCATTGGCCCATAGGGGTCCACGCAGCCAGACTGGGCATTACTATTAATGCACTTTGTCGTAGCTGTAATATGACCAACGAGCCTGAAACAATCCTTCACTTCCTTTGTAAGTGTCCGGCCCTTAGTGGGGTCAGACACCGTATACTTGGCAGACACCTCTTTGATAATATTAGTGAGTTAGCGGAGACAAGCATCGGGGACAACATCAGTTTCCTCAATGCCAGGGGTGGATTTAAATAATCTTTTCTCTCCTTTCCCACAAGTCCAACGTCAGTTTTTTTTACAACAAATTAGGTCACTTGAGTTGTGGTATTAAAACGGCGCCTCTGGGCTAATTATGTTTCAGCATAGCTTGCTGTCACAACCTCACCTACCTATTTATGCATACATATGTATGTACATAAGTCGATAAAATTTAATATTTGTATTAACTAATATATGAATATAATATATATGTATGAAATACATCTAAAGGGCCAACACCTGGACACTTATTTTATTGCAGATGATCGAGTTGAAAATCTGGATGCACAAATCACGCACTTTTATATTTTGTAACTTTCGTCTACTTTTCATCACAAAGTGCAACGAAATGATTGACTTTTCCCGCCCTTCAGTTACACCTTTTCATATACAACGCATACGCGTTTACAAAACTTCCATTCATGAAAATTTATTCTTTTGCTGCGGTGGTATGGAAATCACACCGTCATGCATCTTCAAGCCCCTTCCCGCATACCCCTTTACACTTCATCACCTCGTTCGTTTCCACCTCACAACACACGATGAGAAAAAGTACTTTTCCCACACGAGCGAACGGAGTGAGGAAAAAGAAAAAGCTTTATTTGTGGTACTTATTCTGTAAGCTCTCTGTCTGCCAGGACAAAAATATGCTTCATTTTTTTATATGGGCGTGCGACATCTGGGTAGTTTATTATCTGTTCTAATAGTATGAGTTACAACTTATCACGGGAGACAAACATTTTTATTGCCATAAGTGTTTTTTTTTTTATTTGTCACTGGCATTTAAGATTACCAGCATTGCACAATACTCTAGTCTGTATGATTGAAATTTTGTATAATCTCCAAGATGGGCAACCGATTTTTTCAATTCTAGACTGGAATACCGTCTAAATGAGTTGGACAGTAACTATTTAATAAGATTACTTATATTAATATTTATATTATAATATAATAATAATATTTCCTTCTTTCTTTTTTATATGAAAAATGCAATTCGAATGTCCAAATTTTGAATGTACATATGTCAATACTTGAAGCGCATGGCAGAACTTGGCCGGAAATCAAAAATTTTCTTAAATGAACAAGCCCGAAATTGAGTTATTAGCCACTAATCGATGTTTTAATCAATTAGTTTTTGATGTATGTACGTATTAAATTATTATACTATTTTTCCATTCCATTAAATCGCAGTTTTCTACAGTGAAAATAAAAAAAACTAACAATGTCATATATTTGCTGATAGCCAAAATCAAATAATCAAATAGATTTCGCATATTTACTTTAAATAGTTATAGAAATTTGTTTAAATACAATACTGAACAAGATGCTGACGTTACTCGTAAGCACCGACGTACATTAAATTTTTATATCAACCTTTTTTTTTACTTTTGAAATTACATATGTATATTCTTCACTTTTTTCCTGACTATATCTTTTAATCTTCCTGGCATGAACTTTATTCTGTTTCTGAGTTGTTGACAAAAGATGAGTAGTTCAACCTACAACGTTAGGCAAGCACGTAGTTATTAAAAGATCCAAAATAAAAATACCAAGTAAATATCTTAAATGGATCTATGTTAAACTAAATCTTATCGGGTGACTGACTATTAAAACAAAGCAAAAAAGATAATAAAACTAATGAAAATATTAGCCTGTTAATTAACTTTATGGTTTTCTAAATTACTGGAGAATCGATCACAATCGTCGCACCTACTATTTATGTATAATATTTCTTCATTGTTGTGGGTCATGGTTGTTTTTTTAATTAGATTTAAAATAATCCCACTCTATCATATGGTATTTTATGAATCGAGACTTGAGACTCACTGCAATTAACAATTTTGTGTCCACTTTTTTTTATTTATGAAAAAAAAAAAGATCAACGTCAATCTCTGCTTCGGTTAACACTTTTGCTGCACATGTAATCTATATCTATGTATGTCAAAGAACTTCTATTTTTTTCATTAAATTGCTGTCAAATTCGTGTATATGTACATTAGCGATCGTGCAGAGGGGGATACTATTAATTGCAAAAGCAAGCGTAACATTTGAGTACTTCTAGTTATTATATAATTAATTTTGAATGGAAAACATATAATGTTTCCAGAAACTAATTGCATTGGACGCAGAATATTTAAATTCTCATTCCAATTTGGAGAAAAATAATACAAAAGAAAGAAATTGCATTAACTACCATCTGATACAATGAAGTAATAGCAAATTGAAAACAATTGATGGTCCCCTCATATGACCGGTAGTGTACGCTTACAATCTTTCATTATTAATATCTTAATCTATATTTTTGTTCATTCTCTTGAGAATACAATTGCTTGTAATATCTTTACCCATGCGATTAATTGGTATGCTTATTTTATTCCGTTTGTAATGTTCACACATTTGATTTGTAACATCAATCATTAGCTAAAAAAATACAAAGTGAAATAAAGCTACACATACATTATTTAATCATTACTGGATGTACTTTTTCTTTGTTACAATGAGAACAAACCGATCACAAACAACATGTAATGTGTCTTTATTCTCTACCGTAAGAAATAGGTTTTTTCTGTTATTTCGTTTTCTTATTCATCAAAAATTTTTTCAATTAATGCCGTAAAGTAGTGTGATTAATTCAATGTGGTAAACGCCCCAGTTTCGGATCTTTTAAGCAAGGGAAAGGGTTTTTCAATAGGGACATAACAATTTTGTATTTTAATACAATCGCACCCTTAAACTTTTTTTTATGATCTGACAATGCCAAAACGTCAGTCAAGATTTACGTTTTTATCATGGTGAAGTTCACGAACGAGCAACGTTTGGAAATTATTAAAAATTACTACCGAAATTCAGCGGCGGTGGTCGCAACTTTAGGAGTGCTTACTTCAATTTTCGGTCGTAATAATCGTCCCACCTGTGCCTTTTTTTTATAAAAAAAAGTTTTTATGATCTGTCAATGTCAAAATGTCAGTCAACGTTTACATTTTTATCATGGTGAAGTTGACGAACGAGCAACGTTTGCAAATTATTAAAAATTACTACTGAAATTCTGCGTCGGTGGTCGCAACTTTAGGAGTGCTTACTCCAATTTTCAGTCGTTCCGGCCGATATGTATGAATAATCGATCGCTGCATGCGAGCTCGCGGTGGTCATATGAACGAGATCGAATTCCGTACTTAACTTTAACATGTATACTACACCTGGAATAAAATTCAGCCCGATATCTTAATTATTCTGCGTTTTATTTAAATACAAAATTGTTATGTCCTTATTGAAAAATTCTTTACATAATTAAATTAGAGTTTTACACATTTACTTTTCAGCTACAAGACTACAGTATTTTATTTCTAAACTAGAAAGATTTTTTTTTATTAAAGATTTTTAATAAATTGAGCTTTTTGCTTAAATGCCTTCCGATTTTATAGTTTGCAAGTGGCAATCTAAACCAAATGTAGTGAACCCATCATCCTATACACCCTTTCGGTTTATACAATTAATAGTAAATACCACAAAAAAGACTTTATTTATGCTTTTGTGATAAAAAAGTGTTACAATGAAATAAATGGCTAAAAAATTAAATCGAATGAATGCAGAGTAAAAGTCATCAGAATTTAAGGCTGGAAATCTAAACTTCGGGACCAATAGTATTTCGCATTATAAACTACAATATGCGTATAAGTAATTGTGGTGAAGTATTATTATTTGTCTGGGGTTATCTTGCTCTTACTCCCTCAGAATATAATTCCTTCAGAATTCCTTAGAGCACCCTCTCTAATCTGGTTTCTCTTAGTCATCTGAGAATGAGAAGTGGGTAGATGGTTGGCATATCCTCATTTGATAGTTGGTACTTGGCCCAAGTATTTCAATCTTTTGTGGGTCAGTGCCCCACAAGACTCCAGAAGATGTTCTGGAGTCTTACTGGAATCATTGCAGAATCTGCAAAGGCCTTCGTTTGTTATACCTAGTTTCCTTAGATGCTCCCTGAGTTTACAGCGCCCCGTTAGAAGGCCTGTTTTAGGATACGAGGGATTCTTGTTAAGGCAGATCCACGCTTCGAATCTCTTCCGGTTGTAGAGTCCCAGAAATTTCTTAGCTTGCCTCAGACCTGGAGTATTAATCCAGGTTCTCACACTGTCTTCTTTCTGCATATTCCTGAATTCTTCGCATATGGTATGATTTCGTATTCCGTAGAATGGTTCAGGTTCAATGAAGGATTCTGCTGCTCCTTGTCTTGCCAAGGAGTCTACTTCTTCGTTGCTCTCTATTCCAGCGTGGTCGGGTATCCAATAGAGGGTTACCCTGTTACTACTACCCAATTCATTAAGTTTGTATGGGCATTCCCACAAAAGTTTTGGTTTAATGGCATGGGAGCCAAGTGCTTTGATAGCTGCTTGACTGTCTGACAATATTGTTATGCCGCAGTTATTGCGTATATTTCCGCTTGAAAGATGCTGGTACTTTTGTCCATAGGTTCTTAGCGCTTTGTTCTTGGCCCAAATACACCCGCCCCTGTTCCTTCTTCAGTTCTCGAGCCGTCTGTATACCATTTTATTGTGTGGTTACTCAGTCCGTATATTATGGATTCATTGCTCCAGTCCTTATTACTCAACTTCGGACGGATTTTTTTTTTTATCAAAGTTAAATTTGTTGATACTATCGTTCCTAGGGATTGCTAGAAGGGGGAGTTTCGTGAGAAGTACATCATATTCTTTCCAACTTATGCAAATCTCCCTCCCGATGCCCTCTTTTGCCATCCTTAGAATCGTCCGCTTTGCTTTTTGTTCAACTACGGAGTTTTTTCCAGGAATACTTCCATGGCTGCAGTTGTACATGTTCTCATTGCCCCAGCAATACAGAGGCAAGCAAGTCTTTGCACTTTAGTGAGTGTCTCCCTCGTTGTGGCTAGACAAGTTCGCTTGGCCCACGGTATCGCTCCATATGTGATAATTGGTCTCACAATGGCTATATACATCCATCTTAGAATGCTCGGGCTAAGTCCCCAAGACTTACCTGCTAGGCTCCTACATATCATGAGAGCACGAGTGGCCTTTTTGGATAACTCTTCTGTGTGCTTTTTCCACGTGAGTTTTCTGTCTAGGTGTAATCCTAGATATTATTTGTTTTACCTTTTTCCTGGCAACCTCAAGTAGAAAACCTTCAGCGAGAGTTCACACCACTAAGTTCCTTTCTCAGTGGGTCGTCTTTTCCTCCAGGTTGCCCCGGCGGCGGCATCGGTGGGCTTGTCCGCTCTAGCTGCTTTGCCCAAGAGTCGGGGAGCTAGAGCTTGGATCCCACCCTCCGTCGTAGTTGCTGCTGCGTCAGTCAGCTGGCTTCTTGAAGCCTAAGGGACACTCCTTGAAGTTATAGCGGTTTTTTGGCTGGAGCTAGGTTGCCCTCTCCGAAAAAATTCCTCTTGCCTTCTCTCTGGCCGACTACGTCCCACTAGGTTTTCAGCACAGAGTCTATGCTCTATGTACGGCTATAAACTGTAGGTGCCTTTTATTCGTCTAAAGAATATAATAACTACAGCACGAGTGGCTGCTATTTTCATACATAAGATACGTTTTCTGATACTATTCGTTTGCAAAATTGATTTTTTCTCAGAATTGTTGGCATTCTCAAGTTAACACCAGTTAAATTTAAATGCACTTCTTAAATTTATTATTATTATTGTTTATTAAAACATAAATCAATTTACATCTTAATCTAAAGGATACCAGGGTTATCGGCCAGAATTAAGTTAATTATTTAAGTTTCCAGTTTAAGTTCCTGTAAAAGTTTGTATACGTCGCTGATATTTTGAATTGTGGGTGTTAGTAGAAGAAATTGTTTGTTAAATAATTCATTACAATATTGAGTGACTATTGGGCATCCAAATACAAAATGTTTGGTTGACAAAACAGCATCCAATTAACATAGATGGCAAACAGGGGGGGTTGTCTTTTGTGAGAAGGTGTTTATGCGTCATTTGTGTATGCCCAAGTCTCAGTCTCAAAAAACACCTGTTCATTTTGATTGAAGAATTTGTTGGGTAGGAAGATTAGTCCCCTGTTGGATTGATCATGGGGTAGTGGTGAGTGTATTGGCTCCAAACTCTTTTCTTTTCCAGTTACCAGTGTGCGTTTAGTTGTTTGGTAAAATCTGTTTCGATTGTGCGGTGATATTTCGAGCAGCGCTGTCTGCTAGTTTATTCCCGTGGATGCTAGAATGACTTGGAATCCAGAGTATGAGTAGATTCGGTGAGTTGCGAATTATGTTGTTCCGAATTTTTGTGATGATTGTGGTGCGATTGTTGATATTTCGGATTGCATTAACCGTAGAGAGACTGTCGGTGCAAATTAAAATTTTTCTTCGAGAGGTTTTTGCAATTTCCGTTGCTTTGCGAATTGCTAGAGCTTCTGGGAGAATATTGAGAAGAAGTCTGGTAGTTTCTCGGCGGAAAGAACGTTGCCATTTGGGGCAACTACTGCAAATCCAGTGCCAATCTCGCTTTTAGATCCGTCTGTGTCTATTATGTCCCACGAGTTATTGCTGTAATTGTTGACAGTTTCTTGAAACAGTTGAATATACGTTTCTTTAGGCGTTGAGTGTTTTTTAATTTGGCCAGCCTTATATTAATGGCGTCAAGTGGAAGCAGCCAGGGCGGGTAGATTTCCTTGGCTGGTGTTTTTGGCTGAGTTTAGCGCGTTTTATGTATTCTTCAGTAGGAATGACTACTATAAATACTACTTACCGTACTCGTTTTGCTAATAATTGTTCACCCAGTCTTCTAGATCTAATCGTTGATTCTATTCCGTCGCTTGTTCTTCTGTTTGATCAACTTTCGTTTGATGTTTCTGACCATGATCTACTCTCCTGTAGGTATGATATGAATTTGTCTAAAACAGTTATCCCAGATACCTTCACGTTCAAAGATTATAACTCTATAGACCTAAATAACCTTCAAATTGCTACTTCCTCTGCCCCTTGGGAGCAATGCCGTTTATGCGTTGATCCAAATGAAAAAGTAAAATTGTTTCAGTCAATTTTAACATTACTATTCGATCAATGCGTACCTACAAAAAAGTTAGAATACAAAACAGAGAATGTCCTTGGTTCACGTCTGAAGTGGTTAGATCTATAAAAAATCGGAATAAAATATATAGTAGATGGAAGCGTAGACCATCCAAAGCTAACTGGTTTGAGTACAAAGCGGTACGTAACTACTCAACTTCCATTGTACGTGCTTCAAAGAAAAATTACTATGCCTCCAAATTAAATACCTCCCTCGCCGCTAAGAAACTTTGGAGTAACAACGACTCTAAATGTGTCCTGGACCCCGATGAACTAAATCTTTATTTCCTTGATAATGATTCCACCACCTGTACTCGTAATACTGATTATAATCGAACTGAAGATCTGCAATCGGTCCCAAGACTGGAGGATTTTATAGTAGCAACAGAAGACGAAATCATCCAATGCATAACGTTTTGTCAAACTTATTCTACCACAAATTGTCTCTCATCTCACCCATGTAATTAACTGGTGCATAACTACATCAACTTTTCTTCAGTTCTGGAAAATTGCAAGAGTTTTACCCATCGAAAAAAAAAAAAAATAGCAAAACAGGTAACGAAGCATCTATCTCTTAATAATTTGCTGAATGTTCAGCGGTCCGGTTTTAGAGCTAACCACAGCTGTTCCACAGCTATGGTCAACTTACTCGAGGAAATAAGGCAAGACTTCGACAGGGGTTATGTTTCGTTGCTTTGTCTGCTGGACTTCTAGAAGGCTTTTGATAAAGTGAATCATGCAATTTTTGTGTTGGAAGCTTAGAAACAATTTTGGATTCGGTGAAAGTGAAGTGGATGAGAATTTTTTTTCAGGGCGGAATGGAAATGTGGCGCGATGACAAACGAGTTCAAAACAACCATTTTCACTGACGGGTCGAAAATGGACTGCGGAGTAGGGGCGGGAATCTTTTCTGAATCCCTCAATATCTCCAGTTCATTCCGTCTACCCAATTCATGCAGCGTATTCCAGGCGGAAGTTCTTGCTGTACTAGAGGCGTGTCGTCTCCTTAAACATACATCGATACAACTTAACACCATAGCCATTGTTGAACAATGCAAGGAGGAACTTGCCGCACTCGGTCAACGATATAGGATCAGCTTCATCTGGGTGCCAGGTCATAGTAACATTGACGGAAACGAAAGGGCTGATGATTTGGCGCGGCAGGGATCTGCCCTTGATTGCTCCCGTGCGGAGGAGGTTAGGGGCACTTAAGGGTAGAATCTCATTTCCTTGCAGATGCTGGTAATAGATTGCGAGGATTGCAGAACTGTGTCATATCCAGGCAGATGTGGCCCAAATATAACTGGCGCAGAACACCAGAGCTATTAAATAGAAACCGGGCAGTTATTGCTAGAGTTCTGGCAATTAGCACTGGCCATTGGCCCATAGGGGTCCACGCAGCCAGACTGGGCATTACTATTAATGCACTTTGTCGTAGCTGCAATATGACCAACGAGCCTGAAACAATCCTTCACTTCCTTTGTAAGTGTCCGGCCCTTAGTAGGGTCAGACACCGTATACTTGGCAGACACCTCTTTGATAATATTAGTGAGTTAGCGGAGACAAGCATCGGGGACAACATCAGTTTCCTCAATGCCAGGGGTGGATTTAAATAATCTTTTCTCTCCTTTCCCACAAGTCCAACGTCAGTTTTTTTTACAACAAATTAGGTCACTTGAGTTGTGGTATTAAAACGGCGCCTCTGGGCTAATTATGTTTCAGCATAGCTTGCTGTCACAACCTCACCTACCTATTTATGCATACATATGTATGTACATAAGTCGATAAAATTTAATATTTGTATTAACTAATATATGAATATAATATATATGTATGAAATACATCTAAAGGGCCAACACCTGGACACTTATTTTATTGCAGATGATCGAGTTGAAAATCTGGATGCACAAATCACGCACTTTTATATTTTGTAACTTTCGTCTACTTTTCATCACAAAGTGCAACGAAATGATTGACTTTTCCCGCCCTTCAGTTACACCTTTTCATATACAACGCATACGCGTTTACAAAACTTCCATTCATGAAAATTTATTCTTTTGCTGCGGTGGTATGGAAATCACACCGTCATGCATCTTCAAGCCCCTTCCCGCATACCCCTTTACACTTCATCACCTCGTTCGTTTCCACCTCACAACACACGATGAGAAAAAGTACTTTTCCCACACGAGCGAACGGAGTGAGGAAAAAGAAAAAGCTTTATTTGTGGTACTTATTCTGTAAGCTCTCTGTCTGCCAGGACAAAAATATGCTTCATTTTTTTATATGGGCGTGCGACATCTGGGTAGTTTATTATCTGTTCTAATAGTATGAGTTACAACTTATCACGGGAGACAAACATTTTTATTGCCATAAGTGTTTTTTTTTTTATTTGTCACTGGCATTTAAGATTACCAGCATTGCACAATACTCTAGTCTGTATGATTGAAATTTTGTATAATCTCCAAGATGGGCAACCGATTTTTTCAATTCTAGACTGGAATACCGTCTAAATGAGTTGGACAGTAACTATTTAATAAGATTACTTATATTAATATTTATATTATAATATAATAATAATATTTCCTTCTTTCTTTTTTATATGAAAAATGCAATTCGAATGTCCAAATTTTGAATGTACATATGTCAATACTTGAATCGCATGGCAGAACTTGGCCGGAAATCAAAAATTTTCTTAAATGAACAAGCCCGAAATTGAGTTATTAGCCACTAATCGATGTTTTAATCAATTAGTTTTTGATGTATGTACGTATTAAATTATTATACTATTTTTCCATTCCATTAAATCGCAGTTTTCTACAGTGAAAATAAAAAAAACTAACAATGTCATATATTTGCTGATAGCCAAAATCAAATAATCAAATAGATTTCGCATATTTACTTTAAATAGTTATAGAAATTTGTTTAAATACAATACTGAACAAGATGCTGACGTTACTCGTAAGCACCGACGTACATTAAATTTTTATATCAACCTTTTTTTTTACTTTTGAAATTACATATGTATATTCTTCACTTTTTTCCTGACTATATCTTTTAATCTTCCTGGCATGAACTTTATTCTGTTTCTGAGTTGTTGACAAAAGATGAGTAGTTCAACCTACAACGTTAGGCAAGCACGTAGTTATTAAAAGATCCAAAATAAAAATACCAAGTAAATATCTTAAATGGATCTATGTTAAACTAAATCTTATCGGGTGACTGACTATTAAAACAAAGCAAAAAAGATAATAAAACTAATGAAAATATTAGCCTGTTAATTAACTTTATGGTTTTCTAAATTACTGGAGAATCGATCACAATCGTCGCACCTACTATTTATGTATAATATTTCTTCATTGTTGTGGGTCATGGTTGTTTTTTTAATTAGATTTAAAATAATCCCACTCTATCATATGGTATTTTATGAATCGAGACTTGAGACTCACTGCAATTAACAATTTTGTGTCCACTTTTTTTTTATTTATGAAAAAAAAAAGATCAACGTCAATCTCTGCTTCGGTTAACACTTTTGCTGCACATGTAATCTATATCTATGTATGTCAAAGAACTTCTATTTTTTTCATTAAATTGCTGTCAAATTCGTGTATATGTACATTAGCGATCGTGCAGAGGGGGATACTATTAATTGCAAAAGCAAGCGTAACATTTGAGTACTTCTAGTTATTATATAATTAATTTTGAATGGAAAACATATAATGTTTCCAGAAACTAATTGCATTGGACGCAGAATATTTAAATTCTCATTCCAATTTGGAGAAAAATAATACAAAAGAAAGAAATTGCATTAACTACCATCTGATACAATGAAGTAATAGCAAATTGAAAACAATTGATGGTCCCCTCATATGACCGGTAGTGTACGCTTACAATCTTTCATTATTAATATCTTAATCTATATTTTTGTTCATTCTCTTGAGAATACAATTGCTTGTAATATCTTTACCCATGCGATTAATTGGTATGCTTATTTTATTCCGTTTGTAATGTTCACACATTTGATTTGTAACATCAATCATTAGCTAAAAAAATACAAAGTGAAATAAAGCTACACATACATTATTTAATCATTACTGGATGTACTTTTTCTTTGTTACAATGAGAACAAACCGATCACAAACAACATGTAATGTGTCTTTATTCTCTACCGTAAGAAATAGGTTTTTTCTGTTATTTCGTTTTCTTATTCATCAAAAATTTTTTCAATTAATGCCGTAAAGTAGTGTGATTAATTCAATGTGGTAAACGCCCCAGTTTCGGATCTTTTAAGCAAGGGAAAGGGTTTTTCAATAGGGACATAACAATTTTGTATTTTAATACAATCGCACCCTTAAACTTTTTTTTATGATCTGACAATGCCAAAACGTCAGTCAAGATTTACGTTTTTATCATGGTGAAGTTCACGAACGAGCAACGTTTGGAAATTATTAAAAATTACTACCGAAATTCAGCGGCGGTGGTCGCAACTTTAGGAGTGCTTACTTCAATTTTCGGTCGTAATAATCGTCCCACCTGTGCCTTTTTTTTATAAAAAAAAGTTTTTATGATCTGTCAATGTCAAAATGTCAGTCAACGTTTACATTTTTATCATGGTGAAGTTGACGAACGAGCAACGTTTGCAAATTATTAAAAATTACTACTGAAATTCTGCGTCGGTGGTCGCAACTTTAGGAGTGCTTACTCCAATTTTCAGTCGTTCCGGCCGATATGTATGAATAATCGATCGCTGCATGCGAGCTCGCGGTGGTCATATGAACGAGATCGAATTCCGTACTTAACTTTAACATGTATACTACACCTGGAATAAAATTCAGCCCGATATCTTAATTATTCTGCGTTTTATTTAAATACAAAATTGTTATGTCCTTATTGAAAAATTCTTTACATAATTAAATTAGAGTTTTACACATTTACTTTTCAGCTACAAGACTACAGTATTTTATTTCTAAACTAGAAAGATTTTTTTTTATTAAAGATTTTTAATAAATTGAGCTTTTTGCTTAAATGCCTTCCGATTTTATAGTTTGCAAGTGGCAATCTAAACCAAATGTAGTGAACCCATCATCCTATACACCCTTTCGGTTTATACAATTAATAGTAAATACCACAAAAAAGACTTTATTTATGCTTTTGTGATAAAAAAGTGTTACAATGAAATAAATGGCTAAAAAATTAAATCGAATGAATGCAGAGTAAAAGTCATCAGAATTTAAGGCTGGAAATCTAAACTTCGGGACCAATAGTATTTCGCATTATAAACTACAATATGCGTATAAGTAATTGTGGTGAAGTATTATTATTTGTCTGGGGTTATCTTGCTCTTACTCCCTCAGAATATAATTCCTTCAGAATTCCTTAGAGCACCCTCTCTAATCTGGTTTCTCTTAGTCATCTGAGAATGAGAAGTGGGTAGATGGTTGGCATATCCTCATTTGATAGTTGGTACTTGGCCCAAGTATTTCAATCTTTTGTGGGTCAGTGCCCCACAAGACTCCAGAAGATGTTCTGGAGTCTTACTGGAATCATTGCAGAATCTGCAAAGGCCTTCGTTTGTTATACCTAGTTTCCTTAGATGCTCCCTGAGTTTACAGCGCCCCGTTAGAAGGCCTGTTTTAGGATACGAGGGATTCTTGTTAAGGCAGATCCACGCTTCGAATCTCTTCCGGTTGTAGAGTCCCAGAAATTTCTTAGCTTGCCTCAGACCTGGAGTATTAATCCAGGTTCTCACACTGTCTTCTTTCTGCATATTCCTGAATTCTTCGCATATTGTATGATTTCGTATTCCGTAGAATGGTTCAGGTTCAATGAAGGATTCTGCTGCTCCTTGTCTTGCCAAGGAGTCTACTTCTTCGTTGCTCTCTATTCCAGCGTGGTCGGGTATCCAATAGAGGGTTACCCTGTTACTACTACCCAATTCATTAAGTTTGTATGGGCATTCCCACAAAAGTTTTGGTTTAATGGCATGGGAGCCAAGTGCTTTGATAGCTGCTTGACTGTCTGACAATATTGTTATGCCGCAGTTATTGCGTATATTTCCGCTTGAAAGATGCTGGTACTTTTGTCCATAGGTTCTTAGTGCTTTGTTCTTGGCCCAAATACACCCGCCCCTGTTCCTTCTTCAGTTCTCGAGCCGTCTGTACACCATTTTATTGTGTGGTTACTCAGTCCGTATATTATGGATTCATTGCTCCAGTCCTTATTACTCAACTTCGGACGGATTTTTTTTTTTATCAAAGTTAAATTTGTTGATACTATCGTTCCTATGGATTGCTAGAAGGGGGAGTTTCGTGAGAAGTACATCATATTCTTTCCAACTTATGCAAATCTCCCTCCCGATGCCCTCTTTTGCCATCCTTAGAATCGTCCGCTTTGCTTTTTGTTCAACTACGGAGTTTTTTCCAGGAATACTTCCATGGCTGCAGTTGTACATGTTCTCATTGCCCCAGCAATACAGAGGCAAGCAAGTCTTTGCACTTTAGTGAGTGTCTCCCTCGTTCTGGCTAGACAAGTTCGCTTGGCCCACGGTATCGCTCCATATGTGATAATTGGTCTCACAATGGCGATATACATCCATCTTAGAATGCTCGGGCTAAGTCCCCAAGACTTACCTGCTAGGCTCCTACATATCATGAGAGCACGAGTGGCCTTTTTGGATAACTCTTCTGTGTGCTTTTTCCACGTGAGTTTTCTGTCTATGTGTAATCCTAGATATTATTTGTTTTACCTTTTTCCTGGCAACCTCAAGTAGAAAACCTTCAGCGAGAGTTCACACCACTAAGTTCCTTTCTCAGTGGGTCGTCTTTTCCTCCAGGTTGCCCCGGCCGCGGCATCGGTGGGCTTGTCCGCTCTAGCTGCTTTGCCCAAGAGTCGGGGAGCTAGAGCTTGGATCCCACCCTCCGTCGTAGTTGCTGCTGCGTCAGTCAGCTGGCTTCTTGAAGCCTAAGGGACACTCCTTGAAGTTATAGCGGTTTTTTGGCTGGAGCTAGGTTGCCCTCTCCGAAAAAATTCCTCTTGCCTTCTCTCTGGCCGACTACGTCCTACAAGGTTTTCAGCACAGAGTCTATGCTCTATGTACGGCTATAAACTGTAGGTGCCTTTTATTCGTCTAAAGAATATAATAACTACAGCACGAGTGGCTGCTATTTTCATACATAAGATACGTTTTCTGATACTATTCGTTTGCAAAATTGATTTTTTCTCAGAATTGTTGGCATTCTCAAGTTAACACCAGTTAAATTTAAATGCACTTCTTAAATTTATTATTATTATTGTTTATTAAAACATAAATCAATTTACATCTTAATCTAAAGGATACCAGGGTTATCGGCCAGAATTAAGTTAATTATTTAAGTTTCCAGTTTAAGTTCCTGTAAAAGTTTGTATACGTCGCTGATATTTTGAATTGTGGGTGTTAGTAGAAGAAATTGTTTGTTAAATAATTCATTACAATATTGAGTGACTATTGGGCATCCAAATACAAAATGTTTGGTTGACAAAACAGCATCCAATTAACATAGATGGCAAACAGGGGGGGTTGTCTTTTGTGAGAAGGTGTTTATGCGTCATTTGTGTATGCCCAAGTCTGAGTCTCAAAAAACACCTGTTCATTTTGATTGAAGAATTTGTTGGGTAGGAAGATTAGTCCCCTGTTGGATTGATCATGGGGTAGTGGTGAGTGTATTGGCTCCAAACTCTTTTCTTTTCCAGTTACCAGTGTGCGTTTAGTTGTTTGGTAAAATCTGTTTCGATTGTGCGGTGATATTTCGAGCAGCGCTGTCTGCTAGTTTATTCCCGTGGATGCTAGAATGACTTGGAATCCAGAGTATGAGTAGATTCGGTGAGTTGCGAATTATGTTGTTCCGAATTTTTGTGATGATTGTGGTGCGATTGTTGATATTTCGGATTGCATTAACCGTAGAGAGACTGTCGGTGCAAATTAAAATTTTTCTTCGAGAGGTTTTTGCAATTTCCGTTGCTTTGCGAATTGCTAGAGCTTCTGGGAGAATATTGAGAAGAAGTCTGGTAGTTTCTCGGCGGAAAGAACGTTGCCATTTGGGGCAACTACTGCAAATCCAGTGCCAATCTCGCTTTTAGATCCGTCTGTGTCTATTATGTCCCACGAGTTATTGCTGTAATTGTTGACAGTTTCTTGAAACAGTTGAATATACGTTTCTTTAGGCGTTGAGTGTCTTTTAATTTGGCCAGCCTTATATTAATGGCGTCAAGTGGAAGCAGCCAGGGCGGGTAGATTTCCTTGGCTGGTGTTTTTGGCTGAGTCTAGCGCGTTTTATGTATTCTTCAGTAGGAATGACTACTATAAATACTACTTACCGTACTCGTTTTGCTAATAATTGTTCACCCAGTCTTCTAGATCTAATCGTTGATTCAATTCCGTCGCTTGTTCTTCTGTTTGATCAACTTTCGTTTGATGTTTCTGACCATGATCTACTCTCCTGTAGGTATGATATGAATTTGTCTAAAACAGTTATCCCAGATACCTTCACGTTCAAAGATTATAACTCTATAGACCTAAATAACCTTCAAATTGCTACTTCCTCTGCCCCTTGGGAGCAATGCCGTTTATGCGTTGATCCAAATGAAAAAGTAAAATTGTTTCAGTCAATTTTAACATTACTATTCGATCAATGCGTACCTACAAAAACAGTTAGAATACAAAACAGAGAATGTCCTTGGTTCACGTCTGAAGTGGTTAGATCTATAAAAAATCGGAATAAAATATATAGTAGATGGAAGCGTAGACCATCCAAAGCTAACTGGTTTGAGTACAAAGCGGTACGTAACTACTCAACTTCCATTGTACGTGCTTCAAAGAAAAATTACTATGCCTCCAAATTAAATACCTCCCTCGCCGCTAAGAAACTTTGGAGTAACAACGACTCTAAATGTGTCCTGGACCCCGATGAACTAAATCTTTATTTCCTTGATAATGATTCCACCACCTGTACTCGTAATACTGATTATAATCGAACTGAAGATCTGCAATCGGTCCCAAGACTGGAGTATTTTATAGTAGCAACAGAAGACGAAATCATCCAATGCATAACAGCTATTAAGTCTGATTCAATAGGGGAAGATGGCATACCAATACGTTTTGTCAAACTTATTCTACCACAAATTGTCTCTCATCTCACCCATGTAATTAACTGGTGCATAACTACATCAACTTTTCTTCAGTTCTGGAAAATTGCAAGAGTTTTACCCATCGAAAAAAAATAATAATAGCAAAACAGGTAACGAAGCATCTATCTCTTAATAATTTGCTGAATGTTCAGCGGTCCGGTTTTAGAGCTAACCACAGCTGTTCCACAGCTATGGTCAACTTACTCGAGGAAATAAGGCAAGACTTCGACAGGGGTTATGTTTCGTTGCTTTGTCTGCTGGACTTCTAGAAGGCTTTTGATAAAGTGAATCATGCAATTTTTGTGTTGGAAGCTTAGAAACAATTTTGGATTCGGTGAAAGTGAAGTGGATGAGAATTTTTTTTCAGGGCGGAATGGAAATGTGGCGCGATGACAAACGAGTTCAAAACAACCATTTTCACTGACGGGTCGAAAATGGACTGCGGAGTAGGGGCGGGAATCTTTTCTGAATCCCTCAATATCTCCAGTTCATTCCGTCTACCCAATTCATGCAGCGTATTCCAGGCGGAAGTTCTTGCTGTACTAGAGGCGTGTCGTCTCCTTAAACATACATCGATACAACTTAACACCATAGCCATTGTTGAACAATGCAAGGAGGAACTTGCCGCACTCGGTCAACGATATAGGATCAGCTTCATCTGGGTGCCAGGTCATAGTAACATTGACGGAAACGAAAGGGCTGATGATTTGGCGCGGCAGGGATCTGCCCTTGATTGCTCCCGTGCGGAGGAGGTTAGGGGCACTTAAGGGTAGAATCTCATTTCCTTGCAGATGCTGGTAATAGATTGCGAGGATTGCAGAACTGTGTCATATCCAGGCAGATGTGGCCCAAATATAACTGGCGCAGAACACCAGAGCTATTAAATAGAAACCGGGCAGTTATTGCTAGAGTTCTGGCAATTAGCACTGGCCATTGGCCCATAGGGGTCCACGCAGCCAGACTGGGCAGTACTATTAATGCACTTTGTCGTAGCTGCAATATGACCAACGAGCCTGAAACAATCCTTCACTTCCTTTGTAAGTGTCCGGCCCTTAGTAGGGTCAGACACCGTATACTTGGCAGACACCTCTTTGATAATATTAGTGAGTTAGCGGAGACAAGCATCGGGGACAACATCAGTTTCCTCAATGCCAGGGGTGGATTTAAATAATCTTTTCTCTCCTTTCCCACAAGTCCAACGTCAGTTTTTTTTACAACAAATTAGGTCACTTGAGTTGTGGTATTAAAACGGCGCCTCTGGGCTAATTATGTTTCAGCATAGCTTGCTGTCACAACCTCACCTACCTATTTATGCATACATATGTATGTACATAAGTCGATAAAATTTAATATTTGTATTAACTAATATATGAATATAATATATATGTATGAAATACATCTAAAGGGCCAACACCTGGACACTTATTTTATTGCAGATGATCGAGTTGAAAATCTGGATGCACAAATCACGCACTTTTATATTTTGTAACTTTCGTCTACTTTTCATCACAAAGTGCAACGAAATGATTGACTTTTCCCGCCCTTCAGTTACACCTTTTCATATACAACGCATACGCGTTTACAAAACTTCCATTCATGAAAATTTATTCTTTTGCTGCGGTGGTATGGAAATCACACCGTCATGCATCTTCAAGCCCCTTCCCGCATACCCCTTTACACTTCATCACCTCGTTCGTTTCCACCTCACAACACACGATGAGAAAAAGTACTTTTCCCACACGAGCGAACGGAGTGAGGAAAAAGAAAAAGCTTTATTTGTGGTACTTATTCTGTAAGCTCTCTGTCTGCCAGGACAAAAATATGCTTCATTTTTTTATATGGGCGTGCGACATCTGGGTAGTTTATTATCTGTTCTAATAGTATGAGTTACAACTTATCACGGGAGACAAACATTTTTATTGCCATAAGTGTTTTTTTTTTTTATTTGTCACTGGCATTTAAGATTACCAGCATTGCACAATACTCTAGTCTGTATGATTTTGTATAATCTCCAAGATGGGCAACCGATTTTTTCAATTCTAGACTGGAATATCGTCTAAATGAGTTGGACAGTAACTATTTAATAAGATTACTTATATTAATATTTATATTATAATATAATAATAATATTTCCTTCTTTCTTTTTTATATGAAAAATGCAATTCGAATGTCCAAATTTTGAATGTACATATGTCAATACTTGAATCGCATGGCAGAACTTGGCCGGAAATCAAAAATTTTCTTAAATGAACAAGCCCGAAATTGAGTTATTAGCCACTAATCGATGTTTTAATCAATTAGTTTTTGATGTATGTACGTATTAAATTATTATACTATTTTTCCATTCCATTAAATCGCAGTTTTCTACAGTGAAAATAAAAAAAACTAACAATGTCATATATTTGCTGATAGCCAAAATCAAATAATCAAATAGATTTCGCATATTTACTTTAAATAGTTATAGAAATTTGTTTAAATACAATACTGAACAAGATGCTGACGTTACTCGTAAGCACCGACGTACATTAAATTTTTATATCAACCTTTTTTTTTACTTTTGAAATTACATATGTATATTCTTCACTTTTTTCCTGACTATATCTTTTAATCTTCCTGGCATGAACTTTATTCTGTTTCTGAGTTGTTGACAAAAGATGAGTAGTTCAACCTACAACGTTAGGCAAGCACGTAGTTATTAAAAGATCCAAAATAAAAATACCAAGTAAATATCTTAAATGGATCTATGTTAAACTAAATCTTATCGGGTGACTGACTATTAAAACAAAGCAAAAAAGATAATAAAACTAATGAAAATATTAGCCTGTTAATTAACTTTATGGTTTTCTAAATTACTGGAGAATCGATCATAATCGTCGCACCTACTATTTATGTATAATATTTCTTCATTGTTGTGGGTCATGGTTGTTTTTTTAATTAGATTTAAAATAATCCCACTCTATCATATGGTATTTTATGAACCGAGACTTGAGACTCACTGCAATTAACAATTTTGTGTCCACTTTTTTTTATTTATGAAAAAAAAAAGATCAACGTCAATCTCTGCTTCGGTTAACACTTTTGCTGCACATGTAATCTATATCTATGTATGTCAAAGAACTTCTATTTTTTTCATTAAATTGCTGTCAAATTCGTGTATATGTACATTAGCGATCGTGCAGAGGGGGATACTATTAATTGCAAAAGCAAGCGTAACATTTGAGTACTTCTAGTTATTATATAATTAATTTTGAATGGAAAACATATAATGTTTCCAGAAACTAATTGCATTGGACGCAGAATATTTAAATTCTCATTCCAATTTGGAGAAAAATAATACAAAAGAAAGAAATTGCATTAACTACCATCTGATACAATGAAGTAATAGCAAATTGAAAACAATTGATGGTCCCCTCATATGACCGGTAGTGTACGCTTACAATCTTTCATTATTAATATCTTAATCTATATTTTTGTTCATTCTCTTGAGAATACAATTGCTTGTAATATCTTTACCCATGCGATTAATTGGTATGCTTATTTTATTCCGTTTGTAATGTTCACACATTTGATTTGTAACATCAATCATTAGCTAAAAAAATACAAAGTGAAATAAAGCTACACATACATTATTTAATCATTACTGGATGTACTTTTTCTTTGTTACAATGAGAACAAACCGATCACAAACAACATGTAATGTGTCTTTATTCTCTACCGTAAGAAATAGGTTTTTTCTGTTATTTCGTTTTCTTATTCATCAAAAATTTTTTCAATTAATGCCGTAAAGTAGTGTGATTAATTCAATGTGGTAAACGCCCCAGTTTCGGATCTTTTAAGCAAGGGAAAGGGTTTTTCAATAGGGACATAACAATTTTGTATTTTAATACAATCGCACCCTTAAACTTTTTTTTATGATCTGACAATGCCAAAACGTCAGTCAAGATTTACATTTTTATCATGGTGAAGTTCACGAACGAGCAACGTTTGGAAATTATTAAAAATTACTACCGAAATTCAGCGGCGGTGGTCGCAACTTTAGGAGTGCTTACTCCAATTTTCGGTCGTAATAATCGTCCCACCTGTGCCTTTTTTTTATAAAAAAAAGTTTTTATGATCTGTCAATGTCAAAATGTCAGTCAACGTTTACATTTTTATCATGGTGAAGTTGACGAACGAGCAACGTTTGCAAATTATTAAAAATTACTACTGAAATTCTGCGTCGGTGGTCGCAACTTTAGGAGTGCTTACTCCAATTTTCAGTCGTTCCGGCCGATATGTATGAATAATCGATCGCTGCATGCGAGCTCGCGGTGGTCATATGAACGAGATCGAATTCCGTACTTAACTTTAACATGTATACTACACCTGGAATAAAATTCAGCCCGATATCTTAATTATTCTGCGTTTTATTTAAATACAAAATTGTTATGTCCTTATTGAAAAATTCTTTACATAATTAAATTAGAGTTTTACACATTTACTTTTCAGCTACAAGACTACAGTATTTTATTTCTAAACTAGAAAGATTTTTTTTTATTAAAGATTTTTAATAAATTGAGCTTTTTGCTTAAATGCCTTCCGATTTTATAGTTTGCAAGTGGCAATCTAAACCAACCGGTTTATACAATTAATAGTAAATACCACAAAAAAGACTTTATTTATGCTTTTGTGATAAAAAAGTGTTACAATGAAATAAATAGCTAAAAAATTAAATCGAATGAATGCAGAGTAAAAGTCATCAGAATTTAAGGCTGGAAATCTAAACTTCGGGACCAATAGTATTTCGCATTATAAACTACAATATGCGTATAAGTAATTGTGGTGAAGTATTATTATTTGTCTGGGGTTATCTTGCTCTTACTACCTCAGAATATAATTCCTTCAGAATTCCTTAGAGCACCCTCTCTAATCTGGTTTCTCTTAGTCATCTGAGAATGAGAAGTGGGTAGATGGTTGGCATATCCTCATTTGATAGTTGGTACTTGGCCCAAGTATTTCAATCTTTTGTGGGTCAGTGCCCCACAAGACTCCAGAAGATGTTCTGGAGTCTTACTGGAATCATTGCAGAATCTGCAAAGGCCTTCGTTTGTTATACCTAGTTTCCTTAGATGCTCCCTGAGTTTACAGCGCCCCGTTAGAAGGCCTGTTTTAGGATACGAGGGATTCTTGTTAAGGCAGATCCACGCTTCGAATCTCTTCCGGTTGTAGAGTCCCAGAAATTTCTTAGCTTGCCTCAGACCTGGAGTATTAATCCAGGTTCTCACACTGTCTTCTTTCTGCATATTCCTGAATTCTTCGCATATGGTATGATTTCGTATTCCGTAGAATGGTTCAGGTTCAATGAAGGATTCTGCTGCTCCTTGTCTTGCCAAGGAGTCTACTTCTTCGTTGCTCTCTATTCCAGCGTGGTCGGGTATCCAATAGAGGGTTACCCTGTTACTACTACCCAATTCATTAAGTTTGTATGGGCATTCCCACAAAAGTTTTGGTTTAATGGCATGGGAGCCAAGTGCTTTGATAGCTGCTTGACTGTCTGACAATATTGTTATGCCGCAGTTATTGCGTATATTTCCGCTTGAAAGATGCTGGTACTTTTGTCCATAGGTTCTTAGCGCTTTGTTCTTGGCCCAAATACACCCGCCCCTGTTCCTTCTTCAGTTCTCGAGCCGTCTGTATACCATTTTATTGTGTGGTTACTCAGTCCGTATATTATGGATTCATTGCTCCAGTCCTTATTACTCAACTTCGGACGGATTTTTTTTTTTATCAAAGTTAAATTTGTTGATACTATCGTTCCTAGGGATTGCTAGAAGGGGGAGTTTCGTGAGAAGTACATCATATTCTTTCCAACTTATGCAAATCTCCCTCCCGATGCCCTCTTTTGCCATCCTTAGAATCGTCCGCTTTGCTTTTTGTTCAACTACGGAGTTTTTTCCAGGAATACTTCCATGGCTGCAGTTGTACATGTTCTCATTGCCCCAGCAATACAGAGGCAAGCAAGTCTTTGCACTTTAGTGAGTGTCTCCCTCGTTGTGGCTAGACAAGTTCGCTTGGCCCACGGTATCGCTCCATATGTGATAATTGGTCTCACAATGGCGATATACATCCATCCATCTTAGAATGCTCGGGCTAAGTCCCCAAGACTTACCTGCTAGGCTCCTACATATCATGAGAGCACGAGTGGCCTTTTTGGATAACTCTTCTGTGTGCTTTTTCCACGTGAGTTTTCTGTCTAGGTGTAATCCTAGATATTATTTGTTTTACCTTTTTCCTGGCAACCTCAAGTAGAAAACCTTCAGCGAGAGTTCACACCACTAAGTTCCTTTCTCAGTGGGTCGTCTTTTCCTCCAGGTTGCCCCGGCGGCGGCATCGGTGGGCTTGTCCGCTCTAGCTGCTTTGCCCAAGAGTCGGGGAGCTAGAGCTTGGATCCCACCCTCCGTCGTAGTTGCTGCTGCGTCAGTCAGCTGGCTTCTTGAAGCCTAAGGGACACTCCTTGAAGTTATAGCGGTTTTTTGGCTGGAGCTAGGTTGCCCTCTCCGAAAAAATTCCTCTTGCCTTCTCTCTGGCCGACTACGTCCCACAAGGTTTTCAGCACAGAGTCTATGCTCTATGTACGGCTATAAACTGTAGGTGCCTTTTATTCGTCTAAAGAATATAATAACTACAGCACGAGTGGCTGCTATTTTCATACATAAGATACGTTTTCTGATACTATTCGTTTGCAAAATTGATTTTTTCTCAGAATTGTTGGCATTCTCAAGTTAACACCAGTTAAATTTAAATGCACTTCTTAAATTTATTATTATTATTGTTTATTAAAACATAAATCAATTTACATCTTAATCTAAAGGATACCAGGGTTATCGGCCAGAATTAAGTTAATTATTTAAGTTTCCAGTTTAAGTTCCTGTAAAAGTTTGTATACGTCGCTGATATTTTGAATTGTGGGTGTTAGTAGAAGAAATTGTTTGTTAAATAATTCATTACAATATTGAGTGACTATTGGGCATCCAAATACAAAATGTTTGGTTGACAAAACAGCATCCAATTAACATAGATGGCAAACAGGGGGGGTTGTCTTTTGTGAGAAGGTGTTTATGCGTCATTTGTGTATGCCCAAGTCTCAGTCTCAAAAAACACCTGTTCATTTTGATTGAAGAATTTGTTGGGTAGGAAGATTAGTCCCCTGTTGGATTGATCATGGGGTAGTGGTGAGTGTATTGGCTCCAAACTCTTTTCTTTTCCAGTTACCAGTGTGCGTTTAGTTGTTTGGTAAAATCTGTTTCGATTGTGCGGTGATATTTCGAGCAGCGCTGTCTGCTAGTTTATTCCCGTGGATGCTAGAATGACTTGGAATCCAGAGTATGAGTAGATTCGGTGAGTTGCGAATTATGTTGTTCCGAATTTTTGTGATGATTGTGGTGCGATTGTTGATATTTCGGATTGCATTAACCGTAGAGAGACTGTCGGTGCAAATTAAAATTTTTCTTCGAGAGGTTTTTGCAATTTCCGTTGCTTTGCGAATTGCTAGAGCTTCTGGGAGAATATTGAGAAGAAGTCTGGTAGTTTCTCGGCGGAAAGAACGTTGCCATTTGGGGCAACTACTGCAAATCCAGTGCCAATCTCGCTTTTAGATCCGTCTGTGTCTATTATGTCCCACGAGTTATTGCTGTAATTGTTGACAGTTTCTTGAAACAGTTGAATATACGTTTCTTTAGGCGTTGAGTGTTTTTTAATTTGGCCAGCCTTATATTAATGGCGTCAAGTGGAAGCAGCCAGGGCGGGTAGATTTCCTTGGCTGGTGTTTTTGGCTGAGTTTAGCGCGTTTTATGTATTCTTCAGTAGGAATGACTACTATAAATACTACTTACCGTACTCGTTTTGCTAATAATTGTTCACCCAGTCTTCTAGATCTAATCGTTGATTCTATTCCGTCGCTTGTTCTTCTGTTTGATCAACTTTCGTTTGATGTTTCTGACCATGATCTACTCTCCTGTAGGTATGATATGAATTTGTCTAAAACAGTTATCCCAGATACCTTCACGTTCAAAGATTATAACTCTATAGACCTAAATAACCTTCAAATTGCTACTTCCTCTGCCCCTTGGGAGCAATGCCGTTTATGCGTTGATCCAAATGAAAAAGTAAAATTGTTTCAGTCAATTTTAACATTACTATTCGATCAATGCGTACCTACAAAAACAGTTAGAATACAAAACAGAGAATGTCCTTGGTTCACGTCTGAAGTGGTTAGATCTATAAAAAATCGGAATAAAATATATAGTAGATGGAAGCGTAGACCATCCAAAGCTAACTGGTTTGAGTACAAAGCGGTACGTAACTACTCAACTTCCATTGTACGTGCTTCAAAGAAAAATTACTATGCCTCCAAATTAAATACCTCCCTCGCCGCTAAGAAACTTTGGAGTAACAACGACTCTAAATGTGTCCTGGACCCCGATGAACTAAATCTTTATTTCCTTGATAATGATTCCACCACCTGTACTCGTAATACTGATTATAATCGAACTGAAGATCTACAATCGGTCCCAAGACTGGAGGATTTTATAGTAGCAACAGAAGACGAAATCATCCAATGCATAACAGCTATTAAGTCTGATTCAATAGGGGAAGATGGCATACCAATACGTTTTGTCAAACTTATTCTACCACAAATTGTCTCTCATCTCACCCATGTAATTAACTGGTGCATAACTACATCAACTTTTCTTCAGTTCTGGAAAATTGCAAGAGTTTTACCCATCGAAAAAAAATAATAATAGCAAAACAGGTAACGAAGCATCTATCTCTTAATAATTTGCTGAATGTTCAGCGGTCCGGTTTTAGAGCTAACCACAGCTGTTCCACAGCTATGGTCAACTTACTCGAGGAAATAAGGCAAGACTTCGACAGGGGTTATGTTTCGTTGCTTTGTCTGCTGGACTTCTAGAAGGCTTTTGATAAAGTGAATCATGCAATTTTTGTGTTGGAAGCTTAGAAACAATTTTGGATTCGGTGAAAGTGAAGTGGATGAGAATTTTTTTTCAGGGCGGAATGGAAATGTGGCGCGATGACAAACGAGTTCAAAACAACCATTTTCACTGACGGGTCGAAAATGGACTGCGGAGTAGGGGCGGGAATCTTTTCTGAATCCCTCAATATCTCCAGTTCATTCCGTCTACCCAATTCATGCAGCGTATTCCAGGCGGAAGTTCTTGCTGTACTAGAGGCGTGTCGTCTCCTTAAACATACATCGATACAACTTAACACCATAGCCATTGTTGAACAATGCAAGGAGGAACTTGCCGCACTCGGTCAACGATATAGGATCAGCTTCATCTGGGTGCCAGGTCATAGTAACATTGACGGAAACGAAAGGGCTGATGATTTGGCGCGGCAGGGATCTGCCCTTGATTGCTCCCGTGCGGAGGAGGTTAGGGGCACTTAAGGGTAGAATCTCATTTCCTTGCAGATGCTGGTAATAGATTGCGAGGATTGCAGAACTGTGTCATATCCAGGCAGATGTGGCCCAAATATAACTGGCGCAGAACACCAGAGCTATTAAATAGAAACCGGGCAGTTATTGCTAGAGTTCTGGCAATTAGCACTGGCCATTGGCCCATAGGGGTCCACGCAGCCAGACTGGGCATTACTATTAATGCACTTTGTCGTAGCTGCAATATGACCAACGAGCCTGAAACAATCCTTCACTTCCTTTGTAAGTGTCCGGCCCTTAGTAGGGTCAGACACCGTATACTTGGCAGACACCTCTTTGATAATATTAGTGAGTTAGCGGAGACAAGCATCGGGGACAACATCAGTTTCCTCAATGCCAGGGGTGGATTTAAATAATCTTTTCTCTCCTTTCCCACAAGTCCAACGTCAGTTTTTTTTACAACAAATTAGGTCACTTGAGTTGTGGTATTAAAACGGCGCCTCTGGGCTAATTATGTTTCAGCATAGCTTGCTGTCACAACCTCACCTACCTACTTACGTACCTGATGAGAAGTTTTCTTTCTGGTAGATTTCAAAGGGTTATTTCTGGTGAACGCTGTTTATCTCTTAAAGAAATGAAGCAAGGTGTTCCTCAGGGCTCAATTTTGGGACCGATACTTTTCTGCATGTTCATCCGTGTGCAAACATGCTTCTGTTCACCTATATGCAGATGATGTTCAACTACTCTTATTGAAACCCTACAATAAACTTGATGAACTCGCTCTTCTTATGAACAAAGAATTGAAGCATATACATACTTGGTCAGAAAGTAACGGATTACTACTTAATCCGACAAAATCTCAAATAATTGCACTATCCAAAAAAAACTTTAATTCGAATCTTATACCCGACATATGTATTAATATTCAGATTCAGTCGAAGGTGCCTTAAAAAACCTGAATATTGAGGATACTCTGATCAGATGGATAGTTTTCAGGCTAAGAAATAGGTACATAAACTCAGAACTAGATTACGCGAGACTAAGAGTATCACCTGGTAGAGGCACTTCGCAATGAGGTGTTCTTTCTCCCCTACTCTGGGTTATTGTGCTAAATGAAGTACTAATAAAACTTAGATTCAGTGGGGTTAAGACCGTAGAGTACGCAGACGATGTGGCGTTACTGGCCACGGGTAAATTCCTTCCAACCCTAAGCGACCAAATAGAAGGCGCCCTTAAGATAGTCAGCAACTGGACTAAAATAAGTGGACTCGCAGTAAATCCACTAAAAACGGAGCTGAGACTATTTACTAACAAGAGGAAAATACCGGAATTCAAAATTCCATCTATTGAAGGCACTCCTCTTAAAATTTCTGATAGAGCTAAATATCTAAAGTTAATACTAGACACAAGGGAGAGAGCAAGGAAAGCTATGATAGCTCTCTATACTTGTAGCACAGATGTCGTACGCCCATATAAAAAAATGAAGCATATTTTTGTCCTGGCAGACAGATAGCTTTCAGAATAAGTACCACAAAAAAAGCTTTTTCTTTTTCCTCACTCCGTTCGCTCGTGTGGGAAAAGTTCTTTTTCTCATCGTGTGTTGTGACATGGAAACGAACGAGGTGGTGAAGTGTAAAATGGTATTGCGGGAAGGGGCATGAAGATGCATGACGGTGTGATTTCCATACCACCGCAGCAAAAGAATAAATTTTCATGAATGGAAGTTTTGTAAACGTTGTGTATGATAATGTTCGAAGAAGTCCGCATTCGCTTGGATCGAAACCGATATCGAAAAACAATAAAACTTCTAAGACATATAGAAAAAAAACGAATCGACCAATAGTCAGGAGCAATTTATTGAATTGATGTTACCACCTATGCGTCTTCGATCCAAGTGAAATGTAATTTTCAGCAAAATTAATCAAAGAGAGTGAGAGATTAAACAGTAATGCTATTAAACTTGATGTACATCAACTGTAGTAAAAAGCAGGGTAAGTAACGTAATGTTTACAAAGTTAAGCAAATAGAAAACTAGACAATGAAAATAAATAATTTTTAAGAAATACTACGAAAAGGTTTATTAAATAAACACATTCTCAAACATTCCGCCGCCCCTGGAACAACGTTTCGGGATACAGGTAGCACAGCCAGTTTATGGATTGGTCGAACTAAAACACCACTGGCCGGTCTTAGGGTAACAACTCGAACGTGATCGTTTTTGCCTGGATGAAGTTCGATGACCCGCCCCATGACCCACTTGCCAGGCGGCAAATTAGCGTCTTTGATGACGACCAGGTCGTTAATTTGGATGTTTGTCTGGATCTATTGCCAACGGGGGCGATGCTGCAACGACGTCAAGTATTCCATCTGCCAACGTTTCCAATACCCTTGTATTTTAGACTGCAACATTTGCCATGTAGATAAAAGATTCGATGGTACCTCTAAAGTTGGCTCTGGAACAGCAGCATTGGACTCACCAAGAAAGAAATGAGCCGGGTTAGTGGGTCTAAGTCAGTGTCCGAAATTTGGCACAATGGTCTCGAATTTCAGATAGGTTCGATTTGCGTTAACATTGTATAGAATTGTTCAAATGTTAAGATGTCAGTACCGATTACTCTACAAAGATGTTGTTTCACGGATTTCACGCCTGCCTCCCACAAACCCCCGAAATGTGGTGCCGAAGGGGGAATGAAATGCCAGGAAATTCCATCGTGAGCGAGAGATTCTGCTACAATCGAATTATGATGCTCAGAGAGAACAAGTTCATGCATTTCGGATAGCAAACGAGCAGATCCGCGAAAGTTCGTGCCATTAGCGGAATACAAATGCGATGGATGCGATGCAATCATGCGTGATTCGACGAAGCAGGTTTCGGCAGCCAATCACCCAATACTCTTGGCGAGTGAGAGCAAATAAAGTTGACGTTCCGGGATGGAAAAACGGTGGTGAGCATCGAGAACGATGAGCCTTGTGATGGGGTGACCCTTAGGTATAATTATCGGGTGTTTAGCGTTGAATGAAACGTTTGCCTGTTGGATTCTCCCACCAACTCGTAGAATACCGTCACTATCGAGGAAAGGGAATAAACTGATGATTTTAAATTTGTTGTCGAAGGAACCTTGTTTACGATACGAGTCAATATAATTACCGAAGTCCCGATTCTGTAACCATTTAATGATATTTACTTTTGCCCGGTACATCTCCTTAGGTTCGAGGTGGTGCGAGGACAGGTGTGTATGCTTTCGACATTTAGCAAGAAACCGATATATTCGCGCGACTGTTCTAATTAGAACGCTTCACGATGAAATACGCGTCGAAAGTGCTTGGAATGGATGTTCATCTGTTGTCACAAGATATGAATGTGGAGTTACCTTCTTTTCTTCTCTCGTGCAAATAAGATGCTCCTCAATGTCACTTACAATTGGCCACTCGTCAATGTCCTTTTGAAGCCAACTTGGGCCCGTCCACCAAATGGGGTGATCGAGAAGCTGCGAAGGTGGTATACCGCGGGAAGCGCAATCAGTTGGGTTAGATTCCGACCGCACGTGGAACCACCTATTTCTAGAAATCGTGTTGAGAATTTTTGAAGTTCGATTCCCGATGAAAATGTCCCAACGTCAAGGAGGAGAGGATAGCCACGATAGCACGACCTTTGAGTCAGACCATGCATATACGTCCGTAAAGGTTACACTTAGTGATTTTTGGACGGCAACGAGTAGTCTAGCGAGCAAAAGAGCCCCACACAGCTCTAAGCGGGGAATACTTAGTTGCTTTATGGGAGATACACGAGATTTCGCGGCGATAATACTCGTTTTTATAAGACCATTAGGTATTTTGATTTTGGTTAATATTGAGAGTTCAGCGAGATATCTGCTCCATTGCGCAGCGATAGAATCTGCAACCACGTCATCCCACTCTAAATTCCGATGCCACAGTTCTTAAAAAAGAATTTTTAAGAGCACCACCGTGGGAGTGAGAAAACTGAGGGGGTCGAATATGCGTGCTACGTCCTTAAGAATCTGTCGCTTTGTTATTGGTTCGTTAGGAATGTAATTTAAGCGATAGCTAAATACATCGCACTTTGAATTCCAATATAACCCTAACACTTTTTTCCACGAATCCGCATCCGTGTCTAGAACGTTTACCGAGGAAGAGGTATCTTTCTTTGGAATTAGTTCGGCACAATTACTTTGCCATTTACTTAGGTTCATACCGCATTTCGAATGCAGTTCAATTAGAGTCTTTTGTTTGAATATGGCTTCAGACAACGTGTCGCCGCCGGAAACAACGTCATCAACATAAAAGTCGTTTAGTACGATTTCTGACGCGACGGGAAGCTCTTCCTTGTAGTCATGCGCGAGTTGCTCCAGAGCTCGAACCGAAAGAAATGGTGCACAAGACGTTCCATACGTCACAGTGCGTAACCGAAAATGTAGCAAAGGCTCTGAAGGTGATTTTCGCCAAACTATGCCCTGAAAGTCCGAGTCCTTTTCCGTTGTAAATACAAAGCGATGGCGACGAAATCTCAGGCAGACAGAAAAGAGATTGCGTTGAATTGGTGGGCCTATCATGAGTGAATCGTTTAAGGATTTACCGGTTGCATCCTTGTCATGCTGTCTGGTTTCAGGACAAGCGAATCCATTCGCTCTTTCGTAAGTGAGCAAAAGTGAACGAAACTTAACGAATCGAAGTAAAAAGCTATTATGGTCACACAATAGAAATCCTGTGTATTCGCTCTGTTTCGGAAGTGGTCGTACGAAAGCATTCTACTATTATAGTTCAGCCTTAAGCCGTACTTCGAGATCGCTTAACGAAACCCTTTCATCGATTGATTCGGTATAAGTGGCTAACTTAGTAAGCGAACCTTTAATACGACCACGAAGCAGGCGAAGTGTAGGGAGAGACACCTTGTCGGTCATATTTGAATTAAATATTATCTTCGCGAAAGGCACTAATTTGACTGTAAAATGTCTCTAAAGTTATTTGTGCTCACAATATACAACGAAATAAACCACGTGCAAAAACTGTTCTATATGTACATATGTTAGCACTTGCAGCTTGCGCATCAATCACAAACTGTAATAAGTAGATTAGGATCACGAGATTATAATTCCCGACACGAAATCCACGTGATAAAATTCACGAGACGATGCTTTACAGAAGAAAATCCGGCTCGAATTCGGACCACAATGTATGATAATGTTCGAAGAAGTCCGCATTCTCTTGGACCGAAACCGATATCGAAAAACAATAAAACTTCTAAGACATATAGAAAAAAACGAATCGACCAATAGTCAGGAGCAATTTATTGAATTGATGTTACCATCTATGCGTCTTCGATCCAAGTGAACGAGACAATTTCTATTTCAAAACGGAAATGTAATTTTCAGCAAAATTAATCAAAGAGAGTGAGAGATTAAACAGTAATGTTATTAAACTTGATCTATATTAACTGTAGTACAAAGCAGGGTAAGTTACGTAATGTTTACAAAGTTAAGCAAATAGAAATATGAAAATAAATATTTTTTAAGAAATACTACGAAAAGGTTTATAAAATAAACATATTCTCAAACACGTTGTATATGAAGAGAAGGTTTGAGAGATTTTGCTCGAATATCAATGATTTAGATTTTCAGGCTAATTACTAACATACATATATATTACATACATATACTAAAAAATTAAAAGACATAAGAAAATTGTCTCCAAGGAAAAAATGTACTGGAAAAGAACGAAGTGCGCAATTGCAGACTGTTCTATAACCAAGAATGAATTGCCTGATGGAAAATTATTTAAATTTCCTACAAAAGGAACAGTTAAATACGATGAATGGCTAGCTCTAGCAGAGGAGTCTCGGGAACACATAAAATGCCTTAAAACGCCCTATATGTGTATGCAGCAAACATTTTAAAAATGCCTTTATTGGAAAGAAATATTTAAAAAAAATGCTTACCCTTCTCTCTTGTTAAAACGAAGTGTTGCTATATCTGATGACGAGTTCATTTGTTTTGATCCAATGGGATCTAAGGTTACATATGAAAACTGCAATAAATTAGTACTGGATTCGAATGATGTTACAGTAGAAG
This sequence comes from Pocota personata, assembly GCA_963082735.1. Classification (NCBI taxonomy): domain Eukaryota; kingdom Metazoa; phylum Arthropoda; class Insecta; order Diptera; family Syrphidae; genus Pocota; species Pocota personata. Next base: position 19,923,932 of record OY720433.1, read on the forward strand.
AACTAAACTTGACTTCAAAAAGGTTATCAAGAAAAAATTCAATGATAACGTTGAATTTACTTGCGCCAACTGTGAGACTCATATAAAAAGGCAATAGAAAGAATTGAGAGCCTTAAGAAATTGAATAATAGCTTAAGGGTAACAGTAAAAGGAAATCGCAAATCGAAAATAAATTTGCTGCAGAAATTCATCGTTTAAAAAAAAAAAAAGGCTGCAAATGCGTGATAAGCAGAGTATCCAAGAGAAAATTGATTTATTGCTTGGTATTGATCAAAATACTAAGACATTTTCGAAGCTCATTCTATCTGAGAGTACAAAAAATACACCGAAAAGGAGAAGTGGATTTCGCAGTGCATTTTTCGGAACACCGATACAAATGGTTTTAGGTGAATAGCAAGTTCAATCGGTGGGTTAGCACTGAAGATGCCAGTCCCTGATTCCCCTGATATGTTAGAGCCATCTGTATACATCGATATCGCATTGGAGTTTCTAGTCGTTCTTTCATACGTCCAATATTCTCTTGCGGGGAAAATTGTTTCGAAGTTGTTGGAGAACGTATACGATTTTTCAACAACATCACTGGGGCAATCACTCTTATCATTTCGGTGATTTTTCGATGTCCCGTATTTGCAACACCGATAAAATGGCCGATAGTTCTAAGCCGTGAGGCTGAAATGCCGGCAATATTCTTCGCTTCGAGGTGCACTGGTAGAACGTTAAGTATCGATTTCATGGCCGCGGTTGGTGTTGAGGATTGTGCTCCTGTAATACCCAGGCAGACCATACGTTGCACCTTAGTTAGCAAGTCTCTTGCATACTTTTTGCTCATCACTGGCCACCATACAACTACACCGTAGAAGATGATAGGTTTTATTACGCATTCGTATATCCAGTGCACCTGTTTCGGTTTCAAGCCCCATGACTTCCCGTTGGCCCTCCTGCATATCCAATATGCTCTCTTGGCTTTGGTGACTCTTTCTTCCAGGTTCTTTCTCCAGGTTCGTTTTCTGTCCAATATAATGCCCAGACACTTTACGCTGTCGCGGAGTTGTAGTGATACTCCTCCGAGTTGTGGAATGTGAAAATCACTAGTTTTGGTTTTCTTTGTAAAGAGAACCATTTCCGTTTTATTTGGATTTATTTCTAATCCACTCTCCTCCGCCCATTCTTTTATGATTCGAAGGGTGTTTTGCATAAGCTCTCCTATTATGTTCATGTTCTTACCTCTTATCAGAACGGCTAGGTCATCTGCGTACGCTACACATTTCGCACAGGTTCCATCCAATGCTTTTAAAAGGTTGTCCATTGTGAGCACCCACAGAAAAGGAGATATTATCCCCCCCTGTGGTATTCTCATATGAACTGCTCCCCTTCTTGTTTCGTCTTCCAGTGAAGCTGCGATAATGCGGTTTGTAAGCATGTGTTCTAGCCAATTGTTTATTATTTGGTTATTACAGTATATCGAGAGTGCCTCCACAATTTTTTGAGTTTTCACATTGTTAAATGCCCCTTCGATATCTAGAAAAACGCCTGCGACTGAATCATGGATCATAATGATTTATATTACATTTATGTAAATAAATTTAATCAAGATCCGTTAGAGAACTTATTTGGTAAAATAAGAGCGCGGAATATTAATAAAAGTAATCCAAATGTTTCCGAATTTAACTTCCTGCCAGCCAAAGTTATATCGATAAAATTTTTATTCAAATCGATATGTTCCAACTGCGAAGAAGACGATTTGGAATATCTACAGGTGGATTGGAATGCTATTTTGTAGAGTGATATAGAAGAACAAATAATACTTACCCAAGAGCTATCACAAAATCACGACATTCTTAAGAATGAGGAATGTTTTGAAAATAACATGAATACGAACAATATAGTTAATCCACCAGATGAAGACGCAATGTCAGTCAAGGTACCGCAGGTCAACGACCTAGCTACAAGATACTTTGCCGGATATTGCATCTTTAAAACAATAAAAAAAAAATGAACAAATTCTGTGAAAATTGTGCTGAAGAAATGTCAAAGGACAAACAGAATTTCGATCTAACGGAAGTATTGATAAAATTAAAAGAATATGAAAATTCAAAAGAAAATACGGTTCTCTTATGGCCGTCAGAAAAATATTTTCAAGTATGCCGTCTTCATGTACAAATATTTTCCGAATACTTTCGAAAACTACCTTTTGCATCTAACTTAAAAGAAAATATAATCAAAGAATGTATACTCGTAAAGGCAACAAATATACATTTTCCTAATTGTATTTGTATGTATGTTATGAAGAAGGTGACTAAGGTGGTTAACTGCAATTTAATACTAACCTAATTTAAGTTAGTGATTATTTTGTTAAGTTAGTTAGTTTTTTTTTATAATAATTTCGAAGATTAGTCACCTTCACTTAAGTAGCCCAAGAGCAGTGATCAGTTATTATAAGTGCATAAATATAAAATGCAGTATGCAAAACTCATATTCATACCCATTTTCAGAGCAAATTTGTGTCCACAAAGTTTACAGAGTTTTTATTTATTTAATCAAGTGCTGAAAATAAGGTACATACATACAGGCAAAATAACAAGCACACAACATAAGCCCAACCATTTGCACATATATATATACGATCTATACAGATACTCCATGTCCATCCTACCAACGTGTCGGCATCAGAACTCCGTGACCCCAGTCGCACAAAATATTTTTTTTGTTTCTTTTTTGCAGTGAAGGTAAACAAGGGTATGTGTGAGTGACACGATGGACTAAAAAGTGAGCAGAAAAAACAAATGTTCTGTGTTCTGATTTTTTCCCTTTTGTAAGAAGTTTAAGCTTTTTAAAAAGCTTTTTTTTCGTGAATTTCGTTTTCATATATCACTTCTTCCCATATGAATGAGACATCTGGGTAGTTTATTATCTGTGCTAGAAGTTAGAAATAAAATGCTTGCAATAGCAAATAGTAGATGGAGATCACTAGAATCCTGTATAATTACAAGAAAACTCTGGCCGCTCTACGATAAAAATCGTACAGAGCAAATCCTGCACTTCAACAGATATATCTTATCTGGTTTAGTGGGGATGATAACTGGACACAACTTGTTACGTTATCACACAAAGAAATTGGGAATAAGCGAAGAAGATATATGTAGAGGCTGCAGCAATGAGGACGTTCACGAAGATACACGTCATTTCCTGTGCCATTGTCTAGGACACTACCACCTTAGATTCAAAATACTAGGGAAATATTTCTTCCAAGGCTTAGAAGAACTACCAAATGTATTGGTAAAAAGGATTACCAAATTTATAAATGCATCGGGTTGGTTTAAGAACCCATAGAGTTCACGAGTGGGGTAGCTTCACTCGTTGGGCATCAAAATGGATCTATATTGATCTAAGTGTGGCGTAGTTTGTTTCACACTCTACGTCAGTCCATCAAACCTCACCTAACCTATATCTTAATAATAATAAAATTAAAGCTGAGGAATCTGTCACTAGTCTTGGCTACACAGTTAATAGTATATTTTACTCCACTGGAAACACGACGATAGCTGTTGATATTGTAATATGCGTGCTACGGCTCGAGTAGATAAAACAATATTCTGTGAAATTATTTCTTTATTTTCTAGTCTATAGAACAATTCAAGTTCACACTATACTATTCTTCGCAAATTCTTTTCTTACAAGGTCTCTTTCCTCTCAAATCACTTTATCTCCTTTCAATTACTTAATTCACAAATCCAAACTAATTACTTCTTCTTGTTAACTCTCAACTTTCATTTTATCACAAAATCACAACTTCGCCCATTATCACTTTTCTAATCTCTTCGCCACGGTTTTAAAACTACTGCCTCTTCTCGATCGCCATCTGTCCTTATATAGCAGAAGTTTCTGATAGCCAGAAACTTCTAGCAAATTCTTCTACCACTGGAACAAGAAAAATTCTGATGTAATAATTCCAAGATGATAATCATTTCTTGCAGTTATAATTCCCTCTTATCCGTAATATTATCCGTCTCTTTCGTAGACATGAACTGTGGAGACTTAACCGCAGACACGAACCTCGAATGAAAGGACACTTCGGACCAAAATTCTGCCAGAATGAAAAGACACTTCGGAATGGGTTGCATAGTCGTAGGAGCGTAGTTATTATTATGCTACAATATCGTTAGTCTTACCTCTAATAAAATATGCCGAGGTTGTTCATAGTAGCCTTGACTCATTATCCCAGCGTAAATTGCAAGTAGCCTTTAATGATGCGGTGCGCTACATATACGGCATTCGTAGATATGACCATATCTATGTGTATGCAAGAAGCGTGCTTGGTTGTACTCTACAAGAATATATCAATGGCAGAAATTGTATATTTTTACACAAAATTATTCACACTCAATGTCCGCCTTATTTGTATGACAGACTTAGCTTCACTCGTTCCTCGAGAACTATAAACCTTATTCCCTGCCGTTGCAATTACTTAAATTCATCGCGTTTGTTTTTCATACTCACTGTCAGGCTATGGAACTCTTTACCGTCTCATATATCTCGAGTCTACCCCATTTTAAAAGTGCAATCATGCTACATTTTTCTGCCTTAACACACCAACGATAAACCTGTAACACGATTCTTTGTTTTGCGATCAATGGGACATTTCTTAACATTGGGTAAGAGACTCGGTCGTAGCCAGGAGTTTTTCCCTTCACCGAAACTAGGCAGCTATCTAACTCTAGTTCGTTTATTGATTTTTCAATTAATTTTGCCGAAGAGTCAATAGCATTTATGGGGAGGGTGGTATTTATTGCGGAAAGTTTGGCTTCAAGAGGAAATTCGAGTCGCTGGAGTAGTCAGACCAGGTTTTAGCAAGATGTTCGCAAATTTTATGTGAGTCGGTAATAGTTTCAGAGTCAGTGCACATAATTTTGATTAGGTAAGGGGTGTAATTTCCTGTTAATGTTTTAATATCGTTCCACATTCGGTTACTGGTTGAGTCTGGGTTTATGTTGGATGTAAATTTATGGAAGCTTTATTTTTTAGAGATTTTACCTTTTTTCCGAAATAATGCATTTGATTTGCGGTAACTAACTAGGTTGGCTTTAGTAGGGTATTTTTTAAATAGCTTCCGGAGGTTTTGTTTGTTTTTTCGCAGTGTGTTTAATTCAGAGTTCCACCAAGGGACAAATGATTTATGAGAAATGTTTTGTGATTGGGGAATAGAAAGGTTAGCAGCAAAAGGAAAAGCTATAATTATCGTGGCGGCTTCTTTGTTTACATTTGGACTTTGTTGGTTCAAAATAATGTTATATTGCGTTGGTAGATATCCCAGTCTGCGCGGTCGGTAATAAATTATTATAGTTATTCCCGAGGCAGATAGTTGTCAGTGGTCACTACCATGGAGGTTTTCACTTATGGACCATGAGGTGTGAGGTATTAACTGAGGGGTTATGATTGTGAGGTCTAGATGTGTGAGTGAGTTGTGCGTTGAAAATTGGGTTGGGCTACCATCGTTCATAACCGTTAGGTTTGAGTTTGTTAGAAAATTCTCGATTTCCTTGCCTCTGTTATTACACACAAGTGATCCCCAGACTGGGTTCGCCTGTTAATAGTATGGGAGTGTGGAATGAGCTGACTATATTGTAAATATCCGTGGCAGCAAATGGTAGATAGGGGTGGATGTAGAGATATACAACGGTAATCTTGTATTTGCAAAAGATATCAACCGCAACTGCGGAAATATTGGAAGTTATTATTAATCGCCTATGCGGAACAGATTTGTGGATCAGTAAACCAGTTCCTTGCTTGGCTGAATTATTTGTAATTAGGTTATGGAAGTATACAACGTAATGTTTTGTAGGATTTGGTGTAATGTTTTCTTGAAGGTGGGTTTCCTGTGGAGATATAATTGATGGGTTATGGTCCTTTATTAGTAATTGGAGCTCATGAAGGTTATAACCTTTGAGATTCCATTGGAGAACCTTGAAAAGTTGTTTATTGAGAATATGAGATTTCGGTGCAGTATAACCGGTGGTATATTGCGCGAAATCAGGGGTGGGAGAAATAGAGGGGTGAGATGTGTGACTCTGCCGCTCCAAAACTGAATCGTTAGGGTTCCTAAATTAAATTGAATGCTGAATTTAAATCCGTGACCATAATTCTTCCATCACCTACGGTTTTGTAATGCATCCTCATTACAGTCAAACTGACAAAATGTCATTCACATTAGTTACACGGTTCGCATAGTCAAGTGAAGTGAAGTGACAAACTAGTTTTAACTGTCACATTTGCAGCACCCTATAGGAATGCAAATATACATATTTACATAAGTCACTGTGATTCAAATTTCTATATGAAAAATTACGGGAAGTGGATTGGTTATATAGTTTTTTATAGAAATCCTGTTTACATATTTGATTCAGTCATAATGTATTTACACAACTGATACATGTTTTGGAAAGTATTTAAGGAAAGCCGTCAGAAAAATAACTCAAATGCGATTGAGTCTCCAAACATGTATTGTTTTTTACGTGTTTGGAGAGCGTAAATTTCATTTTACAAACGCAGTATGAATTTCGAGAAACAATGTGATCGATTGGGCCAACTTAAAAAACAGGAAATGGGTCAAATGCGCTAGGAGACAGTTTATGCATTTGATCTACTAATTACGATTTATCAGCATACATTTACATATAGCTCACATTTTTGGAGAGAAGTAATTCGCGTTAGGATACTTCCAAATGCACAATTATATCTATCTCAATATATATTTCAAGTCATTTATGAAATAAAAATACTTCGCTCATCGGAAACAATACAAGATAATATTTAGGCCTGTAGCACATTTATTTGTTATTCAATGGGGTAAAAACTACTATTGTTGTTATAATCTACATGCAGTCCACCTTCCCTAAGTCGCATTCCTTTTTTTGCACTTCTATGTCTAGCGTTTCTATCAAACGGCTTTCGTTTATTTCCCGCGGTTTATCTGGCAAACCGTTAATTCGCGCTTTGTTACTTAGCCGGTTATTTACTCCAAAATCCCGAAAGTGAAACTGCAAATTTTAATAAAGGAAAAATTGAAAAAATTGGTGGTTGATTACACGCCACGTAGCGGCGCCCTGCGTATCTGCATGTGAGGCCGAAAGCCGTCCGGTGTATGAGTCGAAGAGATGTCCCATAGTGTGTTATCCATTTATCCCGTGAAGCGGGCCTGTTAAAATACAGGCTCCTGCCAGACAACAAGCATTTACAATTGTACCCAACCAATTTTTTCGGGATTTCAAAATAATGGAACGAGTAAAGCTAAGTAAGTTAAAGAAAATGTAAATCAAGAAAATGCTAGCTCATCAAAAAGCGAAATTATAATTGCGAAATAATGAATGCAGAATATATTAAGGTCAAATAATTACAAGCCTAAATAAGAATTTGCCAAATAAAAACTCCGAAAAAAAACAAAATGCGAGTTGTTGAAATGCGAAATAATAAATTGCAAAATGATCGCACCGAAATATCAGAAAGAGTGAAAAAAGCAGCAAGTTGTACCATACCCGTTTCAAAGCATTATGTATATGTATAAGAGACGAAAATGTTATTTTACGCACTCTTTAAAAAATCAACAATCAACAATTTGACTCCGTAAAGTTATCTGATTTTTATTTTATCAAGACGCCAAAAAAAAATTTACATTATTAATATTTAATTTATTTTTCTTTAAAAATGTTGCATTTAGTGATTTCATTTAAAAGTGAAGCAAAATTATTTATTGATACAAATATTACATCCCAATTATTCAATGTCCTGTCCTACGTGGTGGACTTCTAGTATGCAATTCTTGACACCAATCTACACATTTTCACTGTGAGTTCCACACAATTTCTATAGCAGGGGGTCTAATTCTGCTTCGCTGTTATGTACTTTTTAATAAATGATTTAAATTTTTTGTTGCCAGATTTTGATTCTGCACCCTCGAATGAATAAAAAGCAGGACACAGACCACTGCAAAAAGCAAATATTTTTTTTGTTGGATAGTGTTATTTGATATATATGTATGTATGTACATATAATGATACGGTTTTCATGGGATTAAAAAGGTTATATTTTTCTATCTATTTTATATATAGATATATTTTTCATACAATCTTTTAAGTATTTGTGCGTTTATAGAAACATAGATATCGTTCTGAATGAAGCATATTTTGTCATTCGGAAGTGCCCCTGATGACACAACCTAACCCTTGTGAAAAGTGCTGTTATTTTTACCATTGATTTATGTGGGAGCTACGCATTCTTAAATGCAACGTCTTAACAGGGACAACGAGATACAAATGAGTGTATTTAAATGCTCGTAGAGCTTTAGCACGAGGTTGTGCTCAAAATTGATAAATCGATTCTTTTGCTACACATAAGTATTACCTATGTACATATATAATTTCTGCTTGCATCTCACGTTTGATGCCGAATCCAGTATTGCATTTTAAACATTCAGTTATTTAAACAAGGAAAAACATATTGACAGCTATCATAACTTATATAGTTCCTAAATGAGGTCAATATGTTTACTTCAGTCATTAAACCATGTACATATAACCAAGCATAATAAATATATCGAAATAATAAGAAACTGTGTCGTCTACCTTAGAATGTAAATAGAATCAATGTGCTGTGCTTTGTGTGCTAAATATAAAAATTAAAAATAATTTATATTTAAAAATGAAAAAAAAAAAAATTGAAACGAAATTATTATAGGAGATGGACGCTACCAGTTCTTTTATGGGACAACGTACGAAAATGGTAAGCGTTCGTTAACATATATTAGTGTAAGAGAACAGCCAAAATGTATATCTACATACGTCATTTACACATTTAATAGTTGTAACGTTTCCTTTCCATTGTGTTTTTCCTTTAATGGTAGCTTATTTATCACCAGCTATCCAATATACTTCCATATGTACATTAAAAATTAATTACTTAAAACAAATTAAACCAACTTTCAACTCTCAAAGTTTTTCGCATGATCCTCAATAAACCCTTTAGACTCTAAGAATCATATTATTGATTATATGTTATTGAACTGTTATTTATATATTACTTATTTAGTACTCACACGTTTTTTATTGTGTAATGAAATACTTTTCCCACAACATCGTCTGGGTTAGATTGTTTTATAGGACGCAATGTTTTATGTATGATGTAATTTTATAAATGTGTATATACATAAGTATGTACACATGTAATTAACTGTAGAATTAATGAAAATAAAGGGCACGATGGGTCGTAGATACTTGATGGGTCGTAGATACATATGTGCTGTTCTTTGTAAATTGTTCGGATTTCAAATTAAGGCAATGTCTATAAGAAGCGAAATTATTAGTTCTTTCGGAAAATCCGAACTTTTTTTTTAAACCATGTGTCCAAAAATGTAATGCCATATCCTTACGTATCTCGACAAAGGCTTAGATATAAATGTTCAATAAAATCGTCTTAGTCATATCCGAGAAATAGACGATTTTCCCAAGTCAGCAATTAAGTAAAGTACTGTTATTCGAATTTTTAGCTAAAAACTGAGTACGCAGTTTTATTGCAAACATCGATATAACCCTCAAGCCGTTTTACAGAAAATTGTAATTTTTCAAAGTAAGGTAAAAGTACCGTTAATTTTGAGATTAGAATAAAAATTCCGATTTCGCCTCGAAGCATAGGCCCCAGACCACAGATATGAAGCTTGAAGTAAATATGTACGTAAGTCTAGTCGTTTAGGCTGCAGTCCAAGGTGCAGATAGACGGACAGACGGACAAAATTGCGAGACCCACTTTTTAGAGTTCCTCTATGATAGTAATATCAAGATTGATCAAAATCTCGAGATCGAATTTTTTCACGAAAGCAATATTTGCTCTTTATAGTAAAATATAGTAGCAAGTAAAAATATCTTAACCATGAGAATGTTCCTAGCGATAAAGCATTTCTTCTCAGAAGACCTTTTTCAAATTTGCCATACCTACGCAGTTCACGATGAAACTGTTGTGCTATTCCGTTCTGGTAATAAAAGTATCCTCTCAATTTTATTACAAATATAATTGAACAAAACTGTATTTCATTATGAAAGTTTGACGGCTCTTTTTATATCCTATTTTTTTAAATCCGTCCACAAACACGTTCACTTTGAAAAAATATCGTTTTTTCAATAATTTTACTAGAAACTAGGAACTATTTACTTAACAAAACATATAGATGTTGCCATTCTTTACTAAATCAATCATATCTACTTAAAATAATTTGAAATTGTAAAATATTATGAATCAATTAAAATAAAGAACCCTTAACTAACACTTTACAATTCGCCTAAAATATTAGCCAGTTCTTGAGGAATATTAAAAGCAACTTAATATAATATTGTAGTAACTCATTTATCGAAAATAAAGAACACCGAATAATGCTTCTGTATAACAATACGAGTATTTATTGACGTGTTATTATAAGACCGACCGGTCGCTTACACTGCTTGATTGGAACTTCCCCTAACTTAACGATCTTATCTATTTACAATATTTCGTTTGGTTTTCAGTGCTCCCACAATTCGGCCAACCTGACCTGTAATCTTCCCGATTACCGTGTGTTCCAACAATGTCCGCTCTAAGCCATGACTTTATAGTAGCCGCTTCGCAAGTACCCTGGTAGGGGATCTGACTAACCTGAAAGCCCTCAACGTCTTTGATCAAGTATCTATCGTTGCCCAGCAATTTTTCTGTTTATTTATTTATCTGGTAAGGGCCCTTAAATTTCGGCGCAACCTTCTTTGACACCCCGGGTGTACTGATCAAGTTCTTGACCATAACGTAGTCGCCTACATTATACTTTCTCGCGTCTTTACGATTTCCATCCATTTTTTTCTTATTATATTTCTGCAGTTCCGTTTGTTTTTCGATCGCCCCAGACCTTAAATTGTATAAATCCCTTTTCGTTTCGTCTTTTGCGTTTCCATTCAAAAACTCGCCAATATAATATCTCACCTTTCCTCGCTGTCTAACCCCGAACGAAAGTTGGCTAGGCGTTGTACCTATCTCACGGTGTAACGTGTTAATCATGGAGAACTCTATTTGGACCAAGATGCTATCCAAACTTGTTCCTGGATTACCGCTACTTAGGTTAGGTTAGGTTAGGTTTGATGGGTTGACGTAGAGTGTGAAACAAACTACGCCACACTTAGATCAATATAGATCCATTGTGATGCCCAAGGAGTGCAGCTTCCCCACTCGTGAACTCTATGGGTTCTTAAATCAACCCGATGCATTTATAAATTTGGTAATCTTATTTACCGATACATTTGATAGTCCTTCTAAGTCGTGGAAGAAATATATCCCTAGTATTTTGAATCTAAGGTAGTACAGTCCTGGTCAATGGCACATGAAGTGAGGTATATCTTCGTGTATGTCCTCATTGCCGCACCCTCTACATATATCTTCTTCGCTTATTCCCAATTTCTTTGTGTGATAACGTAACAAGTTATGTCCAGTTATCATCCCCACTAAACCAGGTAAGATATATCTGTTGAAGTGTATGATTTGCTCGGTACGATTTTTATCGTAGAGCGGCCAGAATTTTCTTGTAATTATACAGGATTCTAGTGATCTTTATCTGCTATTTGCTATGGCAATCATTTTATTTCTAACTTCTAGGTTCAGGTTGCAGGATGGTGTATTAATTGACGGGCCAGCTCGTTCAGGATTTAGAGCTGAACCCTCCCTTGCCAGCTCGTCAGCCTTCTCATTTCCTGAAACGCCATTATGTCCGGGTACCCAGCAAAGCCTTACATTGTGTTGCGTACCAAGAACACGTAGCTCTTCGCGATAGCAACGCACAAGCTTCGATTTTATTTGTGTGACGGAAATCGCTCTTATCGCTGCCTGGCTGTCAATGAAAAAGGTGATATCATCTGGTGGTATAGCTTTCATTGCAGCGTCCCGGGCAGCTGTTGCCACCGCCAAGACCTCCGCTTGAAAAACACTGCTATAGTCGGGAAGTCGAATTGACTTGTTCAAATTGAGTTTTCCAGAAAAAATCCATGCACCTTCTCCCACGTCCATCTTGGATCCAACAGTGTAGATAGATATTAGTTTCCCATTCCTCTCGACTCGGGAATGAACTAGAAAACAGCTTATGAAAGTCAAAATAGGGAACTATGTAGTCTGTGCTAACATCTCCGCCCATGTATTTGCGTAAAATCTGCGCATGCCCCGTCAAGCTTGACCTCCAACCTTCAGATTGGCTTAATCTTAGAGCACTGATGTCAAGAAGCATTTATTTATTTCACATGAAATAAATAAAAAAAAAAGTCTATCAATTGCGAAAGCTAAGCCAACTCTACTGCGAAGGCATAACAGTAGATTGGTTATATGGCTGAAAATGCAACTAGATCGTGATGATGACATCAGGAGGACGGAAAAAATACTGTGAATCATGAGCAACGACAAGAGCAAAACAAACAAGCCCCCAGTTATCTGGACGCTACCTTTGGAGTTTTTCAGAAACTTAATACCATCTGAGTTTCAAACCACTACACTAAATCTTTCTTTCTCTATCTCTCTCTCTATCTCTCTCTCGCTCTCTCTCTCTCTCTCTCTCTCTCTCTCTCTCTCTCTCTCTCTCTCCGTCTCTCTCTCCCACCGTCTCTCTTTCTCTCTCTCTCTCTCTCTTCTTCACAACGCCCCTGCCCTGTAATAGTATAAGAGTATTCATATCCTCTTTGGCGCGGGCAAATTATAAAAAAAAAAAACTTTTAGCTGCAGATTCCTGTGCAAATAGATGTAAAGGTAATAGATTGAGTATGGTCTCTAATCATGCAGTTGATGTGGTTCTCATAGCTCCTGTGACACCAATGCACGCCATTCTTTGTACTCTGGTTAGTATCTTGAGGTTTGTGCCCTTACTTTCGGCAGGCCACCGTACTAGGCTGCCGTATGTCAATATAGGTCTCACAACTACTATATAGAGCCAGAAAATGACTTGGTTTGGGCCCCCAAGTTTTTCCAAATATTCTGCTACAGGTATAGAGAGCTATCATAGCTTTCCTTCCTCTCTCCCTTGTGTTTAGTCCCCAGTTTAGTTTCTGGTCTAGTATTAACTCTAGATATTTAGCTCTGTCAGAAATTCTAAGAGGAGTGCCTTCAATTGATGGTATTTTCCTCTTGTTAGTAAATAGTCTCAGCTCCGATTTTAGTGGATTTATTGCGAGTTCACTTCTTTTAGTCCAGTTGCTGACTATCTTAAGGGCGCCTTCTATTTGGTCGCTTAGGGTTGGATGGAATTTACCCGTGGCCAGTAACGCCACATCGTCTGCGTAGGCTACGGTCTTAACTCCACTGAATCTAAGTTTTATTAGTATTTCATTTAGCACAATAACCCAGAATAGAGGAGAGAGAACACCTCCTTGCGGAGTACCTATACCAGCTGATACTCTTAGTATCGCATAACCTAGTTCTGAGTTTATGTACCTATTTCTTAGCATGGAAACTATCCATCTGATCAGAGTGTCGTCAATATTTAGGTTTTTTAAGGCACCTTCGACTGAATCCGCCGTGACATTACGAATATTAAAGGCCCCTTCAATGTCTAAGAATGCAGCCAGTGTGTACTCTTTATCATTCAATGATTTTTCAATCGTACTGACAACGCTATGAAGTGCAGTTTCAACACTTTTACGTTTCGTATATGCATGTTGTGCCGGAGATATGATACTGGGGTTCAGCCTGCTGCGAATGTGTATGTTAATAAGTCTTTCAAAGGTTGGTCTAAAGTCACCAGCGCAGGTATGACTAGCTTTACCTGCTTTGAGGATGAAAACAACCTTAACTTCCCGCCACTCCTTTGGGCTTACCGCTACTTAGTTTCGCTATCATTTGCCGCAAGCTCCTGTTTATCCTTTCTACCTGCCCGTTTGCTTGTGGCGATCCGGTCGCTATTTTTATGGGACGAACGTTTTTTGCCTCAAGAAATGTTTCAAAATCATTTGAGGTAAAACTACTACCTCTGTCTGAGATTAGAAAGTCAAAGTATAATTTCAACTGACTTATTACTTCTTTGGTATTGGTAGTACGTGCTGAGAACAACTTGACAAACTTCGTAAATGCATCCACCACCAACAGTACGTATTTCTTTTTTGAATTACTCGTACAGCGAAACGGGACCGTAATGTTCTATGTGGATGGTATCGAATGGTAACTCACCTTTGGATATGTTATTCTTTTGAATAAAATGCTAAACATTTTAGACAATTGTCTACATAGCAGTGGCGTGGGGTGAAATTTCAAGAGAGGGAAGCCGGAAAAATGTTAAGTAAAATGTTTTATTCAAGACTTACCATTTTGGTGCTTATTCGAAACACAGACTTAAGATATGCAATCTAAGCCACATTTGTTATACTTTAAGTCATTGGAATTTACGTAGACAATGAGCTCATCGCATAAAAAAAGCCGTTCTGGGCAGAATAATCTATATAAGTTATTGATAACTCGGAGCGTTGTTAAATACGAGTATAAAAAATTTAGCAATTACAATTATGTACTACCTATTTGTACTCTAAAGCTTTCCTAAGATTCTTTTTTACGAATTCTGCTAAAACTCTTTCATAAAAATTTGAGTTATTTTTAATTTCTAAAAGAAGGTGCTTTTCAATAGATAAAAGTGCCAGGTCTGAGAGTCTTTCTTCTTTGTGGTAATTTCTTAAGTGTGGACTATTTTTATAGTCGAAAAAGATCTTTCGACAGAGGCCACAGTCAAAGGATGGGTTAAAAAGATTTCACACAATGTTAGAGCTTGAGAAAAAGTATTTCTAAGCATTTCCGTATTCAAATGCTTATAAAGTTGAAAAACCTCAAGCTTTTTAAGTGAAGGGGTAGTGTATAAAACTTTGAGTACCTTTTTTTTTGAAGTAGAAGAATTAAAAATTCCATGAAATAGGGTAATTAAAGAAGATATTTTGTCATCCGGCGTTGAATTAGAAAAGTATTCATATTTTGATTTGTTTAATAAATCAAAGAAAATATATTAACTATACTTAATCTGACTTGTAACATTATCTATAATTGCTACAAAAATTTGGCTATAATTTGTATTTGAATCAATATTAAGTAGTTTGCGTGGAGGTTCTGAGCAGTTACTTACACTCTCATAGATTGAGAGTACGCTCTCAAATGAGTTTAAAAATTCAGAATGAATCTATGACTCAAAACCCTCGATCTCTTACTTCGCAAGCTCTATGTCAGTTTGTTTATTTGGAACTAAACTAAAAAGAATATCTGTTTTTGCAAATATGACCGAAGTAACATGCAATAAAAAACAGAATTCTTTATCCTGCAGTTTGTACAACAAACTTTCGGATATAACCAGAGTATCGTTATCCCATTCTCCTGGTTCACATAAAATCTGTTCAAAAGTTTTTATAATATCTTCTCTGCAATTGAATAAGACGTTCACTGTACGCGAATGATATCGCCATCGAGTCTCTGATACCCCGGAATGCCAGCTCTTGTTTTCCTAGAAGAACTACAGTGTCTATGAAACGCTTCATTAAATCGCGATTGGGATCAACTTTCCTATTATGAGCCTCGTAAGAATTCCCTAAAGAAGTCTCTATGCGATATTCGCCAAATTCATGCAAATGCAAGCAGCTGCGTATATGCTTTTCCGTTTGAATATGTTTTTTGGAAGAATTATTAAAATTGTTTATATCAAAGGAACCTGTGTGACTCCAAACACTAGGAGAATTGGAAAAAAGAAGACAAGGAAAACAAAACATTCTATTTAATTTGCAACTGCCAGTCAGCCATGGATTTTTTTTGTAAAAAGACTCATGAAAATGTTTCTGATACCCATTCTTTCGTGTATAATCAATTTTCATTGATGGTGTCGAGCGACCTAGTTCTATAACTTTTTTTTTTTTTTACAAAAAAGAAAGCTTACTGAACTCGTGGGTTTCTTTTAGAAGAAAATCAGTTAAACAACACTCAAAATTAACTAGAGACATCTTGTCTAAGAATGTTCAATGGGGCACCTCTTGAGTAGATTTATAATTACTTACTTGGTATATAGCTAATAAATATTCACTTAGCTCACTCACTATTTTATAATAATTTAATAATTTTAAACACTAACTTAACTACTAATATGTAATTGCTAAATTTTTAAAATTTTCTAATAATTAGCAGTCACAAAAATCACAAAAATTTGCATCCAAATTTTCAATAAATCACGCACAATTACGCAACCGATTTGCAACTGTCATTTCAAATTTGCAAAAAAAAAAAAAAATACCCAATAAGTAAGAAAAACCCGATTTTCGTCGGCTTATTTTGTTGCCTACAATAAAAAAAAAAAAACTCCTTCGAACTAAAACCTTTCTCCTCCACCAATGTTCATCCACAAAAGCCGAGAAATCTCGGGTTATTTTCTTCATAAGCGAATATATGCCAGAAAGGAATAGAGTTGAAAGTTCGTACTGTGAAGAAATGAATGCATAAGCCGGAAAATGAACGGCTTTTCAAAAAAAATTCATTGCACGTTCTCTCGCTAGAGGAGTTCATATTTGTCTCGGCTATATGTGCGAGTTTGTGTATGAGTAAAAATGAATAAACAACCGAAGTGGTCGCAGCATTTCATCCTCGAGCGTATAAAGTTATGATTTATGAATGAAAATGGTTTGATGAACAAATAATTAAATGTGATGGTTGGCAAGTGGTAAAATAAAATTGTTTGATATTTAAAAAGGGAAGCCGGAAGGAATCGGCTTGTATGGACGCCACGCCACTGCTACATAGATACTTATTTTCTCCTTGAGCTTTGGAAACCAACACTTTTTTGATATAGCTTCTAATACTTTGTCGCGTCCGATATGCTCCATTTCATCGTGATATTTGCTTAGAACCCGACTTTACATCTCCACTGGTACACGTAAAAAAGTATACTATATTTGATTTTTCTATACACTAGCCCATTATGCATTTCATAAAACTTGTTGTCTGAATTTCTAATTGCTTCCGAATACTACATATAGCCTGATCCCTATACTGGCAAATCGAAAGATTTTGTTCGAATATATTTTCCTCCAATACAAATATATTTGTTGAACGGCTCAATGCCCCTACATGTTGCATTTTTACTCCATTCCGATGTTCTAGTACATAATCGTAATTTTGTAGCTGCAGGACCCATCGGGCAATTCGAGGGTTTATGTCCTTTTTATTCATAGTAAGTGTCAAGGAATTACAATCCGTAATAATTTTAAATTTGATTCCCTGTAAATATATCCTGAACCGCTCTAATGCATATATGATCGCTAAAGTTTCCAACTCAAAGCTGTGGTATTTGGATTCGCTTTCAGTCGTTCTTTTAGAAAAGTAAAATATTGGGTGGAACCTCCCGCCGCACTTTCTCTGCATCAATATAGCTCCAAACCCAATAGAACTTGCGTCACAATGCAGTTCAGTTTCATCTCGGGGGTCGTAGATGAACAAAATCGGAGCTTTCACCAGCTTGTGCTTAAGAAGTTGAAAGCAATTTAATTCGGCCTCACCGAAATAAAATTCCATCTTTTTTTTTTATCAAATTATAAAGCGGCTGTGAGCGATCACGGAGAAGTCCTTGACGAATCTTCGGAAGTAGGAACATAGTCCGAAAAAACTGTGGACTGTTTTAACGTTTTGGGGAACAGGAAAATCAAATATGGCTTTCACCCCCTATCGTCAGGGCGTATACCCTTTTCGGATACCGTGTAACCTAAACATTTCACTTTTGAATGCATAAATTTACACTTATCCAGCCTAAGTTCTAAATCATTTTCAGAGAGCCTGCACAGTACTTCTTAAGACAGCGATGTTCGTCCACATTAGCGGTCGCAATCATAATATCGTCCATATAAACAGTCATTTTTCCTGCATCGATAAGATCAGTAAAAATTCTTTTTATGTATCTTTGAAATGTGGACGGGCATTTATTAAGCCGAAGGGCATTCGTACTCATACTGACCTGTCGGTGTCACGAAGGAGGTGTATTTGACTGAGTCCCCGCTCATACGCACATGATGAAACGCACTTTTCTGATCTAATAGTGTAAAGAAGCTCTTATTTGACAATCTGTATATGAGATCATCAATTAGCGAAAAGGGGTAGTTATCCATCAAAGTTACTTTGTTCAAGGAACGGTAATCAACACAAAATCGCAACTCCCCCGTTTTCTTTTTTACGAACACAATTGGGGAAGCGTATTCTGAATCACTAGGTCTAATAATTTAATCATTATATCTAAAAATTACGCCATCGTCTCATTCGATACGACAATCATTTCCAATAAAACATTGTCATTTTCAAACAAAACATTTTTTTCTATTTTTCCATGAATAACTAGTTTCGTTTTATTTATTCCAAAGTAATTCATTATGTTAGTTTTTATTTCAATAAAATCCGGTACAAACTTACGGCGGATTCGTACCAATCAAGCATTCTAACAAAATAGTATTATTGTACTTGATTAAATCAAATCTTATATACAAATTTCTTACAAATGGCTTATAGTCCTCGCCATCCACTTGGTGAATTAAAGTTTTCTTCTTTTTGTAGGCTGACCAACCGGCAGTCCAAATTGTCCACAAGCGTGACAGGCTCCGACTTCCCTCTTTGGCTTGAGGCAATCTGAAGCAATATGCCCTAGTGAGTTGCAGTTGTAGCATCGAAGTTTATGCTCTCCTTATTCGACCCCGGTAGGCATACCCCAGAGAGTGCTTCCTTTTGGAAGCTTCGTTTCTGTAGCCAAAGCGGTGCATCTTCGCCTACGCACGCAACTGATGATCCGGAATACCCTCGAAGATGTAGTCAATCAGTTCTTCCTCCGCAAGTCAATTTTCTTGGTCAGAATCAATTTGTCGTGGAAATAGTTTTAAAAATTTTCACTTGGTAAACAATTCCACGACTCCAACTGCCTGCGGATTGCCAATTTGCTGACTCGATTACCGAATATTGTTTTCATTTCCTTCAGCATCATTTCAACGGATATGGTTCCCAAATTCTTCTTTTTTTTTATAATCCGCGCGCGCCGAGGGGATATGAATACCCTTAAACTGTTTCAGGGCACGGGCGTTAGGAAAAGGGGGAAGAGGAGCAGAGGAGGAGCATATGCACGTTGGCTTTGATTGATGGGGAAATACAGAACCTGGTAGATTATTTCACATGCGTGTCGTTCGGCTTATAAACGAATCCCTATATTTGACAGTACGACCGAAATTGGGCTTAAAGGTGAACTGATGTGCATTCGAAGCATGACGCGTATTGCGGGTGAAATTTTGAAGGGGAGGAATGCAACTGGCTATTTCGATGGAGCATTTTTTTGTGATAAAACGATAAAATAGGGAGAGACATGAGACATTTCTCCGATGTTCTAGTGAATGTATGGAATTCACAACGTCTCTATAGCCTATAAATTTTAATGTGCGATTCTGTACCCTATCAAGAATGTACAGAACGGTCTTGGCTATACCAGGGCGAATGAATGCCTTATAAATTGAGGCCAGATCAGACGGGGTAAAATATTTCTTACACCGTTTAAGGAATCCTAGACATTTTGCAGCATTTTTGGCGACCTCGAATATGTGATCGTTCTATCGAAGACGGTTATTAATACTGTAATATGCGACCTACGGCTCGAGTAGATAAAACGTTATTCTGTGAGATTATTTCTTTATTTTCTAGTCTATAGAACAATTCAAGTTCACACTATACTGTTCTTCGCAAATTCTTTCCTTACAAGGTCTCTTTCTTCTCAAATCACTTTATGTCATTTCAATTACTTAATTCACAAATCCAAACTAATTAATTTTTCTTGTTAACTCTCAACTTCCAATTTATCACAAAATTACAACTTCGCCTATTATCACTTTTCCAATCTCTTCTGTTCTTATATAGTCGCATTTCTGATAGCCAGAAACTTCTAGCAAATTCTTTGACCACTGGAACGAGAAAATTCTGATGCAATAATTCCAAGATGACAGCTGCAGCCAGTAATCTCTTGTCGTTATAATTCTCTCTTAATTCCGCGACGTCGTCTTAGACATAATCCTATTCTATCCGTGGACACGAACCTCGAATGTGTTCGGAAGGAAGACACTTCGGAATGTGTTGCTTACTTTTGGGGCGTAGTTATTATGCTACATTATGTTACACTGCCCCCCTCTTAGACTTGTTCGTCCCGAACAAGTGCGTCCTCACTTCGGCCATTGTATCGACTCAGTCGGTCCACATGAACCACTTTCATTTTGGCCCTTGGTCCTCGCTGGATGCGGTAGACAACATCGTTGATGCGGGTTACTATTCTGTAGGGACCCTCCCAGTTCTGCTGCAACTTAGGTGATTTCCACTTTTGGCGATGGGGATTATACAGCCACACTAGATCTCCTTCCTGGAATCCTGACGTTGTTGCCTTGGCATCATACCTGGTCTTCATGCGGTCGCTCGTCATCTTAATCTGGCTTCTGGTCCTTTGGTGTATGTCCCTAAGCCTTTCCCTAAGGTCCGCCACGTACTCTTCTTCATTTCTGGGCTCATCGGTAGGAGATCCAAATTTCACCTCACTGAGTAACCTCCACCAAACAAGATTTCGAACGGCGTATGTCGAGTAGTGCTATGCACGGCACTTCTATAGGCCATCAAAAACAAGGGAATCTGCCGGTCCCAATCCCGTTGGTAGTCACCTACGACCTTCGAGAGATGTTCGTCCAAAGTCCTATTGAAACGCTCCACCATACCGTCCGACTGTGGATGAAGCGGGGTTGTCCGTGTCTTTTTGATTCCGAGTAGTTGACACATCTCTTGGAAGATTCTTGACTCGAAGTTCCGCCCTTGGTCAGAATGCAATTCCAAGGGCACACCGAATCTGCTCACCCAATTGTAGACGATCTGCTCCGCCACGGTTCTGGCTTCCTGGTTAGGGATCGGAAACGCTTCCGGCCACTTACTGAAGTAGTCCATTACTACGAGTATATACCGATTACCATTCCGGAAAGGACCCTGCGATGTCAATGGCGATTCGTTCGAAAGGTGCTCCCACGTTGTATTGGTGCATCTTACCTCGAGTTTTGATTCTTGGACCCTTGCTAGCTGCACACACGTCGCATTTTCTGCACCAGTCTTCGACATCCTCCTTCGCTTTTATCCAATAAAAACGTTCTCGTACCTTTTCTAGCGTCTTATTCACTCCCAAGTGGCCTCCGGACGCCCCGCCATGCATTTCTTGTAACACCTCCTTGACCCTCGTCCGCGGCACGACAAGCTGCATTACAAATGACTTTCCGTCGGAGGATTCCCATTTGCTCCTCAGAACACCTCTTGGACATGGAGGGAGTCCCACTGCGCAAAATATGCCTTTAAGGTCGGGCTTCTGTGAGAGATGTTCTGATGATCCGGTTTCTCCATGTTCTCCTTCCAGGCCAGAATCGGCTCGATATCCGGGTCTTCCTTCTGAGCGTTCCGGATCTCATCTACGCTCCAGCCGGCGATAGGTTCGGCTCTCAGTCTTTGGATGGAAACCAGCTCCCGTTCTTCCTGACGCGCACAATGTTTACAACCCGTTCTGCATGGTCGCCGGGACAGTGCATCCGCATTAGAGTGGAGTTTTCCTTTACGATACTGTATTTCGTAGTCGTAGATTTGCAGCCTTTCGATCCATCTCGCGACCTGACCCTCAGGACTCTTGAACTGTAATAGCCATTTTAAGGCTGCATGGTCTGTGCGAAGAACGAACTTCCTCCCATAGAGGTATTTGTGAAAATGCTTCGTAGCCAAGATCAAAGCTAGAAGTTCCCGCCTTGTCACGCAGTAGTTCCTTTCTGGCTTAGAGAGCACCTTGCTGAAGTACGCAACCACCTTCTCTTGGCCATCATGCACCTGGGAGAGTACGGCTCCTACCCCGACATTACTAGCATCTGCATCCACAATGAACGTTTCCCCGGGAGTGGGGTAAGCTAGTATCGCATAGCCGTTGTTTAAGTGCCTTAAAGCTCTTCTCGCACTCAATTGACCATTTGAATTGTTTTTCCTTGTCCGGTAAAATCCTTCACGAACCGTCTGTAGTAGGTGGCTAGGCCCAGGAAGCTCCTTAGTTGGTGTTTGTCTTTGGAAACTGGCCAGTTTTTCACCGCTTCGACCTTCTCTGGATCGGTTCTCACTCCTTTTGCTGAAATTATGTGCCCCAAGTACTTGACTTCCGCTCTAAACAGGGCGCACTTCTTGGAGTTGAGCTTCAGGTGGGCACTTCGAAGCCTTTGAAACACATTCCTTAGATTGTCTCGGTGTTGCGCAAACGCTTTGCCTACGACGATGACATCATCGAAGTACACCAAACAGGTTTTCCATGTTAACCCTTGCAGGACACATTCCATCAATCGCTCGAAAGTCGCCGGAGCATTGCACAGCCCGAATGGCATTACCGTGAATTGCCATAGCCCATTTCCTGCGGTGAAGGCGGTCTTCTCCCGGTCTTCTGGAAGAATGTGTACCTGCCAGTAGCCACTCTTCAAGTCGAGGGTGGAAAATCATTGGGCTCCTGATAGTGTGTCCAGCGTGTCGTCAATCCGTGGCAGAGGATAGCTGTCTTTCTTGGTGACGTAAGTCCACGCAGAAGGAGTGTTGCCATCTCTCTTCTTAACCAGTACAACCGGTGATGCCCACGGACTTTTGGAACTTTCCACCAGACCTTCTTTCTCCATTGCCGACACCATCTCTGCAACTTCTGTCTGCTTTGCCAATGGAAGGCGCCTAGCAGGCTGACGAATTGGTCTAGTATCACCAGTGTCTATTCGATGTTGTACCAGGTGTGTTCGGCCGTATTCTCCGTCCTGTGAAGCAAATACATCAGCGTACACATTGATAAGATTCTCTGCCATAGTCCGCTGCTCCTGATTCAGTTCACTGGACTGGAGAATCGTCTCTCTCGTTTCCGCTGTCCAAGGTGATGGGAGAGGTTTTGGAGCATCACATTCAGATATTGTTGTGACGGCGGTAAGCGGAGTGCATTTTCCAGTCACCTCCCCTCGCCTTAGTTTGACAGTGTGTGGTCTCGCGTTCAAAACTCTCACTGGAACCATGGTGTTCTTTGGTTCGACTAACGTCTTTCCCTCGATGTAGTTTTGAGAATTCTTTCTCGCTTTCGCTTTCAGTGCTGCCACAATATTGTAACATAATGTAGCATAATCACAACGCTCCAAAAGTAGGCAACACATTCCGAAGTGTCTTTTCATTCGAAGTTCGTGTCCACGGTAAGAGACGAATTATGTCTAAGACGACGTCGCGGAATTAAGAGAGAATTATAACCACAAGAGATTATTGGCTGCAGCTGTCATCTTGGAATTATTACATCAGAATTTTCTTGTTCCAGTGGTCGAAGAATTTGCTAGAAGTTTCTGGCTATCAGAAATGCGACTATATAAGGACAGATGGCGATCGAAGCAGGGCAGTTGGGTTTCGAACCGTACGGAGAGATTGGAAAAGTGGTAATAGGCGAAGTTGTAATTTCGTGATAAATTGAAAGTTGAGAGTTAACAAGAAGAAGTAATTAGTTTGGATTTGTGAATTAAGTAATTGAAATGAGATAAAGTGATTTGAGAAGAAAGAGACCTTGTAAGGAAAGAATTTGCGAAGAACAGTATAGTGTGAACTTGAGTTGTTCTATAGACTAGAAAATAAAGAAATAATCTCACAGAATAACGTTTTATCTACTCGAGCCGTAGCTCGCATATTACATTGATGTCAGAAGTGGGATAAAACTTATTCTGTGAACAACTATTTCCGTGGTGTGAAATTGCACAATAAAAAAAAAAAAAAAAAAACAATTTCTGTGTTGAGTTAATTAGTTGCGCAAAATGGGTCGCAAATTGGGACAACTAACTATAATTCAACTAAAGGCAGCGAAATCTCGACACAACTGGGGGAAAAGATACCCTACTGATTCGTCTGGAAGAAGCAATAAAGCAGGAAGAACTCTCTAGAACTTAAGCTGGACGAACAAAAGAAAGCAATGGACGAACAAAAGAAAGCAATGGACGACCAAAGGAATTCTCTAGAACTTAAGCTGGACGAACAAAAGAAAGCAATGGACGAACAAAAGAATTCTCTAGAACTTAAGCTGGACGAACAAAAGAAAGCAATGGACGAACAAAAGAATTCTCTAGAACTTAAGATGGACGAACAAAAGAAAGCAATGGACGAACAAAATAATTCTCTAGATGCTCTGGAAAGCAAACTTGATGAGCAAAACAGAAACTTGGAATCCAAATTCGAAGCGATCGAAGAGAAAATCGAGAAGGTCATGACGCAACTCGAAAAAGTCGAAACTAGATTCGATGAAAACTTTGAGAAACATGAAACTCAGTTCGGGAAGTTAGAGACTCAGTTTGAAAAAGTGGATACGCAATTCGAGAGAGTAAGAAAACAAGTCGAAAATCTTGCTAAGGAACGCAGCAACGTGAAGAGACAGAAAGCACGGGAATATTCCACTGACGGTCTGAGAAGAAAGGAGATGCAGCCTCCTATCTTCGATGGTCAAATATCATGGCCAATTTATAAGAAGCAACTCGAAGCGGCCGCAATGACCAATAGCTGGGACGATGAAGAGAAGTCTATTGCACTCACGCTTGCACTGAGGGGTCCAGCTGCGGAGCTCTTGCAGACCATCCAGGAAGATAAACAGCAGAACTACGACTCTCTGGTTCACTCTATCGAGATGCGGTTTGGGGATGAACACATGCAGCAGGTGTACAGGGTCAGGCTGCTTAGTCGAGTCCAGAAAAGGGGGGAAACGCTCCAACAGTTGCAAGCGGATATAGAGCGACTAGCCCATCTTTCATACCCTAAAGCCGGTGAGGAGCTTATCAACGAAATGGCGGTGGAAACTTTTGTTCAGGCCATAGAGGACAGACAACTGCAAATGGCTGTAAGGATGGCTGAAAAGCGAACACTCCCCGAGGCATTGGCATTCGCTTTATCAATGAAGGCTGCGGACCAAGCATACCAGGGAATAAAACGTGTCAGGGAAATGTTCGCCGTGAAATGCTCATGCCAGAGAACAGCCGTCATGGATGAAGACAAAGCTCGCGGAAGTCAAATCCGTTTTTGGAATTGCAACCAAACCGGACACCTACAACGGCAGTGGAGAAGTGCATCTAGACGAGGAAATTGTCCACATTGCGGAAGTAGGAGAAGCAGAGAGAAAGCATCCGGCGGTGATAACATCCATCCTGTCGGTCAGACTTCCCAAAACCAGCAGTCGGGAAATGCGTAAGGACCAACCTCGCGGGGCAGAAGTTGGTTACTGGAATCGAGGCCCCCAGGACCACCATTCAAGTTTCGCAAACCAAACGGGGTAACAAGAGCCTGACTGTGGAGGCACTAATCAACAAGAAGAAGTGTGTAGCCACCATCGACACAGGTGCCACCGCCAACATTGTAAGAAGAGATATCGTCAGAAGCTCATGGATGCACAACACCAATAGCTACTGCCTGAAGACTGCAAGAGGGGAAATGGCGAAGGTGTTTGGAGAAGTTCGTCTTACGATTACTCTGGCGGGACTGACGTTCTCCCATGCGTTTCTGGTGGCAGATATATGCGACGAGTGCATCATCGGAATAGACTTCATGAAAGCAAATGAAGTAATCTTGGACATCGGGATGCAAGTACTGATGTATCGAAATGTGGAGATTCCGATGGTGTACGGAAACGAGAATGCCATAACTCTCAGGACAGTCATCAGCAAAGACAAAGTTTTGCCGCCGTCTTGAGAGACAATCATTTGGACAAAGCTGGAAGGTGATCTTGGGAGCCACCGATTCTACATAGTAGAACCAGACCCAGAGAAGCATTCTCAAAACTACATCGTGGGAAAGACGTTAGTCGAACCAAAGAACACCATGGTTTCAGTGAGAGTTTTGAACGCGAGACCACACACTGTCAAACTAAGGAGAGGGGAGGTGACTGGAAAATGCACGCCGATTACCGCCGTCACAACAATATCTGAATGTGATGCTCCAAAACCTCTCCCATCACCTTGGACAGCGGAAACGAGAGAGACGATTCTCCAGTCCAGTGAACTGAATCAGGAGCAGCGGACTATGGCAGAGAATCTTATGTATGATGTATTTGCTTCACAGGTCGGAGAATACTGCCGAACACACCTGGTACAACATCGAATAGACACTGGTGATACTAGACCAATTCGTCAGCCTGCTAGGCGCCTTCCAGTGGCAAAGCAGACAGGAGTTGCAGAGATGGTGTCGGCAATGGAGAAAGAAGGTCTGATGGAAAGTTCCAAAAGTCCGTGGGCATCACCGGTTGTACTGGTTAAGAAGAAAGATGGCAACACCTTTCTGCGTGGACTTACGTCACCAAGAAAGACAGCTGTCCTCTGCCACGGATTGACGACACGCTGAACACACTATCAGGAGCCCAATGGTTTTCCACCCTCGACTTGAAGAGTTGCTACTGGCAGGTACAGATCCATCCAGAAGACCGAGAGAAAGCCGCCTTCACCGCAGGAAATGGGCTATGGCAATTCACGGTAATGCCATTCGGGCTGTGTAATGCTCCGGCGACTTTCAAGCGCTTGATGGAATGTGTCCTACAAGGGTTAACATGGAAAATCTGTGTGGTGTACTTGGATGATGTCATCGTCGTAGGAAAAAAGTTTACGCAACACCGAGACAATCTAAGGGATGTGCTTCAAAGGCTTCGAAATGCCCACCTGAAGCTCAACCCCAAGAAGTGCGCCCTGTTTAGAGCGGAAGTCAAGTACTTGGGGCACATAATTTCAGCAAAATTAGTGAGAACCAATCCAGAGAAGGTCGAAGCGGTGAAAAACTGGCCAGTCCCCAAAGATAAACACCAACTAAGGAGCTTCCTGGGCCTAGCCACCTACTACAGACGGTTCGTGAAGGATTTTGCCGGGATCGCAAAGAGCCTGCACCAGTTGACGGAAAAGGGAAAACAATTCAAATGGTCAATTGAGTGCGAGAAGAGCTTCAAGGCACTTAAACAACGGCTATGCGATGCCCCGATACTAGCTTACCCCACTCCCGGGGAAACGTTCATTGTGGATGCAGATGCTAGTAATGTCGGGGTAGGAGCCGTACTCTCCCAGGTGCATGATGGCCAAGAGAAGGTGGTTGCGTACTTCAGCAAGGTGCTCTCTAAGCCAGAAAGGAACTACTACGTGACAAGGCGGGAACTTCTAGCTTTGATCTTGGCTACGAAGCATTTTCAGAAATACCTCTATGGGAGGAAGTTCGTTCTTCGCACAGACCATGCAGCCTTAAAGTGGCTATTACAGTTCAAGAGTCCTGAGGGTCAGGTCGCGAGATGGATCGAAAGGCTGCAAATCTACGACTACGAAATACAGTATCGTAAAGGAAAACTCCACTCTAATGCGGATGCACTGTCCCGGCGACCACGCAGAACGGGTTGTAAACATTGTGCGCGTCAGGAAGAACGGGAGCTGGTTTCCATCCAAAGACTGAGAGCCGAACCTATCGCCGGCTGGAGCGTAGATGAGATCCGGAACGCTCAGAAGGAAGACCCGGATATCGAGCCGATTCTGGCCTGGAAGGAGAACATGGAGAAACCGGATCATCAGAACATCTCTCACAGAAGCCCGACCTTAAAGGCATATTTTGCGCAGTGGGACTCCCTCCATGTCCAAGAAGGTGTTCTGAGGAGCAAATGGGAATCCTCCGACGGAAATTCATTTGTAATGCAGCTTGTCGTGCCGCGGACGAGGGTCAAGGAGGTGTTACAAGAAATGCATGGCGGGGCGTCCGGAGGCCACTTGGGAGTGAATAAGACGCTAGAAAAGGTACGAGAACGTTTTTATTGGTTAAAAGCGAAGGAGGATGTCGAAGACTGGTGCAGAAAATGCGACGCGTGTGCAGCTAGCAAGGGTCCTAGAATCAAAACTCGAGGTAAGATGCACCAATACAACGTGGGAGCACCTTTCGAACGAATCGCCATTGACATCGCAGGGTCCTTTCCGGAATGGTAATCGGTATATACTCGTAGTAATGGACTACTTCAGTAAGTGGCCGGAAGCGTTTCCGATCCCTAACCAGGAAGCCAGAACCGTGGCGGAGCAGATCGCCTACAATTGGGTGAGCAGATTCGGTGCGCCCTTCGAATTGCATTCTGACCAAGGGCGGAACTTCGAGTCAAGAATCTTCCAAGAGATGTGTCAACTACTCGGAATCAAAAAGACACGGACAACCCCGCTTCATCCACAGTCGGACGGTATGGTGGAGCGTTTCAATAGGACTTTGGACGAACATCTCTCGAAGTTCGTAGGTGACTACCAACGGGATTGGGACCGGCAGATTCCCTTGTTTTTGATGGCCTATAGAAGTGCCGTGCATAGCACTACTCGACATACGCCGTTCGAAATCTTGTTTGGTGGAATAGCTCGGTTACTCAGTGAGGTGAAATTTGGATCTCCTACCGATGAGCCCAGAAATGAAGAAGAGTACGTGGCGGACCTTAGGGAAAGGCTTAGGGACATACACCAAAGGACCAGAAGCCAGATTAAGATAACGAGCGACCGCACGAAGACCAGGTGTGATGTCAAGGCAACAACGTCAGGATTCCAGGAAGGAGATCTAGTGTGGTTGTATAATCCCCATCGCCAAAAGGGGAAATCACCTAAATTACACCAGAACTGGGAGGGTCCCTACAGAATAGTAACCCGCATCAACGATGTTGTCTGCCGCATCCAGCGAGGACCAAGGGCCAAAATGAAAGTGGTTCATGTGGACCGACTGAGTCGATACAATGGCCGAAGTGAGGACGCACTTGTTCGGGACGAACAACTCTAAGAGGGGGGCAGCGTAACATAATGTAGCATAATAACTACGCTCCAAAAGTAGGCAACACATTCCGAAGTGTCTTTTCATTCGAGGTTCGTGTCCACGACGTCTAAGACGACGTCGCGGAATTAAGAGAGAATTATAACCACAAGAGATTATTCTCTGCAGCTGTCATCCTGGAATTATTACATCAGAATTTTCTTGTTCCAGTGGTCGAAGAATTTGCTAGAAGTTTCTGGCTATCAGAAATGCGACTATATAAGGACAGATGGCGATCGAAGCAGGGCAGTTGGGTTTCGAACCGTACGGAGAGATTGGAAAAGTGGTAATAGGCGAAGTTGTAATTTTGTGATAAATTGAAAGTTGAGAGTTAACAAGAAGAAGTAATTAGTTTGGATTTGTGAATTAAGTAATTGAAATGAGCTAAAGTGATTTGAGAAGAAAGAGACCTTGTAAGGAAAGAATTTGCGAAGAACAGTATAGTGTGAACTTGAGTTGTTCACCGACTGACTCGAAAATAAAGAAATAATCTCACAGAATAACGTTTTATCTACTCGAGCCGTAACTCGGATGTTACAATATGTACATATTAAGGCTGAACTATAATAGTCGGATGCAATCGGAAGCTAATGTCATAATTCTACGTAAAGTTTCCTTCAGTACTGTCAATTGCTCAAGTAGCCCATAATAGGCGTATGTGTTTGGAAGCAAAGGTTCTCGTCCGATCACCGAAATCAAGCATCGTCGGACGCTGTTAGTAGTTAGATGGGGGACCGCTTGTCAAATTTTCATACGTACGCTTACGAAAGAGTGAATCTATTCGCTCTTTCGTTCAGCCTTTATTCTTGCTTATACACATCCACCATGGTTCTAAATCGTATTCCAATACAAATTTATTATTATTTTGTTATTAGATGCACATTAATTACAATGAATCATCTAATAAGCCCTAGAAATAGCACTATCGGCAGTAATGTAATAAACCTGATAAAATATGTCACTTCGACGCCAGAATTATTGTTAGACGAACCAAATGTCCTATGGAGGATTTTTCTCTCGAAAGAGGGTATGTTATGAGCTAGGGGCAGGCCACGGAGGCATCTTCGGTGTGGATAAAGGGGACGGTGGCACGCACGCGGTTGCACGGCTTAACTCGTCGGACGGGGCTGGTTCTTGTCTCCCATCACTCTCACACCACCTGCTCAAACACAAAAATATCGTGCCATATGTGTATTAAAAGAAACCTAATAGAGAA
Organism: Pocota personata; assembly: GCA_963082735.1. Classification (NCBI taxonomy): domain Eukaryota; kingdom Metazoa; phylum Arthropoda; class Insecta; order Diptera; family Syrphidae; genus Pocota; species Pocota personata. The sequence goes on from OY720433.1 coordinate 19,954,041, forward strand.
GAGAAGAAGCTAACCTAATTAGACCACGGACGGACTTAAAAAAGATAGGAAAGAAGACAGGAGAAGAAGAAGAAGCTCAAGGGTTTATACCCATATCCTGGAGAAAGAAGGGTATGCCAGATCTAACCTAAACCTAATTATTCTAATCGAAACCTAATCTACCCTAAAACTTATGCTAGGCCCTAACCTATACCTAAACTAACTTATAACTATCCTATTCTAGCCCTATACTACAGCATCTGTATCCCCTAGTCTCCCCAGGATGAGGGTTCGTCTCGTCCCAGAGACGTGCCAGGTGTTGATGGCACCAGCATGGCCAACCCACCTTTGTGTCTGAAAGACACAACCTTCGCCATCTCCTTGGCCAATATTCACTGGAGATGGATTATTTTTAAATTGTTCCAGCAATTCTCTTTTGAGTCGCTGGTAACTCTGCCCCCAATCGCCTATCCTGCAGAAATTGCCAGAACCACCTCTCTGCAGGACCGCTTACAAGGTGATTGAAGTGGGTGAATAGCTGGTGGTCGCTAGTGCCGTTTTGGCGTTGCAAAGTCTCCACGCGAAACAGGAAACTTTCTACGGACATTGTCTTTGGTGTCCCGTCGAATTTAATGCCCCACTTGTGGATGTCCACCTTCCGTTCTGATAACCGTGAAGAAAACGGTTCGGTGAATCGTGGAGCCTGGTCCTGAAGTGGGTCATTTAGAGGTATTTGTCGTTCGTGCGGTGGCGGGTTAAAAGTTTGTCTGTTCAGTGTCGGCGTTGGTTGGTGTAACAGTTCCGTCCAGTTGAGTGGGTCCGAAGGAGTGGACTGTCCTTGTCGGGTGTTGTCTTGACGTCGGTCGTTCGTTGTCGGTGGTTCCCTCTGCGCAGCTGCGGAGAGTTCCGGGTTGCAGATCTTTTCGTTGATCGCCTTGATGTTCTCCTGGAAAGTAGTCATCACATCTTTCATACTTTCGGCGAACACCGACATGATCTCAACCTGGTTCTTCTTTACCGCTTGAGAGACCACCTTTTGTATCTCCTGTGTTATACGTTTTGTGCCCTCCACAGTCTTACTCCGCAGGTCAGTTAGGTCGTCTTCGCCGTCAGAAATTTTTCGACACTTTTCGCTGGTACAGATGCTGTCGCTTGGTTGCCTAGCGACAGACTTAGCCGTTGGTTGCGTTGTCCTACAAGTTTTCTGGCTTGTAGTCTTGTGTCTGTTGTATTTCGTCCGTTTTGTACGTCGTACAAGTCAAGTAGGTCATGTTCATTTTTAAGGGATCTTCGTTCTAGGTCCTCACGTAGGTCTACCGTGGACCGAGTTACCTTCCGTCTTGTCGTCGCAGTATGGTCTGTCATGTTAGAGTTCGTATTGTAATTTCCGTCGTCTTGGCCAAAGAACAGATAGTCGTCGTTTGTTCCTTGTCTTGAGTAATTGCCGTCAGTCCTGTTCCGTTGAAGCGCAGCAATTGCAACTTCTTCGTTCTCTAATTCCTTAAATGTTTCCCTATCTCTAAAAATTCCCTCGTCTCCTAGTTCGTTAACTTGTCTTCTAAATTTCGTCTCCCTAGTCGACAAGTACTCGTAATAGAGCATCCGAAGATTAGCGTCGTTACCCTGTCCTTAATGTTACTTTGGAGGATGTCCACTAGGTCAAGTTCGTTCGGTCGACTCGTCATTTGTAAAACCATCGTCCGCAGGTCTTTGTATCACAGCTTCTATATCACAGGGGCGGACCTGGATGTATCCAAATGCACCCCTATAATGATTTGTAGGTAGCATACGGGTACATCCACATACGCCTCTGTGATATAGAAGCTGTGATACCAAGACCTGTGATATAGGACGTGCTTGCTAGCAAAAAAATAAAGAGTGCTCGGCTAGCTCAGTCTGTAGAGCATGAGACTCTTAATCTCAGGGTGTAGGCCCTTGCCACACATTGGGCAATAATAACAAACAAATATAAGATAGACTAAAGCACGGACAGGCCGACATAAAGGTAAATAACAAAAAATAAAAATAAAAAAGGAAAAAAGTAAACCAGTACCTGAACACAGATAATTTCGCCGGCGATCCCTCGATGGAATTCGATATCAGCATCCCCGCATCCTGGCTGATTGTACTCCTTGCTTCCTCGCACACACACACACCCCATTCCAGGGGTGGGTTTTGGTGTCTCATATTCAATTTAAAAAAAATTCAAAATGCATTACACAAAAAAAAAAAAAAAACAAAAAAAAAAATGCAAACATACCTGGTTCTGTGTGGTGTCCACGGGCAGTATCCCCACTGCAACTTGTCTTTCTTTTGCTTTTTTTCTGTTTTTCTGTCTGCGCATACCCACGCACCCACCAATTCCAGGGGTGGGTTTTCTTTAAAAAAAAATATTTAAGTCCAAATGGGAATAATTAAAAAAAATCATCTGCAAAAGAAAACAGCGATTCGCCTCGCAAAAAAAAAAAAGAAATGTCAACAATCAGCTGACATGAGGGAGGGAGATACATCCGTCTCTCTTTCGCAAAAATATTAATGGTGATCGGGAAATTATCTGTGGTTCTGGGCTAAGATAAAGAACGTAGAATTCGTTTGTTCATTATTTTTATATTATATGTTTATATACTTTTTTGTAAAGTCAAAATTTTTGCTTTAGGTTACGTGAGTAGGGTTCGTAGGTAGTTCTAGTGTTATTAGGTAGGCAAGTTAATAATATTGTATGTCAGGTTTAGTGTATTTATGTATATTATCGTTCAGGATTTTTTTGTTCAAACGAAATTTTAGCCGACAATGATGAGACGTAGGACATTGGAAAGGGAAATTTCCCATTCCAATGTTCTAAAGAAAAAAAAAACTACTCACAGCTGACAAAGACAACATATGACAAAGAAAAAGGGGATGAGAACTAACAAAGAGAGGACAACGACGAACAAAGGAAAAGAAGGAGACGAAAAGTATGACAATGGGAAACAGATAACCCAGATAAATGACAACGGGTTAGTGCATCGAAATTATTTTACAATCGTAAATTATTTTACAAAGTCGAGAGCGAACAGCTGGGAGTCACAGCTGATGGTAAAATTTTTCTTGGGTACTCGAGTATACAGTGAGGCGAAGACCCACTGTAGAGATTGTATTTTTTGTCGAATTTTTTTTGTTAAAGGTGAGTGGCACAATCAATATAAGAAATAATCTTATTAGCAATTTATAAAATTTAAACAGACAAATCAAAACAGAAGGGGTACAGAGGAAGTAGGGGGAGCGTGAGTCAAAAGAGGTGTGCTCAAGCGGAGACAGTACACAGAGGTATGTAGGATGAAGCGAAGGAGCTCCGGTAAACCAAATAACTTAAAAACGCATTTTTAAACACAAAGAGGCTTCGAGAGTAACCATGTAGCGTAGGCCCCAGAAATCCTGTCGTTTGCCGTTTTCCTGCCAGGGCCGGTTGAGAACCACACCGTTGCAACTGGACAGGGTCCGGTGCAGGCAGTGGTAGCGGTGGTCCGCAATAAGGAACGGCAGCAAGCGGTGCTCCCCCAACAAAGAAAAATCAGCGTTACAAGAGGTGCTCCGGGGGACATGGTGAAGCTAGTGAAAGTGCAAAATTAAATTATTTGAAAGTGCTACCACTCCTTCTGAGTTTTAAGACACTAGAGAATTTCTCAAGGCTGCATAGCCCTGCTATTAAAAATCTCCCTTGAATTTTTTTGATGAATTAGTTATTTAAATATTGAATTTAGAGGAACCTAGTTGTTTAAAGTTTGAATTTTAGTTGAATCTTAGTTGTATAATTTTGAATTAGTGGTCAAATTTGTGAATTTCTGCTGAGATTGTGACGGTGTTTTTTTGTTTGCGATCGGGTTTTTTTTTATCTCCGCAACAGGAGAGTATCATCCTTCTTTGTGCTGCCGGCAGGACAACGGGGGACTGAAGAAAAAAGAGGAAGAAAACCGTGAGTACGTTGTTTTTTTTAAATATTTATTTACATTCTTAGCAGAAAGGTTAGGTGTTTAGTTAAAATAGTAGTTTTAAGTTTCAAATCTTATAATAAATCGAATAGGGCAATGAGCCCATCAAATTCCAGCGGTCTGTTTTCGACTTTTGATATAGATATGAGCGAATAGGAATCCTTTTTTTTATTTGGTGTGTGGATGGCCGGTCGGGCCGTCCTTCTGTAGATGAACGGTGACAAGACAGGACAACTACGAACAATGACGACATAACGTGACGACTGAGAAACTTCTTCTACGACGGACTTACAATCATTGCCCACCACTAAGAGTGGGCAGGCCAGCTTTTGCCACTTCCACCAGGCATACTTGATGAACCCGTTTGGCGAGGAGAGAAAAGGTGTCCGTCCCCTTGTGCGATAGGGAGTAGTTGTAGGGTAGTTTAAGATAGTTAGGTTTAGATTAGAATTTAGTTTAAGACATTAGGTTAGTTTAGGTTTAGTTTAGGATAGGTAGGGTAAGCTTCGCGGGGTCCTTCCCAATCTTTCTCCTGACCATGGGCACAAGTCCTTGAATTTTCCTTTTACTTTCTTTTTCTATTTGGCCTATTGTTGATCTACAGGGATCTCCATCCGGTTTTAGTACTTTTTGGATGGGATCATCTATGTACCACGCTTACACTCCAAAGTGCGAGAACAACTTTGAGGTGCTGACAGATTAAATGAGACCCCGAAATATTACTAACTTATGTACGTATTATAGACATGCAATTTTCATTGATTGAAAGTTGAACTTATACTCAGTTTACGAGTATTGTTTTTTTTTTTTTTTTTTGCCGAGAGGGTGAAAATCTTCTAAAGACACCATAAGGCCCGACCGCGCGTGCTTATGGGAGTGTGAGATTTTTACTCACTAAAAATACCACTCTTCAAGATTAATACTACAACTAAGGCGACGCGTATCCAGCAGTTTTATTTTCCCTTACGAGACTCGTGATTTTTGGAAAAAGATGTTCGTATGTTATTTAAAAATAATGTTGCACTTTAGGCAGGTTGAATTCCATTGAAAGTTCCTGCGATTTTCACGACCGGCATATACTATGACGCGAGGTCAAAAGGTTTTATCCTTTGCAGACGACGAATTGAATTGTTCGTGTCAAGTAGTTGAATTACGGTACGGTTACAATGGCCGTGAACACGATCTCTGTGTTTTTACGATCAAATGTTGTTATCTCTTCGACGACGCTGGGAATTCCCAGGTCCCGATGAATATCTTCGTTACATACGTACCACGGTGCGCTAACGATCGTTCTAAGAACTTTATTTTCAAAAGTTTGTAAGATGTTTCTATTGCTTTTCCTGGTACAACCCCATAGTTGTAGACCATACGTCCGCACTGGCTTCAGAACTTGCTTATAGATAAGCAGTTTGTTATGTAGGCTCAACTTCGAATGTTTTCCGAGTAGCCAATACGTTTGTCGGTATTTGTTTTCGAGCTCGTCGCGTTTCTTTTTTACGTGCGATTTCCATTTAAGCTTAACATCTAGAGTCATTCCTAGATATTTGGCTTCGTTCGCGTGTGGTATTTGAACCGAGTTTAAATATACGGGTAATCTGTCCACTTTTTTGTAGGTAAAGTTGACGTGAGTAGATTTGCTTTCGTTCAGCACAATACGCCAAGAATTCGTCCAATCGTGTACTTTATTAATAGCATGTTCCAGCTTTTCAGTTGCTGCTTCAATTGTATCGCCCGTTGTCAATATCACCGTATCGTCCGCAAACGTGGCGACGACGCAGTTTCTTTCCTGCGGATATCGCGTGTAGAGTACATATAGAAGTGGGCCAAGGAAACTTCCTTGTGGGACTCCGGCCGCAATCTCCTTGAAGTCAGAGTAATCATTTTCGTGCTTAACACGAAAAAGTCTTTCGGTGAGGTACGATCGTAAGATTAGAAAGAGTTGCCGTGGCAGTAGACGTTGGTATTTATACTCCAAGCCTTCGTGCCAAACCTTATCGAAAGCTTGTGAGACGTCAAGAAATACAACACAACGTTTTCTCAACCAGGTCAGTTATTTTGTTGACTTGGTCGATTGTAGAATGTTTGACTCTGAATCCAAACTGATGGTCAGGAATGAGACGTCTTTCGTTGATTACGGGTTGTAGTCGTTTCGAAAGTAGTCTTTCGAATATTTTAGAAATAACCGGCAATAGGGAAATAGGCCGATATGATTTCTTCTCATTCAGAGGTTTGCCTGGTTTCGGAACCATTGTAATCTCTGCGACTTCCCATTGGCTCCGAATTGGTGGCGCTTGCATTTGAGGTTTCCGGATGCCATTTGCTTTTAAATTCCCGAATACTATCTCTAAGGCGATTGCATAATAGGTTGAGGACCTATTTTTGCTGCGGTGCACGAGTGATTTGCCATTTCTTTCGTGCTTTTCTTTTCTCCCTCACCAGTTCAATGATTTCACTTGGATACTTTTCGTTGCGGTTAATCTTATAGCTTCTAGAAGAAGGAGTGTTTCTCCATGCCGCTCTTTGGATTGCTTCCAAGAAACAATCAACTTCGTCCTCCAGTTCACAAGGTGTTTTAAGTGATGCATTTAAGGCTATATATTTCTTTCGCAATCATTTCTAAAGATCTCCCAGTTTGTTCTATTGCTAGTAAGTCTTGAAGGTCCTTCTTTCTTGATCAACGTTTCACCAAATAATAAAGTTGCCGGAGAGTGGTCAGAAGAGAGATCAAAACTTTCTCCGACTGTAATAAATTTATCGTAAATACCTTTTGAAACGAAAAAATCGATAACATCGGAAATTTTTTCTGAGTCGGTTGGCCAATAAGTGGGTTTTCCTATCGAATAAAAACAACAACCGAATTCATTTGTCACTGCGTAGAGAATTTTTCCTTTAGAAGACGTCCATCTTCTGTGTGGTGTGCTTCGCGTTGAAATCTCCACCAATAAGGAAATTTGAACCAAACGCATTGAAGACACGATAGTAGTCGTCTTTTTCAAGCGAGCATTGCGGCGGACAGTAAACAGATGCTATGTTGTAGCTCAAGTGTTTATTTTTAACCCTTACCGCGCATAACTGAAGTTTATCCAGCTCTATATTTATATCGACCGAGTGTTCGATGTTAGTTTTAATGAATAAGGACGAACCGCCCGCGCTCTATCAGAAGGATGATAGGCGTGATAACCAACGTAGCCTCTTACCTTTATTTGCGATTCCCTTGTTAGATGTGTTTCGGAGATCAAACATATGTCGATATTTCCTCTCATTAGAAAAATTTCTAATTCGTTAGATTTTTGTAAGAGTCCGTTTGCATTCCATGTTATAATTTTAAGCAACGAGTCCATATCTACTTAGATTTAGATATAAGGTTAGCCATACAAAACCTTTCGACGTTACTGATACGTTCGAGAATTCGTTTTTTCGTTTCACATTGTTCCTCGACCTTAGCGTGAATGCAGTTCAGAATTTCTTTCAACGGATCAGAGGGTGGCCCGTCTTTTCGTCTGGTTGCTTTGACTGCAGCCTGAGAATACGTCAGAAAACTGGGATTCGTTGGCTTATCGGAGGTTATTTTTCGTTCAGTCTTTTTAATGGACGACTTCGACGTACTTTTAATCAGCTTAGAGGGCTAATTGACTGGTTCAAGAGTCTGCACTGCTGATTCGAGCGTCCTTTCAGCCGGCTTAGGAGTCTGTACAATTGGCTTACGAGCCCGCTCAGTTTGCTTAGCAGCGCGCTCTACCGACTTAGGAGCCCGATCGACTGATTTCGTTCCCCGCACAGTCGGCGTTGTAGGTTTTCTCCGTCGCATCTGTAGTTCCTTTGCGACCTTGCATCCTCGATAATTTTCTGGGTGCCTGCCTTTGCACTTAACGCAAGTAGCTTTTTCATTTTTGCTTAAACTTCCATTTTCAGAAGAGTGTTTTCCAGCGCACTTAACGCAGCGCGGCTCTTTCCGACAGTACGCCTGCGTATGATTAAATTCTTGGCAATGCCTGCATTGGGGGATTGTCTTCGTGTTGTCACGTAGTGGTTCGATTTTAACGACCATACTCATGAATGTACGAATATTGTATATCTTTTCCTGGCTATCCGTTCTATCGAAGGATAGCACAAAAAGCGGAAGTCTACATTTCACTATAGCTTCTTCTCCAAGATTGGGTAGTTTTCTCTCTTTTTTTACAAGATTCACAGCGTCAATAATGTTATAGCCTCTATCGCGTAAATCACCTATAACGTCTTCTTTAGCGCATGATGGATGAAGTCCTCTAGCTACGATCCTCAAAGGTCTCTCAGACTTGTATACATAAGTATGCCATTGAATTTTTTCGTTGTTAAGCTTTTGAGATACAGCCCGATAGCCCTCAGCGTAATTAACCTTGATTTGCCATGCATCATTTCGCAAGGAAGTTACTTTAAATTCAGTAGCGATCGTTGTTTTTAAAATTTTTCGCAGAGAATTATAGTCTGCAACGCCTGTAATATTTATTGGAGGAGGGGCGCGTTTGCTTTAAATTTGCTTTTCTGCTTTTCGCTGCGGGTTGCGATTAGGTTCGTGTTGCGGAACAACCTCGGGCGATGAACCGGCCTTACGTTTTTTAGATGGTCTTCGTTTAAGTATCCAATCCGTTTCGCGCGTGAGTTCTTCGTCCGTACTGTAGTGATGGCTACGTGGAGAGACCTCACTATGAATAACCGTCTGCGTTTGTGAAGACTCGTTTTGAAGCAAAGATACTTTATTCTCTGATTCAAATTTTTCTACTTTGCTTTTGAGCTCCCGACACAAGAGCTCCATTTCGTCGAGCCTCTTTCGGAGCTCGGTGTTTTATTTTTCCAGAGTACTCTGTTTCGAGGTTTGCGTTTCCCGAATTAACACATCCGGGATTGCGAAACTCTTATTTTGCGCTTTAGGAGAAGTCTCTTGAGGCGGATTTTTTTTTGCTGTAATCTCAAGAAAGACGGCGGGTTGGCATTTTAGTCGCGTTTTACGACAGGCATGCCTACCGTGGGTATATTCTGTCCCCTAACCCATAGGGAGAGGAGGATTAGTGAATTATCTTTTTTTTTTATTGTGGGTTGTGCTCTATCACCTACAAGTTTTAACGCGCGATTCTGTACCCTGTCTAGTATGTGCAAAACGACCATATATGAGCGTTATAATATTCCAGCTTTGGGTGAATGAATGCCTTATAAATTGAGGCCAGATCAGATGGGGTAAAATATTTCTTGCACCGCTTAAGGAATCCTAGACATTTTGCAGTATTTTTGACGACAGCGAATATGTGAGCATTCCATTGAATATGGTTATTAATACACATACCGAGAATAGGAAGTCTTTCGGTTTCAGCGATGCAAGTACCATTAATGGATATTGGTTGAGGGTTATGGTTTCGCTTGAGAGACAGAAGACAGCATTGTATTTTGGAAGCATTAAATTCCACTCCATTGGTTGAACCCCATTTGATTATGCTGTCCAGGTCGGAATTTAATGTGTTTAACTTACGTTGCCTTTCCTCTTCTACGACCGAAAAGTAAGGACGTGAGTTAGGGAACGAATATGAAAAACTGAGGCTACTGTCATCAGCTAAGGAATGGATTGGATTAGAAGTTGCAGACAAGAGATCATTTATAAAAATAAGAAAGAGAGTCGGAGACAAAACAGAGCCTTGGAGAACACCAGCATTTATTTTTTGAATTGCAGACTTGAAGCCGTTCAAGACAATTTGTGTTGAACACCCCGAAAGATAATTTCTTACCCTTTGAATAAGAGACTCATCGACGCCATATGTACGCATTTTCGACAAAAGATCCTGATGCCAAAGTCTGTCAAATGCCTTTGAAATATTAAGCGCAACCATCTTAGTTTCGCCGAAGTGATGAAGAGGTTGGTTCCACTTTTCGGTGAGATATGTCATCAAATCACCAGTGGACCTTTTGCTACGAAAACCATACTGCCGGTCATTAAGGAGTTTTCGTGAATCGAGATATTTCATAAGCTGACGATTTATCAGTGTTTTCATGACCTTGGAAAGAAGGGACGTAAGTGCAATGTGTCGGTAATTGAACAGGGGGGAAGATTCGCCTTTTTTTAGGGACAAACTGGACAAATGGTGTTTTTCATCTACTCGGAAAGAGCCCGGAAGGGTGGATGGACAGAAAATCTTACGCAGAGGTTTTGCCAGCGTGGAAGAACACCTCTTCAAAACCATGGGGGAGATACCATCTGGACCAGTGGATTTGTGTATGTTGAGAACTTTGAGTACTCCCGCAACTGTACGAGTGCGAAAGTGGACTTGTCCCATGGAAAATTTGATGCTCTCAAATACAGGTGGAGACAAAGCATTATCTGGCAGCTTGGAGTTTTTTTTTTTTTATAATCTGCGCACGCCGCGGGGGATATGAATACCCTTAAATTATTTCAGGGCACGGGCGTTAGGAAAAGGGGGAAGATGAACAGAGGAGAAGCCTCTGCACGCTGGCTTTAAATGTTTGAAGGTTGTAGTGATGGGGAAATACAGTTCGCTGCAAAGTGAGCAGCAAGCAGATTGGCTTTGTCTAAGGAGCTGACAGCTGGAATGTCATTGTAAATGAGAGTAGGCTGACAGACGAGGCAGAATTTTTAATATATTTGAGGAATGACCAACAATTTTTACTACCTTAGGGACATTTGTAGGATTTTTTGCCTCAATTTCTGGTCATCTAAGAATTTTACACGTCGAATGTGGGCATTGCAGTCTTTTCTGGATTCTTTAAACTTTTTTTCGATTTTCCTCAGATTTGTTAACTTTATAAGACCGAAAACTTACTTCTTTTAACCTGATAGCCTCATTACAGCTCTAGTCAAACCAAGAGTTTGCCTCAGGTTTAATGCCTGTTAGGAATAAAGCCATTCATACCTAAGAGTATAGTGTTAGTGATCATATCAGCAGCGGCATTCACGTTGCTATCGAGGAAACATAGCTTCCAATTAAAACTCCTCAAGAAGATAGTAAGGCCGCTCCAGTTGGATTTCTCGTATTGCCATACTTTTTTTTTGGGAGTATTTTCTTTAACTGTGTCGCAGAGTACGAGAATTTGGCCGGTCAAACCGACCTAGAGGCGCTAAAACATCAATGGTCTATTTATCAGGGTGCGAAGTAAGACACAAGTCCAAATTATTGGCGGAATGACTTTCAGTGTCCGATATACGTGTAGGCTCATTTACAAGCTGAGTCAAATTGTTTATCTCAGCGAAAAGTTTCCTTCCTTCGGGTGTTGTCTGGCCAGAATGTTGGAGCCAATCTGAATTGTGTATATTCAAATCGCCCGCAATGACGATTTCAGTATGAGGATACAAGGAGACAATTCGAGTGATGGAATCGGACAGCGCATCAAATACGTCAAAAGTTGAGTTGCTGTCCGCACTAGAGCTTCTGTAAATAAACAGTAGTGAATTCTTTGCTTACGGACGGTGAATTTTAGCCATTTGAAATCAAATTCCGGGTTGTAACAGTGGCCATGCTGTGGTGGAACTTAAGATCGCGTGTGCGCTCGACAGCAGACAAAAGGCAGCTTTTAAATATTGCAAAAATTAAAAAAAACTAAAGACCAAAGAAAAGAATAGCAATTGTGACAGATTATGTTAGACTAGGTGTCTCATGCATTCCCAGTGAAGGAATTCCATATTATAATTTCACTAGTAGTGCGACGTACATATATTATTTTTTCAAAATAAGCTCAGTTATTATACATATGGACATTAAAATAAAGACACTTGAATGCATGATGCAAAAATGCAAATTTAAATCTTAACTCTTAACAAAAAATCATCCCTGTATTGTTTTATTGCGTCCTAACTTCCAACGAACGAAATAATAGTACCGTTATATTTAAAAATTTGTCCAAAGTTTGGAAATTCATCATACTCCGACAAAGATCTTTTTTTTGTGGCCATTAAAATAGAGACATTTAAATAGGCAGAGGCGCAGTTTTCTTCTTAACAAAAAAATAAATTAAAGAAAATTTAAATTCGAAAAAAATTTAATTGAAAGTGATAATTAAGTGAATTTTGGTTAAGTGTAAATTAAGAACAATTTTAAAATTCAGAAAAACATGAGCCGCGGAAGACGTTGAACCTTGGAAGAGAAAGCCGTTAGTCTAGCTCTAAAGAAAGAGGATAAATGCTACGAGAAATCGGCAAAACCGCTCAAAAAAATTTTTGGAGAATGCTCTCTTACCACCAAAAGCTAAGAAGCTTGGGCAACCAAGGAAAAACACGATTTACGAGGACCGTAACATTGTTAGAACTTCCAAAGTTGACCCTTTCAAGTCTTCGAAGGACATTGGAGCAGAGCTCCAGCTAAACATTTCTGAAAAAAGTGTTCCAAGAAGGCTTGTTGAATGCAATTTACATGGAAGAATAGCCAGAAAGGTACCACTGTTAAAGAAAACCTTTGCATTTAATTGAAGGTAAAATGCATCAGCACATGTATACTGATATAATGAGGAATACGATGCTTCCATATGCTGAAGAAAATATGCCCCTTAAATGGGTCCTACAGCAAGATAACGACCCGAAGCATACCTCGAAAGTAGCGATTTTTTTTTTCTTTAAGTAGAAAATTAACTTAATGGAGTGGCCATCCCAATCTCTGGATTTAAATCTCATAGAGCATTTAAAAAGGCGGACAAAAAATAAAGCAGAATTGTGGCGTACAATTCAGAAAGAGTGGAATGAAATTTCCGTCGAAAAATGTCGCCGATTAGTGAATCTATGCCAAACAGGTGCCAGGCTGTTATCAAGAGTAGAGGTGGGGCAATAAGTTACTGAAGTTTTTTTTTTTGTTTTTAAATTACTTAAAGTCTAAATTTGTTAATTTTTGTTAAGTGTCTCTATTTCAATGTCCAATGAAATTAGATTTTTTTTTTAGTTTCTTAGTTTCTTAACCCTTTGTATTTAAATAAAAATATTTTATTTTATTAATTTTATGTATAAATAAACATATTAAGCCAATGAAGTAATAAAATCATTTTTAATTTAATTTCAAACTGTTTAATTTTTTAGAGCAATTTCCTAGTGTCTCTATTTTAATGTCCATGTCTGTATAAATGTATGCAAGCTCATAAAAAGAGCATTATTGACGTTACTCCTGATTTCGGCTACTTTATGATTTCGGTACTCAATGCAGATGACAATGCTGAAAAACCCAGTGCAGTCTCCTATATCTGGAGCGATGAATGCAAATAAACTTAATATAAACGGACGTTATTAAAGCGGATTTCTTGTGCTTGAGTCTACTGATAGTGTGCAGGATAAAGACTTTGATCTGATCACTTACCCTTTTTTTCCTGGTCAACACGTATATTCCGACAAATTTATAGATATGTATGTACAAATGTCCCGTGTATCAGTATAATCAACCAGCGTGAATCAACTTTGGCCCATTCAAATGCTTTAAAGGCTATATACATATCTTCAAACGAATTTGTCATTATTCTTCAATTTTTTTTTTTTTTTTGCATGTAGCTGGGTGAAAATCGGTAAAAGATATCGCATGCGAGCTTTGCGATAGTGTGGAACTTTAATCCATTAAAAACATCCGGAGAAGGTATGATTTAATGTCATACTTCCAAATATCACACCTACTTGACAAACTAATTAGCAATTTGTTTTAATACTTGACAGTTTGTTTATTCAGTAACTGTATGTTGTCAGTTACTTTTTATTTTGGAGTAACTGCATATGTAGGTAGTTTCAATCACTCTTTAGTGTGATCATGTTCAAAAATTAAATTTTTTTTATAATTTTTTTTTTTCTAGTTAATTTATTCTTCATCTAATCTTTAATTCAATATGCAAAAAAAAGCACAACTCGAGTAAAACAGAAAATTTCATTTTTTTTCATTTTTAATGCATTTTTTATTGATTAATTCATTATAACTTACATGCTAGACAAAAAACGCTTAAAACTAGCTTAACTAACTTAACTATTCTTATTCTAACTTACTGGCCCTATGCGGGCGCTCTAAGCTAAACCTAATACTTAAAACTATGTCTTTCGACGTAACGTACTTGGGCATTTTCTAGTTATTTTATTCATATAATTTTAATTGTAACTAAGAAAATTTGATAAAAAACTTAGTGAATGAACATTTTTTTTTTGTATTCTTATATATAAACTTATAAACTACCTTAAAATAAATCTTAAAATATCTTATTCTACCTTAATCTATCTTATTCTACCTTACGTAACTTACGTAATTAAATACGTACTTTTTTTTTTTTTATCAAGTGATGTTTTTTTTATATATTTTTTTTTTATAGAACAGCCGACCTTGAACATCATACAGGCTACCCTGGATTATGGGGAAACGACGAAGGTTAGCCACCCACTCTTGTTAGGTTAGCACTGTTGTATAGGACCTCATTAGGATAGAATTTTATGTACTGGGACTCTGGTGTTCTGTACAAATGAAGGCAAGCCCGAATGCAAGCCCTCTCAAATACCCGAATTTTTTCCAATAAGCTTGCTCCCACGTTGAACTACACGGGGCATCCATATACGAGCATGGGCCTAATGAGGGCCATGTAGCAGATTGCCTTTACCCTTGCATCGAGTTGCTTGCTATAAAAAAGTCTCTTTGTAAGGGCAAAAACACCTTTGGTTCTGCCCAGAGCAGCATCTATATGTTTGTTAAAATAAAAAACCAGAGCCCCAGGTATCTGACTACACTTCGACTCGCAAGTGGCTGTCCGTGCAGTCCCACGATTGAGAACTTTCGCCAATTCTTTCTGGTATCCCTAGAGGCCCCAGACAACGGCATCCTAAAAAGGATGGTTTCCGATTTCTGGAAGTTGATCTTCAACTTCCAGTCATCGCAATATCGCTGAATCTTATCGAAGTCACGTTGCAAGAGAATTGCAATGACCTCGATTTTTGGTCCTGATCTGTACGCGATCAAGTCGTCTGCATACGCTATGGCATGGTGAAGTGATCCTATGAGATCGCTCGTGTAAATGTTGAAAAGGATCGGTGAATTAACCGCACCTTGTTGCAGACCGTTTTTAATTAGAAATGTTCCAGCAGAAGTCACATTGCCATTTTTGACGATGAACTGTCTACTGGTGAGCATGTTATGAAGTATGTACAGCAGTGGTTTGCTTATGCCCAACCTGCTCAGCTTGTAGAAGAGTCCCGGTGTCGAAGGCCTTCTCCAAGTCAATCAGGCAGGCACCCGTGCACTGTTTCTTGCTTTTGTTCCATTGTATATCCGATACCAGTTTAGACGCGGCATGTATTGTATCATGCCCCGCCTTAAAACCGAATTGGTTATCCGGAATTATATTACTGTTCTCAGTCCACTTAAGCAGGGCTCTATTGATCACTTTTTCGAATACCTTGCTGATGTTCGGAAGGAGACTTATCGACCGGAGATTTGCCGGATTGGAGGTGTCCTTACCCCGTTTGGGGATGGGTTGTATCACTGCTGTTTTCCAATGCGCTGGATAATGTGCATTATTCAGCGCATTGTTAAACAGAGTGGTGTAAATGTCCACCGCTTCTAGTGGGAGATGTCGAAGCACAATGTTCGATACTCCATCGATTCCCGCAGATTTCTTCCTCCTCAATGAGTCGAAGATCGCTTGGAGCTCCACCTTCGATATGAACGGGGGATGTACCCTTTCATCGGCGATGACATTATTTGCCATGTTATCGTCATTGAACTCGGTAAAACCTATGTTCTCTGATCGCCAGTGCTCTATATCATTTCGAAGGTAGAAGTTGTGCACAAGGACGCGATTTTCCAGGTCGTGGTTAGGGTAAATGGTATCATTCACCTTGTACACTTCCTGGAAAGTCGCTCCTATAGCCTCTACCTTCTCCTGCGGATCTTCGATCACAAAGAAGTTGTCATCCCCTACTGCGTTATCTGGATCTATACCTGCTGTTATTAGTATTTGTTCATTGTTCGTCGTTCGGGGGATCTTAAGACACGGAAGGTCGTTTTGATTATTCCTCCGAAATATTTTATTTATTTGCGGGAACATACTCGGGTTGTTGCAATTTACAGCCCGAATTTTGTTGTTCCAATGCAAATTTACAGAAAGTCTGTAATTTTCTCTAATTAATTTTTGGAGGTTTTTAATCAACGACTTCAGCGTCCTAACCTCCGAGTTTTGTCTGTCAGTAAACTGTCTGTACAAGGTTTTTAGTCTCGACAGCAGTCTACTTTTGTGCTGGTGTAGTGCGTCAATTGTTGCATTGCGGAATATGTCTGCATTTTCAGTATGTTGATACCGAGGTATCGTGCTGTCCATAGTTCGTTTCATTGTCTCGTCCATTTGTTTTAGGTACCAGTCAATCTCCTCGTTTGACAGATTCCTATTGGACGGTGGGTAGAGCGAGTTCGAGGAGAGTGCTCTTGTCAAAGTTCTTGAGAAGCGAGTCCAACGCGTCCTACTATAATTGTAGGAGTTTGATTGGACAAACTCCTCTAACTCCGCAATTTCGTTGCGAATCGTTATTACGGCACTGAGTCCGCAATGGTCACTGTCATACACAAATGTGTGCAGACAGTTTATAGTTTGTCGGTCCACGTTGGTCAGTTGTAACCGTACGTCGAACAGCATAAGATCCAGATAAGAGCCGCTTCTAGGAAACGACGGACTATCTGTAGCTTTCAAATCGAGTTTATACTCGACACTGTGCCGACCCCACCAATTGAATAGTACTTTCCCTCTAGGATTAGGCGTGTTATTTCCCCAATCTCTATGTTTGGCGTTTAGATCTCCGGCCATGATGAAATAATTCTCCTCCGACTCCAGCCTTAGGTATCGAAAAAGTGTCTCGAGCTCTGAAATAAATAAAGTAGATTGAGTAGCTTCAGGTGCATAGAGTGCGACCAAGTACATCCTCTTTTCACTACGGAGATGGATGCTTACGATACACGCTTCCAGCTCCTGGAACCTTCGCACTTCACCGCTGTACATAACTTTAAATTTCAGTTGTTTGCGTATGAAGATCGCAACACCTCCTCCTCGTGTGGAGTTGGGTCTGTCTCTTCTGACAATATTGTATTTATTGTGCCCCAATTTGTGCTTCTGGGATAGCTTTGTTTCGCTAACCATAAGCACATCAGGGGTTTGATCTTCTAGCAACTTAAACAATACGGCTCTTCGCTCGATCCTAATCAGTGAATTCACATTCACCGCAAGGTTCTTCAAGGGTTGCTCCTCCATGTTCGTACCCATTACGACTGGAGGTGCGTTAGGCCCGGCAGAAGTGCGTAGATCTAGTCCACCCGCTTCGCCTGCTCCTGTACCTGACTCTGAAGCTGCTCCATCTGCCCTTGGATAGAGAGCAAGATGGCCAGCAAGTCAGTTTGAGCCTCCGGTGCTCTAGGCGCTGGGGCCTGAGAAGCAACCTTCGGTCTTTTCTGTTCCGCGTTTCCCCGACCTGCCGCCATTTGGGCGTAGGTCACTTGGGGAGTAACGGATTGTGTTTGAATTGGAGCAGGTGGACGTTTCACTACGACCTTCTCCTGACGAACCAGATTTACTTTCTTAATGTACTGGAATTTAGGACAACCCCGATAGTTTGCGGTGTGTCCCGAGTTCCTGCATAAAGCACACGAGAGCTGGCTCTTATCTGCAACTCCATCCTTACCTAGAGTGCATTCCTCTGCTTTGTGGTTCTTTCCACACTTGACACATCGAGGCAGCATTTCGCAGTTCGATGCGGCGTGCCCGAACCTTTGGCAGCGAACACATTGTAAAATGTTTTCGCTCCTTCTTAATTTTTCCCATGCGACAACCTGGTAGTCTAGGACTTTAATACTCCTTAGACCATCCAGCTTGCTATTGGGTGAAAGCTGAACTAGGAAGAACGGCAGTTTCCGCTTCTCCCTTTTTGCCTTAATTCGAGCTCGTTGCACTCTTTCTCTTTAAGCAGCGCAAGGTGCGTCTCCGGGTCAGTAGACGGGTCTATCCCCCTCAGCAGCATTGTTTGCCGCTTTTCCCCCTTCGGGGTGAAGGAGAAGAACTCCGTCGTCGTGTCCCTAAGTAATTCTTTAATTTTTTTGTAATCTTCCACTGTATTACAGTGGATAGCATGTCTATTTTCATTTAATCTTTTAATAGTGAAATTATTTCCTATGGCCGACTTACATAGTTCAATTGTGTCCTTCAACTCCACCTTGTAGGTATTAATTGGCGGCACCCTCGCCTTTGTAGTCATCTTCTGTTGCGGTTGTTGTTGGTGTTGTTTCTGCTGCTGCTGCTGTTTCTGCTGCTGCTGCTGTTTCTTCTGCTGCTGCTGCGGTTGTTGCTGCTTTTTCTGCTGCTGTGGTTGTTGCAGCGTTTTCTGCTGCTGTTGTTGTTGCTGCTTATTCTGCTGCTGTTGTTCTTCTTGCTGCTTCTGCTGCTGCATTTGCGGCCGCGTTTGTTGTTGTTGCAGCTGGCCTTCTGGCTGCTTCGGTAGTTGTTGAGCGCGCTGGAGCTCTAGCTGCCTCTCCCTCTCTCTTCTGGCCATTTGTTTGGCTTTAATGGCAAGCACCCTTTGCTCTAACTGCCTGATGCTGCTGGTCAGACTTTGGACTTCATCCTCTTCTTCATCCGATTCAGAGGATGCCAGAACTGCGAAGCAGTTGTTATCGTCTCCGACGTAGCGGCCATCCCCTCCGTCGGAGATGTACGGGAAGTCGACAGAGTCATCCGACCTCTGCCGCTTCTTATCTGCTGCTGCTGCTGTTGCTGTACTCGGCGCCCCTTCGCTCGCTCCACCTGGCAGCTGTACAGCTGAAGCTGATGTGGAGGGACGCTTAACCAAATTGTTAGATGGTTTTAATTTCCTTCTCCTCTTAGAAGTAACATCTGCAGCCACTGCTGCTTGGTGGTCTGATGTCACTGCCTCATCGCCTAATATTTGTTTACTAGCTGGTCCCGCTAATGGGACCGCTCACTTTCCATCGCGTGTTTCTAATTAGTTATAATCTTTTATTAATATTTTCGTATAAATTATAAAAAAAAGTCTATAACGAAATTTTCTTTGGTTGGGAATTGAACTCCAGTCCCTGGGTTCACGGTTGACCACCACTACCTCTAGGCTAACTCGCCACTTGGGATTTCACTGTCTAATTCTCTCACGTCTGCGCACTTTGAAAGTCTGTGAACGACTGACAGAAAATTTCGACTTTGACCTTCTCTGTTCACTGTGGTGTTGAAAGGGTGGAGATATCTCGTCTTTATTTGTAGGCCAATTTTAAGTGATTTAACCAGAAATACGGGTCGTATTATTCCAGAAAAAGAAAAAAAACAATTAGCAATGTTAACCCTTTCAAAATTAATTTATGGTCTGTGTGTTTTATTGTTTTATAATTTACAAAATATGAAGATTTAACATTGACTTGTTGGTTTTGTAAAAATTAAAAAAAAAAATTATAAAAATTCCCTTTTTCGTATGGCTAAGCCTTTGGCTTTTATAAGGGTTTCAACCCATTTTGGCATGAAATGGTAAAGGCTGGGGATTTAGCAAGTGTCTATTTCTCCCCACCAATTTTTTTCGATGTGATTTCTTAATTCCTGCAAATTGATTGGCTTTTTTTCCTTAATTTTACACCATTCGACGTCAAACGTGCTGAATGGGATTCATGTCATGACTGTTTTCGGGCCAATGGAGTGAATTTATACCCAATTCTTCTTTGTAACTTTGAACCTACAGAAAGAATTGGATAAAATCGATTAAAAACACTATACAAATTTATAAAGTTACCAGAATAACAGTGGAAAGTTCATGTTTTACTCACGGTCTTAGCACGATGGCAAGGTGCGGAATCGTCCTGAAGCACGACTCCGGTTTAGTACTCGCTTACTTCCTATGTAGTGGGAATACTAGTATAGAATTAATACTCCCTTTGGCGCGCGCAGATTATAAAAAAAAAAAAAAATGTAGTGGGAACCACTACATGTTCGATGACCTCTTTGTATTTCACAACATTTATGGATTCATCCACTATCAAAAGAGTGTCAATTCCACCTTTAGACCTTTTCGGACAAGCTGCTACACATTCTTCTTTCAACCGTTCTCCAAGTCGACGATGAATTATGGTCTTTCCGTCTGAATCCGGGTTGAATTTGGACTCATCTGAGAACATGATCTTTTGCCGTCATCTCTTTCTTTCCCGTGCCCAATCTAGACGTTATCCTAGGCGTAAAAAATGTTTTTTTTTTATTGTTTGCCCTACAGTAGACAAACAAACCTGCTTCGTTAAGTCGTCTTTGAATTGTTGTCACAGAGATGTCTATTTCAGTGGTTTCCACAATATCTCTTCTTACTTGTCACCGATCAGTCTACAAGCTTGTCGCTGAACACGATCAAATATGTGAGTTATATTCAAGTTTCGGACGAACATAAGCTGTTTAGATTGTGGCTAAGCTTCGACTATCTCTTTCTAACTGTGACACTGAGGTAAATCCACTTCAAATCACGTGTGTGAAAAAAACTAATTCTTATTAGTGTAACTCAACACTACATTATGGTGGTCCCGGGGCCTTCAATAACACCCGGGAACCGGTTCAGAGCGTTAGCGGAATCTCCTCCACCTCAATCGCGGGCAAAAAAGTTTAAAATCGCACATTCCCATCTTGAGGACTTTCCCCATCTTCCAAGACCAGTAGCAAGAACCCCAGATCCATCCTAATTTCACCCAGTAATGCAATTAAGCCCTTAACATCTGTTAGTGTTTTCGTGCTCCTAAAGGCAATCGACGCGATTAGCACTGAATACAAGAATATTACGCGACTTAGAGACGGCAACCTACTCATCCTCATTAAAAATCAGAAAATTGCGGATAGATTTTGTTAAATTACTAATCTCGCCAACCAGTGCCCACTGTCCATTAAACTTCACGATAGCCTTAACTGCTGCAAAGGTATTGTCTGTGCACCCTGTCTCAATAATATCCCAGAAAAAGAAATCGATTCAGAAATGAGTTCACAAAAAGTCACTGATGTGTACAAGTTCACAAAAACTGATAATGGGCAACCACCTGCGACAGGATTAATGATTTTTTCATTCGACTCGTACCACATACCCAATTCGGTTGAGATAGGCTAGTATAACGCAAAGGTAGCGGAGTACATCCCTAATCCGATGCGATGCCGTAATTGTCAAAAACTTGGCCACACAACTCAGAGATGTACAGGCAATCCGGCATGTGTCAACTGCAACCTCCCTCCATATCCACCATTCGAGTGCACACGTGTTATGTGTGCCACTTGTTCTGAGAACCATCCCTCCTATCCAACAGAGTGCACTAAATACATCCAGAATAAAGAAATACTTAAAATAAAAACAAAAAATAAATACAGCATCCAACATCATTTTCGGCCAGAACAAAAGAGTTCCCACCCTCAACTGCAAAACAAACAACCTTACAATCCTCCTCACAAGAAAAACTTTCTTCTACCAACCTTCAAATTCCCTCAAGATCAACTAAAGAAACTCCATATAGTACTACAAAACCAACAAAATCAAAATAAACCAATACTGATATCTAATTCCCACTCTCAATCAAACTTACGTCACAATACGCCTACAGCACAACCAACAATCTCTACTCCTACTTCACCTCACTCACTTAATCTTTGATATCAAACGACAATTATTTTGTAAAACATTCTGATCCCCATGATACACAACATCGTTTCGTTCTGGCGGAAAGTTTACCTCTGTAGAGTGTACGAGGGAAATAGACACTACTTCTGTTTTTTATGCACTTTATTAATTGTAAAATTCAATGTACATACACGTCTACTCTACTACAAAATTTTTCGCTCGAGTCAACTTCCTAGAATGCCATTTTGTATTCACTCCCTAATCGGGATCTCTCTTTCGTTAATCTGCGCCCTCTGTTTCCCATCTTGGTACCTCTAATCTATGAGTGAACCACTACATCACCCCCTTCCTAGCGCAGCGACCGATTTCGAACTTATCCCTTTCGAGTCTCGTTGTTGACGTTTATGTTTACTGGTTTTAATCTGTCAATCGCGATAGAAAAAGGTTTGCCCGATCTGTGGATTATGAATTGTTTACGTAATTTTTTTAAAACTCTATAAGGTCCCTCATAAGGAGAGTCCAAACTGCCTCTAACATTATCGCTCCTTATCAAGATGTGGTCGCAGACGTCCAGGCGGTTTGGAATATGTATAGTCGTTTTCACCTTTCTCTTTGTTTGTGCTGTGCTTTTGATATTTACAAAGAACTGTTTGTTTTCGATCAGGGTTGAGTCGCTAGATTCCATCTGTGATGATGAAAAGTCGAAGGGTACTCTTATGTTTTCTCCATACAGGAGTTCAGAAGGAGTGTGGTTCGTGTCCTCTTTGACTGACTTGCGTATTCCCAGTAGGATTGATGGAAGTTCTTGTGTCCAGTTCGCTTTGTTTCCCGAAGTGCGGATTGCCGTTTTAAGCTGGCGATGGAATCTTCCCACCATGCCATTAGCTTGTGGATGATAGGCGGAGGTACGAACTCGATTCGTCCCCAGGCACTTCGTCAATTCTCGGAACAGTTTTGACTGAAATTGAGTGCCTTGATCGGTGGTAATCGTGTTTGGTACCCCAAACCTAGAGACGTGTTCCTGGACGTAAGTCTTAGCGATGGTTTCCGCTGTGATGTTCCGACTGGGGTAGCCTTCGGGCCATCGCGAGAATCTGTCCACGATCGTTAATACGTATTTGTGATCATTTGATGTCGGTAGTGGACCAACTATACTATGTGGATATTTTTTTTTTTAATATAATCTGCGCGCGCCAAAGGGAGTATTAATACCCTTCAATTGTTTCAGGGCACGGGCGTCAGGGAAAAGGGGGAAGAGGAACAGAGGAGGTACCTATGCACGTTGGCTTTGAATGTTTGAAGGTTGTAGTGATGGGGAAATACAGAGCCTGGTAGATCGTTCCACATTCGTGTTGTTCGGCTTATAAATAAATCCCTATATTTGACAGTATGACCGAAGTTTGGCTTTAGGGTAAACTGATGTGCATTCGAAGCATGTCGCTTATTGCGGGTGAAATTTTGAAGGGGAATGCAACTGGCTATTTCGCTAGAGCATTTTTTGTGGAAAAAACGATAAAACAGGCAGAGACAGGAGACATTTCTCCGATGTTGTAGTGAATGAATGGAAATCACAATGTCTCTATCACCTATAAGTTTTAACGCGCGGTTTTGTACCCTATCAAGAATGTGCAAAAAGGTCTTGGGTGCACCAGACCAGATAAGGCGACCTCGAATATGTGATCATTCCATCGAAGATCGTTATTAATACACATACCGAGAATGGCAAGTCTTTCGGTTTCAATGATGCAAGTACCATCCATGGATAATGGCTGAGGGTTTTGGTTTCGCTTGAGAGACAGAAGACAGCATATGTTGAAACCGACCAGGTGGAATTTTAATTTGGTCTACCGGGGTTCTTGTGTGTCTTTGTATCTTTTCCTTCTGACATGCCATGCAACTTCTCGCCCAGGATTTTATGCCTTAGTTCATTTTAGGCCAAAAGTATATTTTGCCAATCTTTTTTCGCGTGGCGCGAATTCCTGGGTGAGAAAGTGAATGAATGGCTTGGAAGGTTTTGATCCGTTTCCGGTTCGAGCGCGTCAGTGTTAGGTCGATAGAGTGTCCGCAACCACATTCAAGGAACCCCTGACGTACCTTATGTCGCTCGTGAACTGGCAGATGAAGTTGAGTTGACGCTCTTGTCTGGGACTTCGTTTGGCTTTTGTTTTAAGGGCATAAATAAGGGGTTTGTGGTCTGTGTAGACACAAAACTCCTGCCGAGTAAATTGCTAAAAGCTCCCTGTCGAACGTTGAATACCGAGGTTGTGTGGGTGAGAGTTTTTTCATTGAAGAATTCAATTGGGCTCCATGCTTTGTCGCTCAATTGCTGAAGGACTGCCCCAACATCTGTATCTGAAGCATCTGTTGTGATGCCGAGTGTGGCTTTAGCTAGTTTTTGCTTGGCCTCTTTGAAGGCCTCTTGGCATTCAATGGGCCACATGAATTCTTTCTTTTCTGTTTGTTCTTTTTGAACGTTAGCGAGATGGTCGTAAATCGGAGCGAGTGTGCGTGCAAGGTGAGAGATGAAGCGGTGATAGTAGTTCATCATACCTACAAAACGCTGCGTGCTTTTGACCGACCTTGGTTCTGGGAAGGTCTCTATTACTTTAACCCTCTCCAGGGAAGGTTGTATGCCGTCTGCCGAGACTTTAAAACCAAGAAACTGTAGCCTGGGTACGCCAAAGACACATTTTGAGGGCTTGATTCGCAGGCCGTATTCGCAAGTGTTTTTCGTGTTCCTCCTGTGACGCACTGGCTATGAAAAAATCGTCTACAAAGACAAAAAGAAAGCTCAATCCCTGTGTGGCTTCATGTACGAAACGTTGAAAGCTTTGAGCCGCGTTTCGAAGCCCAAATGGCATGTGGGTAAATTCGAAAAGGCCGAAGGGGGTTGTCACTGCAGTTTTACGTATATCTTCTTCCGCCACTGGGATGTGGTGGTAAGCGCGAGTTACATATGACCCCCAGTACAGAGTTGAAAAACTTGCTGACGGCACATATATATTGTAATATGCAGGCTACAGCTCGAGTAGATAAAACGATATTCTGTGAAATTTATTTCTTTATTTTCTAGTCTATAGAACAATTCAAGTTCACACTATACTATTCTTCGCAAATTCTTTTCTTACAAGGTCTCTTTCCTCTCAAATCACTTTATCTCCTTTCAATTACTTAATTCACAAATCCAAACTAATTACTTTTTCTTGTTCACTCTCAACTTTCAATTTATCACCAAATTACAACTTCACCCATTATCACTTTTCCAATCTCTTCGCCACGGTTCTAAACCAACTGTGTCTCTTTTTTTTTTGATCGCCATCTGTCCTTATATAGCAGAAGTTTCTGATAGCCAGAAACTTCTAGCAAATTCTTCGACCACTGGAGCAAGAAAAATTCTGATATAATAATTCCAAGATGACAATCATTTCGTGCAGTTATAATTCTCTCTTGTTCTCTTTTATCCGCGATATTATCCGAGCTGTGGTGACTAATTTCAGACACGAACCTCAAAAGAAAGCAATGAAAAGACACTTCGGAATTTGTTGCCTGTTCGAGGGCGTAGTTATTATGCTACATTATGTTACACTGCCCTCCTCTTAGACTTGTTCGTCCCGAACAAGTGTGTCCTCACTTCGGCCATTGTATCGACTCAGTCGGTCCACATGAACCACTTTCATTTTGGCCCTTGGTCCTCGCTGGATGCGGTAGACAACATCGTTGATGCGGGCTATTATTCTGTAGGGACCCTCCCAGTTCTGCTGCAACTTAGGTGATTTCCCCTTTTGGCGATGGGGATTATACAGCCACACTAGATCTCCTTCCTGGAATCCTGACGTTGTTGCCTTGGCATCATACCTGGTCTTCATGCGGTCGCTCGTCATCTTAATCTGGCTTCTGGTCCTTTGGTGTATGTCCCTAAGCCTTTCCCTCAGGTCCGCCACGTACTCTTCTTCATTTCTGGGCTCATTGGTAGGAGATCCAAATTTCACCTCACTGGGTAAACGAGCTATTCCACCAAATAAGATTTCGAACGGCGTATGTCGAGTAGTGCTATGCACGGCACTTCTATAGGCCATCAAAAACAAGGGAATCTGCCGGTCCCAATCCCGTTGGTAGTCACCTACGACCTTCGAGAGATGTTCGTCCAAAGTCCTATTGAAACGCTCCACCATACCGTCCGACTGTGGATGAAGCGGGGTTGTCCTTGTCTTTTTGATTCCGAGTAGTTGACACATCTCTTGGAAGATTCTTGACTCGAAGTTCCGCCCTTGGTCAGAATGCAATTCCAAGGGCACACCGAATCTGCTAACCCAATTGTAGACGATCTGCTCCGCCACGGTTCTGGCTTCCTGGTTAGGGATCGGAAACGCTTCCGGCCACTTACTGAAGTAGTCCATCACTACGAGTATATACCGATTACCATTGTCGGTTTCCGGAAAGGGCCCTGCGATGTCAATGGCGATTCGTTCGAAAGGTGCTCCCACGTTGTATTGGTGCATCTTACCTCGAGTTTTGATTCTCGGACCCTTGCTAGCTGCACACACGTCGCATTTTCTGCACCAGTCTTCGATATCTTCCTTCGCTTTTAACCAATAAAAACGTTCTCGTACCTTTTCTAACGTCTTATTCACTCCCAAGTGGCCTCCGGTCGCCCCGCCATGCATTTCCTGTAACACCTCCTTGACCCTCGTCCGTGGTACGACAAGCTGCATTACAAACGACTTTCCGTCGGAGGATTCCCATTTTCTTCTCAGAACACCTTCTTGGACATGGAGGGAGTCCCACTGCGCAAAATATGCCTTTAAGGTCGGGCTTCTGTGAGAGATGTCCTGATGATCCGGTTTCTCCATGTTCTCCTTCCAGGCCAGAATCGGCTCGATATCCGGGTCTTCCTTCTGAGCGTTCCGGATCTCATCTACGCTCCAGCCGGCGATAGGTTCGGCTCTCATTCTTTGGATGGAAACCAGCTCCCGTTCTTCCTGACGCGCACAATGTTTACAATCCGTTCTGCATGGTCTCCGGGACAGTGCATCCGCATTAGAGTGGAGTTTTCCTTTACGATGCTGTATTTCGTAGTCGTAGATTTGCAGCCTTTCGATCCATCTTGCGACCTGACCCTCAGGACTCTTGAACTGTAATAGCCATTTTAAGGCTGCATGGTCTGTGCGAAGAACGAACTTCCTCCCGTAGAGGTATTTGTGAAAATGCTTCGTAGCCAAGATCAAAGCTAGAAGTTCCCGCCTTGTCACGCAGTAGTTCCTTTCTGGCTTAGAGAGCACCTTGCTGAAGTACGCAACCACCTTCTCTTGGCCGTCATGCACCTGGGAGAGTACGGCTCCTACCCCGACATTACTAGCATCTGCATCCACAACGAACGTTTCCCCGGGAGTGGGGTAAGCCAGTATCGGGGCATCGCATAGCCGTTGTTTAAGTGCCTTGAAGCTCTTCTCGCACTCAATTGACCATTTGAATTGTTTTCCCTTTTCCGTCAACTGGTGCAGGTTCTTTGCGATCCCGGCAAAATCCTTCACGAACCGTCTGTAGTAGGTGGCTAGGCCCAGGAAGCTCCTTAGTTGGTGTTTGTCTTTGGGGACTGGCCAGTTTTTCACCGCTTCGACCTTCTCCGGATCGGTTCTCACTCCTTTCGCTGAAATTATGTGTCCCAGGTACTTGACTTCCGCTCTAAACAGGGCGCACTTCTTGGGGTTGAGCTTCAGGTGGGCACTTCGAAGCCTTTGAAATACATCCCTTAGATTGTCTCGGTGTTGCGCAAACGTTTTTCCTACGACGATGACATCATCCAAGTATACCAAACAGGTTTTCCATGTTAACCCTTGCAGGACACATTCCATCAATCGCTCGAAAGTCGCCGGAGCATTGCACAGCCCGAATGGCATTACCGTGAATTGCCATAGCCCATTTCCTGCGGTGAAGGCGGTTTTCTCCCGGTCTTCTGGATGGATCTGTACCTGCCAGTAGCCACTCTTCAAGTCGAGAGTGGAAAACCATCGGGCTCCTGATAGTGTGTCTAGCGTGTCGTCAATCCGTGGCAGAGGGTAGCTGTCTTTCTTGGTGACGTAATTGAGCTGCCGATAGTCCACGCAGAACCGCGTGCTGCCATCTTTCTTCTTAACCAGTACAACCGGTGATGCCCACGGACTTTTGGAACTTTCAATCAGACCTTCTTTCTCCATTGCCGACACCATCTCTGCAACTTCTGTCTGCTTTGCCAATGGAAGGCGCCTAGCAGGCTGACGAATTGGTCTAGTATCACCAGTGTCTATTCGATGTTCTACCAGGTGTGTTCGGCCGTATTCACCGTCCTGTGAGGCAAATACATCAGCGTACTCATTGATAAGATTCTCTGCCATAGTTCGCTGCTCCTGATTCAGCTCACTGGACTGGAGAATCGTCTCTCTCGTTTCCGCTGTCCAAGGTGATGGGAGAGGTTTTGGAGCATCACGTTCAGATATTGTTGCGACGGCGGTAATCGGCGTGCATTTTCCAGTCACCTCCCCTCGCCTTAGTTTGACAGTGTGTGGTCTTGCGTTCAAAACTCTTACTGGAACCATGGTGTTCTTTGGTTCGACTAACGTCTTTCCCACGATGTAGTCTTGAGAATTCTTCTCTGGGTCTGGTTCTACTATGTAGAATCGGTGGCTCCCAAGATCACCTTCCAGCTTCGTCCAAATGATTGTCTCTGAAGACGGCGGCAAAACTTCGTCTTTGCTGATGACTGTCCTGAGAGTTACGGCATTCTCATTTCCGTACACCATCGGAATCTCCACATTTCGATACCTCAGTACTTGCATCCCGATGTCCAAGATTACTTCATTTGCTTTCATGAAGTCTACTCCGATGATGCACTCGTCGCATATATCTGCCACCAGAAACGCATGGGAGAACGTCAGTCCTGCCAGAGTAATCGTAAGTCGAACTTCTCCAAATACCTTCGCCATTTCCCCTGTTGCAGTCTTCAGGCAGTAGCTGTTGGTGTTGTGCAGCCAGGAGCTTTTGACGATATCTCTTCTTACAATGGAGGCAGTGGCACCTGTGTCGATGGTGGCTACGCACTTCTTCTCGTTGATTAGTGCCTCCACTGTCAGGCTCTTGTTACCCCGTTTGGTTTGCGAAACTTGAATGGTGGTCCTGGGGGCCTCGATTCCAGTAACCAACTTCTGCCCCGCGAAGTTGGTCCTTACGCATCTCCCGACTGCTGGTTTTGGGAAGTCTGACCGACAGGATGCTTCCTCTCTGCTTCTCCTACTTCCGCAATGTGGACAATTTCCTCGTCTAGGTGCACTTCTGCACTGCCGTTGTAGGTGTCCGGTTTGGTTGCATTTCCAGCAACGGATTTGACTTCCGCGAGCTTTGACGGCTGTTCTCTGGCATGAGCATTCCACGACGGACATTTCCCTGACACGGTGTATTCCCTGGTATGCTTGGTCCGCAGCCTTCATTGACAAAGCGAATGCCAATGCCTCGGGGAGTGTTCGCTTTTCAGCCATCCTTACAGCCATTTGCAGTTGTCTGTCCTCTATGGCCTGAATAAAAGCTTCCACCGCCATTTCGTTGATAAGCTCCTCACCGGCTTTAGGGTATGAAAGATGGGCTAGTCGCTCTATATCCGCTTGCAACTGTTGGAGCGTTTCCCCCCTTTTCTGGACTCGACTACGCAGCTGAACCCTGTACACCTGCTGCATGTGTTCATCCCCAAACCGCATCTCGATAGCCTGAACCAGAGAGTCGTAGTTCTGCTGTTTATCTTCCGGGATGGTCTGCAAGAGCTCCGCAGCTGGACCCCTCAGTGCAAGTGTGAGTGCAATGGACTTCTCTTCATCGTCCCAGCTATTGGTCATTGCGGCCGCTTCGAATTGCCTTTTATAAATTGGCCATGATGTTTGACCATCGAAGATAGGAGGCTGCATCTCCTTTCTTCTCAGACCGTCGGTGGAATATTCCCGTGCTTTCTGTCTCTTCACGTTGCTGAGTTCCTTAGTAAGATTTTCGACTTGTTTTTCTACTTTTTCGAACTGAGTCTCTATTTTCCCGAACTGAGTTTCATGCTTCTCAAAGTTTTCATCGAATCTAGTTTCGACTTTTTCGAGTTGCGTCTCTACCTTCTCGATTTTCTCTTCGATCACTTCGAATTTGGATTCCAAGTTCTTGTTTTGCTCATCAAGTTTACTTTCCAGAGCATCTAGAGAATTCTTTTGTTCGTCCATCTTAAGTTCTAGAGAATTCTTTTGTTCGTCCATTGCTTTCTTTTGTTCGTCCATTGCTTTCTTTTGTTCATCCATTGCTTTCTTTTGTTCATCCAACTTAAGTTCTAGAGAATTCCTTTGGTCATCGAGCTTATGACTTTGATCTTCTATTGCTTTCTTTTGTTCGTCCATGACTAACTTAAGTTGCAGGAGCAGACTTGTTATACCCGGGTCGGCTACTGTACTTGCTGGTTCCTCTTCCACGTCAAACTCTATGTCATGCGGATTTTCACCTTCCTGCGTTACTGCTTCTTCCAGACGAATCAGTAGGGCATCTTTTCCCCCAGTTGTGTCGAGATTCCGCTTACTGAGTTCTGCCTTTAGTTGAATTATAGTTAGTTTTCCCAACTTGCGACCCATTTTTGCGCAACTAATTAACTCAACGCAGAAATCGTTTTTTTTTTTTTTTTTTTTTTTTTTTTTTTTTTTTTTTTTTTTTTTTTTTTTTTTTTTGTGCAATTTCACACCACGGAAATAGTTATTCACAGAATAAGTTTTATCCCACTTCTGACACCAATGTAATATGCAGGCTACAGCTCGAGTAGATAAAACGATATTCTGTGAAATTTATTTCTTTATTTTCTAGTCTATAGAACAATTCAAGTTCACACTATACTATTCTTCGCAAATTCTTTTCTTACAAGGTCTCTTTCCTCTCAAATCACTTTATCTCCTTTCAATTACTTAATTCACAAATCCAAACTAATTACTTTTTCTTGTTCACTCTCAACTTTCAATTTATCACCAAATTACAACTTCACCCATTATCACTTTTCCAATCTCTTCGCCACGGTTCTAAACCAACTGTGTCTCTTTTTTTTTTGATCGCCATCTGTCCTTATATAGCAGAAGTTTCTGATAGCCAGAAACTTCTAGCAAATTCTTCGACCACTGGAGCAAGAAAAATTCTGATATAATAATTCCAAGATGACAATCATTTCGTGCAGTTATAATTCTCTCTTGTTCTCTTTTATCCGCGATATTATCCGAGCTGTGGTGACTAATTTCAGACACGAACCTCAAAAGAAAGCAATGAAAAGACACTTCGGAATTTGTTGCCTGTTCGAGGGCGTAGTTATTATGCTACATTATGTTACACTGCCCTCCTCTTAGACTTGTTCGTCCCGAACAAGTGTGTCCTCACTTCGGCCATTGTATCGACTCAGTCGGTCCACATGAACCACTTTCATTTTGGCCCTTGGTCCTCGCTGGATGCGGTAGACAACATCGTTGATGCGGGCTATTATTCTGTAGGGACCCTCCCAGTTCTGCTGCAACTTAGGTGATTTCCCCTTTTGGCGATGGGGATTATACAGCCACACTAGATCTCCTTCCTGGAATCCTGACGTTGTTGCCTTGGCATCATACCTGGTCTTCATGCGGTCGCTCGTCATCTTAATCTGGCTTCTGGTCCTTTGGTGTATGTCCCTAAGCCTTTCCCTCAGGTCCGCCACGTACTCTTCTTCATTTCTGGGCTCATTGGTAGGAGATCCAAATTTCACCTCACTGGGTAAACGAGCTATTCCACCAAATAAGATTTCGAACGGCGTATGTCGAGTAGTGCTATGCACGGCACTTCTATAGGCCATCAAAAACAAGGGAATCTGCCGGTCCCAATCCCGTTGGTAGTCACCTACGACCTTCGAGAGATGTTCGTCCAAAGTCCTATTGAAACGCTCCACCATACCGTCCGACTGTGGATGAAGCGGGGTTGTCCTTGTCTTTTTGATTCCGAGTAGTTGACACATCTCTTGGAAGATTCTTGACTCGAAGTTCCGCCCTTGGTCAGAATGCAATTCCAAGGGCACACCGAATCTGCTAACCCAATTGTAGACGATCTGCTCCGCCACGGTTCTGGCTTCCTGGTTAGGGATCGGAAACGCTTCCGGCCACTTACTGAAGTAGTCCATCACTACGAGTATATACCGATTACCATTGTCGGTTTCCGGAAAGGGCCCTGCGATGTCAATGGCGATTCGTTCGAAAGGTGCTCCCACGTTGTATTGGTGCATCTTACCTCGAGTTTTGATTCTCGGACCCTTGCTAGCTGCACACACGTCGCATTTTCTGCACCAGTCTTCGATATCTTCCTTCGCTTTTAACCAATAAAAACGTTCTCGTACCTTTTCTAACGTCTTATTCACTCCCAAGTGGCCTCCGGTCGCCCCGCCATGCATTTCCTGTAACACCTCCTTGACCCTCGTCCGTGGTACGACAAGCTGCATTACAAACGACTTTCCGTCGGAGGATTCCCATTTTCTTCTCAGAACACCTTCTTGGACATGGAGGGAGTCCCACTGCGCAAAATATGCCTTTAAGGTCGGGCTTCTGTGAGAGATGTCCTGATGATCCGGTTTCTCCATGTTCTCCTTCCAGGCCAGAATCGGCTCGATATCCGGGTCTTCCTTCTGAGCGTTCCGGATCTCATCTACGCTCCAGCCGGCGATAGGTTCGGCTCTCATTCTTTGGATGGAAACCAGCTCCCGTTCTTCCTGACGCGCACAATGTTTACAATCCGTTCTGCATGGTCTCCGGGACAGTGCATCCGCATTAGAGTGGAGTTTTCCTTTACGATGCTGTATTTCGTAGTCGTAGATTTGCAGCCTTTCGATCCATCTTGCGACCTGACCCTCAGGACTCTTGAACTGTAATAGCCATTTTAAGGCTGCATGGTCTGTGCGAAGAACGAACTTCCTCCCGTAGAGGTATTTGTGAAAATGCTTCGTAGCCAAGATCAAAGCTAGAAGTTCCCGCCTTGTCACGCAGTAGTTCCTTTCTGGCTTAGAGAGCACCTTGCTGAAGTACGCAACCACCTTCTCTTGGCCGTCATGCACCTGGGAGAGTACGGCTCCTACCCCGACATTACTAGCATCTGCATCCACAACGAACGTTTCCCCGGGAGTGGGGTAAGCCAGTATCGGGGCATCGCATAGCCGTTGTTTAAGTGCCTTGAAGCTCTTCTCGCACTCAATTGACCATTTGAATTGTTTTCCCTTTTCCGTCAACTGGTGCAGGTTCTTTGCGATCCCGGCAAAATCCTTCACGAACCGTCTGTAGTAGGTGGCTAGGCCCAGGAAGCTCCTTAGTTGGTGTTTGTCTTTGGGGACTGGCCAGTTTTTCACCGCTTCGACCTTCTCCGGATCGGTTCTCACTCCTTTCGCTGAAATTATGTGTCCCAGGTACTTGACTTCCGCTCTAAACAGGGCGCACTTCTTGGGGTTGAGCTTCAGGTGGGCACTTCGAAGCCTTTGAAATACATCCCTTAGATTGTCTCGGTGTTGCGCAAACGTTTTTCCTACGACGATGACATCATCCAAGTATACCAAACAGGTTTTCCATGTTAACCCTTGCAGGACACATTCCATCAATCGCTCGAAAGTCGCCGGAGCATTGCACAGCCCGAATGGCATTACCGTGAATTGCCATAGCCCATTTCCTGCGGTGAAGGCGGTTTTCTCCCGGTCTTCTGGATGGATCTGTACCTGCCAGTAGCCACTCTTCAAGTCGAGAGTGGAAAACCATCGGGCTCCTGATAGTGTGTCTAGCGTGTCGTCAATCCGTGGCAGAGGGTAGCTGTCTTTCTTGGTGACGTAATTGAGCTGCCGATAGTCCACGCAGAACCGCGTGCTGCCATCTTTCTTCTTAACCAGTACAACCGGTGATGCCCACGGACTTTTGGAACTTTCAATCAGACCTTCTTTCTCCATTGCCGACACCATCTCTGCAACTTCTGTCTGCTTTGCCAATGGAAGGCGCCTAGCAGGCTGACGAATTGGTCTAGTATCACCAGTGTCTATTCGATGTTCTACCAGGTGTGTTCGGCCGTATTCACCGTCCTGTGAGGCAAATACATCAGCGTACTCATTGATAAGATTCTCTGCCATAGTTCGCTGCTCCTGATTCAGCTCACTGGACTGGAGAATCGTCTCTCTCGTTTCCGCTGTCCAAGGTGATGGGAGAGGTTTTGGAGCATCACGTTCAGATATTGTTGCGACGGCGGTAATCGGCGTGCATTTTCCAGTCACCTCCCCTCGCCTTAGTTTGACAGTGTGTGGTCTTGCGTTCAAAACTCTTACTGGAACCATGGTGTTCTTTGGTTCGACTAACGTCTTTCCCACGATGTAGTCTTGAGAATTCTTCTCTGGGTCTGGTTCTACTATGTAGAATCGGTGGCTCCCAAGATCACCTTCCAGCTTCGTCCAAATGATTGTCTCTGAAGACGGCGGCAAAACTTCGTCTTTGCTGATGACTGTCCTGAGAGTTACGGCATTCTCATTTCCGTACACCATCGGAATCTCCACATTTCGATACCTCAGTACTTGCATCCCGATGTCCAAGATTACTTCATTTGCTTTCATGAAGTCTACTCCGATGATGCACTCGTCGCATATATCTGCCACCAGAAACGCATGGGAGAACGTCAGTCCTGCCAGAGTAATCGTAAGTCGAACTTCTCCAAATACCTTCGCCATTTCCCCTGTTGCAGTCTTCAGGCAGTAGCTGTTGGTGTTGTGCAGCCAGGAGCTTTTGACGATATCTCTTCTTACAATGGAGGCAGTGGCACCTGTGTCGATGGTGGCTACGCACTTCTTCTCGTTGATTAGTGCCTCCACTGTCAGGCTCTTGTTACCCCGTTTGGTTTGCGAAACTTGAATGGTGGTCCTGGGGGCCTCGATTCCAGTAACCAACTTCTGCCCCGCGAAGTTGGTCCTTACGCATCTCCCGACTGCTGGTTTTGGGAAGTCTGACCGACAGGATGCTTCCTCTCTGCTTCTCCTACTTCCGCAATGTGGACAATTTCCTCGTCTAGGTGCACTTCTGCACTGCCGTTGTAGGTGTCCGGTTTGGTTGCATTTCCAGCAACGGATTTGACTTCCGCGAGCTTTGACGGCTGTTCTCTGGCATGAGCATTCCACGACGGACATTTCCCTGACACGGTGTATTCCCTGGTATGCTTGGTCCGCAGCCTTCATTGACAAAGCGAATGCCAATGCCTCGGGGAGTGTTCGCTTTTCAGCCATCCTTACAGCCATTTGCAGTTGTCTGTCCTCTATGGCCTGAATAAAAGCTTCCACCGCCATTTCGTTGATAAGCTCCTCACCGGCTTTAGGGTATGAAAGATGGGCTAGTCGCTCTATATCCGCTTGCAACTGTTGGAGCGTTTCCCCCCTTTTCTGGACTCGACTACGCAGCTGAACCCTGTACACCTGCTGCATGTGTTCATCCCCAAACCGCATCTCGATAGCCTGAACCAGAGAGTCGTAGTTCTGCTGTTTATCTTCCGGGATGGTCTGCAAGAGCTCCGCAGCTGGACCCCTCAGTGCAAGTGTGAGTGCAATGGACTTCTCTTCATCGTCCCAGCTATTGGTCATTGCGGCCGCTTCGAATTGCCTTTTATAAATTGGCCATGATGTTTGACCATCGAAGATAGGAGGCTGCATCTCCTTTCTTCTCAGACCGTCGGTGGAATATTCCCGTGCTTTCTGTCTCTTCACGTTGCTGAGTTCCTTAGTAAGATTTTCGACTTGTTTTTCTACTTTTTCGAACTGAGTCTCTATTTTCCCGAACTGAGTTTCATGCTTCTCAAAGTTTTCATCGAATCTAGTTTCGACTTTTTCGAGTTGCGTCTCTACCTTCTCGATTTTCTCTTCGATCACTTCGAATTTGGATTCCAAGTTCTTGTTTTGCTCATCAAGTTTACTTTCCAGAGCATCTAGAGAATTCTTTTGTTCGTCCATCTTAAGTTCTAGAGAATTCTTTTGTTCGTCCATTGCTTTCTTTTGTTCGTCCATTGCTTTCTTTTGTTCATCCATTGCTTTCTTTTGTTCATCCAACTTAAGTTCTAGAGAATTCCTTTGGTCATCGAGCTTATGACTTTGATCTTCTATTGCTTTCTTTTGTTCGTCCATGACTAACTTAAGTTGCAGGAGCAGACTTGTTATACCCGGGTCGGCTACTGTACTTGCTGGTTCCTCTTCCACGTCAAACTCTATGTCATGCGGATTTTCACCTTCCTGCGTTACTGCTTCTTCCAGACGAATCAGTAGGGCATCTTTTCCCCCAGTTGTGTCGAGATTCCGCTTACTGAGTTCTGCCTTTAGTTGAATTATAGTTAGTTTTCCCAACTTGCGACCCATTTTTGCGCAACTAATTAACTCAACGCAGAAATCGTTTTTTTTTTTTTTTTTTTTTTTTTTTTTTTTTTTTTTTTTTTTTTTTTTTTTTTTTTTGTGCAATTTCACACCACGGAAATAGTTATTCACAGAATAAGTTTTATCCCACTTCTGACACCAATGTAATATGCAGGCTACAGCTCGAGTAGATAAAACGATATTCTGTGAAATTTATTTCTTTATTTTCTAGTCTATAGAACAATTCAAGTTCACACTATACTATTCTTCGCAAATTCTTTTCTTACAAGGTCTCTTTCCTCTCAAATCACTTTATCTCCTTTCAATTACTTAATTCACAAATCCAAACTAATTACTTTTTCTTGTTCACTCTCAACTTTCAATTTATCACCAAATTACAACTTCACCCATTATCACTTTTCCAATCTCTTCGCCACGGTTCTAAACCAACTGTGTCTCTTTTTTTTTTGATCGCCATCTGTCCTTATATAGCAGAAGTTTCTGATAGCCAGAAACTTCTAGCAAATTCTTCGACCACTGGAGCAAGAAAAATTCTGATATAATAATTCCAAGATGACAATCATTTCGTGCAGTTATAATTCTCTCTTGTTCTCTTTTATCCGCGATATTATCCGAGCTGTGGTGACTAATTTCAGACACGAACCTCAAAAGAAAGCAATGAAAAGACACTTCGGAATTTGTTGCCTGTTCGAGGGCGTAGTTATTATGCTACATTATGTTACACTGCCCTCCTCTTAGACTTGTTCGTCCCGAACAAGTGTGTCCTCACTTCGGCCATTGTATCGACTCAGTCGGTCCACATGAACCACTTTCATTTTGGCCCTTGGTCCTCGCTGGATGCGGTAGACAACATCGTTGATGCGGGCTATTATTCTGTAGGGACCCTCCCAGTTCTGCTGCAACTTAGGTGATTTCCCCTTTTGGCGATGGGGATTATACAGCCACACTAGATCTCCTTCCTGGAATCCTGACGTTGTTGCCTTGGCATCATACCTGGTCTTCATGCGGTCGCTCGTCATCTTAATCTGGCTTCTGGTCCTTTGGTGTATGTCCCTAAGCCTTTCCCTCAGGTCCGCCACGTACTCTTCTTCATTTCTGGGCTCATTGGTAGGAGATCCAAATTTCACCTCACTGGGTAAACGAGCTATTCCACCAAATAAGATTTCGAACGGCGTATGTCGAGTAGTGCTATGCACGGCACTTCTATAGGCCATCAAAAACAAGGGAATCTGCCGGTCCCAATCCCGTTGGTAGTCACCTACGACCTTCGAGAGATGTTCGTCCAAAGTCCTATTGAAACGCTCCACCATACCGTCCGACTGTGGATGAAGCGGGGTTGTCCTTGTCTTTTTGATTCCGAGTAGTTGACACATCTCTTGGAAGATTCTTGACTCGAAGTTCCGCCCTTGGTCAGAATGCAATTCCAAGGGCACACCGAATCTGCTAACCCAATTGTAGACGATCTGCTCCGCCACGGTTCTGGCTTCCTGGTTAGGGATCGGAAACGCTTCCGGCCACTTACTGAAGTAGTCCATCACTACGAGTATATACCGATTACCATTGTCGGTTTCCGGAAAGGGCCCTGCGATGTCAATGGCGATTCGTTCGAAAGGTGCTCCCACGTTGTATTGGTGCATCTTACCTCGAGTTTTGATTCTCGGACCCTTGCTAGCTGCACACACGTCGCATTTTCTGCACCAGTCTTCGATATCTTCCTTCGCTTTTAACCAATAAAAACGTTCTCGTACCTTTTCTAACGTCTTATTCACTCCCAAGTGGCCTCCGGTCGCCCCGCCATGCATTTCCTGTAACACCTCCTTGACCCTCGTCCGTGGTACGACAAGCTGCATTACAAACGACTTTCCGTCGGAGGATTCCCATTTTCTTCTCAGAACACCTTCTTGGACATGGAGGGAGTCCCACTGCGCAAAATATGCCTTTAAGGTCGGGCTTCTGTGAGAGATGTCCTGATGATCCGGTTTCTCCATGTTCTCCTTCCAGGCCAGAATCGGCTCGATATCCGGGTCTTCCTTCTGAGCGTTCCGGATCTCATCTACGCTCCAGCCGGCGATAGGTTCGGCTCTCATTCTTTGGATGGAAACCAGCTCCCGTTCTTCCTGACGCGCACAATGTTTACAATCCGTTCTGCATGGTCTCCGGGACAGTGCATCCGCATTAGAGTGGAGTTTTCCTTTACGATGCTGTATTTCGTAGTCGTAGATTTGCAGCCTTTCGATCCATCTTGCGACCTGACCCTCAGGACTCTTGAACTGTAATAGCCATTTTAAGGCTGCATGGTCTGTGCGAAGAACGAACTTCCTCCCGTAGAGGTATTTGTGAAAATGCTTCGTAGCCAAGATCAAAGCTAGAAGTTCCCGCCTTGTCACGCAGTAGTTCCTTTCTGGCTTAGAGAGCACCTTGCTGAAGTACGCAACCACCTTCTCTTGGCCGTCATGCACCTGGGAGAGTACGGCTCCTACCCCGACATTACTAGCATCTGCATCCACAACGAACGTTTCCCCGGGAGTGGGGTAAGCCAGTATCGGGGCATCGCATAGCCGTTGTTTAAGTGCCTTGAAGCTCTTCTCGCACTCAATTGACCATTTGAATTGTTTTCCCTTTTCCGTCAACTGGTGCAGGTTCTTTGCGATCCCGGCAAAATCCTTCACGAACCGTCTGTAGTAGGTGGCTAGGCCCAGGAAGCTCCTTAGTTGGTGTTTGTCTTTGGGGACTGGCCAGTTTTTCACCGCTTCGACCTTCTCCGGATCGGTTCTCACTCCTTTCGCTGAAATTATGTGTCCCAGGTACTTGACTTCCGCTCTAAACAGGGCGCACTTCTTGGGGTTGAGCTTCAGGTGGGCACTTCGAAGCCTTTGAAATACATCCCTTAGATTGTCTCGGTGTTGCGCAAACGTTTTTCCTACGACGATGACATCATCCAAGTATACCAAACAGGTTTTCCATGTTAACCCTTGCAGGACACATTCCATCAATCGCTCGAAAGTCGCCGGAGCATTGCACAGCCCGAATGGCATTACCGTGAATTGCCATAGCCCATTTCCTGCGGTGAAGGCGGTTTTCTCCCGGTCTTCTGGATGGATCTGTACCTGCCAGTAGCCACTCTTCAAGTCGAGAGTGGAAAACCATCGGGCTCCTGATAGTGTGTCTAGCGTGTCGTCAATCCGTGGCAGAGGGTAGCTGTCTTTCTTGGTGACGTAATTGAGCTGCCGATAGTCCACGCAGAACCGCGTGCTGCCATCTTTCTTCTTAACCAGTACAACCGGTGATGCCCACGGACTTTTGGAACTTTCAATCAGACCTTCTTTCTCCATTGCCGACACCATCTCTGCAACTTCTGTCTGCTTTGCCAATGGAAGGCGCCTAGCAGGCTGACGAATTGGTCTAGTATCACCAGTGTCTATTCGATGTTCTACCAGGTGTGTTCGGCCGTATTCACCGTCCTGTGAGGCAAATACATCAGCGTACTCATTGATAAGATTCTCTGCCATAGTTCGCTGCTCCTGATTCAGCTCACTGGACTGGAGAATCGTCTCTCTCGTTTCCGCTGTCCAAGGTGATGGGAGAGGTTTTGGAGCATCACGTTCAGATATTGTTGCGACGGCGGTAATCGGCGTGCATTTTCCAGTCACCTCCCCTCGCCTTAGTTTGACAGTGTGTGGTCTTGCGTTCAAAACTCTTACTGGAACCATGGTGTTCTTTGGTTCGACTAACGTCTTTCCCACGATGTAGTCTTGAGAATTCTTCTCTGGGTCTGGTTCTACTATGTAGAATCGGTGGCTCCCAAGATCACCTTCCAGCTTCGTCCAAATGATTGTCTCTGAAGACGGCGGCAAAACTTCGTCTTTGCTGATGACTGTCCTGAGAGTTACGGCATTCTCATTTCCGTACACCATCGGAATCTCCACATTTCGATACCTCAGTACTTGCATCCCGATGTCCAAGATTACTTCATTTGCTTTCATGAAGTCTACTCCGATGATGCACTCGTCGCATATATCTGCCACCAGAAACGCATGGGAGAACGTCAGTCCTGCCAGAGTAATCGTAAGTCGAACTTCTCCAAATACCTTCGCCATTTCCCCTGTTGCAGTCTTCAGGCAGTAGCTGTTGGTGTTGTGCAGCCAGGAGCTTTTGACGATATCTCTTCTTACAATGGAGGCAGTGGCACCTGTGTCGATGGTGGCTACGCACTTCTTCTCGTTGATTAGTGCCTCCACT
Source organism: Pocota personata (assembly GCA_963082735.1). Classification (NCBI taxonomy): domain Eukaryota; kingdom Metazoa; phylum Arthropoda; class Insecta; order Diptera; family Syrphidae; genus Pocota; species Pocota personata. The sequence goes on from OY720433.1 coordinate 19,994,233, forward strand.
GTCAGGCTCTTGTTACCCCGTTTGGTTTGCGAAACTTGAATGGTGGTCCTGGGGGCCTCGATTCCAGTAACCAACTTCTGCCCCGCGAAGTTGGTCCTTACGCATCTCCCGACTGCTGGTTTTGGGAAGTCTGACCGACAGGATGCTTCCTCTCTGCTTCTCCTACTTCCGCAATGTGGACAATTTCCTCGTCTAGGTGCACTTCTGCACTGCCGTTGTAGGTGTCCGGTTTGGTTGCATTTCCAGCAACGGATTTGACTTCCGCGAGCTTTGACGGCTGTTCTCTGGCATGAGCATTCCACGACGGACATTTCCCTGACACGGTGTATTCCCTGGTATGCTTGGTCCGCAGCCTTCATTGACAAAGCGAATGCCAATGCCTCGGGGAGTGTTCGCTTTTCAGCCATCCTTACAGCCATTTGCAGTTGTCTGTCCTCTATGGCCTGAATAAAAGCTTCCACCGCCATTTCGTTGATAAGCTCCTCACCGGCTTTAGGGTATGAAAGATGGGCTAGTCGCTCTATATCCGCTTGCAACTGTTGGAGCGTTTCCCCCCTTTTCTGGACTCGACTACGCAGCTGAACCCTGTACACCTGCTGCATGTGTTCATCCCCAAACCGCATCTCGATAGCCTGAACCAGAGAGTCGTAGTTCTGCTGTTTATCTTCCGGGATGGTCTGCAAGAGCTCCGCAGCTGGACCCCTCAGTGCAAGTGTGAGTGCAATGGACTTCTCTTCATCGTCCCAGCTATTGGTCATTGCGGCCGCTTCGAATTGCCTTTTATAAATTGGCCATGATGTTTGACCATCGAAGATAGGAGGCTGCATCTCCTTTCTTCTCAGACCGTCGGTGGAATATTCCCGTGCTTTCTGTCTCTTCACGTTGCTGAGTTCCTTAGTAAGATTTTCGACTTGTTTTTCTACTTTTTCGAACTGAGTCTCTATTTTCCCGAACTGAGTTTCATGCTTCTCAAAGTTTTCATCGAATCTAGTTTCGACTTTTTCGAGTTGCGTCTCTACCTTCTCGATTTTCTCTTCGATCACTTCGAATTTGGATTCCAAGTTCTTGTTTTGCTCATCAAGTTTACTTTCCAGAGCATCTAGAGAATTCTTTTGTTCGTCCATCTTAAGTTCTAGAGAATTCTTTTGTTCGTCCATTGCTTTCTTTTGTTCGTCCATTGCTTTCTTTTGTTCATCCATTGCTTTCTTTTGTTCATCCAACTTAAGTTCTAGAGAATTCCTTTGGTCATCGAGCTTATGACTTTGATCTTCTATTGCTTTCTTTTGTTCGTCCATGACTAACTTAAGTTGCAGGAGCAGACTTGTTATACCCGGGTCGGCTACTGTACTTGCTGGTTCCTCTTCCACGTCAAACTCTATGTCATGCGGATTTTCACCTTCCTGCGTTACTGCTTCTTCCAGACGAATCAGTAGGGCATCTTTTCCCCCAGTTGTGTCGAGATTCCGCTTACTGAGTTCTGCCTTTAGTTGAATTATAGTTAGTTTTCCCAACTTGCGACCCATTTTTGCGCAACTAATTAACTCAACGCAGAAATCGTTTTTTTTTTGTTTTTTTTTTTTTTTTTTTTTTTTTTTTTTTTTTTTTTTTTGTGCAATTTCACACCACGGAAATAGTTATTCACAGAATAAGTTTTATCCCACTTCTGACACCAATGTAATATGCAGGCTACAGCTCGAGTAGATAAAACGATATTCTGTGAAATTTATTTCTTTATTTTCTAGTCTATAGAACAATTCAAGTTCACACTATACTATTCTTCGCAAATTCTTTTCTTACAAGGTCTCTTTCCTCTCAAATCACTTTATCTCCTTTCAATTACTTAATTCACAAATCCAAACTAATTACTTTTTCTTGTTCACTCTCAACTTTCAATTTATCACCAAATTACAACTTCACCCATTATCACTTTTCCAATCTCTTCGCCACGGTTCTAAACCAACTGTGTCTCTTTTTTTTTTGATCGCCATCTGTCCTTATATAGCAGAAGTTTCTGATAGCCAGAAACTTCTAGCAAATTCTTCGACCACTGGAGCAAGAAAAATTCTGATATAATAATTCCAAGATGACAATCATTTCGTGCAGTTATAATTCTCTCTTGTTCTCTTTTATCCGCGATATTATCCGAGCTGTGGTGACTAATTTCAGACACGAACCTCAAAAGAAAGCAATGAAAAGACACTTCGGAATTTGTTGCCTGTTCGAGGGCGTAGTTATTATGCTACATTATGTTACAATATTGAAAATTAATGAATGAAGAGTAAATTATTAATGCTAATGAACTGGAATTTCCAATAATGTCAATTTAGCAGTTAAGAATTAATTAATATTTCCACCTCTCGTTATTTCTGTGAAGTAAGCAAATCTAGAGTATAAGTAATACTGCAAACTGTAAAATGAGTTTTTGTTATTCCGATATAATTCGACAGAGTGTGCAGCCAAGCTTAGGACAGCGGCACTCTGAAGAAAAATAAAGTAAAATCAACGGAAGTACGGTGTTTTTTCTTTTGATCTTTTTATCAATTATTTAAGTCGCGCACGAGATCTATTTTTGAGAAGACGGTACAACCCTGCATGATGTTCACGAATTCATGAGTGTGAGGCAGTGGATACCTGTCCGGGATTGTTATTGCGTTCAGCAGTCTAAAGTCGCCACATGGTCTCCAGTCGTTTGCATCACGTTTCGGAGCCATATGCAAAGGTGGTGCGCATGGAGAAGACGATGGTTTGCAGATACCAATTTTTACCATGTACTTGAATTTTTCCTTTGCGATCTTCAGCTTAGAGCTGTTTAAGCGCCTAGGACGAGAGTTCAGTAGAGGCCCCTTTGTGAGGATGTGGTGCACGACCTTATTCTTGACTGGAATGTTGAAATTGGGAGGTTCCATGAGCGAGGGAAAATCTTTTAAGATTTTGTTGTACCGGTCTTCGACAGCGAAAAAACGCGGACTTGTGACATTTTGATGACAGCGTATTTCACTAACTCTCGAGTTGGTCAGCGGATCGATCAGTCTTGGGTTTTTTACGTCGATCACCAAGCCCGTTTGTCTCAAGAAGTCCGCGCCAATTATTGGCTTAGTGACAGCTGCTATCAAGAATGTATGATCAAATACCCTACGGAAACCTAGGCTTGTTCGTAGGAACTTTGTTCCGAAGACGTTGATTACCAATCCGTTAGCTGCGGATATGACTTGGTCGGGTTTGTGAGTTGTTTTGAACTTGGAAGCAGGGATGGCTGAAACGTCTGAGCCGGAGTCTATGAGGAACGTTATTTGTGAGATGGGGTCTTTAATCAAAAGGCGGCTTTGAAAATGTTGAAGTGTAGTGCCACTTGTCGCTTCAATGACAGTGGGTTCTAGTTTGGGTTCTGACTTTTGAAGCTACATGAATAGTGCACTTCTGTGCCCTTTTTCCATACTTCGCGTGATACCAGCAAAGTTTTGTGTTGCTTCTAGAATACGATCTGTTGCGCGGAGGTCTTGTGAAGTTGTTACGCCTGCTTTGGCTTCGTGGGGGCGTTGGTTGTTACCGTAAAGGTTGGAGAGCATGGATTTTATTTCGTGAATCTCTGATTGTAGGCTGTGATTCAGGCAGGTCAATTCATTGATTGTTTTTTTCAGAGTGAGAAAGAATGGAAAAGGAAGAGTTCTGCTGCTGACAGACCTCAAAAATGTCGCCTGCTACTTCAAGGAGCTCCTCCATTTTGGACTTGGAGCTAGCCTTGATGGACACCTGAACTAACGTGGGGAGCCGTCGCTTCCACAATTCTACAATTAGGCTTTCTGTGACAATTGTCCAGCCAAGGTCTGTAGTCTGCGGTAGAATTCTGAAGGCTTACGATCCCCCATTTCTTCCCCTGGTAGAAGTGTAAAACTGGCAGAATTCTGGACCAAAATGCCGGCTATTTGGTTCATTCAGGTAGAATCCCAATTTTCAATCCGAAATATTGCCTCCGAACAAACCAAGTTCCTCAAGACGTGGCCGCAAACGTTCATGACGTTCTAGTGCGAGAATCCAATGCGCCTTACTCTAACTTAAAAAAAACACTCATAGAAAGACACTCCATGAGTGAAAGTTTTTACCGGCATTTTGGTCCAGAATTCTGCCAGTTTTATGGAGATCGCATGTACTATCCCGTTCGAAGGGAGGCTAAGTTCGGTCGTCGAGGACTGGCCGGGTAGGGAATGATGCGCGGTTGTCGATTCAGTGGTAGGTGTGATATTATCATCGCCTGCCATATTTAAGGTCAAAGGATTCGCGACGAACACCGATTAGCGCTGGAGGCGTGAAAGAGAGACGTCGATTGTTGAACAAGGCAAGATTTTATTGCGTCTAAAGGATCTAATCCGACGGTGGTTCAATAGTTTAAAGAACTTACAATCAATTACTTATAACTATATACTATTCCTGGTTGCGACTTAATAATATAATCTACCTAATAATACGTATATATATCTGTATTTGATAAAAGAATTGTACTTGCTGGCGATCTGCTGTGTCTGGTGAAACTGAAGGGGTACGTGAGCTGCTGCGCTGGTGATATGCTGGTACTTTACGCTATACGTTGTGGCTGGTGATGTTTTTTTGTGGAAAAAACGATAAAACAGGGAGAGACAGGAGACATTTCTCCGATGTTGTAGTGAATGAATGGAATTCACAATGTCTCTATCACCTATAAGTTTTAACGCGCGGTTTTGTACCCTATCAAGAATGTGCAAAAAGGTCTTGGGTGCACCAGACCAGATAAGGGTGTTATATTCCAGCTTAGGACGGATGAATGCCTTATTTGAGGCGAGATCAGACAGGGTAAAATATTTCTTGCACCGTTTAAGCAATCCTAGACATTTTGCAGCATTTTTGGCGACCTCGAATATGTGATCATTCCATCGACGATCGTTATTAATACACATACCGAGAATGGCAAGTCTTTCGGTTTCAACGATGCAAGTACCATCCATGGATAATGGCTGAGGGTTTTGGTTTCGCTTGAGAGACAGAAGACAGCATATGTTGAAACCGACCAGGTGGAATTTTAATTTGGTCTACCGGGGTTCTTGTGTGTCTTTGTATATTTTCCTTCTGACATGCCATGCAACTTCTCGCCCAGGATTTTATGCCTTGGTTCATTTTAGGCCAAAAGTATATTTTGCCAATCTTTTTTCGCGTGGCGCGAATTCCTGGGTGAGAAAGTGAATGAATGGCTTGGAAGGTTTTGATCCGCTTCCGGTTCGAGCGCGTCAGTGTTAGGTCGATAGAGTGTCCGCAACCACATTCAAGGAACCCCTGACGTACCTTATGTCGCTCGTGAACTGGCAGATGAAATCGAGTTGACGCTCTTGTCTGGGACTTCGTTTGGCTTTTGTTTTAAGGGCATAAATAAGGGGTTTGTGGTCTGTGTAGACACAAAACTCCTGCCCTTCCACAAAGTTTTGGAAGTGTTGAATTGCCGAGTAAATTGCTAAAAGCTCCCTGTCGAACGTTGAATACCGAGGTTGTGTGGGTGAGAGTTTTTTATTGAAGAATTCAATTTGGCTCCATGCTTTGTCGCTCAATTGCTGAAGGACTGCCCCAACTTCTGTATCTGAAGCATCTGTTGTGATTCTGAGTGTGGCTTTAGCTAGGTTTTGCTTGGCCTCTTTGAAGGCCTCTTGGCATTCAATGGGCCACATGAATTCTTTCTTTTCTGTTTGTTCTTTTTGAACGTTAGCGAGATGGCCGTAAATCGGAGCGAGTGTGCGTGCAAGGTGAGCGATGAAGCGGTGATAGTAGTTCATCATACCTACAAAACGCTGCGCGCTTTTGACCGACCTTGGTTCTGGGAAGGTCTCTATTACTTTAACCCTCTCCAGGGAAGGTTGTATGCCGTCTGCCGAGACTTTAAAACCAAGAAACTGTAGCCTGGGTACGCCAAAGACACATTTTGAGGGCTTGATTCGCAGGCCGTATTCGCAAGTGTTTTTCGTGTTCCTCCTGTGACGCACTGGCTATGAAAAAATTGTCTACAAAGACAAAAAGAAAGCTCAATCCCTGTGTGACTTCATGTACGAAACGTTGAAAGCTTTGAGCCGCGTTTTGAAGCCCAAATGGCATGTGGGAAAATTCGAAAAGGCCGAAGGGGGTTGTCACTGCAGTTTTACGTATATCTTCTTCCGCCACTGGGATGTGGTGGTAAGCGCGAGTTACATATGACCCCCAGTACAGAGTTGAAAAACTTGCTGACGGCACATATATATTGAAAATGAATGAATGAAGAGTAAATTATTAATGCTAATGAACTGGAATTTCCAATAATGTCAATTTAGCAGTTAAGAATTAATTAATATTTCCACCTCTCGTTATTTCTGTGAAGTAAGCAAATCTAGAGTATAAGTAATACTGCAAACTGTAAAATGAGTTGTTGTTATTCCGATATAATTCGACAGAGTGTGCAGCCAAGCTTAGGACAGCGGCACTCTGAAGAAAAATAAAGTAAAATCAACGAAAGTACGGTGTTTTTTCTTTTGATCTTTTTATCAATTATTTAAGTCGCGCACGAGATCTATTTTTGAGAAGACGGTACAACCCTGCATGATGTTCACGAATTCATGAGTGTGAGGCAGTGGATACCTGTCCGGGATTGTTATTGCGTTCAGCAGTCTAAAGTCGCCACATGGTCTCCAGTCGTTTGCATCACGTTTCGGAGCCATATGCAAAGGTGGTGCGCATGGAGAAGACGATGGTTTGCAGATACCAATTTTTACCATGTACTTGAACTTTTCCTTTGCGATCTTCAGCTTAGAGCTGTTTAAGCGCCTAGGACGAGAGTTCAGTAGAGGCCCCTTTGTGAGGATGTGGTGCACGACCTTATTCTTGACTGGAATGTTGAAATTGGGAGGTTCCATGAGCGAGGGAAAATCTTTTAAGATTTTGTTGTACCGGTCTTCGACAGCGAAAAAACGCGGACTTGTGACATTTTGATGACAGCGTATTTCACTAACTCTCGAGTTGGTCAGCGGATCGATCAGTCTTGAGTTTTTTACGTCGATCACCAAGCCCGTTTGTCTCAAGAAGTCCGCGCCAATTATTGGCTTAGTGACAGCTGCTATCAAGAATGTATGATCAAATACCCTACGGAAACCTAGGCTTGTTCGTAGGAACTTTGTTCCGAAGACGTTGATTACCAATCCGTTAGCTGCGGATATGACTTGGTCGGGTTTGTGAGTTGTTTTGAACTTGGAAGCAGGGATGGCTGAAACGTCTGAGCCGGAGTCTATGAGGAACGTTATTTGTGAGATGGGGTCTTTAATGAAAAGGCGGCTTTGAAAATGTTGAAGTGTAGTGCCACTTGTCGCTTCAATGACAGTGGGTTCTAGTTTGGGTTCTGACTTTTGAAGCTACATGAATAGAGCACTTCTGTGCCCTTTTTCCATACTTCGCGTGATACCAGCAAAGTTTTGTGTTGCTTCTAGAATACGATCTGTTGCGCGGAGGTCTTGTGAAGTTGCTATGCCTGCTTTGGCTTCGTGGGGGCGTTGGTTGTTACCGTAAAGGTTGGAGAGCATGGATTTTATTTCGTGAATCTCTGATTGTAGGCTGTGATTCAGGCAGGTCAATTCATTGATTGTTTTTTCAGAGTGAGAAAGAATGGAAAAGGAAGAGTTCTGCTGCTGATAGACCTCAAAAACGTCGCCTGCTACTTCAAGGAGCTCCTCTATTTTGGACTTGGAGCTAGCCTTGATGGACACCTGAACTAATGTGGGGAGCCGTCGCTTCCACAATTCTACAATTAGGCTTTCTGTGACAATTGTCCAGCCAAGGTCTGTAGTCTGCGGTAGAATTCTGAAGGCTTACGATCCCCCATTTCTTCCCCTGACAGCAGCGCTTCAATTCTTTTACTTTCACTCATGGAGTGTCTTTCTATGAGTGTTTTTTTTAAGTTAGAGTAAGGCGCATTGGATTCTTGCACTAGGACGTCATGAACGTTTGCGGCCACGTCTTGAGGAACTTGGTTTGTTTGGAGGCAATATTTCGGATTGAAAATTGGGATTCTACCTGAATGAACCAAATAGCCGGCATTTTGGTCCAAAATTCTGCCAGTATCCCGTTCGAAGGGAGGCTAAGTTCGGTCGTCGAGGACTGGCCGGGTAGGGAATGATGCGCGGTTGTCGATTCAGTGGTAGGTGTGATATTATCATCGCCTGCCATATTTAAGGTCAAAGGATTCGCGACGAACACCGATTGGCCTAGCGATTGTTGAACAAGGCAAGATTTTATTGCATCTAAAGGATCTAATCCGACGGTGGTTCAATAGTTTAAAGAACTTACAATCAATTACTTATAAATATATACTATTCCTGGTTGCGACTTAATAATATAATCTACCTAATAATACGTATATATATCTGTATTTGATAAAAGAATTGTACTTGCTGGCGATTTGCTGTGTCTGGTGAAACTGAAGGGGTACGTGAGCTGCTGCGCTGGTGATATGCTGGTACTTTACGCTGTACGTTGTGCCTGGTGATGTGGTGCCGTTGAAATCTGTGATTCTGAGGTTATGATTGGTGGTGTTTTGAGGTTGCGGCTCGGCGTGGTGTTTTGAGGTTGCAACTAGTTGTGTTGTGTCCTCGTGGTAATCTTGACGAAATGTCTGCGTTTTTTTTCCGCGTTGGGAGTCTTCTGAGGATGCTGTGCGTCGTTAAAGGCCGTAAGCCACGTTGATGGCACTGATTTTTCGGGCTGATCTTTGGCACGTAGAATGCGCGAGCTCTTGGTTGCGTCGCTCGACAACTTGGCTTTTTTTTTTGCGATGCGTCGGGGTCACCAATGTAGAGTGTACGAGGGAAATAGACACTACTTCTGTTTTTTATGCACTTTATTAATTGTAAAATTCAATGTACATACACGTCTACTCTACTACAAAATTTTTCTTTTTTTACTTAAAAGGTCGAGGCCAGAAAAACCACCGCCAAGCTCGAGTAAACTTCCTAAAATGCCATTTTGTATTCACTCCCTTATCGGGATCTCTCTTTCGTTAATCTGCGCCCTCTGTTTCCCATCTTGGTACTTGTAAGTACCATCTATGAGTAAACCACTACAACCTCTTTTGGTTCACTTTTCGCCCTTTACCGCTAGCATATACATCGGCAGCTTACTTTTGGACGTCTAGAAATTTTGTCTTACTGCACTATAATTCTTTATAATGCATTCAAGACCTTTCCAACAGTTTTATTGCGTTACCGCAATAAAATTCCGTTAAACTTTTTTAATGCCAATATGATTTTTAATGTGCTGCAATGGAACATCAAAGGTTATGCTAATAACTATGGCGAACTTAACATTCTCATTAAAGCACACCAGCCATTATTAATATCCCTACAGGAAACACACTGCCCTTTCAAATCCAATCCTATAACACCAAAGCAATATTTAGGGTACTTTGAAAATTTACCCACCAACTTGACCTCGAAACGAGGCATTGGGGTCTTAATCAATATGAACACTCCGCACAAACAAATCCTAATTAACTCAAATATATTAACTTTAGCCTTTGAAATCAATTTGCCCCTCAAATTTACGATTATTTAATTATATATTTTACGTAATCAGTCATTTTCTCGGTCAGACTTAGAAAACATATTTAATCACATACAAACACCAATATTTATCGTAGGTGATGTTAATTCGTGGAGCGTACTCTGGGGCTCGCCTGCTAGCAGTAGAGGAGGAGCTATACTAGAAGATTTTTTCATAAACTCCAACCTTGTTAAACGATGGCTCTACTACACACTTCTAGACCCTTAAAACTTTCACTCACATAGACATATCCTGCTGCTCACCCATTCTACTCACAAAAACTTCCTGGCAAATACTCGACGATCTACACAACAGTGATCACTTCCCAATCATCTCTTCTATCCAGCAGGGCCCTAATAAACCAATTTCATACTCCAATCCCAAATTCAAAATAGACTCAGCCGACTGCCCTAAGTTTCAATCCAACATCCTAAAATATCTATGAAATACGAGGGCAAGGTGAAAATTTCTCGGCCTGACAATTTTGTCACATTAATACTCAAAGTTTAAAAAAGCACTTTGATGAGTTTAAACTGATTTTTGAAGATGGGAAAGTTGATATAATATGCGTATCCGAAACATGGCTCTATCCAACCCTAAATAATGTGGCTATTGCTATCTCTGGCTATAAAACTTATCGAGCTGATCGTATTGGAAATAAAGCAGGTGGAGTGGCAATTTTTGTTAAGGAGACTTTGTCAAGTAAAATTATTAAAACATCTAGTATCAACGATGACATCGAATACTTGTTTATTGAGCATCTTTGTGGATTTGACAAATGCTTGATTGGTGTCATTTACAAACCTCCTTGAATAACTAACACAATCGCTGTTACTAATGTCCTTGAGAACATTGGTTTTGAATATAATCATATTGTAGTCACCGGTGACTTAAATATTAATCTCTTAGACAATAACAACATTCAGTTTAGAAACAATTTAATCAGCTTACACTTATCCGCAGTGAATACCACCTTACCCACGCATTTTAGTGCTCACAACTCTAAACTTCTGGAGGTTTTCATTGTAAATAGACCCGAACCAGTAAATTATTATTGCCAACTTGATGTTCCCGGGTTCTCGAAACATGACCTTATTCTTCTATTTTACGACTTAACTTTTGATCGCACAGCTGAGCCGACTGTTATTAGCTACAGAGATTTCAAGTCAATTGATCCGATTGCCTTGGCGAGGGATTCTCTCAATGCAAATTGGCATAGTCTATATTTCATGCTATCTATTAATGAGCAGGTTGAAACTTTTACATCAATAATTAACAACTTATTTGAAAGTCATGTTCCCCTCAAAAGACTTGTCTTGCGCAACCAAAAACATAGCTGGTTCAATCAATACATCGCATCACTTATAAAAGCAAGGGATTTATCGTACAAACGGTGGAAAAAATTCAAACTTCCAATGTTGCATGATTACTTTAAGAAGCTCAGAAATAAAGTAAATCAAGAAATTAAGAAGTCCAAAACTAAGTTTTTCTCTTCCAAATTTAGACCCGGCCTGAGCAACAAGAAAGCCTGGAGGCAAATTAAAGAGCTTGGCATAGGCAGAAATATTGATCCTGGTGCTTGCGTGGACATTGATATTGACCAGCTAAATAAAAAGTTTGCTGCTGCTTCTACTGACCACAACAGACAACTATGTGAAATGGACGACTCGGACTATATAAACCCAGCCCTTATACCTGACTCGTCAGCTAGTTTTGGTTTTGCCGCAGTAAGTGAAATTGAGTTTCTGAAAGCTATACTGGCAATCAAATCGGATGCTATTGGTTTGGATGAAATGCATCCTAGGTTTTTAAAATTTGTAATTTATCATGTGTTACCACCTCTGGGGCGTCGTGGCGTAGTGGTGAGTGTGTCGGATCACTACGCAAGAGGTTCCAAGTTCGAATCCCAGAAAACACCAAAAAGTTTTTTCACGATCCCACCTCTCGCGAACGCCTGACAAACATCTGAGAGTATTGTTGTCACGAGAAAGGAAATAAAGCAGGTGGAGTGGCAATTTTTGTTAAGGAGACTTTGTCAAGTAAAATTATTAAAACATCTAGTATCAACGATGACATCGAATACTTGTTTATTGAGCATCTTTGTGGATTTGACAAATGCTTGATTGGTGTCATTTACAAACCTCCTTGAATAACTAACACAATCGCTGTTACTAATGTCCTTGAGAACATTGGTTTTGAATATAATCATATTGTAGTCACCGGTGACTTAAATATTAATCTCTTAGACAATAACAACATTCAGTTTAGAAACAATTTAATCAGCTTACACTTATCCGCAGTGAATACCACCTTACCCACGCATTTTAGTGCTCACAACTCTAAACTTCTGGAGGTTTTCATTGTAAATAGACCCGAACCAGTAAATTATTATTGCCAACTTGATGTTCCCGGGTTCTCGAAACATGACCTTATTCTTCTATTTTACGACTTAACTTTTGATCGCACAGCTGAGCCGACTGTTATTAGCTACAGAGATTTCAAGTCAATTGATCCGATTGCCTTGGCGAGGGATTCTCTCAATGCAAATTGGCATAGTCTATATTTCATGCTATCTATTAATGAGCAGGTTGAAACTTTTACATCAATAATTAACAACTTATTTGAAAGTCATGTTCCCCTCAAAAGACTTGTCTTGCGCAACCAAAAACATAGCTGGTTCAATCAATACATCGCATCACTTATAAAAGCAAGGGATTTATCGTACAAACGGTGGAAAAAATTCAAACTTCCAATGTTGCATGATTACTTTAAGAAGCTCAGAAATAAAGTAAATCAAGAAATTAAGAAGTCCAAAACTAAGTTTTTCTCTTCCAAATTTAGACCCGGCCTGAGCAACAAGAAAGCCTGGAGGCAAATTAAAGAGCTTGGCATAGGCAGAAATATTGATCCTGGTGCTTGCGTGGACATTGATATTGACCAGCTAAATAAAAAGTTTGCTGCTGCTTCTACTGACCACAACAGACAACTATGTGAAATGGACGACTCGGACTATATAAACCCAGCCCTTATACCTGACTCGTCAGCTAGTTTTGGTTTTGCCGCAGTAAGTGAAATTGAGTTTCTGAAAGCTATACTGGCAATCAAATCGGATGCTATTGGTTTGGATGAAATGCATCCTAGGTTTTTAAAATTTGTAATTTATCATGTGTTACCACCTCTGGGGCGTCGTGGCGTAGTGGTGAGTGTGTCGGATCACTACGCAAGAGGTTCCAAGTTCGAATCCCAGAAAACACCAAAAAGTTTTTTCACGATCCCACCTCTCGCGAACGCCTGACAAACATCTGAGAGTATTGTTGTCACGAGAAAGTTTCTCAAAACAAATTGCCGTTCGGATACGGCACTAAACTGTAGGTCCCTTCCATTCGTGTGAAAAATATAACGCACACAACACGAGTGGTTGCGAGAAGCTAGGCCCTGGCACTTAAAGAGCTGTTGCGCCAAATATTTGTTTTTTGTTTGTTACCACCTCTGACATTCATCTTTAACAGAATATTAACTTGCTGCATTTATCCAAAATCTTGGAAAAGGTCAAAGATAATACCAGTCCTGAAAAGTAATGTTGGTAAAGAGCGAGAGTATCGGCCCATTTCGATACTCCCGTTCATGTCTAAAGCACTTGAAAAAATCATGAGCTCACAGCTTCATGCATATTTGAATAATTTCAACTTACTCTCACCATTTTAATCGGGTTTCAGACCACAACATAGTTGCACTACTGCATTATTGAAATTAGTTGAAGATATTCGCATTGAGATGGATAATGATCATGTGACTTCTTCTTTTGTGTTGGTGTAGTGCGTCAATTGTTGCATTATGGAATATGTCTGCGTTGTCAGTATGTTGATACCGAGGTATCGTGTTGTCCATAGTTCGTTTAATTGTCTCGTCCATTTGTTTTAGGTACCAGTCAATCTCCTCGTTTGATAGATTCCTATTGGACGGTGGGTAGAGCGAATTCGAGGAGAGTGCTCTTGTCAAAGTTCTTGAGAAGCGAGTCCAACGCGTCCTACTATAATTGTAGGAGTACGTTTGGACAAACTCCTCCAACTCCGCAATTACGTTGAGAATCGTTATCACGGCACTGAGTCCGCAATGTTCACTGTCATACACAAATGTGTGCAGGCAGTTTATAGTTTGTCGGTCCATGTCAGTCAGTTGTAACCGTACGTCGAACAGCATAAGATCCAGATAGGAGCCGCTTCTAGGAAACGACGGACTATCTGTAACTTTCAAATCGAGTTTATACTCGACACTGTGCCGACCCCACCAATTGAATAGTAGATTCCCTCTAGGATTAGGTGTGTTATTTCCCCAATCTCTATGTTTGGCGTTAAGATATCCGGCCGTGATGAAATAATTCTCCTCCGACTCCAGCCTTAGGCATCGTCTCGAGCTCTGAAATAAATAAAGTAGATTGAGTAGCTTCAGGTGCATAGAGTGCGACCAACTACATCCTCTTTCTACTATGGAGAGGGATGCTTACGATACACGCTTCCAGATCCTGGAACCTTCGCACTTCACCGCTGTACATAACTTTAAATTTCAGTTGTTTGCGTATGAAGATCGCAACACCTCCTCCTTGTGTGGAGTTGGGTCGGTCTCTTCTGACAATATTGTATTTATTGTGCCCCAATTTGTGCTTCTGGGATAGCTTTGTTTCGCTAACCATAAGCATATCAGGGGTTTGGTCTTCTAGCAACTTAAACAATACGGCTCTTCGCTCGATCCTAATCAGTGAATTCACATTCACCACAAGGATCTTCAAGGGTTGCTCCTCCATGTTCGTACCCATTACGACTGGAGGTGTGTTAGGCCCTTCAGAAGTGCGTAGATCTGGTCCACCCGCTTCGCTTCACCTGAGGTTGTAGCTGCTCCATCTGCCCTTGGATAGAGAGCAAGATGTTCAGCAAGTCAGTTTGAGCCTCCGGTGCTCTAGACGCTGGGGCCTGATAAACAACCTTCGGTCTTTTCTGTTCCGCGTTTCCCCGACCTGCCGCCATTTGGGCATAGATCACTCCCCACGGATTGTGTTTGAATTGGAGCAGGTGGTTATATGTCTTATGCATTTCTTGTACACATTGCATTCCAACTAATAATTAGTTAGGTTGAAAAATACTACAGTCTTCCAAGAACTCACTACTAAATTCGCTCGACCTTAGCAGCCATCGTGAACGAAAACTTCGCTTCTGATCTAATCTTGGATTAGGTACTGCATTCAATGCTGAGCCGATTAAAAAATGTCCAGGTGTAAGCATTGGGTTATCATCAACGTCATTGCTTATCGTGACCAACGGACGAGAATTTAAACAGGCTTCGATTTGAGTTAAAACTGTGGACAGCTCTTCAAATGTCAAAGTAGTATCCCCAATGACTTTCTTTAGGTGGAACTTCATTGCTTTTACTACGGCTTCCCATAAGCCTCCGAAATGTGGTGCGGCGGGTGGAATGAAATGCCACTGTATGCCATCCAAAACTAGCTTTTCCACGGCTTCTCTATTGCCTTGAATGATTACAGATTTAAAAAGTTCTTGAAGCTCTTTGTTCGCTCCGACAAACGTTGTTCCGCAGTCGCTGTAGAAATGTGTGCAATATCCTCTTCTGGACGTGCATCTTCTAACGGCCGCACTGTGCAATATATGGGTGAGTTTCTTATCAAAAAACATAGTACTTACTTTGTATATGAATTCAATCAAGTACATATTTAACAAAAACTTACCCTTGCTCGTGGCTTCACTCGCGTTTGAATTTAGAATGCTGTCCAAAATAGTGCGATAGGTAGATAGATTGTTACATATTGTACATATGTAGATAAGAGCATAAATGATGAGTTGAGCCACTTTTAAAAGGTGCAGAGTGTCTTCGTCTAGTTGCTTGACATTTTTTACGTATGGTTTACGGATACTTGTGATGTATGCATCTGATGTATGGTATGGTATATATAATGTATGAAATACATCTTCGTTTAATGAGGATCTTGAACTTTTTCTCGCGTGATGAAGTCTGAAATATTTATAGTCTTTATTGCGAGACTCTTGAGCGTCTTCCGAGAGTTGTCCAATTGGTAATAAAGCAAAATGATTTATAATACTCTCTCCATGAATTAATATTTTGTGTACTGATGATGGCATATAGTACCAGTTGTATTTATTACAAATAAAAAGTTTGCTGCTGCTTCTACTGACCACAACATACAACTATGTGAAATGGACCACTCGGACTATATAAACCCAGAACTTATACCTGACTCGTCAGCTAGTTTTGGTTTTGCCGCAGTAAGTGAATTTGAGGTTCTGAAAGCTATACTGGCAATCAAATCGGATGCTATTGGTTTGGATGGAATGCATCCTAGGTTTTTAAAAATTGTAATTTATCATGTGTTACCACCTCTGACATTCATCTTTAACAGAATATTAACTTGCTGCATTTATCCAAAATCTTGGAAAAGGTCAAAGATAATACCAGTCCTGAAAAGTACTGTTGGTAAAGAGCGAGAGTATCGGCCCATTTCGATACTCCAGTTCATGTCTAAAGCACTTGAAAAAATCATGAGCTCACAGCTTCATGCATATTTGAATAATTTCAACTTACTCTCACCATTTCAATCGGGTTTCAGACCACAACATAGTTGCACTACTGCATTATTGAAATTAGTTGAAGATATTCGCATTGAGATGGATAATGATCATGTGACTTCTCTGGTGTTACTTGATTTCTCGAAGGCTTTCGACACTGTGTCGCACGATATTCTCATTCTTAAGCTTAAACACTATTTTAACCTCGATTCCTCTGCCATAAAAATTATTATAAGCTACCTTGAGGACCGTTCACAAGCGGTTTATTCCAATGGCAATTTATCCTCATTCTTAAAAACTGATACGGGCGTTCCCCAGGGATCCATTTTAGGGCCGCTGCTGTTTACCATGTTTAATAATGATATACCCACTATTCTCAAACATTGTAAGATACAAATGTATGCTGATGACGTACAACTTTATTTGAGTTTTCCTCTGGGACTCGTTGAAGATGCTACAGTGTGTATAAATGAAGACCTTCTGACGATGGTTAAATGGTCACATAAAAACAAGCTGATGCTTAACTCTAAAAAAAGTAAAGCGATAATGATAAGTCGTACTAGCTTGGATAAGTCGTCTCTTCCTAAGGTAGAAATCAATGGAACCATTTTAGATTACGTAGAAAGTGTTAAAAACCTCGGGGTGACATTTAATCAATATCTCACCTGGGAATCTCACGTGACCAATACTATAGGCAAAGTCTATGGAGCCCTACGAGCCTTAGGTCAAACTGGTAGCTGCCTCCCGCGCAAAATAAAAACAACTCTTGTCAAAACACTGCTCCTTCCAATACTACTATATGCACACCCAATTTGCTGCGACCTAGATAGCAATAGCTCACGTAAACTCACAGTTGCTTTCAATAGTACAGTACGATATGTCTATAACATCCGTAGATATGAACATATTTCGTAATATGCGCGTGAATTTCTTGGGATGGAGTTCAAAAAATATCTCGATTTTAATGTTCTAACTTTCCTTTTTAATCTTAAAGAATCAAAAGCTCCGTCATATCTTTTTCATATTCTTCAATTTGCCTCATCCGCGAGAAGTAAAGCATTTATTATTCCGCGCTTCAAATATTATACGACTCAGAAACAGTTCTTTATTTACGCTGTAAGACTCTGGAATTCACTCCCAGCCAGTTTAAGGAGATCTAATAGCAACGGTGACTTTAAAAGGCGACTTAGCGAGCATCTAAGCATATAAATATGCAGACATTGAACTTTTATTTCTTATTTTTCTTTCTTTCTCTGATTTTTGAAGCTGTTTTGATTTGACAAAAGGATACTAAAAATCGTTAATTAATTATTAAATTTTTAAATTTTAATTTTCTCAAATGTATGTATATATAAATATTTCTTTTTTTTCTTATTTTCTTTCTTTTTTATAATATATGTTTTCTTATCTTTCTTAATTTTTTTTAAAAATAATTATTATCAACCATTTAAAGTAGCTTCACAGCTTAAAAGATTTGTATCTTACGTGTGAGCCTTATAGTTTTAAATAAATAATAATAATAATAATAATGAAAGACTGCGATTTTCAGTTAAAAAATGATTTTATTTTTCTACATAATTTCCCTTGACTTCAACACACTTGGTCCAGCGTTTCTCTAACATCAGCATTCCTTCTCGGAAGTGAGAGTCTTTAATCCTGTGAGAATATTCATCTACGGCCCTCTCAACTTCTGCATTGGATGCGAAGCGCTTCCCAGAAACAAATTTCTTCAAGTTTGGGAACAGATGGAAGTCTGAGGATGCCAAAGCAGGTGAATAGGGGGGATGGCCGAGCAAATCGTACCCCAAATCGCCAGCGCACACTTGTGTACAGGTGCATTGTCCCGGTGAAATATGATTTTTTTTCTTCTTCAAGCCAGACCTTTTCTCGCGAATTTTGGCATCCAGCTGATCAAGAAGGTTGGAGTAATATTCGCCTGTAATTATTCTGCCTTTCTCAAGGTAATCAAATAACAGGATCCCTTTCGCATCCCAAAACACACTGGCCATGACCTTTCCGGCATATGCGATCGACTTCGCTTTCTTTGGCGCTGAACCACCGGTTTCCACCTACTGTTTCGTTTCTGGCGTGTAGTGGTGGACCCATGTCTCATCCATGGTGACAAATCGCCGCACAAAATCCCTATTGAATCGGTCCAAAGATTGCCGCGAAAATCGTTTGCGCATTTGCTTTTGATCGGCATTCAGCAAATGCGGCACCCATCTTGCGCAGAGCTTTCGCATCCCTAGATTTTTGTGCAAGATGTTTCGCACCCTCTCTTCCGATATACACACAGCCTCAGCTATCTCACTCACCTTCACTCGCCTATCGTCCAACACGATATCATGCACTTTTCGATGGTTTCGGGTGTGGTTGCGGTTTTTGGCCGTCCTTCACGTGGGTCATCTTCGAGGGACGTGCGACCACGTTTAAATTCAGCTGCCCACTTTTTAACGGTTGATATGGAAGCAGAGTCCCTGTAAACTTCTGTCAACTTTGGATGAATTTCTTTAGGGGTTAACCCATCCAAAATGAAGAATTTTATCACCGCACGATATTCAAGTTTATCAATTTTAACGAAAAACACGCAAGACGTCTACTGCAAAAATTTGTGTAAAGAAACTACTTGAGAGAACAAGTTGAAACTTGTCACCCAGGCAGGAAACATAAATTTTTGCTTATTGGAACGCCGTCTCTGCGTCAGGCCGAGAACTTTTCACCTTGCCCTCGTATGTATACTATTTAGAAGTAAAGTAGCGAGGACGGAATTTGCAACTCATTTCGTACTTTGTCAATGAAAAAAAAAAAAAAAAAACAATGAACACCAATTAGTATTTTTCAATAATTTTTTAATAACTTGCCAGTAAAACTACACATAGAACTGTTTGCTGCATGAACATAAACCGAGAAAATTGGGATTTCCAACAAATTGTAGAAAAACAATATTTCTTTTGAAGTAGGTAACAAGCCTTTAAAGAATGTATTGTAGCATAATAATAACTATGCTCCTATGTCTATGCAGCAAATTCTGAAGTGACTTTCCATTCTGGCAGAATTTTGGTTCGAACTGTCCTTTCATTCGAGGTTCGTGTCTGGGACGAAGTCTCCACAGCTCATGTCAACGAAAGAGACGAATAATATCAGGGATAAAAGGGAATTATAACTGCAAGAATTATTTCTCTTGTTCCAGTGGTCGAAGAATTTGCTAGAAGTTTCTGGCTATCAGAAACTTCTGCTATATAAGGACAGATGGCGATCAAAAAAAAGACACAGTTGGTTTTGAACCGTGGCGAAGAGATTGGAAAAGTGATAATGGGCGAAATTGTAATTTGGTGATAAATTGAAAGTTGAGAATAAACAAGAAAAAGTAATTAGTTTGGATTTGTGAATTAAGTAATTGAAAGGAGATAAAGTGATTTGAGAGGAAAGAGACCTTGTAAGAAAAGAATTTGCGAAGAATAGTATAGTGTGAACTTGAATTGTTCTATAGACTAGAAAATAAAGAAATAAATTTCACAGAATATTGTTTTATCTACTCGAGCCGTAGCTCGCATGTTACATTGGTGTCAGAAGCTGGGATAAAACTTATTCTGTGAATAACTATTTCCGTGGTGTGAAATTGCACAAAAAAAAAAAAAAAGAAAAAAAAAAAAAAAAAAAAAAAACGATTTCTGCGTTGAGTTAATTAGTTGCGCAAAATGGGTCGCAAATTGGGAAAACTAACTATAACTCAACTAAAGGCAGAACTCAGTAAGCGGAACCTCGACACAACTGGGGGAAAAGATGCCCTGCTGATTCGTCTGGAAGAAGCAGTAACGCAGGAAGGTGAAAATCCGCACGACGTAGAGTTTGACGTGGAAGAGGAACCAGCAAGTACAGCAGCCGACCCGGGTATAACAAGTCTGCTCCTGCAACTTAAGTTAGTCATGGACGAACAAAAGAAAGCAATAGAAGACCAAAGGAATTCTATAGAACTTAAGCTGGACGAACAAAAGAAAGCAATGGACGAACAAAAGAATTCTCTAGAACTTAAGCTGGATGAACAAAAGAAAGCGATGGACGAACAAAAGAAAGCAATGGGCGACCAAAGGAACTCTCTAGAACTTAAGCTGGACGAACAAAAGAAAGCAATGGACGAACAAAAGAAAGCAATGGACGAACAAAAGAATTCTCTAGATGCTCTGGAAAGTAAACTTGATGAGCAAAACAAGAACTTGGAATCCAAATTCGAAGTGATCGAAGAGAAAATCGAGAAGGTCGAGACGCAACTCGAAAAAGTCGAAATTAGATTCGATGAAAATTTTGAGAAACATGAAACTCAGTTCGGGAAGATAGAGACTCAGTTTGAAAAAGTGGATACGAAATTCGAGATAGTAGGAAAGCAAGTCGAAAATCTTGCTAAGGAGCTCAGCAACGTGAAGAGACAGAAAGCACGGGAATATTCCACTGACGGTCTGAGAAGAAAGGAGATGCAGCCTCCTATCTTCGATGGTCAAACATCATGGCCAATTTATAAAAGGCAATTCGAAGCGGCCGCAATGACCAATAGCTGGGACGATGAAGAGAAGTCCATTGCACTCACACTTGCACTGAGGGGTCCAGCTGCGGAGCTCTTGCAGACCATCCCGGAAGATAAACAGCAAAACTACGATTCTCTGGTTCAGGCTATCGAGATGCGGTTTGGGGATGAACACATGCAGCAGGTGTACAGGGTTCAGCTGCGTAGTCGAGTCCAGAAAAGGGGGGAAACGCTTCAACAGTTGCAAGCGGATATAGAGCGACTAGCCCATCTTTCATACCCTAAAGCCGGTGAGGAGCTTATCAACGAAATGGCGGTGGAAGCTTTTATTCAGGCCATAGAGGACAGACAACTGCAAATGGCTGTAAGGATGGCTGAAAAGCGAACACTCCCCGAGGCATTGGCATTCGCTTTGTCAATGAAGGCTGCGGACCAAGCATACCAGGGAATACACCGTGTCAGGGAAATGTCCGTCGTGGAATGCTCATGCCAGAGAACAGCCGTCATGGATGAAGACAGAGCTCGCGGAAGTCAAATCCGTTGCTGGAATTGCAACCAAACCGGACACCTACAACGGCAGTGCAGAAGTGCACCTAGACGAGGAAATTGTCCACATTGCGGAAGTAGGAGAAGCAGAGAGGAAGCATCCTGTCGGTCAGACTTCCCAAAACCAGCAGTCGGGAGATGCGTAAGGACCAACTTCGCGGGGCAGAAGTTGGTTACTGGAAGCGAGGCCCCCAGGAACACCATTCAAGTTTCGCAAACCAAACGGGGTAACAAGAGCCTGACAGTGGAGGCACTAATCAACAAGAAGAAGTGCGTAGCCACCATCGACACAGGTGCCACCGCCTCCATTGTAAGAAGAGATATCGTCAGAAGCTCCTGGCTGCACAACACCAACAGCTACTGCCTGAAGACTGCAACAGGGGAAATGGCGAAGGTATTTGGAGAAGTTCGTCTTACGATTACTCTGGCAGGACTGACGTTCTCCCATGCGTTTCTGGTGGCAGATATATGCGACGAGTGCATCATCGGAGTAGACTTCATGAAAGCAAATGAAGTAATCTTGGACATCGGGATGCAAGTACTGAGGTATCGAAATGTGGAGATTCCGATGGTGTACGGAAATGAGAATGCCGTAACTCTCAGGACAGTCATCAGCAAAGACGAAGTTTTGCCGCCGTCTTCAGAGACAATCATTTGGACGAAGCTGGAAGGTGATCTTGGGAGCCACCGATTCTACATAGTAGAACCAGACCCAGAGAAGAATTCTCAAGACTACATCGTGGGAAAGACGTTAGTCGAACCAAAGAACACCATGGTTCCAGTAAGAGTTTTGAACGCAAGACCACACACTGTCAAACTAAGGCGAGGGGAGGTGACTGGAAAATGCACGCCGATTACCGCCGTCGCAACAATATCTGAACGTGATGCTCCAAAACCTCTCCCATCACCTTGGACAGCGGAAACGAGAGAGACGATTCTCCAGTCCAGTGAGCTGAATCAGGAACAGCGAACTATGGCAGAGAATCTTATCAATGAGTACGCTGATGTATTTGCCTCACAGGACGGTGAATACGGCCGAACACACCTGGTACAACATCGAATAGACACTGGTGATACTAGACCAATTCGTCAGCCTGCTAGGCGCCTTCCATTGGCAAAGCAGACAGAAGTTGCAGAGATGGTGTCGGCAATGGAGAAAGAAGGTCTGATTGAAAGTTCCAAAAGTCCGTGGGCATCACCGGTTGTACTGGTTAAGAAGAAAGATGGCAGCACGCGGTTCTGCGTGGACTATCGGCAGCTCAATTACGTCACCAAGAAAGACAGCTACCCTCTGCCACGGATTGACGACACGCTAGACACACTATCAGGAGCCCGATGGTTTTCCACTCTCGACTTGAAGAGTGGCTACTGGCAGGTACAGATCCATCCAGAAGACCGGGAGAAAACCGCCTTCACCGCAGGAAATGGGCTATGGCAATTCACGGTAATGCCATTCGGGCTGTGCAATGCTCCGGCGACTTTCGAGCGATTGATGGAATGTGTCCTGCAAGGGTTAACATGGAAAACCTGTTTGGTATACTTGGATGATGTCATCGTCGTAGGAAAAACGTTTGCGCAACACCGAGACAATCTAAGGGATGTGTTTCAAAGGCTTCGAAGTGCCCACCTGAAGCTCAACCCCAAGAAGTGCGCCCTGTTTAGAGCGGAAGTCAAGTACCTGGGACACATAATTTCAACGAAAGGAGTGAGAACCGATCCGGAGAAGGTCGAAGCGGTGAAAAACTGGCCAGTCCCCAAAGACAAACACCAACTAAGGAGCTTCCTGGGCCTAGCCACCTACTACAGACGGTTCGTGAAGGATTTTGCCGGGATCGCAAAGAACCTGCACCAGTTGACGGAAAAGGGAAAACAATTCAAATGGTCAATTGAGTGCGAGAAGAGCTTCAAGGCACTTAAACAACGGCTATGCGATGCCCCGATACTGGCTTACCCCACTCCCGGGGAAACGTTCGTTGTGGATGCAGATGCTAGTAATGTCGGGGTAGGAGCCGTACTCTCCCAGGTGCATGACGGCCAAGAGAAGGTGGTTGCGTACTTCAGCAAGGTGCTCTCTAAGCCAGAAAGGAACTACTGCGTGACAAGGCGGGAACTTCTAGCTTTGATCTTGGCTACGAAGCATTTTCACAAATACCTCTACGGGAGGAAGTTCGTTCTTCGCACAGACCATGCAGCCTTAAAATGGCTATTACAGTTCAAGAGTCCTGAGGGTCAGGTCGCAAGATGGATCGAAAGGCTGCAAATCTACGACTACGAAATACAGCATCGTAAAGGAAAACTCCACTCTAATGCGGATGCACTGTCCCGGAGACCATGCAGAACGGATTGTAAACATTGTGCGCGTCAGGAAGAACGGGAGCTGGTTTCCATCCAAAGAATGAGAGCCGAACCTATCGCCGGCTGGAGCGTAGATGAGATCCGGAACGCTCAGAAGGAAGACCCGGATATCGAGCCGATTCTGGCCTGGAAGGAGAACATGGAGAAACCGGATCATCAGGACATCTCTCACAGAAGCCCGACCTTAAAGGCATATTTTGCGCAGTGGGACTCCCTCCATGTCCAAGAAGGTGTTCTGAGAAGAAAATGGGAATCCTCCGACGGAAAGTCGTTTGTAATGCAGCTTGTCGTACCACGGACGAGGATCAAGGAGGTGTTACAGGAAATGCATGGCGGGGCGACCGGAGGCCACTTGGGAGTGAATAAGACGTTAGAAAAGGTACGAGAACGTTTTTATTGGTTAAAAGCGAAGGAAGATATCGAAGACTGGTGCAGAAAATGCGACGTGTGTGCAGCTAGCAAGGGTCCGAGAATCAAAACTCGAGGTAAGATGCACCAATACAACGTGGGAGCACCTTTCGAACGAATCGCCATTGACATCGCAGGGCCCTTTCCGGAAACCGACAATGGTAATCGGTATATACTCGTAGTGATGGACTACTTCAGTAAGTGGCCGGAAGCGTTTCCGATCCCTAACCAGGAAGCCAGAACCGTGGCGGAGCAGATCGTCTACAATTGGGTTAGCAGATTCGGTGTGCCCTTGGAATTGCATTCTGACCAAGGGCGGAACTTCGAGTCAAGAATCTTCCAAGAGATGTGTCAACTACTCGGAATCAAAAAGACAAGGACAACCCCGCTTCATCCACAGTCGGACGGTATGGTGGAGCGTTTCAATAGGACTTTGGACGTACATCTCTCGAAGGTCGTAGGTGACTACCAACGGGATTGGGACCGGCAGATTCCCTTGTTTTTGATGGCCTATAGAAGTGCCGTGCATAGCACTACTCGACATACGCCGTTCGAAATCTTATTTGGTGGAATAGCTCGTTTACCCAGTGAGGTGAAATTTGGATCTCCTACCAATGAGCCCAGAAATGAAGAAGAGTACGTGGCGGACCTTAGGGAAAGGCTTAGGGACATACACCAAAGGACCAGAAGCCAGATTAAGATGACGAGCGACCGCATGAAGACCAGGTATGATGCCAAGGCAACAACGTCAGGATTCCAGGAAGGAGATCTGGTGTGGCTGTATAATCCCCATCGCCAAAAGGGGAAATCACCTAAATTACAGCGGAACTGGGAAGGTCCCTACAGAATAGTAACCCGCATCAACGATGTTGTCTACCGCATCCAGCGAGGACCGAGGGCCAAAATGAAAGTGGTTCATGTGGACCGACTGAGTCGATACAATGGCCGAAATGAGGATGCACTTGTTCGGGACGAACACGTCTAAGAGGGGGGCAGTGTAGCATAATAATAACTATGCTCCTATGTCTATGCAGCAAATTCTGAAGTGACTTTCCATTCTGGCAGAATTTTGGTTCGAACTGTCCTTTCATTCGAGGTTCGTGTCTGGGACGAAGTCTCCACAGCTCATGTCAACGAAAGAGACGAATAATATCAGGGATAAAAGGGAATTATAACTGCAAGAATTATTTCTCTTGTTCCAGTGGTCGAAGAATTTGCTAGAAGTTTCTGGCTATCGTAAACTTCTGCTATATAAGGACAGATGGCGATCAAAAAAAGACACAGTTGGTTTTGAACCGTGGCGAAGAGATTGGAAAAGTGATAATGGGCGAAATTGTAATTTGGTGATAAATTGAAAGTTGAGAGTAAACAAGAAAAAGTAATTAGTTTGGATTTGTGAATTAAGTAATTGAAAGGAGATAAAGTGATTTGAGAGGAAAGAGACCTTGTAAGAAAAGAATTTGCGAAGAATAGTATAGTGTGAACTTGAATTGTTCTATAGACTAGAAAATAAAGAAATAAATTTCACAGAATATTGTTTTATCTACTCGAGCCGTAGCTCGCATGTTACAGTATTCATTGTTTTATTCCATATACTATAACTTGTTCATTTTAGAATTTATATTAGCGAGAACTTTTGTATTCATTCAATTTGGTGACATATTAGTACCTTGTAGCGACATTCATTATGTCATTAATTAGCTTTGGCATTGTATTCACTAAATTATAAAGCTGTTCCGCTGATATTTCTTTATACCAAACTTTCATTGAGCATTTTGACCGAAGTAGTAATTTTTTTTATTTTCAATGTCATAATGTGCCAGAGATTTTCGATTGGGTTAAGGTCCGAAGAATAACTTTGCCAGTCGAGTGTGGAAATTCCTTTTTCGATTATAAATTCTTTAATCTGTGAAAAAATTAATTTGTTTTTGTTTTCTTTTGTTAAGTATAATTAATAAGGGATTAGAATAGAACTGAACAAAGAAAGAAAATGGCTTACTATTTTAGAACGGCTTCTGATAAATGCATTTCCATTGACGGTATTAAATGATTGTTTAAAATATTTTTGTATATTTAACAGTTAAAATAATAATAATAACGAATCTCCAATTCCATAGCAAGAAAGATATCCCCATATTACATTTGGCCAGCCGTATGATTCACTTTCACAATCTTTAATTAAGAGCTCTCCAGTTGTTCGCCACACGTACTCAATTCCATCTGATCCGTATATGTTGACTTTGCTCTCATCGGAAAATAAAACTTTTCTCCAATCAATATCTGTCCACTATCATCTTAGGTGTCAATGTATGGGTTTTTTTTTGTGGGGTAGCGAGCCATTAGACCAAATTGTCTAAGCCTTCAACGCACTCTGTTTTTATTTGTACCGCTGTTGAAAACCCGTTGCTTATTGATTGGCGGTGTAAAACTCGATCATTTTTTTCCGTTCAGCTGTGCCCGTTATTTTTTTTTAGTAACCTGCCCACATTCGACTTGTTGCATCCAACCTCTTTACTAATTTCGGTAACAGTCAACTTCAAATAATGCAATTATTCGGTCAATTGTTTATAATTTCACACTTTTCAATATGCCATGACCTTTCATAAGTCAAATATTGTGTAGATATCGATTTTGAATAAAAACGCCCAAGTATTATTTGAAAGCGATCCAATTTACAAAAACCGGTCATTAAGTAAAGTATCGTTATACACATTTTTAGGTAAAAACTTGATATGCCACTTTTTCTCATATATTTAACTTAAATCAAATATCAAATTTTAAGAAAACCGTTAGAGCCGTTTCCGAGAAAATCGGTTTTTTTAAAATCTTCCATTTATACATTACCGTTAATTTTGGAGACCCATTGTTATAGTAATGTCAAGTTTGATTAAAATCTCGAGATCGAAAAATTTCAGAAAACCAAAACTTGCCCTTATAGGTGCAAGAAAAAAATATATTGCTTTTTCAAAGCTACAGTGTATCAATCTCATATTCGTACACCTGATGGGGCGATATATACTTAAGAAAAAATGTAAACAAATTGAGCAGATACTGCAAAATTTTATTGATTTTAGTAAGAATACATAAGAATAAAAAAAAAATTTCAATTAATTCAAATATTTCAAATAAAGTATTGCAACTTTTTCATAATAAACATAAAATTAACAAAAATATGGCCAACTTCGTATTCGTACTTAGATATTAAGTTAAATTGCTTAAATTATATCTCAAAATTAATATTTTGTAGCATATCCTTTGTTAGCTAAGACCTGTTTAAGACGGTTGGGCATGGATCTGACTAATTTTTCAGTACATTAAGGGGTAATTTTTACCCATTCTTCAATAAGCCTTTCTTTGAGATCATTTGTGTTCCTTATACTGAATTTTCTTATTCGTCTTTTTTTTTTTTTTTATATATAATTTGCGCGCGCCAAATGGGATATGAATACCATTAAATTATTTCAGGGCACGGGCGTTTGTAGAAATTGAGAGAGAGAGAGAAAGAAAGATTGGTGTAGTGGGTTTGAAACTTAGGTGGTATTAAGTTTCAGTAAACTCCAAGGGTGGCGTCCAGATAACTGGGGAGCTTGTTTGTTTTGCTTTTTGTCGTTGCTCATGATTCATAGTATTTTTTTCCCTCCACCTGATGTCATCATCACGATCAAGTTGCATTTAACCCATATGACCACCCTACTGCCAGTGTTATGCCTTCGCAGTAGAGTTGACTAAGCTTTCGCAATTGATCGACTTTTTTATTTATTTCAGAAGAAATAAATTGATGATTGTTGAGATCAGGATTTGAACCGTGAACCAAGAGCGTGACAAGCGTTGATGTTACCACTACACCACGGCCACACTCAACTGTCCAACTCGTCCCACAAATTGTCTATGGCATTGATATACGGTGACTGTGGAGGTGTTTCCAATACTTTGCGACAGTTATAAAGAAGACACATTCCAGTTGCATAAGCCTTATGCTTGGGGTCCTTATCATGATAAAAGGTAAAATTGTTCCCGAGACCCATTTGAACAGCACTTTCCTTCAGATTTTGCTTCAATATCTCAATGTATTGCTTATGGTCCATTATTCCTTCAATGCAGTCGTCCCACTCCAGTTGCGGAAAAACACCCCCACACCATTACCGAACCAACAATATGTTTGACTGTTCCCTGTGTGTTATGTGGAAGATATTCGGTATTTGGTTTCCGCCAAACCATTTGTCTGCCATCCGACCCATGAACATTAAATTTAGACTCGTCTGTAAATATTACCGTTTTCCAGAAGTCGAAATCCTTAGATTGGTATTGTTTAGCGAATTCAAATCTCTTGCTTCTGTTTACTAAACTAATGAAAGGTTTTTTACGCATTACTCTTCCATTGTACCCATGTTCCCGGATGCACTTCCTTAGCGTTTCTGTACAAAAATCTTTACTTAAAGTACGACGAAGGTTTTCTGCCAGTTTTGGTGCACTACATTTGGGTTTTTTTTTGAATTTCCCGCATAATTACTCTCTTGTCATGTGCACTAAATACATTTCTAGAGGTATTTCGTGGTTTATTTTCGATGCGGTTTTTATTTTTGAACCTATTAATGATTGTTTGGATGGTTGATCTTGACCGACTTACCAATCTAGATATCTCACTATAAGATTTCCCGTCGCCGTTGTATTTAATTATCAGTTCGCGCAGTTCATTTGATGTCTCACCTTGTTTTCTACCCATTTTTTCAACAAATCTCGAAGAACCTTACAAAATAAATTTTCTTTTCTTTAATTTACTTTGAGAAATAATAATTCCATGCAAAGGACAACTTTGACAAGCAACATAACAGTCATTTTTGTCTTTTAGTGAATAAACGATCGGTGTACGAATATGAAATTGAGCTACTTTTGAGCCCATTTTTTACTTTTCTTCCAAACCAACGTGAATGTTAACTATTCTCAAAACTAGGTGGAGTGCAATTGCTCAATATCCTGTAATAATACATACTATATTAAACTTAATTTTTCAAATCGTTCGTGATCAGGAATTGAATGTAATACTTGATAGCTAGTGTACGAATATGAGATTGATACACTGTATATACGATTATAGTCCTATTGGGAATATATCATCAGAATCCGTGAATTTCGGTTACAGATTTATGCAGTCACGTCCACTTTCTGCTAAGAAAAAGTCAATAACAACATTTTTTCTGATAAAATCTCGGAAATATCAGGGATAGGTTAGAAGAGGGAGACAGGGTATCATACGATCCGTTTCAGACTTATAACTTTAAAATAAATGACAGAATCTACGGCGTGGAGTAATAGGATTTTTATGATAGGCTAACGGGATTTA
Organism: Pocota personata; assembly: GCA_963082735.1. Classification (NCBI taxonomy): domain Eukaryota; kingdom Metazoa; phylum Arthropoda; class Insecta; order Diptera; family Syrphidae; genus Pocota; species Pocota personata. The sequence continues at coordinate 20,023,568 of OY720433.1, forward strand.
TAGTATGCATACTATGTAACTGTATGTATATTTCACGGTCTTGGCATCTGAAATTTAACAACGTTCAGATACTAGGGGAAATTCTCCAATCAAAACGAAATTCCTTGTATCGCATCGGAAGTCCATCAACATTACCTGATATTTGGCGAGGCATTTAGCATGTGTCTTCAAATTGGGACCAATGTAAACATATGAGTCAACATACACCTAAGTGACGACATGACAAGTTTTACATTTATTTTTGTGCTTGTGCAATGCCAGTGCCACGTCATTTCGCTGTGCGTTGGGCCTTACAATTACCAACACGAAGCGAACGTTTTGTTTACTTTCGCCAGTCACGAAGTTAAGCTCTCGCATGGTTAAAGTTGGTTTAGAGTGATCTTCGATGAGTTACACTTAGACCAAAAGTAGGTCTATTGTGTTGTCATTGAGTAAGGACGGGTGGTTCACCAACCGTGCAGGCGTTGTTGAGATAGCTAAGATCGTTGAAAAGTCATTCACCTAGTGTAGCCTGTCTAATGTTGGCGAGTGCGGGGCATGTACACAAGACGTATGTTACGATTTCTTCTTCCTCCTTATCTCTACAGCTTCTGCAGAAGTCATTGTAGCGGATGCACAACTTTTGCGCATACCTACTCAGTGTACACGGCGGGAGTAACCATCTTATTACGTTGGTTGGTTTTGAGAGGGTCCCTCTCTTGTGTTTCAGAAGTCTGTTGCACCTTTTTTGACCTATTACATTGGCAAAAACATTGGCGCCTCTATTTCGGTTATGCCTATGCTGTTTGTACTAGAAGAACCTTGTAGGGCTAGTTTATCAGCTTCGCAATTCCGCGGAATGTGACAGTGACCTGATACCCAGCAAAGGGTGAGATTGTATTGTCCAGCTATCGCGTTGAGAGATACGCGGCAGTCTTTCAGTGCCTTAGAACTTATAGTGCTGAATGTTAGGGATTTGACTGTCGATATAAATGTTTATTACGAATGCTAATAATTACACGAAAGGTTTAAGTTACTCGCCAATCTATTATTTGTTGATGAACACATTATGGCACCCTGGTCTCCCATTAATGTGTTCCATTTTCACGGAAACATCACTATATGCGCGCTGACTACTACAGCACTCTTTTCGTTGTGCACAATCGGTGTGCACTGAACTCGTTTACCCTGCTCAGAATTAATAACAACCTAGTACTCCTAGAGTAAATAACCTAAAACTTCTAGAGTAAATAGTACAAACATTGAACTAACTGTTGTAACCTATATATATATAAAAAAAAAAAATACAATTTATTATCAAATAATTTTTGTTTTTAACTTCCGGTGGTGAAAAGAATGAGCGGGGAAGGGCAGTCGAACCATATACCTTCAGAAGTATGGTTGAAAATCTGCCAATTACTCGCAATTCTATTTAGTAAAATGATGAGATTGGATGCCAAGTCGGTGGAGGGAGAGCTTTCTTATTCCACTACATAAAGGCAAAAGCGATACGAAAAATAGCAACAACTATGGATCGCTGAAGCTAATATCTTATACGATGGAAAATTATGAGGGGGTTTTGGACAGTCGACAGCGCAATATAATTAAACTCCACGATAGTCAATTCAGCTTTGTCGGAGGAAAATCTACTTACGACGCACATATCATCATCAAATCTGCATATCATCTTTATTGATCTGGAGAAAGCCTTAGACAAAGTTCCGAGAGATCTCATATGGAAGGCGCTGAGATTCCAAGAAGTACCAGGGACGTAAGTTATTAGGTGTAAGAGAAAATTCTGTAGTTTTTTAACACATCCACTTCTATGCTTTGTCGACCGTTGGTAAATAATCGGACTTTAATGAAACCGGTTGGACTAGGTAGATTAGCACGCGGTAGGTTACTTATATAAAGTTTTGTATATGTTAGTTTTGTTTAGCTTTCGAACCGTCAACATGGGTGATGAAAAAGTACACTTGAGACATTGTATACTTTGTGAGTTCAAAAAGGCAATAACACGGTGCCCCTTTTCGCAGCTTGGCAGTTTTTTTGTAATTTGTTTATTACATCGTGTTACTTACCCGTTCGCGTATTTCTTCGATCCCTATTATTAAATCTCGCACAACTTCCCGAGAGATGTTATCCTATTCTTCTTTCGCAGCAGTCTTCAGCTCAGCAAGGTTATCTGCAGGCAGATTCCGGACTTGAACTCGTCTTTTTACCATATCCCAGACGTGTTCGATTGGATTTAATCCGAAATCCTGGGATGCCAATCCATAGTGGCTATACCAACTTCTCGAAGGTAGGCTGTCACTATTCTTGCACTATATGGACGAGCGTTGTTTTGCATTTAAATGAAATATGAAAATGAAAGAAGCAAATTGGACCTTCCGAGCTAATCTAGTTGTGCTAACAAACTTTCTATGGACGTCATAAGAAATTTCTCCCGAGAAAATTATTGAGCCACCACCAAATGGCCCCTGAATGACACGCAAGTTTCAACTTCTTCACACATGTTCACGTCCATCTGGTGAATGCAGACTAATTCTGGTTTAGTCTGAGAAGAGTATTTGCTTCCAATCTAATGTGCAAAATATAAATCAGTTATCCCTCTCACTCGTGCACTCTGGGCGATCCTGTCCTAGTCTTCTACGATCGGATCACGGTCTGTCTCTCGGAAACGTTTAGTGGCTGTCCCAATCGTGGTATGATGAGCACCTAACTCGGTATCTACGAGGCTGGTCATAATTATTCACGCACTACCTTCTAATGATAACACTGAAATCAGTTCATGACAAAAAGCAGATATATGTAACTGAAAGAACAACAGTGATAGCTGCAAAACTGTCCTTTTAACATTCTGTTATTGTTTATCTTTTGACCTCATTTCTTTCTTCGGTGCAACAATATTATGTTTTAGCTGTTATTTTTTCACTCGTTTATAAGTAAACAAGCGAAAAAATAGAAAAACAAAGTTTATACTAGATACTCGAGAAGTATTATACTGTTACGCTACGCTACGTTACAACCGCCATTTAAGTGACAAACCTTATGAACCCATCCGAGCCGCCAGCTTTGTGTTATCGAAAGCTGTCTGTGGAGAACTGTCAATCGTAGAGAATAAAGAAGTGTGATTGAAAAAAGTCTAGCAGCGTGTTCTTTCTTTTCTTTGACTTGCAATCTACGTCGTTTTAATCTGCGGAATTATTTGCCATCCTTTCACTGAACGTCCCAAAATCAGCATTTGTGCAACATTGGTGTCAGAAGTGGGATCTTCAGTTAGATATGGCTGAAGATTTTGCAGAAAATTTCGAGAAAATGCTCGCAAAACTTAACCTTCTTTGTGGAAGTCTGGAAAAACAGAGTGCTGCTATTGTACAACTTTCCCATGAACAGCAACGACAAGCGGAGGAGCTCCGCACATTAGGCGCGAGCACTTTTGCGAAAAAAGTTTTCAAGTGCTCTACACCTAATAAAAGCGCTCCAAATAACACTGTTGTAGGAGGTGGTGAACCTGTTGGCGACAAGGAGGAAGCTGGCGCGCCCCATCCGGGAGAACATCGCCTTCAGAATTCATCCCCGAGTATGTGCGCACTTTTCCCTCCACCGTTCGATAGCAGTACAACGCGTTGGTGTGACTTTAAGGTTCAATCCAACATCGTAGCCGAAGCAAATGGATGGACGGCTCGACAGAAAGCGCAGACACTGGCGACCTTACTACGGGGGGAGAGCGTAGCTGTACTTTCTGATTTGGACCCAGCCGACCGTGCCGATTATGATAAATTGGCTGCAGCTTTACAGCTAAGGTTTGTGTCACAAGAAAAACATGTCTCTCACGCTACTTTTCGTTCCAGACCGCAACGAATGAACGAAGATTTAGGTGCCTTCGCCAGCGATATACGCAGGCTTACACGAATCGTATTTGGGGACTGTCCGTCAGATGCTCAGGAACGAATCGCCATAATGCAGTTTGTGGATGGCATCTACGATCGTTCTATCCAAGAGCACGTGAGGCTAGCAGATCCGAAAACAGTTGCAGAGGCCGTAAGTGCAGCCACAACCATAGAAGCCGCTCGTCCCGCCACTGTTCAGTCTCTCCACCAAGCTCGGTCTATTGAGGTCAGCAGTGAAGAAGCAGTATCAACTAGTCGCAATAACAACCGACCGTATCGAAGCAGACGTATTGAAGTGGCAACAGTGGGTAATTCGGGAAACGACCAAAAGTCAGTGGTGAGGGGTTAACACTGACATCTTTAAATGGACCCCAAATTTATAATGTCCAGTCAGAGAAGTTTCACCCGGGGTTTACTGTCCCAATAGTTCTCGGTCACATGTCATACCAGTTATTAGTCGATACCGGCTCATCAGTGTCACTGGTAAGTCGATCCTTCGTTCCTTCCAGTGTTCGCCTCCGTTCCGGAAACGTAAGACTGCAAACACTTTGTGGAAGCACATTCCAAACTACACACATCTGGCCTACAACAATTCAACTTGGTCGATACAAACGCCGTGTGAAAATGCTTGTGGTCAACGAAATTTGTCTTCCTTCTGGATGCCAGGGCATTCTTGGCGTGGATATACTCTAAGCGACCAAATGCATTTTAGACTTCGTGTGCTGCCAAATAAAAATAGCTGGAGAACGAATTCCATTGACATGCGAGAGTGTGGACGTAGCTGCCATATCGTCCGATGAGCGCTCAGCAGAAGAATCTGTTCGTGTTATCTACCTCCATCCCTCTAAGGATTTTACTATTCCTCCTCGAACTGAGGCTATGATCTCGACCGCTACGTCTGCTAGTACTATCGCGGAAGGGGTAGTAACGCCTATAGGATATCATCTACCGAAGGGACTGTTAATCGCCAAATCAGTCAACAGAAATTACGATGGAACTGTGTTTGTTCGGGTTGCTAACATTGCAGATCATTCTGTAGTGGTATATGGAGATACTTCCGTGGCACTTTTTGGGGAAGCTGAGTGTCTTGATGAGCACGCATTTGGTGATAATGCCCTTCCCGAATGTGTGTCAGATCTCTTACTAAGGTCACAAGAACATATTCCACCGAAACAAAATCAATCCGTCCAGGAACTTTTATGGGAGTTTAGAGACGTTTTCTCCACGACACCTGACGACTTGGGTAGAACCCACGTCGTTCAACATCGAATTGATGTTGGGTCTGCTAAACCCATTAAGCAATCCCCTCGCCGGTTGCCGCTATCTAAACATGAGGAGTCTCGGAAAATTATAGACAACCTGCTGCGCCAAGGCATCATCGAACCCAGTTCCAGTCCCTGGTCGTCGCCAATCGTTTTGGTAAGAAAAAAAGACGGATCAACAAAGTTCTGTGTTGATTATCGCTGCTTGAACTCGGTCACCATCAAAGATTCGTTCCCTCTGCCTCGTATTGATGACACCTTGGATGCTGTAGTCGGATCAGTGTGGTATAGCACATTAGATTGTCAATCAGGGTACTGGCAAGTGGAGGTGCACCCGGATGATCGAGAAAAGACAGCTTTTGCGAAAAGGGACGGTTTGTGGCAATTTACTGTTATGAGTTTTGGGCTCACAAATGCACCTGCCACATTCGAGCGTCTGATGTCCACAGTGCTACGAGGTCTACCAATGGAAAGGTGTTTAATTTATTTGGACGACATACTCATCCATGGTAAGACTTTTGCGGATATGCTAACCAATTTGCGTTCTGTTTTCTGTCGCCTTAGAACATCAGGCCTAAAGTTGAATCCATCCAAGTGCAACTTGTTTCGCAAAGAAGTCCAGTTCTTCGGCCACGTACTGAGTAGTAAAGGCATTTCTCCAGACCCGACGAAAATCGAAGCTATCAGCAACTGGCGTATTCCGACTAGTTTAACCGATCTCCGCTGTTTCATTGGACTCTGCACTTACTACCGCCAATTCGTACCCCAATTTGCGACAATTGCTCGTCCATTACATAAACTGATGGAGAAGAACGTCGCTTTTAAATGGACTGATCAGTGTGCGCAAGCGTTCAACGAATTGAAGAATCACTTAACCTTCTTTCCTATTCTTGGCCATGTTCATGGTGATGGAGAATTCATACTGGACACAGATGCGAGCGACTTTGGGTTAGGAGCCGTGTTGTCTCAGCGGCAAGTTGGAGTGGAAAGGGTGATCGGTTACTTTAGTAGGGCATTAAACAAAGCAGAGCGCAACTACTGTACTACCCGTAAGGAGCTGTTAGCGATGGTAAAGGCTGTTGAACATTTCCATGTGTACCTATATGGTCGCGAATTCGAAGTACGGACAGATGATGCTGCATTAAGTTGGTTGCTGTCCTTTAAGAACCTCGAAGGCCAGCTGGCGCGTTGGATAGAGCGCCTCCAGCATTATAATTTCCGAGTAAAACACCGAGCCGGTAAAGCTCACTTGAATGCAGATGCTTTATCTCGCCGACCTTGTGCTCATGAACTGTGCACTCATTGTGAGTTAAAAGAAAAGCGTCATTCGTTGGAGAAGGAACGGCTAGTAAACGCCATCCGCGTAGTGGGCAGCGACTTCGATGTTGAGAAACTCCAACGTGCACAGGAGGCAGATAACATTCTGTCGCAGGTTATTACCTGGCTGAAAACTGGAGCTCGGCCTTCTTGGAATGAGATTTCGAAGGAGAGCAGTACGCTTAAAGCGTATTGGGCACAATTCGACGGTTTGAGCTTCCAGAACAACCTTTTGCTAAAGAAGTGGATCCCAACTAAACACCAACAGCGCTTACTCCCCATCATTCCGCACTCGCTGTTCATCGATGTTATAAAATTATACCACGACACACCTGCTGGAGGACGCTTTGGTTCAAATAAAACGTTTACCAAAATAAGGTCACGGTTTTATTGGGTTGGAGCTCGCAAGGACGTCGAGCGGTATTGTACCCAACGTGATACGTGTGCGGCAAAGCGCGGGCCTCAAAGAAGAACAAAAGGAGAGCTCCAAGTTTATTTGGTCGGTGAGCCGTTTCAACGTGTAGCTGTTGACGTATTAGGACCTTTACCGGCAACAAAAAAGGGCCACAAATACGTACTGGTGCTGATGGACTATTTCACGAAATGGGTGGAAATCTTCCCTTTAGCTGACCAAACCGCAGAAACTGTTGCTAGAATATTAGTTCACGAAGTATTTTGCCGCTATGGAGTGCCAATAGAACTACATTCGGATCAAGGCCGCAATTTCGAGTCCACGGTGTTTCAACATGTGACGGAAATTATGGGAATACGGAAAACCCGCACCACGTCACTTCATCCGCAGTCCGATGGCCTTGTGGAGCGTTTGAACCGGACTGTGTTGCAGTACCTCACCAAATTCCTAGACGACAAGCAGGATGAGTTGCTCCCTCTTTTCGCCATGGCCTACCGCTCCTCACAACAAGAGTCAACAAAAGAAACTCCATTCGCCATGCTCTTCGGCAGGGATATGCGTCTTCCTCAAGACTTGCTATGCGGATCTACGCCGCATTCGGATCCCAAGCCGTATTGTGAGTTCGCCCAACAAATGCAAAACCAACTTCAAGAGATTCACGACCGAGCAAGAGTGCAAATTTATCATTCCGCACAGAAGATGAAAAGCAGGTATGATCTAACCGCTTATTCTCCAAAATTTCAGGTTGGAAGTTTTGTCTGGTTCCACAATCCAAGAAGGAGGATTCGAGTTTGCCCGAAGCTGATGTTACCATTAAAATTCAGAAGTCGCCGCGGTCGAAGATGAAGATCGTGCATGTCGATCGATTAACAGCTTTCAGAGGCAACAACTTCAATGCCTGGCAGACGGAAAACAATCGATCTACCGGAGGTGCTTCCGTTTGAGAAGGGGGGAGTGTTACGCTACGCTACGTTACAACCGCCATTTAAGTGACAAACCTTATGAACCCATCCGAGCCGCCAGCTTTGTGTTATCGAAAGCTGTCTGTGGAGAACTGTCAATCGTAGAGAATAAAGAAGTGTGATAGAAAAAAGTCTAGCAGCGTGTTCTTTCTTTTCTTTGACTTGCAATCTACGTCGTTTTAATCTGCGGAATTATTTGCCATCCTTTCACTGAACGTCCCAAAATCAGCATTTGTGCAACAATACTATGTTGTGTGTTAATTTTGATCAGCAGTGTACTTTCTCGGGAAAAGAAAAAAGCTGCCGGTCAATAGAATAGGTTCACCCTGTAGACAACAAAGAAGAGCTTTTATCTCCTAAAAAAGCTTTACAGCCAGCTTTTTCTTAATGCATTATCAAACTATGTTGAATTGCCGTTCTATTTACAAGAAAGAGTCGGACTGAAATACGGCCCAACGGTAAATTATAAACATACTATGGAATGCATTAATAAAAGTGTTTTTTTTCCATCGGTCAATAAAATAGGTTCATCGACTTTAAAGTCAGTTCTGATTCAGAATTTGAAAGATCAGTGCGTGTCATTGTAACTAGTGTAGGGTGAATATTAAAAAAACGTTAATAAGGAACAATGGGACGAGCAAAGTGCCTTAGTTCGGAGGAAAAAATAAAAATCCAATTGTACGCAAAACAAAGTTTAAGTGCGCGTTTAATTGCGAAAAAAATAGGAAGGTCGCAGAATGTTGTGAGTACTTTTTTGAAAAATAAAGAAAACTATGGTCAGAATATAAAAAGACGCTCAAAAGTAACGACACCGGCTGAAAGGAGATTAATTGCCCGGCTGGCGTCTAATTCTTGCCAGTCATCGTCTCAAATTAGGGCTGCATCTGGAACAACAGCAAACATTTCGACCATGAAGAGAGTGATAAGAAGTGCCCCAAATATCAAGCGCATGAAACTGAAGTAGAAGCCTCCACTCAACCCCCAACGAAAAGAAAACCGCCTCGAATTCTGCAGGCGCTACATAACGTGGACAAAGGAGTGGCAGTTTGTAGTTTTCTCAAACGAAAAAAAATTTAATCTCGATGGACCGGATGGTTTTAATTATTACTACCATGATCTGAGAAAAGAAAAATAATTTTTGCAGCGTCATCATAGCCGGGAATGTGGTGTGATGGTTTGAGGTGCAATGTCTTATTTCGGAACAATTGAGCTGGAGTTTCCCTCATCACGAATGACAGCAAATGGATACAAAAACATTCTCGAGAGGGCTTTTCCGAAATTCTGTGAGATGCTCGGACCCCTTAAGTGGACTTTCCAGCAGGATAACGTCTCAGTCCATACTGCCAGAGTCGTGAAAACCTGAATAGATCAACAAAACGTTGGATTGTTGGAATGGCCTCCCTACTCACCAGACTTAAATATTGAGAATGTGTGGGGATGGTTCGTCCGCTTAGTTTACAAGTCGGGACAACAATTTGAAGATAAATCGTCACTAACAACAGCAATAAAACAAGCTTGGACAAAAATTTCATTAAATTATTTGAAAAAGCTGTGTGATTCAATGCCAAATTGAATTTTCGAGGTAACGGTAAATAAAGGAGGGTCAACTCATTACTAAACGAATAAAATAAATGTCTATCTTTAAAACGAATTGTTTCTGTTTTCATTTTTCCTATTCTATTGACTGATTAAAATGTACATTTATTTGGATGCATTTTAGAAAACGTTTCGAATTTAGCTTAATAATTATTTTTGATTTGACTCTTTCTTATTAATAGGTAGGCAAATAAACATGCTTTGAAAATCCACCAACAAAAATATTCATGTAAAACTAATTTGAGGAAAAAAGAGCTCTTGTTTATTGTTAAGTGTGTGAACATATTCTATTGACCGGCAGTATATTTCCCTTAGAAATAGTCCCGACTACCGACGACTACAGAGTCGCTTGGGTTACATACAACTATACAGCTGAAACTTTGCACACTTATAGTACAAACAAAAATTTCCTCATAATCTTTTCAGTCATCCAAGCGACTCTTGTATATTTTAGGTTTTTATTCAGAATCTTACGTTTAGTTTATTTCGATTTTGTCTCTGGACTTCGTGAAGGCATTTGATCGTATCGGCATTCATGTGGTTTTAAATAAGTTATCAAAATGGAACATTGGTCCAAAAATGTACTCCTACATAAAGTTCTTTTTAACAAACCGGAAGTTTCGTGTCAAAGTCAACAATTTCTACTCAAACGTATGTAATTTAACTAATGGCATACCTCAAGGCTCGCCTCTTTCGGTGACATTGTTTATCGTTGCATACAACGACCTAAGCGAAATAATTGCAAAGTTTAATAAAATCGATCGCTCTTTATACGCTGATCGCTCTTTATACGCTGACTACACAATTTTTTGAAATTATTCTCCATGAACTTATCACCTGGTGCTTTCAATCTGGGGCCATAATTTCCCCAGAAAAAAGTAAACTTTTGTATATTTACAGAAAAACTAATTGTAACAATTTTAACATAAATTTCGGGAATCTGCAAATCCCGACTGTAAATAAACTAAGCATTCTTGGAATCATATTTGATAATAAATTTAATTTTAAGGAACACTGTTTAGACTTAGAAAAAAGCTAGCTACCAAGCTAAATATTACTAAATTCCTATCTTCTAAAAATAGTTTTGTTCACACTAACACTTTAGTAAGAATTACAGGAACTATATTACTAACAAAGATCGATTATGGCTTGGCAATATATGGAAATTGCTCGAAATCATCATTACAAGTCCTGAAACCCCGTACCATGCAGCCGTCAGATATAGCCTCAGAGCTTTCAGAGAATGCTTACTGAAGCCGGTCTACCATCCATCGAAATCCGAAGGGACATTCTAACAGCACGCCTCGCACCGAAAATTTGTAAATCTCATAAATCCCCCATAACCATCGATGCAGAAAAAAATATTAAAACGCAGAAGGATCCCTAGGTGTCTATCAACCACATAGAGTTCCTTAAGATTCGCCAAAGATATAAGCATGTTGCAAAGCCTCCCGTCATTGAAAGCTATCTACCTTGGCTATTACCACCAGAAACGATTGATGTTTTCCTTTCCAAATATAAGAAGGACCTTATACTCAGAGAAACATACACGCAATTCTTTCATGAGATGATAAGCGTATACGACGAAAAACAATGGGATATAATATACTCGTACACAGACGGCTCCAAGTGTGAAAACGGCATCGGCTTTGCAGTGGTTAACACAAAGGGTTATATTTTAACCGCCGAGAAAATACCAAATTGTTTTTCGATATTCTCCACTGAAGCTTTAGCAGTTTTCAAAGTTGCAGAAATCGCTAAAACCTCAAACAGAAACAGCGTCATCTGTACTGATAGTCTCCCCACACTTAGTGCAATCCGCAATATAAACCATCGGGCTCCTGTCATCTTTAAAATACGAGACATCATCATAAGAAAACGATCAAAACTGGTAATCTTATGGATACCGGGTCATACAGGAATCCGAGGTAATGAGCTAGCAGACAGCGTGGCGAGAAATGTATCTGCAGGGCTAGATATAACACCTTATCCACCATCCAAAAACGACTTCACAAAACAAATAATCGCTTACTACGAACACAAAAGGAAAGAATCATGGAACCAGTACACCCATCACTACTCCCCTATCAACTTTAATGCTGAACGGACAAGATATTCTTTTAAAACATCAGCTAAGATGAATAGATGTTTCCTGAGACTCCGACTTGGACATACACAATTAACACACAGTCACCTGCTAAACAAAGACAGTCCACCTATTTGCCACCTATGCCGATCAGGTCGAATTGTTACAGTTCAGCATTTAACACTTGAGTGTTCAAAAGTAAATAGATTAAGTAATGTACTTTTCAATACAAATTTGTTTAATCTACTCTTAGTCCCCTCAGAACAAAATATCAAAAATATATATAAACAGTCACCTGCTAAACAAAGACAGTCCACCTATTTGCCACCTATGCCGATCAGGTCGAATTGTTACAGTTCAGCATTTAACACTTGAGTGTTCAAAAGTAAATAGATTAAGTAATGTACTTTTCAATACAAATTTGTTTAATCTACTCTTAGTCCCCTCAGAACAAAATATCAAAAATATATATAAACTTAAAGAATCTAAAAATCCTATCGTGGTGGTGGTCGAGAGTTGACAGTTCTATGAACCAGAGTTCGTGGAACTGCCGACTCACGATCACCCCCCACGTGAAACGTGAAACGCATTATTCCAAACTTTTTTTTTTTTCATTTGCTAGCCGATAGCCCTGGTAGCTAGTGCTGTTTAATTTATTATTATCTGTAAATTTATTTTACTTTTAATAAATAATAATAACAATAATAAATAATAATATTTTTGTTTTTTATACTTTGAATTATAAAAACAATGTTTCAGTAAAAAGACAAATAACATTGCACAATTTACATACAGATATTTATCTGTATGTAAATTGTGCAATAAAAAACATATTGTAAATTTTATAAGGAAATAAATATGTGTCTATTACAAGTTGCGTCGGAGTTATTGAAGCTTTGATCGTCTGTCATGGGCAGGCTTGTCCACTAGTTAAGCAATAATTTTTCATCGCAATTTTGTGACAAAATGAACCGACGTCAACTTCAAGCGAATTTGGCAATAAACAAAAAGGAATCACACAATATGTACTTTCTAAAAACACCATTGTGGCGCTAACGATAGGGGTAGCGCAATCTATGATCATAAATCGGCGCTTTTTGATTCCAAGGTCTGACAAGGAAACTTTCTTCTAATTGGTCGATTGCAACACGTGACCATTAAAAATTTTCCAATAATGGAAAAATGTTGCTTCCCAGTTGACTGGATTATCCGCTTTTCTGATTGGTTAATAGAGCCAGATATCCAGGTGATGTTTAACAAAGGGAAACAAACAAATTAAGGCAAGATTTTGCACCTTGAGTTCTCAGTCAAGTTAAATACAGCTGATCAATTAAATGTAATTGTATTGTTCCACCATGCGTTTAAATATTTGACTATTTTTGTAAATATTTCGTCCTCAGAATCACTCTGTCCTGGATGATTTTACTTTTTTTTTGTATTCAGTTTGGCATCGTAACTCTAAGGGCTCAGAATAAATTGATCAAGTAGTTTAAGCAGCAATCTAAATTAAGTCATTCTTCCATTAAATTTCGGTTATTAAACAAAATCTCGAGGGATAATTTATTAAAATACGAGGGGTGTTTCCAAAGTTCTAGCTTTATTTTACTAATTTTCTTCGATATTACATTATAGTTTTTCAATATAATTTCCATTTAACTGAATACATTTTTCCCAGCGGTGTATAACCTTCTTTAACCCATCTTCAAAGAATGTTTAGGAAGTGTCTTTTATCCACTGGTATATGCTGGCTTTCGCCTCCTTTATGTAAGTCCTCAAAACCGACCGCCACGTAAAGGTTTCTTCAATTCTGGACACAGATGGTAATCACTCGGCGCTATATCAGGCGAATAGGGTGGATGTGGCAGCAATTCCCACCGCAAATCGATCAGAACACCCTTTGTTTTGCGAGCAGTGTGGGATCTTGCATTGTCTTGTTGCAGGAATGGTCGCGCATGCAGCTTTCCTGGACGTTTTTTAATCAAAGCTTGGCGCAATGGACCTTTTAAAAGATTGGAATAATATTCCGCATTTATTGTTGCACCTTTTGCCAGGTAGTCTATCCATATTATGCCTTCACAGTCCCAAAAAACGGTTATCATAACCTTACCGACCGACGGAACTGTACGCGCCTTAACTGGTGGCCCTTCTACGGGCTTTTGCCACTCTTTCGATTGATTTTTTTGTTTCCGGATTAAAGAAAGGAACCCAGGTTTCATCCGTTGTTATTAACCGATGCCAAAAAGAGTCCCCATAAACGGCTAATAACTCCTGTAGGGGACGGCAAGTTTCGACTCGGTTCAGTTTGCTGAAACCTTATTCACTCCCAAATGATGGTAGAGAATTTCATGAACTTGCCGCACACCAACACCAAGTTTAGCATTAATCTCTCGAATGGTTATTCGTCTGTCTTTCGTCAACAGGTTTTCCACAGAAGCGATATTTATTTCGGTGACAGAGCTGCTTGGGCGAGCGCTACGGAGATCGTCTTCGAGCGATGGTCTTCCAGCCTTAAAACGATCAACCCAACCGTAACCTGTACTTTTCGATTCTACAGAATCACCAAATACTCTTTGCAAACGCATTATAATATCGGAGGATTTTACTCCCTCTTTCCATAAGAAAAAAATTATAGCTATTTGCAATTGTACGGCATCTTCTATTGTTCAGCTTTGGTGTGGTGAAAAAACACCCGTACGGTCTGACTACAAAAGCAAAAGTGATCTCTTACTAGCTTATGAGGATAAACAAACTTGTAAGAACATGTTCAAGTGCTGTTCAGTTTTTTCTGGATCGATTTGTTTAAATGAGATTCCCAGAACTTTGGAAACGCCCCTCGTACGAATAAAACTAATTAATAAGCATTTGACAGTTGACTAGGTGTGTTTCATAAACACAAAAGAGTTCTCTGAGGTGGGTGACTGTGGTGTAGTGGTAACGTCATCGCTTGTCACGCTTTTGGTTCACGGTTCAAATCCTGATGTCAAAAATCATCTATTTATTTCGCATGAAATATGTAAATAAAAAAAATCGATCAATTGCGAAAGCTAAGTCAACTCTACTGCGAAGGCATAACATTTTTTTCCTTTTTAATACATTTTTATTGTTAAATTCATTAAAACCAGCTTAACTAACTTAACTATTCTTATTCTAACTTATTGGCCCTATGCGGGCGCTCTAAGTCTTTCGACGTAACGTACTTGAAATTGTTTTATTTATTTCATTCTTTTAATTTTAATTTTTACTAAGAAAATTATAACAGAGAAAAACTTAGTGAATGAACTTTTTTTTGTTATTCTTATATATAAAGGGTGGTTAAATTTTAAGGGCCGATGTTGAATGTGAACCACACCTAAACGTCAAGTTTTTTTCTGCATTTCATTTGACATTTCTCAATTTCAGACTAACTCAATTTGAACCATGGAAAGCTACACAATCGAGCAACGCGTTAAAGTTATTCAGGCTTATTATGAAAATGGGCGTTCAAATCAAAATGCATATCGTGCATTTCGTGATTCTTTCGGTCAATTTAATCGTCCAAATGTGCGTACAATCGGAAAAATCGTGCAAAAATTTGTGCAAACCGGGTCTGTAGGAGATGTGAAAACACCAGTGCATGCTCGTACAGCTCGTACTGCAGAAAATATTGCTGCTGTTCGCGATAGTGTGGCTGAAGAGCCGTCCACCTCAACTCGTCTTCGTGCCCAACAATTGCACCTCTCACGCTCGTCGTTGATGAACATTATGCATAAAGACTTGCATTTACGCGCTTACAAGGTGCAATTGACTCAAGAACTAAAGCCTCTTGACCATTTCAAGCGTCGTCAATGGTCACAATGGTGGCAAGAAATGGCAACAGTAGATGATCAATTTTCGAAGAAAATCATCTTCAGTGATGAGGCACATTTTCACCTCAGTGGATTCGTCAATAAGCAGAATTGCCGCATTTGGACGAATGATAATCCAAGAGTGATTGTCGAAAAACCAATACACCTACAAAGAGTGACAGTTTGGTGCGGTTTATGGGCTGGCGGCATCATCGGGCCGTATTTTTTCCAAAATGAGGCCGGTCAGGCAGTTACTGCGAATGGCGTTCGCTATCGTGAGATGATAACGAACTTTTTATGACCCGAATTGGAAGATATGGATGTGGACGATATGTGGTTTCAACAAGATGGTGCCACTTGCCACACAGCTAACAAAACAATGGCTCTATTGCGCGACAAATTCAATGGCCGTGTTATCTCACGTGGTGGCGATGTCAATTGGCCGCCAAGATCATGTGATTTGACACCGTTGGACTTCTTTCTTTGGGGTTATTTGAAAGAAAAGGTGTACGTCGATAAGCCAGCAACAATTCAAGAGCTAAAGGATGAGATATTTCGGCACATTAACGGCATAGAACCTCAATTATGCCTCAGCGTTATCGAAAATTTGGACCATCGGATGGAGGTGTGCCGCCGAGGTCGCGGCGGCCATTTGGCCGATATTTTGTTCCATACATAATTGAACCATACCAATATTATCATAATAAAAAGAAATGACAGTAATTTCCTAAATAATTTGTTTTATTCAAAATCAACATCGGCCCTTAAAACTTAACCACCCTTTATAAAACTTAGCAAACTACCTTAAAATTAATCTTAAACTACCTTATTCTACCTTAATCTATCTTACTCTACCTTAAGTAATTATATACGTACTTTTTTTGGTCCTTTTTTTTTAAATTTTTTTATTTTATCAAGTGCTGTTTTTTTGAAATTTTTTTTTTCTTTTCTTCTTAAGGCGAAGTTATGATCTGGAGTAGAAGGATCACAATCCTCCCACTTTACTGCATCCCTACTGGTCCGCTTGTGGGGTTTACCGGTTTGACCTCAGAAAGTACCGGCAGGCTTCCCGCTTTCGGATCACTTCGTCACTGAGGTCAATCGAATGCTGGTGTTTTTGCATTTGTGTGATCCAGTTGTTTTTTGGTCTGCCTTTTTTGCGCGATTGCGTAGGAATGTTGATTGATATTGCCTTTTTGACGGGGTTCGAAGGATCTCTCCTTTGAACATGACAATACAAACTGAGCCGGTCGTGCTCTATCTCGGCATTGGATCACCGCTCATAAGTTTGGAGATAAGAATCATAAGCCATCTGGACCCGATGTCTCCCATCTTTTTCCAGAACTCAGAGGGTATCTTGTCTGGCCCAACCGCTTTTCTTTTTTTGGAGTATTTGACGGCATTCCTAACTTCTTCGACAGTAATGTCGGATATTTCGTCATGGTTAGGAGCGGCTCTTGAAAAGTATAGCCGGGGAAACTGTTCGTTCAGAAGTCTTTCACAATACTGTCGCCATCTGTGGAGAATTTGTTCGTCTTCCACAAGAAGCTGGCCTTGAGCATTGTTAATGAACTTTGGGGATCGAATCTCCCGAGCATTTCTTCTTCTCTGGGCGGCTATTTTGAAGATAGTTGCTCCCTTATTCAAGTTGTTTTGTCGAAGCTCCTGAATAGCCTGGTTCCTATCAGGCGCCGAAGACGATATTACCTCCAACCCCCGATAGAGGCCTTCCATACTTTTTGCTTGGGCGCACTTCTTCTTCGCGAGACCTTTGCAACATCTATATATCACTTCAAGGCGATCTTTTTCATCTCTATTAGTAGAAGAGCACTTTGACCAAGCCTTGAAAGCCGTTTTCTTTTCCCGTATCACTACTTTAGCTTCATTTGTCCACCACCATGTTTCTTTGGCGTGTTGGCAGGGGCCTTTCGACGTTCCAAGCAGTGATTTGGCTCTCTCCAAGCAAGATTACTACTGTGTGCAACGTCTGTAGAAGTTGAGTCGCCTATCCACAACTGTCCGAGCAACGTGGAAGATTAGCGGCACCGCTAATCTGTCCTGGATCAGACCTTTCTCATCAAAATAGAAAAACGCCTTTGGGGGAACAAACCCGTTAAGGCGCGATCTCTCGTGATACTCGTAATTGGGGTAATAAGCCCTGGAGATCAGGTTGTTCATCGAGCTCATTGCTCTTGCAATGTGCCTTCGAATCAGCTTGATAACGAAATTATCCACTATTGTTAAGTTAGCCCTGTTATATAGGACCTCATTGGGATAGGTCCACACGGGGCATCCATATACGAGCATGGGCCGAATGGGGGCCATGTAGCAGATTACCTTTACCCTTGCATCGAGTTGCTTGCTATAAAAAAGTCTCTTTGTAAGGGCAAAAGCATCATTGGATCTGGCCAGAGCAGCATCTATATGTTTGTTAAAATATAGATATTGGTCGAACCAGAGCCCCGGGTTTCTGACCACACTTCGGCACGTAAGTTGATGTCCGTGCGGTCCTACAATTGAGAACTTTCGCCAATTCTTTCGGGTATCCCTAGAGGCACCAGACAACGGCGTCCTAAAAGGAATGGTTTCCTATTTCTGGAAGTTGATCTTCAACTTCCAGTCATCGCAATATCGCTGAATCTTATCGAAGTCACGTTGCAAGAGAATTGCAATGACCTCGATTTTTGGTCCTGTCTTTACGCGATCAAGTCGTCTGCGTACGCTATGGCATGGTGAAGTGATCCTATGAGATCGCTCGTGTAAATGTTAAAAAGGATCGGTGAATTAACCGCACCTTGTTGCAGACCGTTTTTAATTAGAAATGTTCCAGCAGAAGTCACATTTCCATTTTCGACAATGAACTGTCTACTGGTGAGCATGTTATAAAGTATGTACAGCAGTGGTTTGCTTATGCCCAACCTGCTCAGCTTGTAGAAGAGTCCATCTAACCATACGGTGTCGAAGGCCTCCTCCAAATCAATCAGGCAGGCACCCGTGCATTGGTTCTTGCTTTTGTTCCATTGTATATCCGATACCAGTTTAGACGCGGCATGTATTGCATCATGCCCCGCCTTAAAACCGAATTGGTTATCCGGAATTATATTATTGTTCTCAGTCCACTTAAGCAGGGCTTTATTAATCACTATTTCGAATACCTTGCTGATGTTGGGATGGAGACTTACCGAACGGAGATTTGCCGGATTGAAAGTGTCCTTACCCCTTTTAGGGATGGGTTGTATCACTGCTGTTTTCCAATGTGCTGGATAATGTGCATTATTCAGCGCATTATTAAACAGAGTAGTGTAAATATCCACCGCTTCTAGAGGGAGATGTCAAAGCACAATGTTCGACACTCCGTCGATTCCCACAGATTTTTTTCTCCTCAATGAGTCGAAGATCGCTTGGAGCTCCACCTTCGATATGTACAGGGGATGTACCCTTTCATCGGCGATGGCATTATTTGCCATGTTATCGTAATTTTTTATTTTTATTTTTTTTTATCCGATGGAAATCTTCAAAAGACACTCGGTAATAATCGGTACCAAATAGTGTGGGACTCTTACCGCACTAAAACCACCGGTGAATCAGGACCAATCTATGAAAGATCGACATAAGATTTTTCTTTCTTAATTTATAAATCGCATTGGGGGAAGTTTAAAGTTATAACACTTTCCCATAGCTTTTAGACCATCAGCTCATGAGGCTTGGTTCTTCTTAATCTCCGAACATTGTTTCGTACATTTAAGACGGTCTCCATTTCGGAGTTGGTATGACTTTGCAGTCGCTGACTGTGTGTGTGATACAGCGTATTTTTTAACCACTTCTGTAACCATTTCAATTTGAAGGTCACGATGTAGATCGCTATTTCTTATACACCAAGGAGCATTAATTATTCCACGAAGGGCTTTGCATCCATAACTCGATGCACTTGGTCTATCGTGGAATGTTTATTTCTAAATCCAAACTGATGGCTCGGAATTAGTCTTCTTCTATTATTTTGCCAAGCCTTTTCAGGAGCAGTTTTTCAAAAACTTTTGCCATTATTGGTATAAGCGATATTGGTCTGTAAGATGTTACTTCTGTTGGTGGCTTTAGGTATAACAATGACTTCTGCAATTTTCCAATGATGTGGCACATATCTTATGCGTTTACTATAAATTGGAGTTTCTTTAAGGCTATTGAAGGCATTTCTTTCAAAACCTGAGCAGATATTAGATCGTACCCTGGTAATTTTTTGTTAGACAACTTATGTTGACACATGCTTCTTACTTCTTTGAACCTGACAAAAGGTATTTCACTTTCGTCGTTTCTATCAACAAACTGTAAGGGATCTGTAGCTGTGTTTGCTGGGAATGGCTAAAAAACATTCGCGAGGTGTTCAGCGAAGAGATCAGCCTTTTATTTCGGGTTTCCGATTCATTTACCATCTTGAGATTTTATTGGCGGGTTTTGTGTCTGAGCTCTTTTTAGGCGCTAGCTGCTAGTCGGTAGAAGCATCCGTCATCAGACTTTTCAGGAATCTACTAAGTGAATCATTTTTGAACTCACAGATTCTTTCTTTTAATTCGTTGTTAAGACGGTTAAAAACTGCTTTATCATCTGGGAATCTCGTAGTTTGTCATTTTCTTCGAGCTCTTCTTTTTTCCAATATCAGCTCCTTTATTTCAACAGGATATTTTATTTCTGTTTCTCTCGAGTTCGAAATAGTTGGAGTACTTTCTTCTGCAGCCTGTTGCACATCGCTCAGTGATAAAATTGCTGGAGTATGATCTGACGATAAATAGTAATTACCTTCGACACTTATATGATTTCGTTTAATACCTTTAACTACGAACAAGTCTATAAGGTCTGGTATATTGTTAGTATCAGATGGCCAATATGTTGGCGAACCAGAAGAATAAAATCCGCAGTTGAATTTGCGGCCTGCTTGGTATAGCCGTTTACCTTTTGTAGTTATGAGCCTAGATCCCCAGTGGGTGTGTTTAGCATTGAAGTCGCCACCAACAAGGATGTTTTGTCCTAACAAATTTAGGAGTTCTGCAAAGTCTTGTTCAGTTGGAGAGCGCCTCGGAGGGCAGTATATAACTGCTATTTTAAATTCTTTCTTTTTTATACCAATACTAATTGTTGTTACTTGCATGTCTTCATTAGTAAACATTGGTTCTTCATAGTGTTTCAAACACTTTTTTTATAAGAATTGCTGATCCTCCCCTAGCTTTGTCAGCTGGATGCGGAGCGTGATAACATGTGTAGTTTGGTAGTTAGTTATCAAGACTTTGTTCTAAAGCGAGGTGAGTTTCGGACACCAAACAAATGTCTATATGCTCTATGTCTAAAAAGATGTTTAGTTCTGATACATGTTGCAAAAGACCGTTTGCATTCCATGTTGCGATTTTAAGTGTTCTGTCCACCAATGTTTTTTAAGGGCGACTTCTTCGCTTATCTGTTTTATGTTTAAATCTTGTTTGTCAATCCTTTTTAGGATAAGTTCCAGCATTTCTTTTATAGATGTTTCCTCGTTCTTCCGCACATTTTTTACAATCTGGGAATAGGTTTTATTTTCATCACTTTTGCTTAGTGCAAATGCTTTTGCCGGTCGATTTTTAGTCAGCAGTCCAGGTACACTGGAAAATCAACCCTCTTCGGAGGTCGACTCTACGGATTCTGGGGAGAGCCATTTATTGCGTTCATCTGACCCTTTTAAAAAAGGTACTAGGGTGGTACCCTCCAACATCAAGATCTACCATAAAAACGTGCGGAACTAGAAGTCCGGCGACATCGATAGTGTCGGCGCACGAACAACGGACTTCAGCGAAAATTCAAAGCCTAACGGACGAAAATACGGAACTCCGAACCAGGCTAAGTAAAATGGAACTTCTCTGCGAAGAACTAAGAAAGGAATTAAATGTACTTAAAGCAGAAAATAAAGCGTTTAATGATACATCGAAACTTCGTAACGAGTCTGCTGCGAGTTCAGACGTCCCCGATAACACGGATTATAAAACGGATGATGAAGAACTAAGTCGGGAAACCTATTGGATTCTAAAAAAACGACCAGTCAAGAAACGAAAAGCTGGCTCTTCGCCCGAAATGTTAACGAGGCAAAAAAACACGCAAAATAAACGAGAAGGAAAAGAACAGCCTGACAAAATAAACACGCGTGCCGAAGAAAATCCACGAAATAAGGTACGACCACCGCCACAAATATACGTGGTCGGAATTGCAGACTATAATAAACTGCATTCTTTTCTCAAACCTTTGTTGCTATCCGATTTTGAAGTAACATCGCTCAACAACAACAAATGGAAAGTAAACGTAAAGGATTCAGACAGTTACCGCTCAGTATCTAATAAACTGAATACTGAAAAAATCCAGTGGTATACGTATGAAAATAAATCTGAAAGACCGATACGAGTCGTAGCTAGAGGACTTCATGCCTCATGCCGAAAGGAAGATGTTGTTCACGATTTGAAGAACAAAAACTTTAAAATCGTCGATGCGGTAAACTTAATTAAACGGGAAAAGCAAAAATTGGAAGGTGAGGAAACAATGGTTAAGCGCGAGCTTCCTCTTTTTATGCTAACCATTGATAAGGCTGAGAGTTTAGATAAGATTTACGAAATAAGAACAATTCTGAATGTCGTAGTCAAAATTGAACCCATGCGCAAGAATACAAGCTTGATACCTCAGTGCAAACGATGCCAAGGATTCAACCATACGCAAACGTATTGCCGAAAAGAACCGCGATGTGTCAAATGCGCTGGTAAATATCTTAATCAAGAGTGTGGCGTAAACAAAAAAAACCCTGCAGCGTGTATTAACTGCAATGGTAAGCACCCGACTAATAACAGAGGCTTTGAAGTAGCCAAGGAATTGCAAAAAAGAAGAGATCGACTTATGAAGCCGCAAAACCCACCTTCAAAACCGGTAAATAAGGAAAAGTCGAAAACTGCTGCAAGAAAGGTGACTAGAGACAACCGAGCTACGACATCAAACACCGATCAAATTCCATACCGGGTGAAGGTAAAAGCGCCTAAAGAAAAGCCATCAGATTCTGACATGCAGACGCGTGCTCAAGCATCAACATCAACAAAGACGAACACTTATAATTCGGAAAACCCCGTATCTCACGTCTTTTCCATTATCCTTGCGAGTCTTGAGGAGCAAACAAAAACAAACATGCTTGTTTGGGATTTAGGCGAATGTATAGCTTCGAATCACGAAAGACTAAAGCGACGACAACAAGAAATTAAACAACTGCAAAGAAATCAAAATTTGGTTATAATAATTTATTGATGTTGATACCTTAGTGGTTGCAAAACGAAAGAGGCTGAATCAGTTACAAAATTATGCATAAGTGCAAACGAATGATGGTACAAAGCAAAAGAGCAAAAAGAGACAATGATAACAGAACTTCTCATTACAATTGATAATTATTAGAAGCTATTTTAACGTTAGAATATAGGGTCAATTATGTTATGTTTGTCGATATGCGACCGAAATAATAAACAACTATGTAGACAATAACGAAGTTATTAAAGAATAAATTTAAGTAGCGAACATTCGAAAGACTTAGTTCTTTCAGAAAACGGTAGAGGAGCTAGTTTTATGATAGGTCGAACATATTCGTCGGTTTGGGTGATGATCGTTGCAACTGGATTGCGTTGGTCCCTCCCAGTATGGACTATCTTTACTCGTCCAAGTATCCATTTTGATGGAGGTAGATTTGGGTCTTTCAGCATTACGACGTCGTTGACTTGAAGATCTGCTTTCACTGTTTGCCATTTGGGTTGCTGTTGAAGAGAGGTTAAATATTCGGCGTGCCACCGCTTCCAGAAACCCTGTTTTAGATTCTGTAAAAGAGACCAGTTAGAGTAAGTGCAAACATTTTGAGAACACATATCAGGACGAGGAACAGATATTAAGGGTTCACCAATCAGAAAGTGACCCGGACTTAGTGCTATTGGATCCATATCCGATGTAGGCCACATAGGTCGAGAATTTAGGAGTGCTTCTAGCTTCTATCATATGTTAGTTTATGATCCTTACTCACTCGCTTAAGGTGAAACTTAACCGACTTCACCCCCGCCTCCCATAGACTCCTCCAAAGTAAGGTGCAGAAGGGGGACTGAACTTCCACGCTATTTTATCCTTGGACAAGTGGTCTGCGACGATGTTATTATGCTGCTGGCTCATAAGTAGCTGGAACTTTTCATCTAAGTGTCGCTTGCTGCCGTGGAAATTTGTCCCATTGTCGCTCCAAATTTCTGAGGGCTTGCCCCTACGCGACACGAAATGATCGAGGGTAGCAAGAAACGCGGACGAAGAAAGATCTCCAACTAACTCTAAGTGAAGAGCCTTTGTTGTAAAACACACGAACACGGCGATGTAGCTCTTTATGAATTTGGGATTTCGACCTCTAGCTAAGCGCAATGTTATGGGTCCCGCGTAGTCAACTCCGACCTTATTAAAGGGACGCGAAAAACGAACACGCTCCGCGGGTAAATTTCTCATAAGTTGTGTCGAGGTTATTTTACGATGGCGGAAACATGTCGTGCATTCATAGACGACCTTACGCAAGAGATTAGGACAACCGATGATAAAATATTCTTGTCGAAGGATAGCAAACATTTGAGATACACCGACATGTAAGTAAAGTATGTGAATGTCTTCAACTATAATCTTCGCGAATCGAGAGTTTTTGTCAGGGACGTATCGCAGAATGCATGGAACTCTACATTTTCCCTTGATGTCCACATAATTCGTTGGATAGCTAGAGCCTCTAACTTAGGAAGCTGGTCTCGAATGGAACGCCATTGATCTGCGAGTTCTAACGATATTGAATCATCCCATGTGTACTTCTTTTTCCAGAGAATCCAATAGGATCAAATATTTTCGAAGACTCCGAAAGAATGTGACGCTTAGTAATCGTTAAGCTATCACTCAGGTTGACTTTATACGAAAAGGTATCTTGTGCCGGTGACCACTGTAAGCTCAGTAGCTTGACTGAACTATGCTCTTCAAACTCCTTTGGAGATAACTCTCGTTGATCTTTTGGTAAGCTAAGAAGAAGTGGCCAACAATTGGTGGTCCATTTACGT
This sequence comes from Pocota personata, assembly GCA_963082735.1. Taxonomy (NCBI): domain Eukaryota; kingdom Metazoa; phylum Arthropoda; class Insecta; order Diptera; family Syrphidae; genus Pocota; species Pocota personata. The sequence continues at coordinate 20,048,000 of OY720433.1, forward strand.
AGATTAAATCCTCCAGATTCAAGTAAACGAATTAGTTCTAAGCGGAGAGAAGTTACCTCATCGATAGTATCAGCATCGGTCATTACATCATCGACATAAAAGTCATTAAACAATATTTCTGCCGCTCGCGGATAGGTATCTATAGAATCGAGTGCGAGTTGGTACAGAATTCGCACAGCTAAAAATGGTGCACATGCTGTGCCATAGGTTACAGTAGTAAGACGGTAATGTTTCAATGGTTGTTGACTAGATTCTCTCCATAGAATCCGTTGGAAGTCTGAGTGATTTTTAGTTACGCGTATCTGACGAAACATTTTCTCTATATCGCCCGATAGAGTGTATAGGTGACGACGAAAGCGAATGCAAATAGAGAACAGATCTCGCAGATATGTTTGACCTGTTAATAACGTTTCATTGAGAGACTTGTGTAAACCAGACTTAGCCGAGCCGTCAAAAACTACCCTGGCCTTTGTCGTGGTGCTGTCTTCCTTCATCACAGCATGATGTGGCAGATAATAGCATTTGCTTGAAGATATGTTTATCTCATTTGTAGGCAACTCCTCCATGTGCCCTAGGCTTAAATATTCTCTCATAAACCCTATGTATTTATCGCGCAAGTACTGATTGGAAGCGATTTTGCGTTCGGTATACTTGAATCTATTTAACGCGACGTTGAAACTGTTTCCGAAATCAGTCTCTTGATATTTAAAGGGCAGCTGCACCTGGTATCTGCCATCAGGTAACCGCGAATAAGTTCTAGAAAAAATATCTTCAGCACGTTGATCTTCGACGGACATAGTAGATTCATGAGCAACTTCTTCAAGTCGCCAAAAGCGCTCAATATCAAACTCAAATGTTTGGTCCAATTGTGCGCAATATGACTCAACATTATAAATTGGTTATGAGTTGGGTTTTGTCATATAACCACTGACAACCCAACCAAAGATAGTTGGAACAAGGTCAGGCTGTCCTTGCTGACCATGAATAGGTGATCCATTGAACACGCTGAACACCTTATCAGCACCGATTAGAACATCAATGTGACCAGGTACATAAAATTTAGGATCTGCTAATGCATATGACGAGAAAGAGTTTTTATCGGAGATCGTAGATATAAAGGCGGGTACTAATAAAGTAATTTTTGAGATTACGTAGCACTCAATTGTAACAGATTGACTGCTAATGCACGAATAGAGGAGAAGTGTTACAGCACCGTTTGTTACTCCTGCTGACATTGAACCGACGCCTGACACAGGAATACGAGCAGCTTTTCTGGTGAGACCCAGGCGTTGAACTGTTTGTTCTGAAATAAATGAAGCCTGCGACCTAGAATCTAGCAACAATCGAATGTTCTGAGGGACTCCTTGCTTATCATAAGCACGAGCGATAGCAGTAGGCAATATAGTTTGAGTAGAACGATTAGGTTTGAACGAATTGTCTACTGCGTTTGTATGAGAGCAAAGCAAGTTTGATGATTTTGTTGTTCGTGATTTTGTAGATGCGGATGGTTCCGAAGGGGTTGTACCGACGAAGGTGTTTGTATAAGTGGAAGGTGACGATGTTGGCGGTAAGGAATTGGACGACGACGAAGTTGACGAGAAGGTACAAGCGGATGTTGTAGTTGTTGACGACGTTGAAGGATGAACGAGGGTATGGTGACGTGAGCTGCATGTCTTGCATCGATTATTAGAACGACAGTTATTTCATGAATGTCTTTGACGAAGACAGTTAAAACACAAGGACTGGTCTTTAACAAAAATTCGACGAGCATCAATCGAAAGAGCGAGAAAATGTTTGCATTGTAAGAGGCTATGGTCTAATTTGCATTTAGGACAACCGTATTTAGATTCTACCAGATGCGTCCGAATAACGCCTTGAATCTTGTTTTGAGGTTGTGTAGAACGCGAAGATTTATAACAAGATTCGAGACATACGCAACGGCTTTGTAAAAAGTCAAGCATTTCTTTAAAGGTGGCATCATCCCTCAATCCAATGAATTCGGCCCAAGCCTGCTTAGTTTCAAGGTCAAGCTTTTGAAGTAAAATGTGAATCAACCACGGATCAGGATCGTTGGACTCCAACGAATTTAACCCTCGAATTACTTCGTCAGCGCCATCAGTGATTTTGCGCAACATAATCACATTACAGGTATTCACTGTCGGCAACGATAAAAATGATTGGATGAATGATTGAACTATCAAGCAAGTTCTATCATACCGACTTTCTAATCGCTCCCATGCTTCTAAGTAGTTGCTGTCAGAGTTCACTACATGCTTCAAAAGATTGCTAGCTTCTCCACTTAAAAATGATTTTAAATATTGTAGTTTTTGCGAAGAAGTTAGCGATGAATTACAATCTATTGAACCTTGAAAGGAGTCTCTAAATGCAGGCCAATCTTTATAGCATCCCGAAAAAATTGGTATTGAAAGATGCGGCAACTTTACTGTGGTTGGAACGTTGGAAGTGCTAATTTTTTTCCAAAAACGATGCTTGCTGACTAGCTAATTGCTCTATGACTGATTCCTTAGGCTGGCTTGAAACACTAGTCATTTTCTGTACGTGAATAAAATTTGAAAGAATTGAATGGGCGAGAAAGTACTTCGATTCGTACTCTTCAAATTCCGGTTCAGGATCAACAAAACTTGGATCTTCCAAAAATTCGTATACCGCGTTTTGCAACTCGATAAACTCAATCCACGTTTTCTTTAAACTATCTAGCCTAACCTCTAACATTGTAAGTGTGGTATTTGTATCCACCGACTCTGCGAAAGTTGCAGCGCGAGAAATTGCGGCTTTTGCACGACTCCGTTTTGCTTTGATGAAATTCATCTTAACCCACGTGTATACAACTCCAAAGGTTGAATTAATTAATTCACACGCACTATGTAAGGTGGGATGAGTTTAAGAATTCTTTTTATTGTTCAACAAACACGTGTATGCCGAATGTAACAAATAATTTTATGTATCACTTTTCCGCGAAATCTGTCTATTTTTCCGATTAATCCGGCTCGTAGAAGGACCAAAAAAATGTTTGGGATTTAGGCGAATGTATAGCTTCGAATCACGAAAGACTAAAGCGACGACAACAAGAAATTAAACAACTGCAAAGAAGTCAAAATTTGGTTATAATAATTTATTGATGTTGATACCTTGGTGGTTGCAAAACGAAAGAGGCTGAATCAGTTACAAAATTATGCATAAGTACAAACGAATGATGGTACAAAGCAAAAGAGCAAAAAGAGACAATGATAACAGAACTTCTCATTACAATTGATAATTATTAGAAGCTATTTTAACGTTAGAATATAGGGTCAATTATGTTATGTTTGTCGATATGCGACCGAAATAATAAACAACTATGTAGACAATAACGAAGTTATTAAAGAATAAATTTAAGTAGCGAACAATGTTAATTGTCGAAAGGTTGGAGAAGCTTGAATATAAGCTTAACAACAGGAGCATTTCAAAACGAACATGACGAAACTTCTTAAAATGGTTGCATGGAACGCCAACGGTCTCATACAAAAACTAGAAGAGCTAGAAATATTTCTACGAGAAAATGACATTGACATATGTTTGATCTGTGAAACTCACCTGACGAAACTATGGCGTGTAAACATTACTGGATACAGTACCTATCACGGTTATCACCCGTCGGAAAGGGCCAGAGGCGGATCGTGTTTACTCATAAAAGATTGCATCGAACACTCTGAAGAGATTATGATAGAGCTTGAAACAATGCAAGTGAGCACTGTACGCGTGAAAAATGGACATTACTCTTTCAATGTCTCGTCTATTTATTGTCCACTGCGTTGCAGGCTTGAAAAAAATGATTTTACAAATATTTTCAACTCTCTTGGACCGAATTTTATTATTGGCGGAGATTTTAATGCAAAACACACCTTCTGGGGTTCAAGATGTGTCTCACAAAAAGGCAGAGCACTTTACCATGCCTGCATGCAACACAGTTGCGACTTTCACTCGACTGATAAACCAACATAATGGCCGACTGATAGCAATAAAATACCCGATCTGATCGATTTCTTTGTTGTAAAAGGAATACCAGACAACTGTATTAAAATTGATGAAAATTTTGATCTCTCTTCCGATCATTCCCCTATCATTATAACGATGAGCGAACTCCTAATTAAAAAAGATGTACCTGCTAGACTAACTAGCAGAAAAACTGATTGGGAAGGCTTTAAAAAAGACGTTGAAGGACATATCGAACTGAGAGTATCACTTAGGACGTCTTTTGAACTCGAAAGATCGTTTTGTTGAAGTTCTGCCGCGCGCCGCGTGGAAAAATACTCCCTATTAAAGGAAAACGCCGGTCAATCATGCCCAAAAGTATCCACCGGAAATAAAAGAAATGGTAAGGGAGAAGAGAAAAGCCCGTAAAAAATGGCAACAAACTCGTGCTCCGCAACTTAAATCGCATTTAAATCGCTTGTGTAACTTGCTAAAAAAGACCATTATTGATTTTAAAAATCGGACAATACAAACCAGCATTGAAAGCTTAACAGCGGAAAAAAATTCCAATTATTCGCTCTGGAAAGCTATAAAGGCATTAAAAAACCGAAAATACAAGCGGCCCCAATAAAGAAAAATGACAACGAATGGGCCGAGAATGATAAAGACAAAGCAAAAGTCTTTGCCGCCCATTTAGAAGAAACATTTAAACCATTAGATGGACAAGCGCTTGTTGAAAATGATAATGCGTCGGATATAGCACTTCACAATTACACAGTAAGAAATGCAAGGCTGACCGAACTTCAACAAGAAATAAAGAAACTGAAACCGAATAAAGCTCCTGGATACGACCTAATCACAGGAGAGCTTCTTAAATCGTTACCTAGAAAAGCGTTAGTTAAGTTCCTCTACATTATAAACGCAGCGATAAGACTAAAATATGTTCCGAGTCAATGGAAAGTCGCGGAAGTAATAATGATTCTTAAGCCGGTAAAATCGCCGAATGATAAAAAATCGTATAGACCTATTCGCTGCTGCCAACAATAGACCTAGTGCATAGAATAACTGATTTAATTGAGAAAGCTTACGAAGAAAAAAAGATTTGCTCGAGCGTATTCCTTGATGTTTCACAAGCTTTTGACAAGGTCTGGCATGAAGGACTGAAATATAAATTACGACAATTTCTGCCGGAACACTTATATAATATTTTGGAAAAATACATGACGAATCGACTTCCGAGTCAAACACGGAAATGAATATTCAGAATTTAAAGAAATAAGGGCTGGGGTACCGCAGGGAAGTGTCCTTGGACCGCTTTTGTACCTATTATATACTCGCGATATACCGCAAGAAGAAGGCACCGTATTAGCTTTATTTGCAGACGACACTGCTATCCTGGCAACGGGTAAAACGATCGAAGAAACGACTGAAAAATTGCAAGAAGCATTGAATAAAGTAAATCAATGGACAATCATTTGGCGACTAGCTTTAAACGAAAACAAATCAGTTCATGTCAATTTTACTTATAAGAAAATAAATAATTTGCCGATTTTTTCAAACTTGGTTCAAATTCCGTTTGCAAACGAGGCTAAGTATCTTGGAATGACATTTGATACTAAGCTGAAGTGGAAATTGCACGTGAAGAAAAACGTAAAGAACTAGAAACCAAATACAGAGAAATGTATGGTAATATAGAGAACAAACTGCTTTTATACAAGCAAGTGCTAAAGCCGATATGGACATATGGAATACAACTCTGGGGTTGTACCAAAATAAGTAATGTCAATATTTTACAAACTTTTGAAAATAAAGTGCTAAGATCAATAGTTAATGCACCGTGGTTTATTAAAAATAGTGATATCCATAGAGATTTAGGAATTGCAACAGTCGAACATGAAATCAAAAACTTCGCGTGTAAGCATAAAGACGGATTACAAGGACACGTTAACAATGAAGACTTTCGAATTCTAGATGAGAGAAATCTACTGCGTCGTCTACAAAGGACTAAACCTTTCGACTTAACGCGATAGCAAGAAACCGCGTCTAATTTGCGGAACAAGCAGGTACTTTCAATGGAAAGGAACCTGCCAAACGATCTCAATACGTGAAAGAAAAACTGTTGGATAAGTAAAAACTTAGTGTAGTAATCAAAGAAATTTATCACGAAGGGAGGTTTTTTTAGTGAGTAAAAATCTCACACTACAATGAGCACGCGCTATCGATCCTCATAGTGTCTTCATGAAGATTTTTTGCATACCCTCGGGGAAAAAAAAACATTTCGCTTTCTGTTCTTTGCCCATGGGACAGTTTTTAGTTGCATGCCTGCCTTCGCATTTAACACAAGCAAACTCGCAATTGCAATATTTTTGTGTATGCCCAAAGGCTTGACAGCGCTTACATTGTGGAGCAAACTTTGACTTTCGCAGTGGTTCAATTTTAACAACTATGCCCATAATTGATATAATACTATAAATCTTTTCGAGACTTTCTTTATTTTCGAAAGTGAGCATAAATAAAGGTAGAGATCTCTTTTTTGTCATTGATATCCCAGCGGAGTATTTGATTATCTCATTTTTAATAAGATTATTTGCATCGATAGCTTGAAAGCCTTTTTGTATAAGGTCTTCGACAATTTCTTTGGCATTACATGAAGAGTGAAGGCCTCTTGCTACTACTTTTATCGATCTTGTAGCTTTATTTTCATACGATTGCCACTGAATTTGTTTTTTGTTCAATTTTTCAGTGACAGCTCTATAGGCATCGGCGTCTTCAACAATGACTTTCCAATTGCCTTTATTGTATGATGTATATTTACACATCTTATTCGTGCAACTATGCTCTTAAGCTCGCCAAACATTGCCAATCCGTTTTATCGTCATTGAACTCGGTAAAACCTATGTTCTCGGATCGCACAAGGACGCGATTTTCCAGGTTGTGGTTTGGGCAAATGGTATCATTCACCTTGTACACTTCCTGGAAAGTCGCTCCTATAACCTCTACCTTCTCCTGCGGATCTTCGATCACAAAGAAGTTGTCATCCTCTACTGCGTTATCTGGATCTATACCTGCTGTTATTAGTATTTGTCCATTTTTCGTCCTTGGGGGGCTCTTAAGACACGGAAGGTCATTTTGATTATTCCTCCGAAATATTTTATTTATTTGCGGGAACACACTCGGGTTGTTGGATTTTACATCCCGAATTTTGTTGTTCCAATGCAAATTTACATAAAGTCTGTAGTTTTCCTTGATTAATTTCTGGAGGTTTTTAATCAACGACTCCTATCCTCCGAGTTGTGTCTGTCAGTAAACTGTCTGTACAAGGTTTTTAGTCTCGACAGCAGTCTACTTTTGTGCTGGTGTAGTGCGTCAATTGTTGCATTGCGGAATATGTCTGCGTTTTCAGTATGTTGATACCGAGGTATCGTGCTGTCCATAGTTCGTTTAATTGTCTCGTCCATTTGTTTTAGGTACCAGTCAATCTCCTCGTTTGATAGATTCCTATTGGACGGTGGGTAGAGCGAGTTCGAGGAGAGTGCTTTTGTTAAAGTTCTGGAGAAGCGAGTCCAACGCGTCCTACTATAATTGTAGGAGTTTGTTTGGACAAACTCCTCCAACTCCGCAATTTCGTTGGGAATCGTTATTACGGCACTGAGTCCGCAATGGTCACTGTCATACACAAATGTGTGCAGGCAGTTTATAGTTTGTCGGTCTATGTCGGTCAGTTGTAACCGTTCGTCGAACAGCATAAGATCCAGATAGGAGCCGCTTCTAGGAAACGACGGACTATCTGTAGCTTTCAAATCGAGTTTATACTCGACACTGTGCCGACCCCACCAATTGAATAGTAGGTTCCCTCTAGGATTATGTGTGTTATTTCCCCAATCTCTATGTTTGGCGTTTAGATCTCCGGCCATGATGAAATAATTCTCCTCCGACTCCAGCCTTAGGCATCGAAAAAGTGTCTCGAGCTCTGACATAAATAAAGTAGATTAAGTAAATCCTCTTTCCACTACAGAGAGAGATGCACACGATACACGCTTCCAGCTCCTGGAACCTTCGCACTTCACCGCTGTACATAACTATAAATTGCAATTGTTTGCGTATGAAGATCGCAACACCTCCTCCTTGTGTGGAGTTGGGTCGGTCTCTTCTGACAATATTGTATTTATTGTGCCCCAAGTTGTTCTTCTGGGATAGCTTAGTTTCGCTAACCATAAGCACATCAGGGGTTTGGTCTTCTAGCAACTTAAATAATACGGCTCTTCGCTCGATCCTAATCAGTGAATTCACATTCACCATAAGGATCTTCAAGGATTGCTCCTCTATGTTCGTACCCATTACGATTGGAGGTGCGTTAGGCCCGGCAGAAGTGCGTAGATCTGGTCCACCCGCATCGCCTGCTCCTGTACCTGACGTTGAAGCTGCTCCATCTGCCCTTGGATAGAGAGCAAGATGGCCAGCAAGTCAGTTTGAGCCTCCGGTGCTCTAGGCGCTGGGGCCTGAGAAGCAACCTTCGGTCTTTTCTGTTCCGCGTTTCCCCGACCTGCCGCCATTTGGGCGTAGGTTACTTGGGGAGTCACGGATTGTGTTTGAATTGGAGCAGGTGGACGTTTCACTACGACCTTCTCCTGACGAACCAGATTTACTTTCTTAATATACAGGAACTTAGGACAACCCCGATATTTTGCGGTGTGTCCCGAGTTCCTGCATAAAGCACACGAGAGCTGGCTCTTATCTGCCACTCCATCCTTACCCAGAGTGCATTCCTCTGCTTTGTGGTTCTTTCCACACTTGACACATCGAGGCAGCATTTCGCATTTCGACGCAGCGTGACCGAACCTTTGGAAGCGAACATTAATTATTTTTTCCCATGCGACAACCTGGTAGTCTAGGACTTTAATATTCCTTAGACCATCCAGTTTGCTATTGGGTGAAAGCTGAACTAGGAAGAACGGCAGTTTCCGCTTCTCCCTTTTTGCCCTAGGTGTGGTGAATGGCTTGACCCCAACGAAATTGAGATCGTCGAACTCTTTCTCTTTAAGCAGCGCAAGGAGCGTCTCCGGATCAGTCGACGGATCTATCCCCCTCAGCTGCGTTGCTTGCCGCTTTTCCCCCTTCGGGGTGAAGGAGAAGAACTCCATCATCGTGTCCTTTAACAAATCTTTAATTTTTTTATACTGTTCCACTGTATAGCAGTGGATAGAATACCTGTCTACATTTAAACGTTTAATAGAAAAATTATTGCCTATGGTCGACTTACATAGTTCAATTGTGTCCTTCATACTCGTCTTCTGTTGCTGCGGTTGCTGTTGCTGTTGTTTCTGTTGCTGCTGCTGTTGCTGCTTTTTATGCTGCTGCTGCGGTTGTTGCTGCTTTTTCTGCTGCTGTTGTTGTTGCTGCTTACTCGGCTGCTGTTGTTCTTGCTGCTGCTTCTGCTGCTGTATTTGCTGCTGCAGTTGTTGTTGTTGCATCTGGCATTCTGGCTGCCTCCGTTGTTGATCGGAAGGGCGCTGGAGCTCTAGCTGCCGCTCCCTTTCTCTTCTGGCCATTTGTTTGGCCTTAATAGCAAGCACCCTCTGCTCTAGCTGTCTGATGCTGCTAGTCAGACTTTGGACTTCCTCCTCTTCGTCATCCGTTTCGGAGAATGCCAGAACTGCTAAGCAGTTGTTATCGTCTCCGACGTAGCGGCCTTCCCCACCGTCGGAGATGTACGGGAAGTCGACAGAGTCATCCGACCTTTGTCGCTTCTTTTCTGCTGCTGCTGTTGTTGCGCTCGGCGCCTCTTCCCTCACTCCACCTGGCAGCTGTACAGCTGAAGCTATGTGGAGGGACGATTAACCAAATTGGGAGACGGTTTTAACTTCCTTCTCCTCTTCGACGTACCATCTGCAGCCACTGTTGCTTGGTGGCCTGATTTCACTACCTCATCGGCTGATACTTCCTTATCAGCTGGTCCCGCTAATGGGAGCGCGGACCGCTCACTTTCCATCGCCTTTCTTATTTATTATTAATTATTTTCACTATTTTTGTGTAAATAATAAAAAAAAGTCTAAATTGAAACCTTTCCTTGCTAACAACATATCCGTCTAAGAAGCAATTATCACGAAAATCATAATTTATAGCTGTGATTTTCATCACAGCCATAGGATGCGATAATTTACTAAAAATAGCAATAGTTATGATATGATTTTGATACGTTGTCGCGATCAACGAGCTGTAAGGTTTAGGGATAGTTTTCTGCACCTGTTTTGATCTGATAATTGGATGTTAAGTTAACCTTCCCAGCTATTACAAATGTTGTCTTCAAAAACTGTTTGCAAAGTTGTGCACTCACAATCGTGCTAACAACGAGAGAGGTTAATATGATATATTTTGAATCTATCTTCTGTTTCGTAAGGGATTCAGATTCCGAAAGAGTGACTTGTAAGAAATAATAGTTTTATTCGCTGTACGAGTATCTTTTCCATTTTTCTCATCTCAACGAAAACGCTCAATATTTTGTGTTGTCATTCCACTTACATATGTAGTTTCAATGATAGATTTGTTAAACGGCGCTCTTGATTAAGTATTATACTCGTAAAATGAAGCAGTGGAGATATTATTTGTATGCTGATTTTCGCTCATGACTTGGCTATCGTTTGAAATCAAGTAAATAAAGTATGACTTAATATGAGTGAGACCATTATTCTTAGTTTTTGTGGTTCATAACACAAAAAAAATATCTAAATTTGCAAAATTCAACCCAAACAAATAATTTTTTTTATTTGTAATATTCGTGTATGATAAATTTTAATAATTTTTGCAAGTTTCCTCTATTCACTATTTTTTCCTTGCCTTACCGCAACAATAGCAAAATTTCATGCATTTTAAAACAACAAAGTCTCATAATAAGTTTTTTTTTTTGTTTATCCAAGCAAGAGACAAAACAGTCCGGTGCTCTGAAGAAAACCAGTCGCTATCGTAGCCGATCATTATCAGCTTCTTCAACAGATTCTTACAGTTCTGGTAAGTTAAAATTAAAAAAATATGTTTATACCTATATAATATTTGTGTATACAGAGTGTTTCGATATGTGGATTTCCTTTGAATTTGTATAGGAGTTTGTTTTTTTTTTTTTTTTATATGGGGAGTTGAGCATTTTTTGTATCGCTTTATACAACTGTTTTTGTTACGCGACTTCAAACTTGTAGACTACTGTAAACAATATATCATATTTTAATCAAAAACCAATGAATATATGTTATTTTTAAATTCTACTCGACATAAGAAAAAGCAATTTTATTGCAAAGCTGAATAAATGTACGTATGCAATGTACGATTTTTACGGAAAAAATACAAGAGTAGGAATTATTTTCTGATTTTTATTTATATAATATATTAGAAGTAAGAATTAAATCATGATTTTTATATTTAAAAATGGAAAGTAAAAATCGAGTATGATTTTTCATTATAGAAATTGAAAGTAAAAAGTCATGGTTTATATAAAAATCTATTCGAAAATTCATATTCTTATCTGAATCTCAACAAAATTTCACGATTTGTGTTTTATTTAATAAATAATTTTAATAAGCTTTTCTTTTTTATATTTCTTAAATTGATGATTGGCAAAAATAAATTAAAACCACGAAAATTTAGCTTTTCTAAAAATATATCATACTTACCTTTCAAATTAGGGAATTCAACAGTTCATCCTAATCAAAATTGTTTTTTCAAGAATATAAGTGGAATTATTATTATTATTACTTTGATTAGAGTAATTAAGGAAGTTTAATTCTAAAAGTAAACATTTATGGTAAATGTTATTGGAATCATTAACAGCCAAAGGTTGTAAAGTATTAAAATTTATTTCATTGTTGAAAAATATTAAATCTAATATTCCATTTCAAGTATTCCGAATATTGTTTATTTAAAATAAATTCAAAGACAAAAGACCATCGATGACTATTTGTTCCCATTCTTGTTTAAAATTGAATGGTATTGAATTTGTATCATCATCCACATTCTTCCAAATGACGACACATCGGTAACACTGTTTGACGAAACGTCATAATCAAAATCGACTCACATACAACTGTTTAACATCAACCGGTCTATTATATCGTTTATATGACCGCAGTTCGCTGTAACCGAGTTGCAATCAAATTGAAACAGGATTGAGTTTGACACTGCACTTGCACTTTACACTTTACTCCGCACAGTGAACATCTGTGTGATTGCCACAAACAAAATAAGTAGAAACACAAAACGGCTAGAAATTTATTTCCCATCTCGCTCTTTTCTTTCTCCAACTAGATCGCAGAAAATTTTGTGTTTGGATCGAGTCAATCCTGCATATTTCAATCTAATATGAGTTTACATTGCACTCAACCCGAATTGAATCCGAATACAATCCCCCATATAAACGTGGTAGTTGCTCTAATGTGATTTGCGTACTTTGAAAGAGAGATGAGACAGCTATTGAAACTCCCCCACCTCTCTCATTGCTTGTTCGGCAACCGTCATTTCGGTTAACCACATACGATGTGTTGAAAATCTCTGTCGAATAAATGCGTGGGTAGACAGCCTTGGCTTTGTTAAAGCAACATGGTCAGAGAGTGCAACGAAAATCTCTTTGGTTTTAGTTCTCATGAAACAACAATAGATAAAGTCATTTAGGAATTATATAGCCTCTAACGTAAAAAAACTGATGTTCTTCTGTATGCATGCATATAAATGTCACACATTTTGTAATACCCTGTATAACAAAGTGCTTTGATTCGTTCCATTTGTTACAATTTTAATTTAGTCAGTTACCAATCCAATCTCTAATATTCAAAATTTCAAAATTACAGCATCCTATACTGGAAGTAGTTCCGATGAGGATGACATTCCTCCTCGCGAGAAAGTCCAAAAGAACAGCAAAGGCAGCTCAGATTTCTGTGTTCGCAATATTCAAGTTCAGCATGCTTTTGGGCGACGTGAGATCGAAATTGCAGAACAAGAAATGCCAGGTATTATGGCACTACGAAAACGAGCAAGTGAAGACAAACCATTGAAAAATGCAAAGATTGTCGGTTGCACACATATCAATGCACAAACAGCCGTCCTTATTGAGACGCTAGTTGAATTGGGCGCATCGGTTCGTTGGGCCGCTTGCAACATATATTCTACTCAAGTTAGTTACCAAATTAAACAATACAAATTGATATACATTATATATATATATATATATACATTTTTAATTTTTTATTTCTAAACAGAATGAAGTGGCAGCTGCTTTGGCTGAAGCTGGGTATCCAATTTTTGCCTGGCGAGGCGAAACTGAAGAAGATTTTTGGTGGTGTATTGATAAATGTGTTAACGCTGAAAATTGGCAACCAAATATGATTTTGGATGATGGTGGAGATGCTACACATTTAATGTTAAAGAAATACCCTGCTATGTTTAAGATGGTAAAGGGTATAGTAGAAGAGAGTGTTACTGGCGTTCATCGTTTATACCAACTGTCCAAATCCAGTAAATTAACCGTACCAGCTATGAACGTAAATGATTCTGTAACAAAGACTAAGTTTGATAATTTATACAGTTGCAAGGAGTCTATTTTGGACAGGTTTGTGAAAAAGAAATTATTCAGATTGGATTTTTGATTTGTTTTGTATTTTTTTTCTAATTTACAGTTTAAAACGATCCACTGATGTTATGTTTGGTGGAAAACAAGTTGTGATTTGTGGATATGGAGAGGTAGGAAAAGGATGCGCACAAGCTTTAAAAGGTCACGGCTGCATTGTGTATATAACTGAAATTGATCCGATTTGTGCTTTACAGGCCAGGTAAGGTATCTTTTTTTTTTTTAAAAAAAAAGCACGACTGTGTCGAAATTTAATCAAAATCGTTCAATATATGCATTTTTTTAAAATTGTTAAAAAGCAAAAACTTATTTTAACTGTTTTTCAAAGCTTGATATACCATAACATTGTACACTCCGTCTCACTTGATTACGAACAGGCAGTTTTTTGTTTTAATTTTACGATATTTTTCAAACCCTTCGCTAATCTGGGAAAAACCAATTGCACAAGGAATGAAGTATATATTATGTTTATATTGTAAAAAAAAAAAAATGGGATTAAGTTGATAAATGCAACTTTTATGACGCTTTTTCCAAAAAGGTCATAAAATTTACATGTTTTTTTTGTCTCACTTGATTACGAACAGTAGCTAAATCTACCTTTTAGAAGCTTAAAAGGTAAAAAAACAATACAAAATTTGTTTGTATAAATAGATGTTAGTTTTATTCAAAGAGTAGCAATAGTTTTTAGTAATGGCTACTACCTCCTGATCGCTGAATCACTTCAAGTAGCCTGCTGTTTAGAGATTCATAGAGTGCTGTCAAATAATCTAGCGAAATTTCGGACCAGGCTCGTTTTATGACTTCAATAATCTCTTCCGTTTCATCATATTGCCTTCCTCCTTCGTAGACTTTTCTTGAAAGCCAACCCCACACGTTTACCATGATGTTCAGGTAGGGTGAATATGGCAGCCATGCAAGTAGGTTTACATTTTGGTTCTGAATCCAGGCTTTTGTTGTCCGTGCGGTATGTATCGGTGCATTGTCTTGTTGGAAAGTCCATCGCTGTCCACCAAATATCTCCGAAAACTGTGGAAAAGCTCTTTCCAGTATCGATTTGTAAGTGATTGCCGTCATTTTGGAGCTTTGAAAATCCAGCTCCACAGTTCCGTAATAGCTTATTGCTCCCCATACCATTACACCACCTCCTTTGCTGTGCCGCCTTTGAAGATGTATTTCTTCTTTTCTCAAATCATGGAAATAACATCTGTATCCATCAGATCCGTCCAAATTAAATTTTTTTCATCAGAAAAGACGACGGTATGCCACTCTCGATTTCACCTGATGTGACTTGTTGCAAAATCAAGCCGCTGGATTTTACGTACCGCATTCAATGGTGGTTTCCTCTTCATTTTTTCATGGCGAATATGGCTGGACTTCTGTATCACGCGATGAACAGTCGATCTGCTAGCTGTAACTCCAGTTTTTGCCTTAATTTTACTTACGGTGAGCCTTGAATTTGAAGCAACTCTCAGTATGGCCCGCCTTTCCTGACAAGTTGTTGCTTTGCTGATTCTTCCTTTGCGGGTTTTTCCATACTTCTCCGGGTTCTTAATAAAGCTGTGTACAACTGTGGCGCCTCTTCCAATCTTGCTGGCTATGAAACGGATGGATTTTCCTTGTTCCCGGTAAGCTCGAATTTGGCCTATTTCCTCCTTGGTTAATGTCTTACCTTTACCCATAGTTGTGGATTGTATGAAGTTATTTCTTGAACTAAGCTCCCTAATACTCTAAGTATCCTTTTATTTGATTTAAAACATGGTAACAGGTAGATTTAGCTACTGTTCGTAATCAAGTGAGACAAAAAAAAAAACATGTAAATTTTATGACCTTTTTGGAAAAAGCGTCATAAAAGTTGCATTTATCAACTTAATCCCATTTTTTTTTTACAATATAAACATATTATATCCTTCAATCCTTGTGCAATTGGTTTTTCCCAGATTAGCGAAGGGTTTGAAAAATATCGTAAAATTAAAACAAAAAGCTGCCTGTTCGTAATCAAGTGAGACGGAGTGTACCATGCCAAATATTGCTTATACATTGATTTTGAACAAAACTAACCGAGTTGTAGCCGACATGTCGGCAGCAATCTTTTAAAAAAGTACCGTTACACGATTTGTTAGTCAAAAACCTCAAGTATGTAATTTTAAGAAAATCTGCACAATTTTAGTATATCCGTATTGCTGTATTTAATTCAATTCTCCTCTCCGGTGAGAACGTGTTTTGCATCGGCTTCTGCGAAAAAAAAAAATGGTAAAAATCTGAAAAGATCTAGCGTAAAAATTATACTTGAAGAGCGCGAAAGCAAGTACAAATAGAAGTTTTAGAGAAATATTCAGTGATTTTCCTTCAATTACAAAACAAAGTTTTTAATGATTCTGGCGGGAAAATAACTTAAAAAAGAGTATTCACTGATACAATCCTAGCTGGTTAAATAGGTAATTGGACTTCATTTAGTGGCGAATAGAAGCGTGAACCATTTCTGTACGGTTAATTATTACAGAACCTTAATTCACAATGAATAGTCTGTGATAACAATTTTTAATAAATTTAAGGAAGAATTAAAAAAATAAAAATTTATATTAAAAGTCAACTAAATATAGCTGTAATGGCTGTGAAGGATGACATAAAGAAAGAAATACACCAAAAATATGAAGAAGTTAACTTAGACATGGACAGCTTGAAGGAACAGTTTAAGAAGAAAACAGAGCTAGAAAATTAAATAAAAACTCTAAGGAAAGTAATTGTTAATCAAGTTAAAAAATAGCATACTTATTCTGAACATTAAAGAAGTAAATGAAGATAAAATAAAACTAATGAGTTTGGTTAAACAATTAATGAAGACCAAACTAGATGTCAATATATCAGAATCAGAAATGAATTTTATTAAGAGGGTTGGCAAACCTAATGAAAACAAAACAAGACCCATCTTAATCGGGTTAATGTCTAATTATCAAGATGAAATCATGAAAGAAGAAACGAAATTAAAAGGAGACAAATGTCTATATTAAAAACAACTTGTCCTTTGATGAGCGTAACAAGAAAAAATAAATTTATATTGTAATATGCGAGCTACGGCTCGAGTAGATAAAACAATATTCTGTGAAATTATTTCTTTATTTTCTAGTCTATAGAACAATTCAGGTTCACACTATACTATTCTTCGCAATTCTTTTCTTACAAGGTCTCTTTCCTCTCAAATCACTTTATCTCCTTTCAATTACTTAATTCACAAATCCAAACTAATTACTTTTTCTTGTTCACTCTCAACTTTCAATTTATCACCAAATTACAACTTCGCCCATTATCACTTTTCCAATCTCTTCGCCACGGTTCTAAACCAACTGTGTCTTTTTTGATCGCCATCTGTCCTTATATAGCAGAAGTTTCTGATAGCCAGAAACTTCTAGCAAATTCTTCGACCACTGGAACAAGAGAAATAATTCTTGCAGTTATAATTCCCTTTTATCCCTGATATTATTCGTCTCTTTCGTTGACATGAGCTGTGGAGACTTCGTCCCAGACACGAACCTCGAATGAAAGGACAGTTCGAACCAAAATTCTGCCAGAATGAAAAGTCACTTCGGAATTTGCTGCATAGTCGTAGGAGCGTAGTTATTATTATGCTACACTACCCCATTTCTGGGCTCATTGGTAGGAGATCCAAATTTCACCTCACTGGGTAAACGAGCTATTCCACCAAATAAGATTTCGAACGGCGTATGTCGAGTAGTGCTATGCACGGCACTTCTATAGGCCATCAAAAACAAGGGAATCTGCCGGTCCAAATCCCGTTGGTAGTCACCTACGACCCTCGAGAGATGTTCGTCCAAAGTCCTATTGAAACGCTCCACCATACCGTCCGACTGTGGATGAAGCGGGGTTGTCCTTGTCTTTTTGATTCCGAGTAGTTGACACATCTCTTGGAAGATTCTTGACTCGAAGTTCCGCCCTTGGTCAGAATGCAATTCCAAGGGCACACCGAATCTGCTAACCCAATTGTAGACGATCTGCTCCGCCACGGTTCTGGCTTCCTGGTTAGGGATCGGAAACGCTTCCGGCCACTTACTGAAGTAGTCCATCACTACGAGTATATACCGATTACCATTGTCGGTTTCCGGAAAGGGCCCTGCGATGTCAATGGCGATTCGTTCGAAAGGTGCTCCCACGTTGTATTGGTGCATCTTACCTCGAGTTTTGATTCTCGGACCCTTGCTAGCTGCACACACGTCGCATTTTCTGCACCAGTCTTCGATATCTTCCTTCGCTTTTAACCAATAAAAACGTTCTCGTACCTTTTCTAGCGTCTTATTCACTCCCAAGTGGCCTCCGGACGCCCCGCCATGCATTTCCTGTAACACCTCCTTGACCCTTGTTTGCGGTACGACAAGCTGCATTACAAATGACTTTCCGTCGGAGGATTCCCATTTTCTTCTCAGAACACCTTCTTGGACAAGGAGGGAGTCCCACTGCGCAAAATATGCCTTTAAGGTCAGGCTTCTGTGAGAGATGTTCTGATGATCCGGTTTCTCCATGTTCTCCTTCCAGGCCAGAATCGGCTCGATATCCGGGTCTTCCTTCTGAGCGTTCCGGATCTCATCTACGCTCCAGCCGGCGATAGGTTCGGCTCTCATTCTTTGGATGGAAACCAGCTCCCGTTCTTCCTGACGCGCACAATGTTTACAATCCGTTCTGCATGGTCTCCGGGACAGTGCATCCGCATTAGAGTGGAGCCTTCCTTTACGATGCTGTATTTCGTAGTCGTAGATTTGCAGCCTTTCGATCCATCTTGCGACCTGACCCTCAGGACTCTTGAACTGTAATAGCCATTTTAAGGCTGCATGGTCTGTGCGAAGAACGAACTTACTCCCGTAGAGGTATTTGTGAAAATGCTTCGTAGCCAAGATCAAAGCTAGAAGTTCTCTCCTTGTCACGCAGTAGTTCCTTTCTGGCTTAGAGAGCACTTTGCTAAAGTACGCAACCACCTTCTCTTGGCCGTCATGCACCTGGGAGAGTACGGCTCCTACCCCGACATTACTAGCATCTGCATCCACAATGAACGTTTCCCCGGGAGTGGGGTAAGCCAGTATCGGGGCATCGCATAGCCGTTGTTTAAGTGCCTTGAAGCTCTTCTCACACTCAATTGACCATTTGAATTGTTTTCCCTTTTCCGTCAACTGGTGCAGGCTCTTTGCGATCCCGGCAAAATCCTTCACGAACCGTCTGTAGTAGGTGGCTAGGCCCAGGAAGCTCCTTAGTTTGTGTTTATCCTTGGGGACTGGCCAGTTTTTCACCGCTTCGACCTTCTCTGGATCGGTTCTCACTCCTTTCGCTGAAATTATGTGTCCCAGGTACTTGACTTCCGCTCTAAACAGGGCGCACTTCTTGGGGTTGAGCTTCAGGTGGGCACTTCGAAGCCTTTGAAACACATCCCTTAGATTGTCTCGGTGTTGCGCAAACGTTTTTCCAACGACGATGACATCATCCAAGTATACCAAACAGGTTTTCCATGTTAACCCTTGCAGGACACATTCCATCAATCGCTCGAAAGTCGCCGGAGCATTGCACAGCCCGAATGGCATTACCGTGAATTGCCATAGCCCATTTCCTGCGGTGAAGGCGGTTTTCTCCCGGTCTTCTGGATGGATCTGTACCTGCCAGTAGCCACTCTTCAAGTCGAGAGTGGAAAACCATCGGGCTCCTGATAGTGTGTCTAGCGTGTCGTCAATCCGTGGCAGAGGGTAGCTATCTTTCTTGGTGACGTAATTGAGCTGCCGATAGTCCACGCAGAACCGCGTGCTGCCATCTTTCTTCTTAACCAGTACAACCGGTGATGCCCACGGACTTTTGGAACTTTCAATCAGACCTTCTTTCTCCATTGCCGACACTATCTCTGCAACTTCTGTCTGCTTTGCCAATGGAAGGCGCCTAGCAGGCTGACGAATTGGTCTAGTATCACCAGTGTCTATTCGATATTGTACCAGGTGTGTTCGGCCGTATTCTCCGTCCTGTGAGGCAAATACATCAGCGTATTCATTGATAAGATTCTCTGCCATAGTTCGCTGCTCCTGATTCAGCTCACTGGACTGGAGAATCGTCTCTCTCGTTTCCGCTGTCCAAGGTGATGGGAGAGGTTTTGGAGCATCACGTTCAGATATTGTTGCGACGGCGGTAATCGGCGTGCATTTTCCAGTCACCTCCCCTCGCCTTAGTTTGACAGTGTGCGGTCTTGCGTTCAAAACTCTCACTGGAACCATTGTGTTCTTTGGTTCGATCAACGTCTTTTCCACGATGTAGTCTTGAGAATTCTTCTCTGGGTCTGGTTCTACTATGTAGAATCGGTGGCTCCCAAGATCACCTTCCAGCTTCGTCCAAATGATTGTCTCTGAAGACGGCGGCAAAACTTCGTCTTTGCTGATGACTGTCCTGAGAGTTACGGCATTCTCGTTTCCGTACACCATCGGAATCTCCACATTTCGATACCTCAGTACTTGCATCCCGATGTCCAAGATTACTTCATTTGCTTTCATGAAGTCTATTCCGATGATGCACTCGTCGCATATATCTGCCACCAGAAACGCATGGGAGAACGTCAGTCCCGCCAGAGTAATCATAAGACGAACTTCTCCAAACACCTTCGCCATTTCCCCTGTTGCAGTCTTCAGGCAGTAGCTGTTGGTATTGTGCAGCCAGGCGCTTCTGACGATATCTCTTCTTACAATGGAGGCAGTGGCGCCTGTGTCGATGGTGGCTACGCACTTCTTCTTGTTGATTAGTGCCTCCACTGTCAGGCTCTTGTTACCCCGTTTGGTTTGCGAAACTTGAATGGTGGTCCTGGAGGCCTCGATTCCAGTAACCAACTTCTGCCCCGCGAAGTTGGTCCTTACGCATTTCCCGACTGCTGGTTTTGGGAAGTCTGACCGACAGGATGCTTCCTCTCTGCTTCTCCTACTTCCGCAATGTGGACAATTTCCTCGTCTAAGTACACTTCTGCACTGCCGTTGTAGGTGTCCGGTTTGGTTGCAATTCCAGCAACAGATTTGACTTCCGCGAGCTTTGTCTTCATCCATGACGGCTGTTCTCTGGCATGAGCATTCCACGACGGACATTTCCCTGACACGGTGTATTCCCTGGTATGCTTGGTCCGCAGCCTTCATTGACAAAGCGAATGCCAATGCCTCGGGGAGTGTTCGCTTTTCAGCCATCCTTACAGCCATTTGCAGTTGTCTGTCCTCTATGGCCTGAATAAAAGCTTCCACCGCCATTTCGTTGATAAGCTCCTCACCGGCTTTAGGATATGAAAGATGGGCTAGTCGCTCTATATCCGCTTGCAACTGTTGGAGCGTTTCCCCCCTTTTCTGGACTCGACTACGCAGCTGAACCCTGTACACCTGCTGCATGTGTTCATCCCCAAACCGCATCTCGATAGCCTGAACCAGAGAGTCGTAGTTCTGCTGTTTATCTTCCGGGATGGTCTGCAAGAGCTCCGCAGCTGGACCCCTCAGTGCAAGTGTGAGTGCAATGGACTTCTCTTCATCGTCCCAGCTATTGGTCATTGCGGCCGCTTCGAATTGCCTTTTATCAATTGGCCATGATGTTTGACCATCGCAGATAGGAGGCTGCATCTCCTATCTTCTCAGACCGTCAGTGGAATATTCCCGTGCTTTCTGTCTCTTCACGTTGCTGAGCTCCTTAACAAGATTTTCGACTTGCTTTCCTACTATCTCGAATTGCGTATCCACTTTTCCAAACTGAGTCTCTATCTTCCCGAACTGAGTGTCATGTTTCTCAAAACTTTCATCGAATCTAGTTTCGACTTTTTCGAGTTGCGTCTCGACCTTCTCGATTTTCTCTTCGATCACTTCGAATTTGGATTCCAAGTTCTTGTTTTGCTCATCAAGTTTACTTTCCAGAGCATCTAGAGAATTCTTTTGTTCGTCCATTGCTTTCTTTTGTTCGTCCATTGCTTTCTTTTGTTCATCCAGCTTAAGTTCTAGAGAATTCCTTTGGTCTTCTATTGCTTTCTTTTGTTCGTCCATGACTAACTTAAGTTGCAGGAGCAGACTCGTTATACCCGGGTCGGCTGCTGTACTTACTGGTTCCTCTTCCACGTCAAACTCTACGTCGTGCGGATTTTCACCTTCCTGCGTTACTGCTTCTTCCAGACGAATCAGCAGGGCATCTTTTCCCCCAGTTGTGTCGAGGTTCCGCTTACTGAGTTCTGCCTTTAGTTGAGTTATAGTTAGTTTTCCCAATTTGCGACCCATTTTGCGCAACTAATTAACTGAACACAGAAATCGTTTTTTTTTTTTTTTTTACTTGCAATTTCACACCATGGAAATAGTTATTCACAGAATAAGTTTTATCCCACTTCTGACACCAATGTAATATGCGAGCTACGGCTCGAGTAGATAAAACAATATTCTGTGAAATTATTTCTTTATTTTCTAGTCTATAGAACAATTCAGGTTCACACTATACTATTCTTCGCAATTCTTTTCTTACAAGGTCTCTGTCCTCTCAAATCACTTTATCTCTTTTCTATTACTTAATTCACAAATCCAAACCAATTACTTCTTCTTGTTAAATCTGAACTTTCAATTTATCACAAAATTACAACTTCGCCCATTATCACTTTTCCAATCTCTTCGCCACAGTTTAAAAACTACTGCTCCTTTCTCAATCGCCATCTGTCCTTATATAGCAGAAGTTTCTGATAGCCAGAAACTTCTAGCAAATTCTTCGACCACTGGAACAAGAGAAATAATTCTTACAGTTATAATTCCCTTTTATCCCTGATATTATTCGTCTCTTTCGTTGACATGAGCTGTGGAGACTTCGTCCCAGACACGAACCTCGAATGAAAGGACAGTTCGAACCAAAATTCTGCCAGAATGAAAATTCACTTCGGAATTTGCTGCATAGTCGTAGGAGCGTAGTTATTATTATGCTACAATATCTTGGCACAAGAGCTAAGAGAAAAAGGAGATACCTGTAAAAAATCGCTAATTGACAACATAAATCCAAAAAGGTACAGGTCACCTTTTTTTTAGGGTGAAAATCTTCTAAAGACACCATAAGGCCCGACCGCGCGTGCTTATATTAGTGTGAGATTTTTACTCATTAAAAATCCCACTCTTCAAGATTAATACTACAACTAAGCCGACGCTTATCCAACAGTTTTATTTTCGCTTACGAGACTCGTGATTTTTGGAAAAGATGTTCGTATGTAATTTAAAAAGAATGTTGCGCTTTAGACATTTTAAATTCCAATGAAAGTTCCTGCTGTTTTCACAACCGGCATATACTATGACGCGAGGTCAAAAGGTTTTGTCCTTTGCAGACGACGAATTGAATTGTTCGCGTCAAGTAGTTGAAAGACGGTACGGTTACAATGGCCGTGAACACGACCTTTGTGTTTACGAGCAAAATTTGTTATCTCTTCGGCGACGCTGGGAATTCCCGGGTCCCGATGAATTTTAATTTTAATATCGTTACGTACGTACCACGGTGCGCTAACGATCGTTCTAAGAACTTTATTTTCAAAAGTTTGTAGGATGTTCCTATTGTTTTTCCTGGTACAACCCCATAGTTGTAGACCATACGTCCACACTGGCTTTAGCACTTGCTTATAGATAAGCAGTTTGTTATGTAGTCTCAACTTCGAATGTTTCTTTTTTACATACGATTTCTATTTAAACTTAACATCTAGAGTCATTCCTAGATATTTAGCTTCGTTCGCGTATGGTATTTGAGCCGAGTTTAAATATACGGTTAATCTGTCCACTTTTTTGTAGGTAAAGTTGACGTGAGTAGAGTTGCTTTCGTTCAGCACAATACGCTAAGAATTCGTCCAAGCGTGGACTTCATTAACAGCATGTTGCAGATTTCAGTTGCTGCTTCAATTGTATCGCCCGTTGTCAATATCGCCGTATCGTCCGCAAACGTGGCGACGACACAGTTTCTTTCCTGCGGGATATCACGCGTGTAGAGTACATATAGAAGTGGGCCAAGGACACTTCCTTGTGGGACTCCGGCCGCAATCTCCTTGAAATCAGAGTAATCATTTCCGTGCTTAACATGAAAAAGTCTTTCGGTGAGGTACGATCGTAAGATTAGAATGAGTTGCCGTGGCAGTAGTCGTTACAATTTATACTCCAAGCCTTCCAAGCTTGTGGGACGTCAAGAAATACACCACAACAAATCTTTTTTTCTTCGAGAGTTTTCTCAATCACGTCAGTTATTTTGTGGACTTGGTCGATTGTAGAATGTTTGACTCTAAATCGAAACTGATGGTCAGGAATGAGACGTCTTCCGTTGATTACGGCTTGTAGTCGTTTTGAAAGTATTTTTTCGAATATTTTAGAAATAACCGGCAATAGGGAAATAGGCCGATATGATTTCTTCTCATTCAGAGGTATGCCTGGTTTCGGAACCATTATAAATGAAGCGTTAATCAAATATAGCAGTTTGATAAGAGCTTTATTCGGTAATTCCTTGACCATATGCGCCGTTGTCAAGTCGTAACCCGGTGATTTTTAGTCTTTGGATTTTTAATCACTTCCCTCGGTTCAATTAATACAACTTTATTTACTTTAAAGTTGTCAGATGTCGTGACTGGGGAGTCGGGTGTTATCAAAGGGCCGTCGAATGGCTTAAACGTTTCTTCTAAGTGCAAAGCAAAAAGTTCTGCCTTTTCTTTGCCGCTTTTGGCCCAAGTTCTATCGTTATTCCGAATTGGTGGCGCTGCATTTGAGGTTTAAGGATGCCTTTTAGCGTTTTCCAAAGTGAAAAATTTCATTTTCTTCCAGTGAAGAGATTTTCAAGGTAGGTCGCTATCTTATTGCTTTCAAATTCCCGAATACCATCTCTTAGGCGATTGCATAGTCTTTTTATCTTCTTTTTATGCTGCGGTGCACGGGTGATTTGCCATTTTTTTCGTGCTTTTCTTTTCTCCCTCACCAGTTCAATGATTTCACTTGGATACTTTTCGCTGCGGTTAATCTTATAGCTTCTAGAAGGAGTGTTTCTCCATGCCGCTCTTTGGATTGCTTCCACGAAACAATCAACTTCGTCCTCCAGTTCACAAGGTGTTTTAAGTGATACATTTAAGGCTATATATTTGTTTCGCAATCATTTCTAAAGCTCTCCCAGTTTGTTCTATTACTAGTAAGTCTTGAAGGTCCTTCTTTCTTGATCAACATTTCATCAAATAATAAAGTTGCCGGAGAGTGGTCAGAAGAGAGATCAAAACTTTCTTCGACTGTAATAAATTGATCGTAAATACCTTTTGAAACGAAAAAATCGATAACATCGGAAATTTTTTCTGAGTCGGTTGGCCAATAAGTGGGTTTTCCTGTCGAATAAAAACAACAACCGAAATCATTTGCCACTTCGTAGATAATTTTTCTTTTAGAAGATGGACATCTTGAACTCCAGAAGGTGTGCTTCGCGTTGAAATCTCCACCAGTAAGGAAATTTGAACCAAGGGCATTGAAGACACGAAAGTAGTCGTCTTTTTCAAGCGAGCATTGCGGCGGACAGTAAACAGACGCTATGTTGTAGCTCAGGTGTTTATTTTTAACCCTTACCGCGCACAACTGAAGTTTTTCCAGCTCTATGTTTATATCGACTGAATGTTCGATGTTAGTTTTAATGAATAAGGACGAACCGCCCGCGCTCTATCAGAAGGATGATAGGCGTGATAACCAACGTAGCCTCTTACCTTTATTTGCGATTCCCTTGTTAGATGGGTTTCGGAGATCAAACATATGTCGATATTTTCTCTCATTAGAAAAATTTCTAATTCGTTAGATTTTTGTAAGAATCCGTTTGCATTCCATGTTATAATTTTAAGCAAAGAGTCCATATCTACTTAGATTTAGATATAAGGTTAGCCATACAAAAGCTTTCGACGTTACTGAGACGTTTGAGAATTCGTTTTTTCGTTTCACATTGTTCCTCGACCTTAGCGTGAATGCAGTTCAGAATTTCTTTCAACGGATCAGAGGGTGGCCCGTCTTTTCGTCTGGTTGCTTTAACTGCAGCCTGAGAATACGTCAGAAAACTGGGATTCGTTGGCTTATCGGAGGTTATTTTTCGTTCAGTCTTTTTAATGGACGACTTCGACGTACTTTTAATCAGCTTAGAGGGCTAATTGACTGGTTCAAGAGTCTGCACTGCTGATTCGAGCGTCCTTTCAGCCGGCTTAGGAGTCTATACAATTGGCTTACGAGCCCGCTCAGTTTGCTTAGCAGCGCGCTCTACCGACTTAGGAGCATGATCGACTGATTTCGTTCCCCGCACAGTCGGCGTTGTAGATTTTCTCCGTCGCATCTGTAGTTCCTTTGCGACCTCACAACCGCGATAATTTTCTGGGTGCCTTCCTTTGCACTTAACGCAAGTAGCTTTTTCATTTTTGCTTAAACTGCAATTTTCAGAAGAGTGTTTTCCAGCGCACTTAACGCAGCGCGGCTCTTTCCGACAGTACGCCTGCCTAAGATTAAACTCTTGGCAACGCTTGCATTGAGGGATTGTCTTCGTGATGACACGTAGCGGCTCGATTTTAACGACCATACTCATGATTGTACGAATATTGTATATCTTTTCCTGGCTTTCCGTTTTATCGAAGGATAGCACAAAAAGCGGAAGTCTACGTTTCACTATAGCTTCTTCTCCCCACGATCGGGTCGTTTTCTCTGTTTTTTTAAAAGGTTCGCAGCGTCAAGAATTTTATAGCCTCTATCGCGTAAATCACCTATAACGTCTTCTTTAGCGCATGATGGATGAAGTCCTCTAGCTACGATCCTCAAAGGTCTCTCAGACTAGTCTTCATAAGTATGTCATTGAATTTTTTCTTTGTTAAGTTTTTGAGATACAGCCCGATAGCCCTCAGCGTAATTAACCTTGATTTTCCATGCATCGTTTCGCAAGGAAGTTACTTTAAATTCAGTAGCGATCGTTGTTTTTAAAATTTTTCGCAGAAAATTATAGTCTGCAACACCTGTAATATTTATTGGAGGAGGGGCGCGTTTGCTTTCAATTTGCTTCTCTGCGCTTTGCGGTTAGGTTCGTGTTGCGGAACAACCTCGGGCGATGAACCGGCCTTACGTTTTTTAGATGGTCTTCGTTTAAGTATCCAATCCGTTTCGCGCGTGAGTTCTTCGTCCGTACTGTAGTGATGGCTACGTGGAGAGGCCTCACTATGAATAACCGTCTGCGTTTGTGAAGACTCGTTTTGAAGCAAAGATACTTTATTCTCTGATTCAAGTTTTTCTACTTTGCTTTTGAGCTCCCGACACAAGAGCTCCATTTCGTCGAGCCTCTTTCGGAGCTCGGTGTTTTCTTTCTCCAGAGTACTCTGTGTCGAGGTTTGCGTTTCCCGAATTAACACATCCGGGATTGCGAAACTCTTATTTTGCGCTTTAGGAGAAGTCTTTTGAGGCGGAGATCTCTGTAGCCTTGCGCTTTTCCTAAATGGGTTAATTAAATGTTGATGCAATAAATAGCTCTCCCCAGAATCCGTAGAGCATGCCTCTTGTGAGGGTGGATTTTCCAGTTGAACTGGGCTGCCACCTGGGGTATTAATACCGTTTGTTTTGTTCATTGCATTCATTTTTTTTTTGCCGTAATCTTAAGAAAGACGGCGGGTTTTCATTTTAGTCGCCTTTTACGACAGGCTTGCCTACCGTGGGTATATTCTGTCCCCTAACCCACAGGGGGGTGATGTCACCTGAAGAAGCGCAAAAAGAAGGCAAAAGTATAAAAGCCGGCTCTCTGGAGGGTGTAATCAATAAGGAGAAACAAAAAATATCGATCAGTAAAGGGAGAAGAGGCGAACAAAGTGAAGGGATGTCCATAACATCATCGAAGTCAATAAGATAAGTTAACACTTATGAACTTATAAACATGATAAAGGAACTCATGATGCAGACATGGCTATGAAAAAATGTAACGGATCGGATATGCTAAGGTGAGATTAATATAAGTTAAACGCGAAACTCAAAGTACAGACAAGACTAGACAAAACAAAAATACAAAACGGGCGCAGACTTTCAAAATAGGCAATAGTATCAGGATGTGATAGGTGGTACACTAAAAAGTGGACACCCCAAGAAATGATCACAAGTTCGAGGACACTGTTGTAACATGGTGGGTAAATGCCGCCATTTTAAATAAGCATTATTACAAAAGACTGACATGAACACAACAAGACAACAACGTAAAAGCTAAGTAGTATAGATGAAGCTAAAAAGTAAAATAAAATTTAAGTAAAAATAAGAGGAAGCAATAACACATCTTGCTGATTAAAAGGTATAGAAATATATATGTAGATATGGAAAACAAGTAAAATGAGGAAGGCAACGAGAAACCATCTCATAGTAACTTATCCCTAGTAAAATCATTATGAATACAATACACAAAACAACCAAATGGCCCTCCGTCACCGGCAAACCTTGAATGATCAGAGGGTGTGAAGAATCTCCGGTGGGATTTTTAACATAGGAACGTGGAACGTTCGAAGCTTATATAAGTCAGAAAAGCTAGACAACTTAATAAAAGGAGCTGGGAGACATAGAATAGACATCCTAGGAATCGGTGATGTACAAAGGATCGGAAATGGTAACATAATAAAAAATGGATACACATTATACTACGCATGCTCAGATACAAGACAGAATCGTTATGGGGTAGCTTTCCTTGTTGCAGAAAAGCTCAAAAAGTGGTATACCTTTTAAAACGATTGATACTGCTACAGCTTAAAGCTGATAATATTCTAATGAACATAATCCAAGTATATGCCCCGACAGCTAGTCAGATGTCGCGAGGAAACGAATATCAAAGATTTCTACGAGGAACTCGAACAAGCAATAAAATAACAAAAAAGAGGGCCGTCACACTAATAATGGGAGACTTCAATGCAAAGGTGGGCAAAGGAAGAATTGAAGAAGTAGTTGGCGACCATGGTCTAGCTATTGAAAGTGAAAGAGGTCAAAAATTAGTCGAATTCTGCCAACTGAATGGTTTAGAAATCATGAGCACATGGTTTAAACTCCCTCCAAGAAGGATATATACGTAGACTTCTCCCGTACATACAAGAGTTTGCTTATCAGGCCCCAGCGTCTAGAGCACCGGAGGCTCAAACTGACTCGCTGGCAATCTTGCTCTCTATCCAAGGGCAAATGTAGCAGCTTCAGCGTCAGGTACAGGAGCAGGCGAAGCGGGTGGACCAGATCTACGCACTTCTGCCGAGCCCAACGCACCTCCAGTCGTAATGGGTACGAACATGGAGGAGCAATCCTTGAAGATCCTTGCGGTGAATGTGAATTCAGTGATTAGGATCGAGCGAAGTGCCGTGTTGTTTAAGTTGCTTGAAGGCCAAACCCCTGATGTGCTTATGGTTAACGAAACAAAGCTATCCCAGAAGAACAAATTGGGGAACAATAAATACAATATTGTCAGAAGAGACCGACCCAACTCCACACAAGAAGGAGGTGTTGCGATCTTCTTTAAAAAAACAACTGAAATTTAAGGTAGTGTATAGCGGTGAAGTGCGAAAGTTCCAGGAGTTGGAAGAGTGTATCGTGTGCATCCCTCTCTGTAGTGGAAAGAGGATGTACATGATAGCATCTATGCACCTGAAGCTACTCAATCTACGTTATTTATTTCAGAGCTCGAGCTACTTTTTCGATGCCTAAGACTGGAGTCGGAGAAGAATTATTTCCTCATGGCCGGAGATCTAAACGCCAAACATAGAGATTGGGGAAATAACACACCTAATCCTAAAGGGAATCTACTATTGGTGGGGTCGGCACAGTGTCGAATATAAACTCGATTTTGACAGATAGTCCGTCATTTCCTAGAAGCGGCTCCTATCTGGATCTTATGTTGTACGACGTAAGGTTACAACTGACCGACATGGACCGACAAAATATAAACTGTCTGCACACATTTGTGTATTACACTGACCATTGCGGACACAGTGCCGTAATAACGATTCCCAACGAAATTGCGGAGTTGGAGGAGTTTGTCCATACATATTCCTACAATTATAGTAGGTCGCGTTGGACTCGCTTCTCCAGAACTTTGACAAGAGCACTCTCCTCGAATTCGCTCTACCCACCGTCCAATAGGAATCTGTCAAACGAGGAGATTGACTGGTACCTAAAACAAATGGACGAGACAATTAAACGAACTATGGACAATACGATACGTCGGTATCAACATACTGACAACGCAGACATATTCCGTAATGCAACAATTGACGCACTACACCAACACAAAAGTAGACTGCTGTCGAGACTAAAAACCTTGTACAGACAGTTTACTGACAGACAAAACTCGGAGGTTAGGACGCTGAAGTCGTTGATTAAAAACCTCCAAAATTTAATTAGAGAAAATTACAGACTTTCTGTACATTTGCATTGGAACAACAAAATTCGGGCAGTAAAATCCAACAACCCGAGTATGTTCCCGTAAATAAATAAAATATTTCGGGGGAATAATCAAAATGACCTTCAGTGTCTTAATATCCACCGAACAACGAACAATGGACAAATACTAATAACAGCAGGTATAGATCCAGATAACGCAGTAGAGGATGACAACTTCTTTGTGATCGAAGATCCGCAGGAGAAGGTAGAGGCTATAGGAGCGACTTTCCAGAAAGTGTACAAGGTGAATGATACCATTTGCCCGAACCACGACCTGAAAAACCGCGTCCTTGTGCACAACTTCTACCTTCGAAATGATATAGAGCACTGGCGATCAGAGAACATAGATTTTACCGAGTTCAATGACGATAATATGGCAAATAATGTCATCGCCGATGAAAGGGTACATCCCCCGTACATATCGACGGAGTGTCGAACATTATGCTTCGACATCTCCCTCTAGAAGCGGTGGACATTTACACCACTCTGTTTAACAATGCGCTGAATAATGCACATTATCCAGCACATTGGAAAACAGCAGTGATACAACCCATCCCCAAAAGGGGTAAGGACACTTCCAATCCGGCAAATCTCCGTTCGATAAGTCTCCTTCCCAACATCTGCAAGGTATTCGAAAACGTGTTTAATAAAGCCCTGCTTAAGTGGACTGAGAACAATAATATAATTCCGGATAACCAATTCGGTTTTAAGGCGGGGCATGATACAATACATGCCACGTCTACACTGGTATCGGATATCCAATGGAACAAAAGCAAGAACCAATGCACGGGTGCCTGCCTGATTGATTTGGAGGAGGCCTTCGACACCATATGGTTAGAGGGACTCTTCCACAAGCTGAGCAGGCTGGGCATAAGCAAACCACTGCTGTACATACTTTATAACATGCTCACCAGTAGATTGTCAAAATGGCAATTTGACTTCTGCTGGAAAATTTCTAATTGAAAACAGTGTGCAACAAGGTGCGCTTAATTCACCGCTCCTTTTCAATATTTTCACGAGTGATCTCATAGGATCACTTCACCATGCCTTATCGTACGCAGAGGACTTGATTGCGTACAGATCAGGATCAAAAATTGAGGTAATTGCACTTCTCTTGCAACGTGACTTCGATAAGATTCAGCGATATTGCGATGACTGGAAGTTGAAGATCAACTTTCAGAAATTGGAAACCATTCCTTTTAGGACGCCGTTTTCTGGTGCCTCTAGGGATACCAGAAAGAATTGGCGAAAGTTCTCAATCGTGGGACCGCACGGGCAGCCACTTGCGTGTCGAAGTGTAGTCAGATACCTGGGGCTCTGGTTAGACCAATATCTATATTCTAACAAACATATATATGCTGCTCTGGCCAGAGCCAAAGGTGCTTTTACCCTAACAAAGGGACTTTTTTATAGCAAACAACTCGACGCAAGGGTGGTAATCTGCTAAACGTCCCTTATCCGGCCCATGCTCGTATATGGATATCGCGTGTGGTCCAACGTGGAGCAAGCTTGTTAGAAAAAATTCGAGTGTTTGAGAGGGCTTGCATTCGGGCTTGCATTCGGGCTTGCCTTCATTTATACAGTACACCAGAGTCCCAGTACATAAAATCCTATCCCAATGAGGTCCTTTACGACAGAGCTAACCTAATAAGGGTGGATAATTTCGTGATTAAGCTGATTCGAAGGCAATATGCTTGCAAGAGCAATGAGCTCGATAAATAACGTGATCTCTTGGGCTTCTTACCCCAATTACAGGTACCACGAGAGAGTGCGCCTTAACGGCTTTTTTCCCCCAGATGCATTCCTCTATCTCGATGAGAAAGGTCTGATCCAGGACAGATTAGCGGTGCCGCTAATCTTCCATGTTGCTCCGACAGTTGAGGATAGGCGACTCAACTACGACAGAGACGTCGCACACAGCAGTGTGGAGCGTCTTCGGTTTAGTAAGGCAGTATCAAGTCGCGATTTGAAGGGCGTAGAACGTTAGTTCGGACAATTCTGGTGGTTAGCCGAAACAGAGGGAACTCCTTCGTCGCTCGCTCACAATCCGGGATAGCCCGTTTAAAGTTGGCAGTTTTCCTATGGCCGATTTACATAGCTTAGGTTTAGGTAGTTTTAAAAAAAAAACCAAGCACAGCACTCGTATTTAAAAATAAAAAAATTATAAAAAAAAAAACTAAGCAGCACCTGGATTTTTTTTTAAAAAAAGTACGTAATTAGAGTAAGGTAGATTTATTTTAAGGTAGTTTTTAAGTTTTATTTATATATTATATGTAGACATAAGACAAAGAAAAAAAAAAACACTTCATGTACTAAGTTTTCTATTTTTTTCTTAGTAATTAGTATAGTTAAAAAAAAAAGTAAATGAAATTAATAAAGAATTTCAGTTAGACTATGTCAAAAGACATAGTTTTAAGCATCTGAAAATATATAAGGTCGTTTTATGTTTGTAGTATGTACATTTTCAAGTTTAGCTCTTTTGTATGTTGGTTGATGTTTGTGCCTAACTGCTTTATAGTTCTTAATATATCCTGTTGTTCGTGTTTCGTCATATACCTCCCTGTTCTTATTTAACTTGTCATTTATTTTTGTTTGTGCTAATATAAGGTTCTGATATATTTGATCTGTATTAACTGTATGTCTTTGAACGTCTTGGGGTGTAGTTTTAATGGATGAATGAAATCGTTCGTTATAATTCCTAACTACTCGTTGTATTGCTTGTCTAACTGATAGCGTGCTATCTTGTAATAAAAGTATCCTTAGTTTTTCTGCTATCGAGTTATGTAACCTTTCTACATCGGCATTTCCGGTGTGCGAATTGAGTTTTGTCAAATGAAGGCTTACTCCTTCTCTTTGTAAGAATTCTTTAATTTGAATAGACTTAAATTCATTATCTGCGACAATACGATTGGGTTTTCCTATTTTAGTGAAATGTTCTTCAATTTGTTCAATTAAGGTTAAATGGTTTCTATCTGTTAAATAGTAAACAGCTGCGAAATCAGAAAATTTATCGATAGTTGTCATAAAATAGCATTTCTTAAAAGTATACGTATCAATGTGAATTATTTGATTTATATCTGTGGGAATTTCAGTCACCTTGAACTTTGGTTTTATGGGATTTGAATGAACTCTAAAAGTTTAGGATAATATATTTTGTTTTTAATTTGTTGATATGTCTCTTGGATACCTGAATGCATACTTTCTCTGACGTGATAGAAAGATAGTGTTGGTGTATTCACCTGTGCGAACAAATACTTGTGATTAATTAAAGTTTGAAAATAAAAAAGAACACTTAAATTTTTCGCTGTCTTCGGATTTTATTTTTGGCACGTCCGCCACTTTAGTCGTCTGGATTCCAAGTGGATGCCCACCGGAACCGACAACCATTTTAAATACAATGAATGTCAAAAATACATCTTAACGCTAGAGGTGTCCTCTAGGTGTCAATAGCATAATAATAAACTTAAGGGTGGAATTACAATTGAACATTACCGCCCCCCTTGCAGCAGTTGCTGCAATATAATTCATACTCTAACAAAGGCAGTAGATACCTAAGTGATACCTACTTGAATAATTATGGAACACAAATTCAAAAGGATAAAAAACTATACGAGAGACGATCAACCTTAGAGAGAACCTTAATTATAATTAATATGAGTTTATATTGTAAGATAATTAAAGAAATTACAATTCATGAATGTTGCATCTTAGTTAATACTTAAAGAAAAAAAATCGTAGATATGAGTTATAGTAAATATCTCCAATGGTATTTGTAGGACCCATGTGTCGATAATATTTTTTTTTTTATATATGTGTGGTTGCCGTGGTGTATTGGTAACATCAACGCTTGTCACGCTCTTTGTTCACGGTTCAAATCCTGATCTCAACAGTCATCTATTTATTTCGTCAAAAATAAATAAAAAAGTCGATCAATTGCGAAAGGCTTAGTCAACTCTACTGCGAAGGCATAACACTGGCAGTAGGGTGGTCATATGGCTTAAAAATGCAACTTGATCATGATGATGACATCAGGTGGAGGGAATAAAAATACTGTGAATCAAGAGCAACGACAAAAAGCAAAACAAACAAGCTCCCCAGTTATCTGGACACCACCCTTGGAGTTTACTGAAACTTAATACCACCTAAGTTTCAAACCCACTACACCAATCTATCTTTCTCTCTCTCTCAATTTATACAAACGCCCGTGCCCTGAAATAATTTAATGGTAGTCATATCCCATTTGGCGCGCGCAAATTATAAAAAAAAAAAAAAAAAAAAAATATAGCTCGCCCCAAAGACGTGAGAATGTACACGATTTGAACGACATTATTGAGGCAGGAGGACGCAAAGTTTGGCGACTGATCGTGTGAGAATTCCTGTTTGAGTTTGGATGTCGACTACTCTGACTCTTTGATCAGAGCGACGATGTACCTTTACAACTCGCCCTAGTCTCCATTCATTAGGAGGTAGGTTTTCGTTCCGAATAACGACTAGATCATTAACCTGAATATCTGGGGATATTTCCATTTAAAACGTTTATGGAGCTCCTTCAAATATTCTTCCTTCCAGCGGACGCTGAATTGATGATGAAGAATCTTGAGCTTTCTCATTCCCACTGGGGAATTAGATGTCCACTTTCTTAAATTAAAACCTGCTGATTTCAAAGCGTCTATTAGTTCACATTGAGACCTTTGAGCAGTAGCTATGTCATGAGCTCCTCAGAGGACATCATCTACGTAGAATTCACGTATAAGAATCTGTGAAGCAAGGGGGTGAGAATTTTTAATATCTTCAGCTAACTTCCGCAAAGTTCGAATCGCCAGATAGGGGGCGCAATTGACTCCAAATGTGACCGTTCTGAGTTCGAAATCTCTTATTTCCTGCTGTGGTGCCGTACGGAATATTAGTCTTTGAAAAGGGGTTTGCTCGGGGTGGACTAGGATCTGTCTGTACATCTTCTCTATGTCACTATTAAAAACATACCTGTAAGACCGCCAATTTAAAATAAGTAAGGTAATATCCTTTTGACGAGTGGGACCAGAAAGAATCTTGAGCTTTCGATTCATAATACTGAGAGACTGATCTGTATATGTGGGCTCGGGAAGGCTGAGTAGTATGCCACCCGTGAGAAAATGACCAGGGGTGAGCGGAACGATATCGAGTACGTTTTCCGAGATGGGTGATAGTGGCCAAGAATTCAAAGTTGCTTCAATGCGTGAGAGAAGTGTCGTAAATTCCTCAAATGTAAACTTTGCACTCCCAGCGAACTTCTGGAAATGTGTCTTAAAGCTTTTGGCACCGGCTTCCCATAAGCCACCCATATGAGGAGAGCCCGGTGGTATAAAGTTCCATTTGATTTGGGCGAAATGATGAGAATTTTCTTCGGGATAGTGAAGAAGAGCATCGCGGAAGTCCTGAAGCAGCAACTTGGAGGCTCCCACGAAATTAGTTCCGTTATCCGAAAATACTTGTACGGGTGTACCGCGGCGGGAAACAAAACGAGTAAAAGCCGCAAGTAATGCTTGAGCAGTTAAATCACTAACCGTTTCTAAGTGTATAGCTCGAGTCGCAAAGCAGACAAACAAGCACGCATAACCTTTGTCCAGGCGACACTTTCGACCGTAATAGGTTTTTAATAAAAACGGACCAGCGAAATCAACGCCAGTATTGGTAAACGGACGACTAAGGGTTGTTCTTTCGATTGGTAATGCACCCATTAATTGAGTGTGCATTCTCTTTTTTGTACTGGATGCAGGGCTGACAGTCACGGATACACTGTTTGACCAGGTTTTATAGTTTAGGAATCCAGTATTCAGAGCGTATCAGACGAATCATTAATTGTGTTTCCCCATGTAGTGAAAGTCTTTGAACATACGCTACATAGAGCTGCGAGTAATGAGAATTATATGGGAACAGAATCGGACAGCGCTCTTTAAACGGCAGTTAGAAGCCGATAATCGTCCAAGAGAGCGCACTATTCCATCGGCATCCAGAAAGCCATTAAATGGTGAAAGCCGGCTTTTGGGTTTCACTTGGTGTCCTTCAGACAGAGACTGATACTCCACTGGAAAATAATCTTGTTGGGTAAGGGCAATGAGTCTAATTTTAGTACAGCTGATTTCCTCATGTGAAAGATTGATCGCCGAATTTTTTGCTCGATAGATTTTACTCCGAGATGCCGTTAATGAACCGAAGCATGTAGCTAACGACACAAATGGCCTTGTGCCAAGAAGAAAATCGACGCAAAAGTATTTCGAAATCAGGCGGAACATGGTTGGAAAACGTTTTAATGGGTTTACATTCTAACAGTGATTCCACAGGAGGGACTGGCTGGAATCTATATTAGGAAGTGGAAACTTGTCGTCAACTGTCACCTCATTAAGTTTCCGATAGTCGATGATTATTCGGTACTTCTTGGTTCCTGAATTGTCAGTTTTTTTCGGGATTACTATTAATGGGCTGCAATACTTTGAATTGCTTTTTCTTATGATTCCTTGGTCCTCCATTTCTGCTATCTGTTTTCTAACTTCCTCCTCGTGTTTCGGGGGGTACCTATAAAGTTTAGAATTTATCTGTTGGTCCGTAATTGTGGTGATTTCGTGTTGAACTTCGGGAGTGCTGGTTAGCCTATCCCCTTCTTTAAAGAATAGCTTATGAAATCTTTTGATAATGCGAATGAAGGTTATATGCGAATGAAGGAAGGCGACGAGTTAGTTAAAATTAATTGTATTGCTGATTTAGATAAAATATGAACTCAGTTGGTATAAACACTTCTATCTCGTCTCCCCAATGCTTTCAAATCGCCTCTACTCCTTCCTCTAATGTCGATGAGCTTGAAACCCTTTGTTTACATCAGAATATTCGTAGTTTAAGAAAAAATTTTCATATATTGTTGGCACACATCGAGACTCTCGCGAATTTGCCTATCGTAATTGTTTTGAGTGAGATTTGGATTTATCAAAATGAGTTAGATTTTTATAATATTCCGGGTTATTTGCTTTTTGGCAATTGCAATGATTCTTACACAGCCGGCGGTGTAGCAGTTTATATCAAATCTGGTTATATGTGTGATTGTTCATTGATTAATATTCCTAGTGCCGATATAGTGAAGTTGTCCCTTGCATATGCAAATAAAACCTATTCAATACTGTGCATCTACAGACTGCATGAATTTAATAAAAGAATATTTATAACTGAGTTCAATTCTATTTTGAGTGAAACTAAAGCTAAAAACTTAATTGCCCTAGGTGATATAAATATTGATATTTTGAATGAATCGGACAGAGACACCGAGAACTACTTGTTTTTAATGGCTTCGTATGGTCTCAAGAGTGTTATAAATGAACCAACTCGCATATCTAACTCAACTAAGAGTTGTATTGACCATATATTCATGCGAATACATAAAAATAATAAGAGTTGTTTTTGTGGGAATGTTTACGATTTCAGATTAACGGATCACCATATGGTAACTCTTAGCACAGGTAACTTTGCTAACCCTTATCTTGTAAATAATTCATTCCGGAACAAAATTCGTACAAACTATGCCATGTTAAATGATTGTTTAAGATATGAATTTTGGGAATCAGTCTATGCAGAGAGTAATCCTTCGGTTGCCTATGACTTATTTTTATCGATTTTAAGAAACCATATAGAAAACTGCACATCTTTGTCTATGCATGATTTAAATAGTAAGAAATACATTAAACCTTGGATGACTACTGATCTCTTAAAGAAAATAAAAAGGAAAAACAAAATTGCAATAAAATGTAAGAAACATCCACATAATTAGGTTAAAAAAATACTATGACAAATTGTGCATAGATGTAAATAAGGAAGTAATAGAAACACGCGATCATTACTATGTCAATAAGATGCAAAATGCTAAAGGTAATATTAAAGAAGAGTGGAGAATTGTAGATAATATTTTAGGAAAAGATATAAAGTCTAAATCAATCGATGTCTTGGCAGTAAATGACATTATCTTATCTGATTCAGGCAGCATAGCGAACAAATTTAATGAGTATTTTATTGAGATTTCAGTGAGGCTAAAGCCTTCTGCAGGACCAAACTACACTTGCAATTGTAATACTTCATCCGCTATGTATGGTGAAAGTTGGCAGGTTAATAGCTTTGTTTTTAGCACAGTTTCATCTGAAGAAATATTTAAGCTCATAATGTCTTTAAAAAATAAAAGTTCTAGTACAAGTGATGGTATTACAAATGTGCTTTTAAAAAAGATTGCCTTTAATATAAGTGATATACTATGCTACTTATTTAATCATAGCATAAGCAATGGATGTTTTCCACAATCGTTGAAATGCTCAGAAATTATACCTCTATTTAAAAATGGAAATCGCAAAGATGTTCGCAATTATAGACCCATATCTCTGCTTCCGACCTTTTCTAAACTCTTTGAGAAGCTACTAAAATCGCGTATGGTTTCATTTTTGGATGATCAGAATTTTTTTTTCAAAAAATCAGTTTGGTTTCAGGCCAGGCAAATCCACAGAAGACGCTATTCTCAAGTTATGTACCCAATTGTATCAAGGGTTTAATTGTTCCAAATCTACAATGGCTCTTTTCATAGACATGACGAAAGCGTTTGACATGGTGGATCACAACTTGCTTCTAGATAAATTGTATAATGCTGGTTTCAGGGGAGTACTTCATGATTGGTTTCGCACATATCTTTTAGATAGGAAGCAAGTAGTTAATATTAATGGAAGTTTTAGTAGTTCCCTTACAATAAAGAATGGTGTTCCCCAGGGCTCTGTCCTTGGTCCTCTTATGTTTTTAATTTATATTAACTCCCTCTTCAATCAGAACTTTAACGGTTTCCCTACTGCGTTCGCCGATGATATAGCTTTCTCTTATCAAGGATTCACTCCATTTGATTGCATTACCAAAATAGAGAAAGATCTACAAAGATTAAGACAGTGGTTTGCATCTCACAAGCTGATTATCAGCGAGAAAACTAAATTAATGGCTTTTAAAATGTTGGGAAATGAACTTACCGATTTCAACTTATTTTTTCATTCACATGACTGTGAAAGGTTTTGTTTACCTCTGCATACGTGTGAGTGTATAAATTTTAATGAAAACATTCAATGCTCAAATAAGTGCTTTAAAATTGAATCTGTTACTCAATATAAATATCTGGGGGTAATAATTGATTTTAATTTGAGTTGGAAAGCTCACACGCAAGCAGTTAAATCTCACATGATGCGAGTGGCACGCAAAATGTATCTTGTAAAACCTTATTGTTCCAAAAAAGTATTAACCATGATATACTATGGCCTTGCAAACTCTAAGTTACAATATGGTATTACGAGTTGGGGTGGATCATATGATAACACTTTTGGTTCCTTACTTATAGTTCAAAAATATCTTATTAGAATAATTTGTGGTAGAAATCGCTTTGCTCATAGTTGGCCGCTGTTTAGAGAATTGCGAATTCTTTCGTTAAGACATCTTTATGTTTTCAAAGTTCTCAGGGAATTCTATAAGCAAAGTGGTAACACTCCAAATAGAAACTCTAGTTTTTATAGCTTA
The DNA here is from genome assembly GCA_963082735.1 of Pocota personata. Taxonomy (NCBI): domain Eukaryota; kingdom Metazoa; phylum Arthropoda; class Insecta; order Diptera; family Syrphidae; genus Pocota; species Pocota personata. The sequence continues at coordinate 20,087,564 of OY720433.1, forward strand.
CGCGTTAATAACCTAGCATTAGTCAATGTTCCGATCGCACATAAAACCAAATTTTCTCATTTTTTTACTGTTACTGCGCCTAATTGTTTTAATAAACTACTGATTGCTGTTAGACGAACTTACTTTTTTCACTCATTTGTAAATAAAGTAAAAAACTGGTTATTTACTATCGAATATGCTAATATAGAATCGTTGTTCCGATATGTGTCTTAATTGTAATCTTAAGTTCATTTGCTCTATATATGTTTTCATATTCTTCCCTATTTTAAAGTTTCCATTCTCTCCCTATTTATTGTAATACTGATTATTACCCCACATCAGTTCCTTGAATTGTACAAATTTTAGTCAAGTGTCATTCAACACTAACTTTAAATAGTTACAGAATGACTACTATTATTCCTTCCACTATTATTGAAGTAATTTATGAATTATTAATTGCTAAGAAATTTGTTTTAAGTTGGAATGAATAAAAATTAAATACAAATTAAATACAAATACAAATACAAAGCTTGTCTATGGCTTCGCACTCTTCCTTATTTAAATGGTCTAGGCACTTTAAGCCTAATATTTTCGTTAAAGGTTTCTAAAGTATGTATTTCGTTATAGGAGTATGGTCTATTTTGGAATCTAATTCTTCTTCTTACGGCGAAGTTATGATCCGGAGTAGAAGGTCTTGGAATATAATTATCTGATCATTAAGATTTATTAATCCTTCTTCTAAGTCTATGAGTGAATTTAATTTATTCAGTAGATCAATACCTACGATAAACTGATATTTTCTGTTTGGTAACTGTTTAACTTTCCATCTTATCATTGTACCTACTGGTGCATTAAGTTCTTTTGATACTGGTGTATGAACTTCATACATAATATAATCTTTTCCGTTTATTGTAGAGAATTGTATTGGTTTAATTTGTCCTGTTTTAAAGTTTTTTACTCTGTCGTCAATTATGCTCAATGATGAACCAGTATCTATTAAAGCTAAGTATTTATTTTTATTGATCGTTATTTCTATAATAGGGAGTTCCACCGAGGCTAATTGATAAAAAAAACTCGGAATTATTAATTTCCGAAGACCTTTCCTCACTTTCTATATTATTGTTATTATTACGATAATTCGACATCCCAAATCTTTATGCAGTTGTATTCGATTTTGGCCCGAATACATTCTGAGGTTTCCTGATTGTGGGTTCTGTCTACGAGTATATCCTTGTACATTATTTAATTCTCTTCTTCTCTGGATATTATCTATCTATTAAGGGTGGCCGTGGTGTAGTGGTAACATCATCGCTTGTCACGCTGTTGATTCACGGTTCGAATCCTGATGTCAAGAATCATCTACTTATTTCGCATGAAATAAATAAAAAAGTCGATCAATTGTGAAAGCTAAGTCAACTCTACTGTGAAGGCATAACACTGGCAGTAGGGTGGTCATATGGCTAAAATGCAACTTGATTGTGATGATGACATCAGGAGGATGGGAAAAAAATACTGTGAATCATAAGCAACGACAATAATAGCGAAATCAAACAAAATACTCCCCAGTTATCTGGACAGCCACCCTTGGAGTTTACAGAAATTTAATACCACCTAAGTTTCAAACCCACTACACCAATCCTTCTTTCTCTCTGTCTCTTCCTCTTTCCACAAAACCGAACGTGTTCTAAAAATTAGCATAAGGGTATTCATATCCCCTTTAACACGTGCAAATTATAAAAAAAAAAAAAAAAATATTATCTACTTCCATCGCCTCTGCTCTATAATTATTCTGCCTATATTGTCCTGAATTATTACCTTGGTTTCTTTGTTGGTACTGTCACCTCTGTTCTGAATTATGTGTTTGTTGTTGGTAGTGCTATCTATATTGTCCTGAGTTCATACCCTGACTATTGTAGTTTTGTCCATACTGTCCTTGTTATATACATAGTTACCATACTTGCAGAACACACTATATCTTTGTGTACATCCACTATAATAACAAAGTACTCTCTTTTTATGTATTCTCTTTTTAATTTATGCATGAATAAATTAGTCTCGAACTCAATCTTAAATGTGTAACATGGTGTCAGATTGGAATGAGTGACATAGAAAATAAAAACGATATAAAAGGTGATTTTAAAATCGGTATTAATAAGAGGCAAAATATTGATTTAATATGGATAGTGTCAAAGTGCCGAAACAATTTAATTTTCAAGCCCCTAATTTATCTGAAGAGTGGTCATTTTGGGAACAAAAAATCCAATTGTATATCTTAGCAATCGGGTTAGAAGGAGAAGGAACTGATCCCAGAAAAGTTGCTATATTGCTCAATAGCATCGGAGACCATGGCATCAAACTGTATAATACTTTTAAATTGAGTAATAAAACACCGTTTAACGAAGTGCTAGACAAATTCAAAAATCATTTTGCGCCAAAAAAAAATTTGGTATACAACCGTTATAAATTTCTGAGTTATAGACAAAAACCGCACCGAACTCTTGACTCTTGACGGAGTTAAAAGTATTGGTAGCGTCATGTGAATACTCCGATGAAATGTTAAGAGACGTGTTTATCATTGGTATCGTCGATGAGGTTCTTAAAGAAAAGTTATTAACTCAAGAGAGCCTTACGCTCACGAAATTAAAAGGACTGGTAAAAGCGTATGAAGCCAGCAAATGACAAATAACTGACATGACTCGTGATACACATCAGACCAGCGATGTGTTAATCCTCCAACACAAAAAATGCAACCCGGGAGAGAACGGAGAGCGGATAGTAAGTTCAACAGTAGTAAGAGTTCATCATCGCAACAACGGCTCAGTCAACACAACAACAACAGCAATAAATCAACATCGTCGTCAACACGAATGTGCTCTAAGTGCGGATACCTACATCAACAATTAGCTTGCCCAGCAATAGTTAAGGCGTGCAACAAATGCGGTAAGCTGAATCATTTTGCCAACATGTGTCTATCGAAGAAAAAATGTGAAAACTTTGCAAGCAGAAACATCAATTAACAAGAGCAGTGACAGTTCATCAAACGGAGATGTCGATGAGTATTTTTTAGATGCAATAATAATAAATAAAGTTGGTTTCCGTAATTATTCAAAATGCATTTGGATAGAAAAGTTTTTAATGTCAAATAAAATAGTGCAGTGTCAGCTAGATACTGGTGCCCAGGTTAATTTAATTTCTTATAATACGTTAAAAAATTTGGGGATATGTGATCAAAAAATCAAAATTTGTAAAGTAAAGCTAAGCTCTTTTGGTGGAGGAAATATTCCAGTTATTGAAAAATGTAATCTAGATCTTACATGCATGAAGTCGAATGTAAAGTATAATTTGGAATTCGTGATTACTAATTTAAACGCGAAGCCAATTATTGGCTTAAATGATTGTATTCGCCTTGGTTTTATTAATTCTTCACTTATTAATTGTGCCATTAATAAAGAAGTTTTGTATGTTGACAAGTTTTCAACAAGTTATTTGAATATTTTGACAAATATAAAGTAGTGTTTGAAGGTCTAAGTTGTGTTAGAATGAAGTGTAAATTGTATTTATTAGAAACAGTAGCGCCAAGTATTGATCCACCTCGTAAGATTCCCTTCAAGTTACATAATCTGCTGAGAGATGAATTAAATCAAATTGAATTATCGGGTGTTATAAAGATTGGGTGGTTTGGGTGAGTTCGTTATTGGGTGGATTGGGTGAGTTCGTTAGTGTTAGTGGAAAAGAAAAACAAAACCATCCGTGTTTGTTTAGATCCTCGAAAACTAAATCTTACTATAAAATGCGCCCACTATCCTTTCGCAACGCTGGAATCAATGAGACATAAAGTAAAAGGGTCAACTGGGTTTTCAGTGCTAGATGCTAAAAAAGGATTCTGGCTGATTCCGTTGGATGAAGAAAGTAGTCGGTTGTGTACTTTTAATACACCATTCGGTAGATAGTCTTTCAAAAGGCTTCCGTTTGGTATAAAGGCAGCACCGGAAATATTCCATCGTATCATGGTTGATATTTTTGGTGATCTTGATGTGTCAATTTATCTAGATGATACTTTAATTTGCGATAAGACTAAAGAGGAACATGATAAACGTCTTTATGCCGTGTTAGAGAGGGCACAAGCATCGGGAGTAAAATTTAATAAGGAAAAAAGTCAATTAGGTGTATCTGAAGTTAAATATTTTGGACACGTATTTAACAAAAGTGGAATCAGCCCGGATTACAGTAAGGTAAAAGCGATTGTCGAGATGCCAGCTCCTGAAAACAAAAAAAGATGTGCAAAAATTTTTAGGTATGCTCACATATCTAAATCCATTTATAGCAAATTTGTCGGAAAAATCTCAGGTGCTAAGAGATTTATTAAAAACGAATGTGATGTGGAACTGGACTGAGAACCATACGAAATGTTTTAATAATTTGAAGGTGGCTATAACTTCGCCTCCAGTTTTATCCTATTTTGACTCAGAGGTGCCAATTGTTTAGATGCGTCTCAGTTTGCTGTTGGCGCTGTTTTTTTTTTTTATAATTTGCACGTGTTAAAGGGGATATGAATAACGAAGAGACAGAGAGAAAGACAGAGTGGCGTGGTTTGAAACTCAGGTGGTATTAAGTTTCTGTAAATTCCAAGGGTGGCTGTCCAGATAACTGGGGAGTATTTTGTTTTTGTTTTTTCGCTATTATTGTTGTTGTTTATGATTCACTGTATTTCTTTCCGTCCTCCTGATGTCATCATCACGATCAAGTTGCATTTTGGCCATATGACCACCATACTGCCAGTGTTATGCCTTCACAGTAGAGTTGTCTTAGCTTTCGCAAGTGGTCGACTTTTTTATTTATTTCATGCGAAATAAATAGATGATTCTTGACCAGGATTCGAACCTTGAATCAACAGCGTGACAAGCGATGATGTTACTACTGTGCTGCAACAAAATCAAAAGCCAATTGCTTTTGCATCAAAAACATTTACAGAATGTCAAAGAAGGTATGCACTGATAGAGAAGGAGCTATATGCTATTGTTTTCGGTTGTCAGAAGTTCCACCAATATATTTATGGACAGACAATTTCCGTAGAGACCGATCATAAATCCTTAATAAGTCTTTTTAAAAAATCCCTTGCAAATGTTCCACCTCGCCTCCAAAGAATGATGATTTCTTTTCTCATTTACGATTTACATGTTAGTTACAAACCAGGTGGATTCATGTGGATAGCAGACACACTATCAAGAGCCTCACTCCCTGATACTGAAATTTTAAAAAGTGAAAAAGAAATGTATGTTCATGTTGGGAGCATTTCCACGATACTCTCCATTTCGGAAGAACGGCTTAAGGAAATTCAGGACGGCACTATAAATGATAAGACGTTTCAACTACTTAAAAAGTATGTTAATGACGGTTGGCCTGAACATAAGCGTCTTATTGATAGATCCTTATTACCATTTTGGCCTATCCGACATGAAATATATTTTCAAGAATGTTTGTGCTTTAAGGGCAAGAACGTCATGTGCCCCAAGGGTTAAGGCACAAAATTGAATCTCTTGTGCATGAGGGGCACTTAGGAATGGAAAGCATGAAACGACGAGTCAGATCCTGCATATATTGGCCTGGAATCAGTTATGACATAACAAAATTTATTGATTTGTGTGAAATTTGTCAAAAATTTCGAAATAACAATGATAGAGAATAATCAAAAAACACGTAAAAAAAAAAAAAAATTAAGACAGAACAGCAAAACTTCTATCTGCTTTGAGAGTAGGGGACAAAGTTCTCCTCAAAATAAATCCAAATACGGATACATGGTCCAATGGCACAGTTGTTAAAGTGTGTAAAGAAATAAGGTCGTATATAGTTCGTCACACAAATGAACATTTATTTAGAAGAAATAGACGTCAGCTAATATATAGAAAAAAATATGTTTTGTCACAAATGCCAGATGATAAATAATAATAAAGATAAAAATGACAATGTAAAAGACTTCATGAAATTAAGATCTGGGAAATTAAAACTATGAGGCTATTGATGTGTGAAATAATTTTTATTAACTTTATAATATCAAGCTATTGAAGTATGAATTAATTTTTGTTAACTGTATAAAATGTGACATGTTATATACATAGTTACCATACTTGCAAAACACACTATATCTTTGTGTACATCCACTATAATAACAAAGTACTCTCTTTTTATGTATTCTCTTTTTAATTTATGTATGAATAAATCAGTCTCGAACTCAGTCTTAAACGTGTAACAGTCCTGAGTATCTTTTTACCTGTCCTTGATTACTATGTCTATTTTCTTGCTTAAATTGTTTTGCTTGTTCATATTTCTATCTTTAGTTATACTCGTATACCTATTCTTCCTAAACTCCTCCCTTATGCAGGAGTCCTCGAATCTCCTGTTCCTCATAACGGAAACTATATCTGATAAATCACTTAGTTCATAAATCTTATCTAGCAATGTTCCTTGCGTCATCTCTTTAATTATATTCACTAAGATACTGCCTACATTAGTTAAATCTATTCCCTTATCTCCATTGTAATAGACTATGAGCTCGTCTGCCTTATATTTCAAATTTTGAATTTCAGTTGCTAAATCACTTACAGTATTTACTTTCAGATTGGTGATCTTCCTATATATGTCCGTTGGCTCCAGCTCCGGTCTGTATCTGAGTTTCAGGGTTCCTTTGATTATGTTCCAGTCGTCTGGTCTTGGCAAGTTGATAATGGTGTTTTTCCGCCTCTCCTTGTATTTTCTCATAGAAATTGTCCGTACCATGCTTTTTCCCGCGTTTGTGACTCCAGATAGGTGGTATTCCACGGTGTTGATGAATGAGTTGATCGTCACTTCGCCAGTCCCGGTGAAGGCTGTCATAAATTTGATTTCCTTCATCACCTTTCCGATATTTTCTCTTTGGACTTCTCGTTCTTGCAAAGCTGTGAATGCTGCTGTTATCCATTCCAGCTGTTGAGTTTTTCTCAATACTTCGGCGTTTAGTTCTTCGACGGTAGCCATTTCTATTCCTTTGCGATTTTTGTTGGAGATTTCGATTCTGTCTTTTCGCATAAATTTATATTTTATTATTTTTTTTTCACTGTTTACTGATTTTTCCGTGTTTTAGTATTAATTCTTTACACTTTTACAAGTGTCTAATAAGTTAATCTTCGCGATATTTCACTTTATTTTCACACTTCTTATTTTTATTTTATTCCGAAACGAGATTTCGAATCACTGGATAACTCTTTTCTTTTTCTTTGAGTTATCCTACCGACTGCGACACTTCAATAATACTCCGAGCAGTGTATGATAAAAAAAAATTAAATAAAACTTTGTTTACGACAAACAGAAAATCTTAAACAATCTAGACTTCAAAACGATCAACGGAAACCTTACACTGAATTATTCTTTACAGTTCTATAAGTTGCATTATTTTATCTTAATCAGCAGTTTTGCCATTGCCATTTATGTTCACACGGGAAAACTATGTGTGACATATGATTCCTGCATATTATGAAGCTCGCCGTGCGAACGACTTGCTGTAATTTAAATCTTACGTTGGCTGTAGTTCGTTGCCTCCGACAAAAACATGTCATACTTGTCCACTGGAGATGCTGACGTATACATAACTCGCGTACTACAACCGTATGAGGAAACTGTGGGACCGCCTATTTTGAATGAAGAGATAGTAAAAGTACTAAACGAAGCCAAAAGTAAGAAAGCCACAGGCCCGGGTGGAGTATTAAACCAGCTTTTAAAACTAGTAGAAGAGGTCAATATACAAGTATTCTGTAGTCTCTTTAATGCTATATATAAATACGGCAAGATCCCTGAGGACTGGCTCAAATCAACTTCCGTAACACTACGTAAGAAGAGCAAGGCGGCGCATTGTGAGGGGTATAAGAATTCAGTCTAATGAACCATGCTCTAAAATCTTCCTCAAAATCATACACAAAAGAATATTCTATAAACTTGAAGAGGATATAAGTCCTTCACAGTTTGCATTCAGGAGTACCAAAGTACTCGTGAAGCATTATTTGCTTTCAATATGGTAATCCAACGAAGCTTAGAAATGAATCGAAAGATTTACGCATGTTTCGTAGACTAGGCCTTGGGTCAGCACAAAAAGATAACAGAATTTTCGAAAACCTCTATTGGAATAAAAAAGCAAATATAAACATAGAAGGAGAAGAATCTGTTGATATAGGCATTAAAAGAGGAGTCAGACAAGGTTGTATTCTATCTCCAATTCTATTCAACATGTACTCGGATGAAATCTTCAAAGAATGTATAATAGACATTGACTGTGGAGTAAGGATTAGTGACATGAGAATAAATAACCTAAGATATGTGGATGATGCAGTAATAATTACAAATGACAGGTGAACTGGATATTATGATGAATAAACTGAATCTCGCAAGTGAAAACTACGGATTACGAATCAAGGCTGCAAAAACGAAATTTATGGTAATTGCCAATAACGCAATTACAGAGAATGTCGCACTGATGATAAATAACATGAACGTGGAGAGAGTATTCAGTTTCAAATACTTAGGAACGACGATCCACAGCAGCCGGGATCCTAGCAAGGAAATTCAATGCCGAATTGAACAAGCCAGAGCCGCCTTGTTGTGAACAACATAATTTCCACGCAATCAGCAGTTTACTGTGGACATCGAAGGTGTCATATCACCGTCTGGGTGCTGGTCATCCAATACCTGTGTGACCAGACAGTGGAGTTATCTAGTTCCATGTTTGTCATTTTCTTTGTAAAAAATGTATATAAATAGTCTAGAATTAAAGCAATGAGTGATTCGTTAAAAATCCATAGAACAAGGTGTTTGTTTATTGTGAGACCCCCCACCAGAGGTAAGGCTCACATCTCATAAAATTCACTTTGTTCAACGTAACATTTGGTCCTTCGAAGCCAACGAAAAGCGTTATCAGGGCTTTAACACTAATTATTAAAAATATAAAATTGAATATTAATACACCCATTTTAAAGCGTAACCAAGGCTACAAACACTGGTAAATACAATATTGGTGAAAAGCGTTGCCAGGGCTAAAAACACTGGTAGTGAACCATTCTCAGTGCAAGTGATACTTGGAATCTTCAATGGAGAATATCGACGTCTACATCATTGTTGCCAGGCAGAATGCCTTAGCGAAAGAGCTAGAACAGGCGCAAACCAACTTTGGAAAGACAGCGCTGTACGGAAAACTCAACGGTATAAAGAAGAACGAATTAAGAAAATTAAAGAAATTTGGACTGAATTTGAGAATAATCATGAAAAAATTCTTAATGGCGTAAAACCCGATATTATATTCAGAACAATACATTTCAATTAGTTAAAACAGTTTACGAACAGTTGAGAGCTAAATTGGAGAAAATTGATCCATCAGAGTTGGTATTAGTTGAATCAGATAAACAGACAAACTCAGCGACTCCGTCTAAGAAAGTTAGAGATAAAAATTGCGGCACTTATGAGGAGCATAGATTCCTTTGAACAAACATTCAAGAACTATTCTAAAGAAGTTCATGAGTATCAGCAAAAAATTCTACTTGATCAATGGAAAGTTTTAACGGAATTGCATGAAGAATTTCTGACCCATGCAACAAATGAAGATTACAAAACTTCATATCTAACGGAACACAGGTATGAAGGGGTTCAAGAAGACATAAACAACTGCCTATTTCAAATGTCTTCAAAAGAGTCAGAAATAACATTAGCTAAGAATTCGTCATCTAATCTAGAGGTTCGATTTCCTCAGCTCCAAATCCCCATATTCAAAGGAAACTATTTAGAGTGGCAGTCATTTTGTGATATTTTCACAACAATAATACACAACAAGGTAACGCTTGGTATGACTGAAAAGATGGGGTATTTGAAAACACATTTAGAAGGTGAACCACTCCAACTCATCCAACATTTCACAATAGCTAGTGAAAACTACCAGAGCGCATGGGAAACTCTTAAGAAACGTTACGACAACGAACGGAAAATCGTATCACTACACCTGGACAATCTACAGCAAGTCATTTAAGAAGGTCTTGCGGCTCTCAAAAACATGGGATTTGTAACTTCTTCTTGGGGACCAATCATAGTTCACCTAGTTGTAAAGGCACTGGATCCAGAGAGCAGAAACCTGTTTGAGCGAAGAACTCTTTGTGTTTCTCGCACGAAGGTACCAAGCATTAGAGGTATTGCGATTATCTCGGCAACGATCGCATAAGGACGAGAATAAGAACGCTGTGAGAAATTACCACATAGCAGCGAAGACCAGTTGCATATTTTGCAAGAGCGATCACAACATCTACTCTTGCAGCAAATTTATAAATTGGACTCCAAGGGAAAGATGTGAGCAAGTCAAACAAGCCAAAATATGCATGAACTGTCTGAGACATGACAAGAAGATCACGTGCTCAAGTCTGCGAACATGTAAGCGATGTAATAAAAAGCATCATACGGCAGAACGATTCGAGCTGTTCTGACCCAATTCAATCACAGCCAGTTAAAAGTCATTATGGTCATCAAAGCCAAAGTGTGCTACTCGCCAAAGCCATCGTTATTGGTACCAACGTTGATGGACATCGCAAGGAATTGAGGGCTCTCATAGATCCAGGGTCCCAAGCAACACTCATTACAGAGCAAGCTGCCTAGTCGTTACGCTTGCGGAAATAGAAGTTTTACGCAGAAATCAGTGGGTCAGGAGCAACGGATGGTGGCATAGCCCGCAGTAAGGTGAAAGTCTCAATCGAACCAAGATTTAAATCGGACTTCAAACTTTTAGTTTCAGCACTTGTGTTACCAAAACTTACCAAACTGATGCCCGATAGAAGCAACATCAACAGTTTTGAGTTGATTAGGAATCTTGAAATAGCGGATCCAACATTTTTCATTCCTGGACCTATCGATATGATATTAGGAACCGATGTGTATGGACACATCATTCTTAATGGCATTAAGAAGGGTTCGAAAGGTTCCCCGGTATCTCAAAGGTCGCATTTAGGATGGTTCATCACAGGCCGTAAATCATCAAAAGGCGAAAATGTGAAATTCGTAGGGATGGTTGCTCAAACAACAATAGAAAACCAACTTAAGCGATTCTGGGAACTCGAAGAAATACCTGAAGAGAGTCATCTGACACAATTGGAGCTGGATTGCGAACGGGATTACCAAAAAGGTGCAGTGGAAAAAATAAAAAAATAATTTAGTGCCGGTGCTTTCCATCTTTCACCCCCTCTCACCCGCGGTTGCGCTTCTTTGTTATCACAATTGGAGTGCGTACTATGTATGTACATACTTCCAGTTGCGATGACTGAGAGAGTGTAACATTTGATGCATAGCGGACTGTGAATGTTTATCCGAATAGCGGACCTTAGCTGATTGTCGTTTGGGCATAGCACCTGCGACAGTTTGTTTTGGAAAACTATTCATTGGATCTTCACTTCGCAGTTTCGCTTAGTTACGTCAGAGTTGTGTCTTTTTGTGTTTCTATGTTATAGTGATGAGGGAAGTCAGGCTTGATCTTACCAACATTCGTGGGCTTCGAATGAATTTCTTCGATATGTACGCCCACGCCCATTCCCATAAACCAGCTGTTTTGGCACTAAGTGAAACACAGGTAGTTGAAGAATCTTCCGATTTGAAACTGCCTGGATATAACTTAGTGTCATTATTCTTTCCCCACCGTGGCCTCGGCATTTATGTCCGTAGTGATATTGCTTACCAAGTTCCACCACAGTATGGCCACTGTTCCAACCCGGAATTTAATTTCAAATGGCTAAAATTCACCGTCCGTAAGCAAATAATTCAATACTGCTTTATTTATAGAAGCCCTAGTGCGGACAGCAACTCAACTTTTGACGAATTTGATGCGCTGTCCGATTCCATCACTCGAATTGTCTCCTTGTACCCTCATACTGAAATCGTCATTGCGGGCGATTTCAATATACACAATTCGTATTGGCTTCAACACTCTGGACAGACAACACCCGAAGGAAGGCATATTGAACTTTTCGCTGAGATTAACAATTTGACTCAGCTTGTAAATGAGCCTACACGTATACCGGACATTGTAAGTCATTCCGCCAACACCTTGGAGTTGTTTCTTACTTCTCACCCTGATAAATACACTTGTTTTAGCGCCTCTAGGTCGGTCTGACCATCTAAATTCTCGTACTCCGACCACTCAGTTAAAGAAAAACCTCCTAAAAGAAAAGTATGGCAATACGAGAAAGCCAACTGGAGCGGCCTTAATAGTTTCTTTAGGAGTTTTAACTGGTCGCTATGCTTCCTTGATAGCGACGTGGATGCCGCTGCTGATATGATCAATAACACTATACTCTTAGGTATGAATGACTTTATTCCTAACAGAATAAAGAGCATTAAACCTAAGGCAAACTCATGGTTTGACCAGAGCTGTAAAGAGGCTATCAGGTTGAAAGAAGTAAGTTTTCGGCCTTATAAAGCCAACAAATCTGAGGAAAACCGAAAGAAGTTTAAACAAGCCAGAAAAGACTGCAATGCCCATATTCGATGTGTGAAATTCTTACATGACCAAAAATTGAGGCAAAAAATCCTACAATGTCCCAAAGGTAGTAAAAATTTTTGGTTATTCGTCAAAAATATTAAAAATTCTGCCTCATCTGCCATCCCCACGCTCATTTACAATGACATTCCAGCTGTCAGCTCCTTAGACAAAGCTAATCTGCTTGCTGCTCATTTTGCAGCGAACTCCACGCTGCCAGATAATGCTTTGTCTCCACCTGTATTTGAGAGCGTCAAATTTTCCATGGGACAAGTCCACTTTCGCACTCGTACAGTTGCAGGAGTACTCAAAGTTCTTAACATATACAAATCCGCTGGTCCAGATGGTATCTCCCATATAGTTCTGAAGAGTTGTTCTTCTACGCTGGCAAAACCTCTGCGTAAGCTTTTCTGTCTATCCTACTTTTCAGGGCTCTTTCTGAGTCCCTAAAAAAGGCGAATCTTCCTCCCCGTCCAATTACCGACCCATTACACTTACGTCCCTTCTTTCTAAGGTCATGGGGACGCTGATAAATCGTCAGCTTATGAAATATCTCGATTCACGAAAACTCCTTAATGACCGGCAGTGTGGTTTTCGTAGCAACAGGTCCACTGGTGATTTGATGGCTCACCGAGAAGTGGAACCAATCTCTCCATCACTTCGGCGAAACCAAGATGTTTGCACTTGATATTTCAAAGGCATTTGACAGAGTTTGGCATCAGGCTCTTTCGAAAATGCGTGCATATGGCGTCGATGAGTCTCTTCTTCAATGGATTAGAAATTACCTTTCGGGGCGTTCAATACAAGTTGTTTTGGACGGCTTCAAGTCTGCAATTGATCAAATAAATGCTGGTGTTCCCCAAGGCTCTGTTTTGTCTCCGACCGTGGCCGTGGTGCAGTTTACCACTGCAAACGACGCTTGTCACGCTCTTGGTTCACGGTTTAAATCTTGATCTCAACAATCATCTATTTATTTCGTCTGAAATAAATAAAAAAGTCGATCAATTGCGAAAAGCTTAGTCAACTCTACTACGAAGGCATAACACTGGCAGTAGTGTGGTCATGATGATGATGACATCAGGTGGAGGGAAAAAAATACTGTGAATCATGAGCAACGACAAAAAGCAAAACAAACAAGCTCCCCAGTTATCTGGACGCCACCCTTGGAGTTTACTGAAACTTAATACCACCTAAGTTTCAAACCCACTACAACACCAATCTTTCTTTCTCTCTCTCTCTCTCAATTTCTACAAACGCCTGTGCCCTGAAACAATTTAATGGTATTATTATAAAAAAAACAAAAAAAAACTCTTTCTTATTTTTATAAATGATCTCTTGTCTGGAACTTCTAATCCAATCCATTCCTTCGCTGATGACAGTACCCTCAGTTTTTCATATTCGTTCCCTAACTCACGTCCTTGCTCTTCGGCCGTAGAAGGGGAACGGCAGCGTATGTTAAACACATTAAATTCCGACCTGGACAGCATAATTAAATGGGGTTCAACCAACAGAGTGGAATTTAATGCTTCCAAAACACAATGCTCTTCTGTCTCTCAAGCGAAACCAAAACCCTCAACCATTATCCATGGATGGTACTTGCATCATTGAAGCCGAAAGACTTGCCATTCTCGGTATGTGTATTAATAACCATCTTCGATGTAATGATCACATATTCGAGGTCGCCAAAAATGCTGCAAAATGTTTAGGATTCCTTAAACGGTGCAAGAAATATTTTACCCCGTCTGATCTGGCCTCAATTTATAAGGCATTCATCCGCCCTAAGCTGGAATATAACGCCCATATCTGGTCTGGTGCACCCAAGACCGTTTTGCACATTCTTGATAGGGTACAAAATCGCGCGTTAAAACTTATGGGTGATAGAGACATTGTGAATTCCATTCATTCACTAGAACATCGGAGAAATGTCTCCTGTCTCTCCCTGTTTTATCGTTTTTTCTAATTGCCAGTTGCATTCCTCCCCTTCAAAGTATCACCTGCAATACGCGACATGCTTCGAATGCCCATCAGTTTACCCTAAAGCCAAACTTCGGTCGTACTGTCAAATATAGAGATTCACTTATAAGCCGAACAACACGAATGTGGAACGATCTACCAGGCTCTGTATTTCCCCATCACTACAACCTTCAAACATTCAAAGCCAACGTGCATAGGTACCTCCTCTGTTCCTCTTCCCCCTTTTCCCTGACGCCCGTGCCCTGAAACAATTAAAGGGTATTAATACTCCCTTTGGCGAGCAGGTTATAAAAAAAAGAAAAGAAAAGAAAACCCACCATTGAAAACCCGACGGTAGATATAGTGTAAGCATCCCTTTCAATCAGTAATTTATGCAAAAATACAGACTGGGTGCATCAAGAGATAGAGCTGTAGATAGGTTACTGCAATTGGAAAAAAAGATTTGCCACTGACCCACAGTTGAGATTGGAATATATAAAATTCATAAATGAGTTCATGGAATTGGGTCAAATGGTCGAGATTACAAAAACAAGACCCCAAGACAAAAACATTTATTATATGCCGCATCATGCAGTTCTAAAACCAGTCAGCACTACTATAAAGTTACGTGTAGTGTTCGACGCATTATCAAAATCGTCAACCGGTGTCAGTCTAAACCAACTGATGCACTTTGGTCCGAGATTACAAGAAGACTTAACGACAATAATCATGCGCTGGCGAAGACACCGCTATGTTTTTACAGCGGACATCGAAAAAATGTATCGTCAAGTAAAATTAAGCACCCATCATCAAGATTATCAGCGTATAGTATGGAGGAGTTCAACAAAAGAACCAATAAAGGATTACAAACTGACCACAGTTACTTATGGTACAGCTTCTAGCTGTAAAAACTCTACACCAATTGGCAATAGATGAGCAGCAGAATAATCCAACCGCGTCTAAACTGGTGAGGAACTATTTCTATGTAGACGACCTAATGAGGGCATGAGGCACGTTAAATAAGTGCAAAAAGATGCAACGTGAGTTGATTCAATTATTGGCAAGTGGCGGATTCCATCTAAGAAAATGGGCAGCAAATCACAAAGAACTCTTAACGATAATTCAAAATGCGGTCAAGGTAGCATCAACTTGGATAAGGAAGAAGTCATCAAAACTCTAGGGAATCATTTAGGAAAAATTTTGAAAATTGAAAGGAGAAGCATCCGTACATTATACCACGCAACAATATATTCACCAAATTATTCACCCCCTTCGGGTAGGGGTTAGAATATACCCGAGGTAGGCATGCCTGTCGTAAGAGGCGACTAAAATCCAATCTCCGTATACCGAGCGTATAGTGTATACAAAATATGCAATGAACAAAACGAAAAGATACATTACCCCAGGTCGCAGTCCAGCTTTACTGGAAAATCCACCCTCTTCGGAGGTCGGCTCTACGGATTCTGGGGAGAGCTGCTTCTTGCAATCCAATGACCCTTTTTCAAAAAGTTCAAGGGTATCTCGATCTCCTCCACCAAGATCGAATAACTCCGGGAAAAGAAGTCCACCGGAAGCGCCAGCGCACGAAATTCAGGACTCAGCGAAATATAACAGCTTTGAGGAAGAAAATAAAATACTCCGAAGGAAGCTTAACGAAATGGATCTACTCTATCAAGAGCTCAAGAAAGAAATAGACTTATTAAAAGAAGAAAATAAGATCCTAACGAGCTCACGTATAGAGGAAGAACGCCAATGTTCTCCAGCACGCTTAGCTAGTCGGGAATATCACACCGACGAAGAAGAGCTAGTACGCGAAACGTGTCGAGTCACAAAGAAGAGACCTAGTAAGAAACGGAGAGCCGGCTCTTCGCCCGAAGTCGAGTCCCTAAAAGAAAAAGAGAAAGAAGAGCACAAAGAACCGCAAGAAAAGCAACCTCGACCGCAATCTCATCCACTTCCACCAATTAACATCGTCGGGTTAACAGAATTTAATAAGTTGCACAGCCTTCTTAAAGGAACTTTAACATCGAAATATAAGGTCACGTCTTTGAGGGACAATGCGTGAAAAATTAACGTCGGTGAATACGACGACTACTAAGCAGTGTACCAAAAGTTAAATACCGAAAAAATTGAGTGGTATACTTTCGAAATCAAGTCAGAAAGGCCACATCGTGTTGTTGCAAGGGGACTCCACCCTCATGCACCAAAGAAGAGATTATGACTGACCTTCAAGACAAAGGCTTTAAAATACTTAATATCATCAAAAAGGAGAAGCAACAAATGCGAAATAGATAAAGACTTCTTGGTAAGGCGTGGACTTCCGCTCTTTATGCTTACCTTCGATAAGTCTGACAATATCGACGATATCTATCGAATTAGGACCATACTAAATATCGTAGTCAAAATCGAGCCAATGTGTAGAAATATAAATATAATGATTCCGCAGTGCAAACGTTGCGAAGGATTCAATCATACGCAAATGTACTGCAAAAAAGAACCGCGATGCGTGAAATGCGCTGGAAATCACCTCTCCTAAGTTTGTGGAGTAAACAAACAAACCTCCGCAACCTGTGCTAATTGTAAGGGAAAGCACCTGGCAAATTATAGAGGCTGTAAAGTAGCTAAAGAGTTACAAAAACGAACAGATGCGCTCCTTAACCCCTAAATGCAAAATCAAAACCGCAAACTAAGCCAAAGCGTAAGGTCGCGGAGGAGAAAGAATGCAAATTAAAACTACCGGGTTCAGAGCCCAAAAAGGTGAGGGAAAGAATGACAAAAGAAAAGCCCTCGACCTCTGTTCCTAAAAGAAACGGTACAGAAAAGTTACCATTGGAAAGGCGACCGGGTAATGACCTTCGGACAGCAGGAGTGCAGACTTTCGCTCAGGCCGCGGCATCCGAAATACCAAAAAGTATTGAAATTTCAAAGGATCCTATTTCTTATGTTTTTTCATTTATTCTAGCGACACTTGAAGAACAAAGCAAAATAAATAAAATTATTCTCCATAGGCTGGTTAAGCTCGAAAGTAATTCAGGGAAAACGCGTACTCCAACTAGAATATGAATGAAAAACGAATGCTAAAAATATGTACTTTGTGAATGCAAATGGACTTTTGCAAAAACTTGACGAATTGGAAATATTCTTGCGTGAAAAAGATATCGATATTGGCTTGATTTCTGAAACTTACGTAAAAAAAGAATCTCATTTAAAAATAAAAAGCTATAATGATTACCACGCTTGTCACCCTTCGGGAAAAGCGAAAGGCGGATCGTCATTGTTTATTAAAGACTGCATCGAACAATCCGAAGACCTAAAGATCGAGCTTGAAACTTTGCAACTGTGCACGATTTGAGTAAAAAATAGTCAGCATGCTCTTAAAAAAGCTTGAAAAAAGTGATTTTACTAACTTGTTAAAATTGCTGAAACCTAATTTCATTATTGGCAGCGATTTTAATGCGAAACATACATTCTGGGGCTCAAGACACAACTCGCAAAAAGGCTGAATGCTCTATGAGGCAGGTATGGAGTACAGTTGTGATTTCCATTCGACGGGTAAACCGACCTACTGGCCAACTGATACTTCGAAAATACCTGACCTGATTAAAGTTGAAGAGAGTTTTGATCTGTCGTCTGACTATTCCCCAGTTGTTTTGACATTGAGCGAAAAACTAGTCTATACCCTAGAGCCAGCGGGATTAACCGGTAGAACAACTAACTGGGAAAGCTTTAGGAACGAAATTGAAGATATTGTTGAACTGAGCGTTCCACTTACGACAC
The DNA here is from genome assembly GCA_963082735.1 of Pocota personata. Lineage (NCBI taxonomy): Eukaryota > Metazoa > Arthropoda > Insecta > Diptera > Syrphidae > Pocota > Pocota personata. Next base: position 20,105,799 of record OY720433.1, read on the forward strand.
CCTATGAACTTGAGGTTGAAGTTGATCGCTTCGTTGAGATCGTACAGCTCGCCTCTTGGAATAATACTCCGAAATTCCGGACAAATACGGTCTACGATATCCTACGGAAATAAAAGAATTGGTCAAGGAAAAAGAAAAGCGCTTAAGAAATGGCAACAGACTCTTATCTTGAAAGTTTAACAGCGAAAAAAGATTCCAATTATTCACTTTGGAAAGCTGTAAAAGGCATCAAAAGACCCAGGGTCCCCGCGCCGCCAATTAAATTAAATCACAATGAATGGGCAAGGGAAGATAAAGAAAAATCGGACGTTTTTGCGGCCCACATGGAAGACACCTTTAACCCGTACGATGGTCAAGTGTCTTACGACAATATCAATAGGCCGGATTTACCATCTAACGATTTAGCACTTATAAGTGCAACGCTAAGGGGACTCAAACATGAGATTGGGAAAGCATTGATTAAGCTTCTTCATATTGTAAATGCTGCCCTCAGTTTAAAACACGTGCCTAACCAATGGAAAGTTGCGGAAGTTATAATGATTTTAAAACCAGGAAAGCCGCCAACTGAGGTAAAATCTTGTAGACCAATTTCGCTACTTCCAGTTATATCCAAAATTTTCGAGAGGATATTACTAAGGCGTCTCCAACCGGTTATAGAAGGAAATAATCTTATCCCTGACCACCAGTTTGAGTTCAGAAGCAAGCATTCGACAATTGACCAGGTGCATAGAATCACTGACGTAGTCGAGAAAGCACTTGAAGAGAAAAAGATATGCTCAAGCGTATTTCTTGACGTCTCGCAAGCCTTTGATAAGGTGTGGCATGATGGCTTGAATTGCAAATTACGACAAGTTCTCCCTGTATGCCTATACGACATTCTAAAATCATATCTCTGGAATAGACTCTTCCGTGTTAGACATGGAAATGAATACTCGGAGCTCAAAGAAATTTCGGCCGGTATACCGCAAGGAAGCGTTCTTGGGCCACTTCTCTATCTGTTATATACTCGAGATATACCGAAAGAAGATAGCACTATCCTGGCTACGTTTGCCGATGACACCGCTATCCTAACCGTAGGTAAAACAATCGAAGAAACGGCTACAAAACTGCAGAACGCACTGAATAAAGTAAATGAATGAACGAGGGACTGGCGGATCGCCCTCAACGAATCTAAATCTGTTTACGTGAATTTCACTTATAAGAAAACTAATGTCTTGCCAATTTTCCTAAACTTGGTCCGAATACCTTTTGCAAACGAGGCCAAATACCTTGCAATGACACTCGACGCAAAGTTGAAATGGAATTCGCACGTGATAATGAAACGTATAGAACTCGAAATCAAATATAGAGAAATGAACTGGTTGCTCGAAAAGCACTCCCAGCTCAGTACTGAGAACAAACTGCTTTTATACAAGCAAGTGCTAAAGCCGGTGTGGACTTACGGTATACGACTTTGGGGCTGTACAACTTTGGGGCTGTACAACTTTGGGGCTGTACCAAGAAAACAAACGCCAATATTTTACAAACTTTTCAAAATAAAGTGCTAAGAGAAATTGTCCACGCACCGTAGTATACTAGAAACGATGATATCCACAGGGATCTCGGAATTCCGACAATTGAAGCTGAAATTAGAAGCTTCGCGAGAAAACATAGAAACCGACTAATCGGACATGTCAACAATACAATCCTACAAATTCTGGATGAAAGCAATTTATTGCGCCGACTACAAAGGACGAAACCTTTCGACTTGGCGAGATAGGAATCAACCGCGCCTAGATTGCGGAACATGCAGGATCTTTCAGTGGAAAGTAACCTGCCAAACGAGTTTTTGTCATGGTGGAAAAATTGCTTGATAAGGTCCTTCTTAGTTGCAATATATAACAATTTAAATCGCAGGGTGGTGTTTTTTTAGTCAGTAAGAATCTGACACTACTATGAGCACGCGCTTGCTATCCTCATAGTGTCTCTGGAAGATTTTTCACCAACCCTCGGAAAAAAAAACAAATTATTAGTTAAACACGTTCATGGGAAAACACTGCATGGAGGAATTCAGTTAACATTGGCAACGCTCCGTCAGTCATTCTGGATCCTTCAAGCTAAATCTTGGATTCGTCAAGTAGTCTATAGATAGATTTTATTAGTTTTCATATATTTTATTAGTTATCAATAGCAGTTGGATTTTATTAGTTATCAATAGCAGTTGGCTTGATTAATATATTGTAACTCTGCCTACTAGAATGTCAGAAGATGACTCAATTCTCTGCATGCCTTCAACTTCTTCTGAGAAGCGAGGAAGACCTAGTGTTGCTTTCGTAGACTCTTCGGAGTCAAGTAAAATGCGCAAAAATACTACGTTTCTCAGAGAATATGGGTTTGAAGGAATTGAGGCAAATCTTGTGGAAGTTATAAGGACTACAGACACAGAAAAAAGAAAACAATGTTAGACTTAATTGGTTCAGATAAAACTGAAATGTTGTCCGACGAAGAAGCTTTAAATCTAACCAAAGCACAGTATTTGTACCTGAGAAATCTAACAAATGGAAGAAACTGTTTTTTGCTGCCACCTTATTACAAAATACAGAACTGCAAACAAAGCTGTTACTCACCTGTCTCATCGATGGAAATTACCAACACGTATGCAAAAATTATTTCATTACAAGATATGTTGGACCACACAGCAGCTAGCATTCTATTGATTGACTCAGTGCTTACAAATGGGATTATAAATTTGATTTTATATAACAAGTGGAGGTGTAACGGCTCATCTGGGCAAAGTGAATTCAAACAAAAACTTCCAGAGGAGTCTGAACATATTTCAGATTAAAATTTGTTCATAACGTCTGTTGTTCTCACAAGATTGGTTGATGAAGCTATAATCTGGCAAAATCCCGTGCTTTCATCTGTAAGGTTTTGTTGCCCTATTTCGATCGAGTTTTGTGGGTAACATTGAAAACCAAATTGAAAATTTATATCCATTATTGACCAAGAAATATGGTGAAGAAATGCAGGTCAAACATAAACTCTTCCTAAGAATGATAGACGGAAAAGTGGCTCAGGTATTAACTGACACTCCTTCAAGTTCCACATGCACTATTTGTAATGCTACCCCGCGTCTAAGGAACGATTTAGTAAAAGTCACTGCCAGGCCAGAAGATGAAAATTGTTTCCGGTATGGATTATCGACACTACATGCCTGGATTAGGTGTACGAGTATGGAGATGATTTTACATATATCATATAATCTTTCCTTCGGAAAATGGTCAGCTACCAGTGATGAAAACAAACGATCAACACAAGAAAAGAAAAAGGTAGTTCAAAGACGTTTTCGCGAAGAGTTGGGTTTAATTATCGATAAACCGCGACAAATAAGCGCCAACTCTAATGACGGTAATACAGCAAGAAGATTTTTTAGTAATGCCAGTTGTTCTGCAGAAATAACAGGTGTCGATGAAGTACTGATACGCAGATTGCATATAATTCTACAAGCTTTGTCATCAGGTATTATGATTGATGCTCAAAAGTTCGGCGAGTATGCTCTAGAGACGGCAAGAATATATGTTATTATTATTTATTATTTATTTAAAACTATAAGGCTTACACGTAAGATACAAATCTTTAAGTTGTGAAGCTGCTTTAAATGGTTGATAATAATTATTTAAAAAAACAAATTAAGAAAGATAAGAAAACATATATTATAAAAAAGAAAGAAAATAAGAAAAAAAATAAATATTTATATATACATACATTTGAGAAAATTTAAATTTAAAAATTTAATAATTAATTAACGATTTTTAGTATCCTTTTGTCAAATCAAAACTGCTTCAAAAATCAGAGAAAGGAAGAAAAATAAGAAATAAAAGTTCAATGTCTGCACATTTATATGCTTAGATGCTCGCTAAGTCGCCTTTTGAAGTCACCGTTGCTATTTGATCTCCTTAAACTGGCTGGGAGTGAATTCCAGAGTCATACAGCGTAAATAAAGAACTGTTTCGGAGTCGTATAATATTTGAAGCGCGGAATAATAAATGCTCCACTTCTCGCGGATGAGGCAAATTGAAGAACATAAAAAAGATATGACGGAGCTTTTGATTCTTTAAGATTAAAAAGGAAAGTTAGAACATTAAAATCGAGATATTTTTTGAACTCCATCCCAAGAAATTCACGCGCATATTCCGAAATATGTTCATATCTACGGATGTTATAGACATATCGTACTGTGCTATTGAAAGCAACTGTGAGTTTACGTGAGCTATTGCTATCTAGGTCGCAGTAAATTGGGTGTGCATATAGTAGTATTGGAAGGAGCAGTGTTTTGACAAGAGTTGTTTTTATTTTGCGCGGGAGGCAGCTACCAGTTTGACCTAAGGCTCGCAAGGCTCCATAGACTTTGCCTATAGTATTGGTCACGTGAGATTCCCATGTGAGATATTGATTAAATGTCACTCCGAGGTTTTTAACACTTTCTACGTAATCTAAAATGGTTCCATTGATTTCTACCTTAGGAAGAGACGACTTATCCAAGCTAGTACGACTTATCATTATCGCTTTACTTTTTTTAGAGTTAAGCATCAGCTTGTTTTTATGTGACCATTTAACCATCGTCAGAAGGTCTTCATTTATACACACTGTAGCATCTTCAACGAGTCCCAGAGGAAAACTCAAATAAAGTTGTACGTCATCAGCATACATTTGTATCTTACAATGTTTGAGAATAGTGGGTATATCATTATTAAACATGGTAAACAGCAGCGGCCCTAAAATGGATCCCTGGGGAACGCCCGTATCAGTTTTTAAGAATGAGGATAAATTGCCATTGGAATAAACCGCTTGTGAACGGTCCTCAAGGTAGCTTATAATAATTTTTATGGCAGAGGAATCGAGGTTAAAATAGTGTTTAAGCTTAAGAATGAGAATATCGTGCGACACAGTGTCGAAAGCCTTCGAGAAATCAAGTAACACCAGAGAAGTCACATGATCATTATCCATCTCAATGCGAATATCTTCAACTAATTTCAATAATGCAGTAGTGCAACTATGTTGTGGTCTGAAACCCGATTGAAATGGTGAGAGTAAGTTGAAATTATTCAAATATGCATGAAGCTGTGAGCTCATGATTTTTTCAAGTGCTTTAGACATGAACTGGAGTATCGAAATGGGCCGATACTCTCGCTCTTTACCAACAGTACTTTTCAGGACTGGTATTATCTTTGACCTTTTCCAAGATTTTGGATAAATGCAGCAAGTTAATATTCTGTTAAAGATGAATGTCAGAGGTGGTAACACATGATAAATTACAATTTTTAAAAACCTAGGATGCATTCCATCCAAACCAATAGCATCCGATTTGATTGCCAGTATAGCTTTCAGAACCTCAAATTCACTTACTGCGGCAAAACCAAAACTAGCTGACGAGTCAGGTATAAGTTCTGGGTTTATATAGTCCGAGTGGTCCATTTCACATAGTTGTATGTTGTGGTCAGTAGAAGCAGCAGCAAACTTTTTATTTGTAATAAATACAACTGGTACTATATGCCATCATCAGTACACAAAATATTAATTCATGGAGAGAGTATTATAAATCATTTTGCTTTATTACCAATTGGACAACTCTCGGAAGACGCTCAAGAGTCTCGCAATAAAGACTATAAATATTTCAGACTTCATCACGCGAGAAAAAGTTCAAGATCCTCATTAAACGAAGATGTATTTCATACATTATATATACCATACCATACATCAGATGCATACATCACAAGTATCCGTAAACCATACGTAAAAAATGTCAAGCAACTAGACGAAGACACTCTGCACCTTTTAAAAGTGGCTCAACTCATCATTTATGCTCTTATCTACATATGTACAATATGTAACAATCTATCTACCTATCGCACTATTTTGGACAGCATTCTAAATTCAAACGCGAGTGAAGCCACGAGCAAGGGTAAGTTTTTGTTAAATATGTACTTGATTGAATTCATATACAAAGTAAGTACTATGTTTTTTGATAAGAAACTCACCCATATATTGCACAGTGCGGCCGTTAGAAGATGCACGTCCAGAAGAGGATATTGCACACATTTCTACAGCGACTGCGGAACAACGTTTGTCGGAGCGAACAAAGAGCTTCAAGAACTTTTTAAATCTGTAATCATTCAAGGCAATAGAGAAGCCGTGGAAAAGCTAGTTTTGGATGGCATACAGTGGCATTTCATTCCACCCGCCGCACCACATTTCGGAGGCTTATGGGAAGCCGCAGTAAAAGCAATGAAGTTCCACCTAAAGAAAGTCATTGGGGATACTACTTTGACATTTGAAGAGCTGTCCACAGTTTTAACTCAAATCGAAGCCTGTTTAAATTCTCGTCCGTTGGTCACGATAAGCAATGACGTTGATGATAACCCAATGCTTACACCTGGACATTTTTTAATCGGCTCAGCATTGAATGCAGTACCTAATCCAAGATTAGATCAGAAGCGAAGTTTTCGTTCACGATGGCTGCTAAGGTCGAGCGAATTTAGTAGTGAGTTCTTGGAAGACTGTAGTATTTTTCAACCTAACTAATTATTAGTTGGAATGCAATGTGTACAAGAAATGCATAAGACATATAACCACCTGCTCCAATTCAAACACAATCCGTGGGGAGTGACCTATGCCCAAATGGCGGCAGGTCGGGGAAACGCGGAACAGAAAAGACCGAAGGTTGTTTATCAGGCCCCAGCGTCTAGAGCACCGGAGGCTCAAACTGACTTGCTGAACATCTTGCTCTCTATCCAAGGGCAGATGGAGCAGCTACAACCTCAGGTGAAGCGAAGCGGGTGGACCAGATCTACGCACTTCTGAAGGGCCTAACACACCTCCAGTCGTAATGGGTACGAACATGGAGGAGCAACCCTTGAAGATCCTTGTGGTGAATGTGAATTCACTGATTAGGATCGAGCGAAGAGCCGTATTGTTTAAGTTGCTAGAAGACCAAACCCCTGATATGCTTATGGTTAGCGAAACAAAGCTATCCCAGAAGCACAAATTGGGGCACAATAAATACAATATTGTCAGAAGAGACCGACCCAACTCCACACAAGGAGGAGGTGTTGCGATCTTCATACGCAAACAACTGAAATTTAAAGTTATGTACAGCGGTGAAGTGCGAAGGTTCCAGGATCTGGAAGCGTGTATCGTAAGCATCCCTCTCCATAGTAGAAAGAGGATGTAGTTGGTCGCACTCTATGCACCTGAAGCTACTCAATCTACTTTATTTATTTCAGAGCTCGAGACGATGCCTAAGGCTGGAGTCGGAGGAGAATTATTTCATCACGGCCGGATATCTTAACGCCAAACATAGAGATTGGGGAAATAACACACCTAATCCTAGAGGGAATCTACTATTCAATTGGTGGGGTCGGCACAGTGTCGAGTATAAACTCGATTTGAAAGTTACAGATAGTCCGTCGTTTCCTAGAAGCGGCTCCTATCTGGATCTTATGCTGTTCGACGTACGGTTACAACTGACTGACATGGACCGACAAACTATAAACTGCCTGCACACATTTGTGTATGACAGTGAACATTGCGGACTCAGTGCCGTGATAACGATTCTCAACGTAATTGCGGAGTTGGAGGAGTTTGTCCAAACGTACTCCTACAATTATAGTAGGACGCGTTGGACTCGCTTCTCAAGAACTTTGACAAGAGCACTCTCCTCGAATTCGCTCTACCCACCGTCCAATAGGAATCTATCAAACGAGGAGATTGACTGGTACCTAAAACAAATGGACGAGACAATTAAACGAACTATGGACAACACGATACCTCGGTATCAACATACTGACAACGCAGACATATTCCATAATGCAACAATTGACGCACTACACCAACACAAAAGTAGACTGCTGTCGAGACTAAAAACCTTGTACAGACAGTTTACTGACAGACAAAACTCGGAGGTTAGGACGCTGAAGTCGTTGATTAAAAACCTCCAAAATTTAATTAGAGAAAATTACAGACTTTCTGTAAATTTGCATTGGAACAACAAAATTCGGGCAGTAAAATCCAACAACCCGAGTATGTTCTCGAAAATAAATAAAATATTTCGGAGGAATAATCAAAATGACCTTCAGTGTCTTAATATCCCCCGAACAACGAACAATGGACAAATACTAATAACAGCAGGTATAGATCCAGATAACGCAGTAGAGGATGACAACTTCTTTGTGATCGAAGATCCGCAGGAGAAGGTAGAGGCTATAGGAGCGACTTTCCAGGAAGTGTACAAGGTGAATGATACCATTTGCCCGAACCACGACCTGGAAAATCGCGTCCTTGTGCACAACTTCTACCTTCGAAATGATATAGAGCACTGGCGATCAGAGAACATAGGTTTTACCGAGTTCAATGACGATAACATGGCAAATAATGTCATCGCCGATGAAAGGGTACATCCCCCGTTCATATCGAAGGTGGAGCTCCAAGCGATCTTCGACTCATTGAGGAGGAAGAAATCTGCGGGAATCGATGGAGTATCGAACATTGTGCTTCGACATCTCCCTTTAAAAGCGGTGGATATTTACACCACTCTGTTTAACAATGCACTGAATAATGCACATTATCCAGCGCATTGGAAAACAGCAGTGATACAACCCATCCCCAAAAGGGGTAAGGACACTTCCAATCCGGCAAATCTCCGTTCGATAAGTCTCCTTCTGAACATCAGCAGGGTATTCGAGAAAGTGATCAATAGAGCCCTGCTTAAGTGGACTGAGAACAGTAATATAATTCCGGATAACCAATTCGGTTTTAAGGCGGGGCATGATACAATACATGCCGCGTCTAAACTGGTATCGGATATCCAATGGAACAAAAGCAAGAAACAGTGCACGGGTGCCTGCCTGATTGACTTGGAGAAGGCCTCCTATACCGTATGGTTAGAGGGACTCTTCTACAAGCTAAGCAGGCTGGGCATAAGCAAACCACTGCTGTACATACTTGATAACATGCTCACCAGTAGACAGTTCGTTGTCAAAAATGGCAATGTGACTTCTGCTGGAACATTTCTAATTAAAAACGGTCTGCAACAAGGTGCAGTTAATTCACCGATCCTTTTCAACATTTACACGAGCGATCTGATAGGATCACCTCACCATGCCATAGCGTACGCAGACGACTTGATTGCGTACAGATCAGGATCAAAAATTGAGGTAATTGCACTTCTCTTGCAACGTGACTTCGATAAGATTCAGCGATATTGCGATGACTGGAAGTTGAAGACCAACTTCCAGAAATCGGAAACTATTCTTTTTAGGACGCCGTTGTCTGGGGCCTCTAGGGATACCAGAAAGAATTGGCAAAAGTTGTCAATCGTGGGACCACACGGACAGCCACTTGCGAGTCGAAGTGTAGGTAGATACCTGGGGCTTTGGTTAGACCAATACCTATATTCTAACAAACATATAGATGCTGCTCTGGCCAGAGCCAAAGGTGCCTTTGCCCTTACAAAGAGACTTTTTTATAGCAAGCAACTCGATGCAAGGGTAAAGGTAATCTGCTACATGGCCCTCATCCGGCCCATGCTCGTATATGGATGTCGCGTGTGGTTCAACATGGGAGCAAGCTTGTTGGAAAAGATTCGGGTGTTTGAGAGGGCCTACCGTCGGGCTTGCCTTCACTTGTACAGAACACCAGAGTCCCAGTACATGAAATTCTATCCCAATGAGGTCCTATACAACAGGGCTAATCTAATAAGAGTTGATAATTTCGTGATTAAGCTGATTCGAAGGCATATTGCAAGAGCAATGAGCTCGACGAACAACCTGATCTCCGGGGCTTATTACCTCAATTACGAGTATCACGAAAGAGTGCGCCTTAACGGCTTTGTTCCCCCATTGTCGTTCCTCTATTTTGATAGGAAAGGTCTGATGCAGGACAGATTGGCGGTGCCGCTAATCTTCCACGTTGCTCGGACACCTGTGGATAGGCGACTCAACTACGACAGAGACGTTGCACACGGCAATGTGGAGCGTCTCCGGTTCAGTAGGGCGGTATCGGGTCGCGATATTTTTGACGTACAACGTCAGTACGGTCATTTCTGGTGGCTAGCCGAAAGAGAGGAAACTCCTTCGTCGTTTCCTACTAATCCAGGGTAGACTGTTGGATGTTTAAAGTTGGCTGTTCTTGAGCATGGCCGACTTACATAGTTTAAGGTTTAGGTAGTTTAGGTATATTGTATATAGGTTAAAAAAAAAAAAAAAAAAATTATCACAGCACTTGGATAGAAAAAAAAAACAGCACTTGATAAAATAAAAAAAAAAAATAAAAAACCAAAAAAAAAGGTACGTATATAATTACGTAAGGTAGAGTAAGATAGATTAAGGTAGAATAAGATATTTTAAGATTTATTTTAAGGTAGATTTGTAAGTTTTATATATAAGATCAATTAAAAAAAAAGTTCATGTGCTAAGTTTTTGTCTAATTTTCTTAGTAACAATTAAAAAAAAAAAAAAAAACAATTTTGGAGTTCGTTACGTCGAAAGACATAGTTTTAAGTATTAGGTTTAACTTAGAGCGCCCGCATAGGGCCAGTAATTTAGAATAAGAATAGTTAAGTTATTTAAGCTAGTTTTAAGCGTTTTTTGTCTAGGATGTAAGTTATAATAAATTAATTAATAAAAAATGCATTCAAAATTAAATGAAATGACACATGAATGAAATTTGTTCCACTACCAATCTTACTCAATCGAATTCATGGCTATGCAACAATACATTGAATTTATTCGAAAGTCAACTTCAACAAATAGAACTAAACAATGAAGTATTGCTCCATGCCAACAACGATCCACAACGCAGAATTAGACGTTCACCCTTCGATTTCGTCGGAACTATCACAAATGAATTATTCGGAATATTAGATCAAGGCTTTGCTAATCATTACGAAGAAACAATAGACAAAATCGGAACCAATGAGCAACATCTGTTGAATTTAGTCAAAAATCAGACAACAATCATAGACTCTACACTAAACATTTTTAAAGAAGAACACTCATCTTCACAACTACAGACGTTGATGAACATGATTTCAAGGCTGGGAAATCAGAATAATAATGAGCATGCATTTTAAATATTCATCCCTACCGCCTTTCCAAGCATCCTTACAATGATTCACTACCATAATACACAAACCATACTACTCAACATAATATTGGCAATACATCACGGTCAAATACATCCTTTAATTTTGACCGTGCAGCAGTTTAAAATGGAATTATCTCGCATACATGACAGCATACCAAGGAACATGATGATACCTGGAGACCGACATCATGAGTCAGTAATTCAATTGTACAAGACGTTACAACCAAGAGCAAGAGTAACTGGGCGAAACATCATAATGTTAGTTCATTACCTCTCCTCTACGGCGAAGAATTCAAAATGTACAAGATTCTTCCTGTCCCCACTTGGCATGATCCGAAATTCACATATATTGTTCCATCAGCGGGACTATCTAATAGTCAATATTCAGGGAGATCACTATTATCCCTTAAGCGAAGGTCACTTCTCTTCATGTAAACAAAGGTCCTCAGAAACATATTGGTGTGAAATGCAGCATCCAATATATACAGCAGGATCAAGTGTAAGCTCTTGTGAAATAAACCTTCTGCGGCATGCACAAAGATTACCATCATCATGCGTCACTTGAACCGTGCAGCCACAATTTTACTGGGTAAAAATGCAGCACACTAATACATGGATATTTAGTGCGCCTTATGAAGTCAAAATAGACATTGTTTTTGGTTCGACAATAAACCCTGCTAAACTAAAGGAGACTGGGATCCTGAAACTTCAACCAAACTGCAGAATACACCAATCAACTATGATCCTTTTCGGAAAGCAAATCATAACAACAAGACTGAATTCATCGTATCTTCCCATTAAAAACATTTCGGAGCAACAAATTAACTTCAACTATAAAAAAGAAGAAGATCCTGTTTTGGCATCCCATATCTCTAATCAAATCGTGAAGGTTCAGCCGATATTAGTCTCCAAAGGAACCAGGAGGCACTATTAAAGGAGATTAGGAATTACAAAATTCACCAACATTCATCGACCGGAGGCGTAGTGTTTCTACTAATTACATCAGTGGTCATCATAGTAATCAAAAGACTACAGTCGAGGTCAGCAGTAACCATCCAATTGAAGCAGCAGCCCGAACCAGCACCTCGAGAACTGACCAGAAGACGTTCATTAGTAAATCAGGCTGAACAACCAACAATGTTTGCGGATGAACAATTCAGGGTGTAAGCAAGAAGTCGTGGCCCCAGCATGTTATGAACAACATAATTTCCACGCAATCAGCAGTTTACTGTGGACATCGAAGGTGTCATATCACCGTCTGGGTGCTGGTCGTCTAACACCTGTGTGACCAGACAGTGGAGTTATCTAGTTTTATGTTTGTCATTTTCTTTGTAAAAATTGTATATAAATAGTCTAGAATTAAAGCAATGAGTGATTCGTTGAAAATCCATAGAACAAGGTGTTTGTTTATTGTGAGACCCCCCACCACTTCACTTTGTCCAATGTAACACGCCTTCTGTAAAATGAAAAAACTTCTATGCAGCAGACAAATTAATATGGAAATAAAAACACGGCTGATGAAATGCTATATCTGGTCGATCCTATTATACGGCGCAGAAACTTGGATGCTAAAGAGAAGAACTATATAAAAAAAAATCTAAATGTGAGTATAAAGAAGAATATTACGGATCTCTTGGATGGATAGAATAACAAATAAAGAAGTACTAAGACGAGTAAGAAAACAAAACACAGGAAATAATATTCCTGGTCAAGAAGCGAAAACTGGAATACTTAGGTCATATACTCAGAAAGAGCAAATACCAACTACTCCATATCATCTTGCAAGGAAAGTTAGAAGAAAGGAGGACAACAGGACGGTGAAGAACAGCATGGATAGCAACTTTGAGAGAATAGCTCGATCTCAACACCGGTGTTACTAAGAGGAGTAACGAACAAACAAATGTTAAAAGGGATGATTTCCAACCTTGGAAATTGAGAGGAACCTTAAGAAGAAAACCTCCTCTCCAAGTCATTGAAAACGTATCTGTCCAAGTATTTCTTACGACTACGGTCTTATCATTAACACAGTATATGTATGTGTCAAATGCTCTATGTCTACGTAAGTCATTACAGCATCCGCATAGTCCTAGTGCCATGACACGCTTTCTCATAAGGCAGTGGCCAGTGAAAGGGTGCATATCGCTGTTCTTAACACTGATCTATCAGTTTAAGAATTTTCTCAGTTTTTCTACGATATATTGCCGGTCAGAGGGCCTTACTCGTAGATACCCTATGCGCGCCTGTATTAGACCATCTTAGGCCAGCCAGACTCAAAAGACAAAGCCGGTGCAATCTTTATTTTGGAGTTACAAGTAAAACATGCGGGAAAAATTTTTTTTCTTCATACTATAGACGTGGCCAATTATTAAATTATGTAATTATTAAAGTATGTAATCCAAAAATTTTAGCGAAATGTATTTCGTATCCTGTAGGAACGACACTAAAATCGGTTTAATAATTCCAAAGCTATACAGGTTGAGTTTTTTAAAAAGTTACCTCGTTTCATTCGGAAAGGGTCAGATAGTAGAAAAAAACTTATGAGTTGTTTAGTGACCTTGAATGCCCTTGAATGTCAGCTTTCGAGAATATCAACTAAGCTTACCTCTTTTTTAATGAAAATGGGTACTTCTGAGATAGCCGATCGAACATGGAAACATAATTATCTCTTATATGAGGACATTTTTTTTCTTAAACGATGATATCAAAGGAAGAACGTTTAGGCGTGATGACATAAAAAGTGACCACGTGCATGTAATGAAGTTACAAGAACAGATGCATGCACCCACTTGAAACATATACCTGTATACTTGAGCTTCATCGTAGTACATGAACAAAATTAAACTGCCTATAAAAAAACTTACAGAAAAGTTGCAAACCGTTTTGAATGGTGTGATACCATTCCCTCATATTTTTTACTCAGCTCTAAAAAGTAGGCGTGGGGTTATACAGTTTTTGGTTGAAGGCTCTTAAATCCAAACCCACACTTAAACTAACTACAGTAATCCGAACTCATAAAACTTCTTGTATGCATAGTGATTTGTTATGAATTGCGTCTGTTTTTTTTTTTTTTTTTAATGCATTTTTATTTGATAATTCACTAAACTTATTGTTAGACAAAAAAAACTCTTAAAACTAGCTTAACTAACTTAACTATTTTATTCTAACTTACTGGCCCTATGCGGACGCTCTAAATTAAACTTAATGCTTAAAACTATGCCTTTCGACGTAACTTACTTTAATTCTTTATTTATTTCATTAGTTTATTACCTATTGACAATGTCTAACAACAATTTTTTTCCTAATAAAATTCAAAAACTTAGTGACTGAACTTTTTTTTTTTTTTCTTATATATAAATCTTAAACCACCTCATTCTACCTTAATCTATCTTACTCTACTTTACGTAATTCCATACGTACTTTTTTTTTATCAAGTGCTGTTTTTTTTATATATTTTTTATCCCAGTGCTGCGGATTTTTACGTAGGGACTAACAAAAGTTCGCTTAGTTGATTGAATATTTAATCTTCATCTTTTTTTTTTTTTTTTAATTTCTCCACATAATTCCACATCTTTCAAAATCCTCTTTTTGGAGCTTTTCGATTTCGACTTTGACTGCATTAATAATCTCCTCATTATATGTGAAGATTTTTCCCCTCAAATCTTTTTTTTATTTTCGGAAACAGCCAAAAGTCACACGGCGTTAGATCCGGAGAATAAGGTGCTGGGCGAATTTCATTGATGCCCGAAAGCGCAAAAAAGTTGTTGGTTTTTTCAGCAGTGTGCGCAGGCGCATTGTCGTGGTGCAAAACCTAGCAGCGCAGCTCCTCTTTTTGTTGGTGTCCTAGTAAATTTTGGAAAACTTGTGGTAAGCAAGTTTCAGTATACCAATTAGCACTGACTGTCTGACCAGTTTCGCTCAGGTGAAGTACATCGACATTATAACTTTTGTCGCTGACTTTTGTTGTTTGTCCTTTACTGGAGGATTTGCACTTTCTGGGCTCCATACCATGGACTGCTGTTTGGTTTCCGGGTCGTACTTGTAAAACCAGTCGGTCGAGGATTTGGGCCGACTTTCACGAGATTCGCACAGAAAAATGGTCAGTCTGGAATCTTCGAAACCACTTTGAAATAGTAACAAGAGATGGTACATTTATTCCGTATGCATTTTGGCATTCGTGCAGAATTTTGACTGGCGTGAGTTGACGTCGAAATCCGAAGAGAATGGTAAAACGAATTTCTTCCTGTGTTGGCGGTGGAACTTCAACCGAGCTTACGTCACTAATTTTTCTCTTTCTCGTCTCCATTTTTACCTATTGTACTGAAATTTGGAAATAAATATTCTTAGATTATAAGCTACAGAAATGCATCTTTTTTTTCAAAAACTACTAAATTGACACCAACTAAACCAACTTTCTTTAGTCCCTACGTATCTACAATCTGCTTGAAATACTTAAACCTGAATTATGTAAGTCGGTCATAGACAAAGTACAGCCTATTTCGAACATAAAGCAGGCTACCCTGGATTATGGAAAAACGACGACGGAGTTTCTCCTCTTTCGGCTAGCCACCAGAAATGTTTGTACTGACGTTGTACGTCCTCAATATCGCCACTCGATATCGCCCTACTAAACCGGACACGCTCCACACTGCTGTATGCAACGTCTCTGTCGTTGTTGAGTCGCCTATCCACAACTGTTCGAGCAACATAGAAGATTAGCGGCACCGCCAATCTGTCCTGGATCACACCCTTCTCATCTAGATAGAGGAACGCCTCTGGGGGAACAAAGCTTTTAAGGCGCACTCTCTCGTGGTACCTGTAATTGGGGTAATAAGCCCCAGAGATCAGGTTGTTCGTCGAGCTCATTGCTCTTGCAATGTGCCATCGAATCAGCTTGATAACGAAATTATCCACTCTTATTAGGTTAGCCTTGTTGTACAGGACCTCATTGGGATAGAGTTTTATGTACTGGGACTCTGGTGTTCTGTACAAATTAAGGCAAGCCCCCTCAAACACACAAATCTTTTCCAACAAGCTTGCTCCCACGTTGAAACACACGGGCATCCATAT
The DNA here is from genome assembly GCA_963082735.1 of Pocota personata. Classification (NCBI taxonomy): domain Eukaryota; kingdom Metazoa; phylum Arthropoda; class Insecta; order Diptera; family Syrphidae; genus Pocota; species Pocota personata. Next base: position 20,121,987 of record OY720433.1, read on the forward strand.
ACGAGCATGGGCCGAATGTGGGCCGTGTGGCAGATTATTTTTACCTTTGCATCGAGTTGCTTGCTATAAAAAAGTCCCTTTGTAAAGGCAAAAGCACCTTTGGCTATGGCCAGAGCAGCATCTATATGTTTGTTAAAATATAGATATTGGTCTGACCAGAGCCCCAGGTATCTGACTACACTTCGACACGTAAGTGGCTGTCCGTGTGGTCTCACGATTGAGAACTTTCGCCAATTCTTTCTGGTATCCCTAGAGGCACCAGACATTGGCGCCCTAAAGAGAATGGTTTCCGATTTCTGGAAGTTGATCTTCAACTTCCAGTCATCGCAATATCGCTGAATCTTATCGAAGTCACGTTGCAAAAGAATTGCAATGACCTCGATTTTTGGCCCTGATCTGTACGTGATCAAGTCGTCTGCGTACGCTATGGCATGGTGAAGTGATCCTATGAGATCGGTCGTGTAAATGTTGAAAAGATCGGTGAATTCACCACACCTTGTTGAAGACCGTTTTTGATTTGAAATGTTCCAGCAGAAGTCACATTGCCATTTTTGACAATGAACTGTAATTCATTTTCATTTTTAGTGCATTTTTATTCATGAATTCATTAAACTTATATGCTAGACAAAAACGTTTAAAACTAGCTTGACTAACTTAACTATGTTATTCTCTTACTGGCCCTATGCGGGCGCTCTAAGCTAAACCTAATACTTAAAACTTTGTCTTTCGACGTAATGTACTTAAATTTTTCATTTATTTCTTTTTTTTATTATTAATTGGTACTAGTCGTAAGAAAATAATATTAAAAAACTTAGCAAATGAACCTTCTTTGTTGTACTTATATATATACAACTTAAAAGACTACCTTAAAATAAATCCTAAACTATCTTATTCTACCTTAATCTATCTTATTCTACCTTAATCTATCTTACTCTACCTTACGTAATCTATACGTATATATATATATTTTTATTATTATTTTTTTTTTCTTTGTCGAATTTCTGTGATAAATTTTTAATTTTTTTTTTTAGTTTTATCGGTACTGATAAATTTTTATTTTTTTTTCTAATTACCTATGAATACCCTATTACCACATATAATAAACTACCCAAATGTCTCATTCATATGGGAAGAAGTGATATATGAAAACGAAATTCACTAAAAAAAAAGCTTTTTTAAAAGCTTAAACTTCTTACAAAAGGGAATAAATCAGAACACAGATCATTTGTTTTTTCTGCTCACTTTTTAGTCCATCGTGTCACTCACACATACCCTTGTTTACCTTTACTGCAAAAAAGAAAAAAAAAATATTTTGTGCGACTGCGGTCACGGAGTTCTGATGTCGACACGTTGGTAGGACGGATATGGAGTATCTGTATAGATCGAGCTACGGCTCGAGTAGATAAAACAATATTCTGTGAAATTATTTCTTTATTTTCTAGTCTATAGAACAATTCAGGTTCACACTATACCATTCTTCGCAATTCTTTTCTTTCAAGGTCTCTGTCCTCTGACATCACTTTATCTCCTTTCAGTTACTTAATTCACAAATCCAAACTAATTACTTCTTCTTCTAATTTCTAATTACTTCTTCTTGTTAAATCTCAACTTTCAATTTATCACAAAATTACAACTTCGCCCATTATCACTTTTCTAATCTCTTCGCCACAGTTTAGAAACTACTGCCCCCTCTCGAAAGCCATCTGTCCTTATATAGCAGAACTTTCTCATAGCCAGAAACTTCTAGCAAATTCTTCTACTTAAATTTTTCATTTATTTCTTTTTTTTATTATTAATTGGTACTAGTCGTAAGAAAATAATATTAAAAAACTTAGCAAATGAACCTTCTTTGTTGTACTTATATATATACAACTTAAAAGACTACCTTAAAATAAATCCTAAACTATCTTATTCTACCTTAATCTATCTTATTCTACCTTAATCTATCTTACTCTACCTTACGTAATCTATACGTATATATATATATTTTTATTATTATTTTTTTTTTTCTTTGTCGAATTTCTGTGATAAATTTTAAATTTTTTTTTTTAGTTTTATCGGTACTGATAAATTTTTATTTTTTTTTCTAATTACCTATGAATACCCTATTACCACATATAATAAACTACCCAAATGTCTCATTCATATGGGAAGAAGTGATATATGAAAACGAAATTCACTAAAAAAAAAGCTTTTTTAAAAGCTTAAACTTCTTACAAAAGGGAATAAATCAGAACACAGATCATTTGTTTTTTCTGCTCACTTTTTAGTCCATCGTGTCACTCACACATACCCTTGTTTACCTTTACTGCAAAAAAGAAAAAAAAAATATTTTGTGCGACTGCGGTCACGGAGTTCTGATGTCGACACGTTGGTAGGACGGATATGGAGTATCTGTATAGATCGAGCTACGGCTCGAGTAGATAAAACAATATTCTGTGAAATTATTTCTTTATTTTCTAGTCTATAGAACAATTCAGGTTCACACTATACCATTCTTCGCAATTCTTTTCTTTCAAGGTCTCTGTCCTCTCACATCACTTTATCTCCTTTCAGTTACTTAATTCACAAATCCAAACTAATTACTTCTTCTTCTAATTTCTAATTACTTCTTCTTGTTAAATCTCAACTTTCAATTTATCACAAAATTACAACTTCGCCCATTATCACTTTTCTAATCTCTTCGCCACAGTTTAGAAACTACTGCCCCCTCTCGAAAGCCATCTGTCCTTATATAGCAGAACTTTCTCATAGCCAGAAACTTCTAGCAAATTCTTCGACCACTAGAACAAAAGAAATTCTGATGTAATAATTCTTGCAGTTATAATTCCCTCTTATCCGTGATATTATCCGTCTCTTTCGTTGACATGAGTTGTGGAGACTTCATCGCAGACACGAACCTCGAATGAAAGCACAGTTCGGACCAAAATTCTGCCAGAATGAAAAGACACTTCGGAATTTGTTGCATCATACTTTTAGGGAGCGTAGTTATTATTATGCTACACTGCCCCCCTCTTAGACGTGTTCGTCCCGAACAAGTGCATCCTCATTTCGGCCATTGTATCGACTCAGTCGGTCCACATGAACCACTTTCATTTTGGCCCTTGGTCCTCGCTGGATGCGGTAGACAACATCGTTGATGCGGGTTACTATTCTGTAGGGACCTTCCCAGTTCCGCTGCAATTTAGGTGATTTCCCCTTTTGGCGATGGGGATTATACAGCCACACCAGATCTCCTTCCTGGAATCCTGACGTTGTTGCCTTGGCATCATACCTGGTCTTCATGCGGTCGCTCGTCATCTTAATCTGGTTTCTGGTCCTTTGGTGTATGTCCCTAAGCCTTTCCCTAAGGTCCGCCACGTACTTTTCTTCATTTCTGGGCTCATTGGTAGGAGATCCAAATTTCACCTCACTGGGTAAACGAGCTATTCCACCAAATAAGATTTCGAACGGCGATAGATATAGGCCATCAAAAACAAGGGAATCTGCCGGTCCCAATCCCGTTGGTAGTCACCTACGACCTTCGAGAGATGTTCGTGCAAAGTCCTATTGAAACGCTCCACCATACCGTCCGACTGTGGACGAAGCGGGGTTGTCCTCGTCTTTTTGATTCCGAGTAGTTGACACATCTCTTGGAAGATTCTTGACTCGAAGTTCCGCCCTTGGTCAGAATGCAATTCCAAGGGCACAGCGAATCTGCTAACCCAATTGTAGACGATCTGCTCCGCCACGGTTCTGGCTTCCTAGTTACGGATCGGAAACGCTTCCGGCCACTTACTGAAGTAGTCCATTACTACGAGTATATACCGATTACCATTGTCAGTTTCCGGAAAGGGCCCTGCGATGTCAATGGCGATTCGTTCGAAAGGTGCTCCCACGTTGTATTGGTGCATCTTACCTCGAGTTTTGATTCTCGGACCCTTGCTAGCTGCACACACGTCGCATTTTCTGCACCAGTCTTCGATATCTTCCTTCGCTTTTAACCAATAAAAACTTTCTCGTACCTTTTCTAGCGTCTTATTCACTCCCAAGTGGCCTCCGGACGCCCAGCCATGCATTTCCTGTAACACCTCCTTGACCCTCGTCTGCGGTACGACAAGCTGCATTACAAACGACTTTCCGTCGGAGGATTCCCATTTTCTTCTCAGAACACCTTCTTGGACATGGAGGGAGTCCCACTGCGCAAAATATGCCTTTAAGGTCGGGCTTCTGTGAGAGATGTCCTGATGATCCGGTTTCTCCATGTTCTCCTTCCAGGCCAGAATCGGCTCGATATCCGGGTCTTCCTTCTGAGCGTTCCGGATCTCATCTACGACCCAGCCGGCGATAGGTTCGGCTCTCATTCTTTGGATGGAAACGAGCTCCCGTTCTTCCTGACGCGCACAATGTTTACAATCCGTTCTGCATGGTCTCCGGGACAGTGCATCCGCATTAGAGTGGAGTTTTCCTTTACGATGCTGTATTTCGTAGTCGTAGATTTGCAGCCTTTCGACCCATCTTGCGACCTGGCCCTCAGGACTCTTGAACTGTAATAGCCATTTTAAGGCTGCATGGTCTGTGCGAAGAACGAACTTCCTCCCATAGAGGTATTTGTGAAAATGCTTCGTAGCCAAGATCAAAGCTAGAAGTTCCCGCCTTGTCACGCAGTAGTTCCTTTCTGGCTTAGAGAGCACCTTGCTGAAGTACGCAACCACCTTCTCTTGGCCATCTTGCACCTGGGAGAGTACGGCTCCTACCCCGACATTACTAGCATCTGCATCCACAATGAACGTTTCCCCGGGAGTGGGGTAAGCTAGTATCAGGGCATCGCATAGACGTTGTTTAAGTGCCTTGAAGCTCTTCTCGCAGTCAATTGACCATTTGAATTGTTTTCCCTTTTCCGTCAACTGGTGCAGGTTCTTTGCGATCCCGGCAAAATCCTTCACGAACCGTCTGTAGTAGGTGGCTAGGCCCAGGAAGCTCCTTAGTTGGTGTTTGTCTTTGGAGACTGGCCAGTTTTTCACCGCTTCGACCTTCTCTGGATCGGTTCTCACTCCTTTCGCTGAAATTATGTGCCCCAAGTATGTACTTGACTTCCGCTCTAAACAGGGCGCACTTCTTGGGGTTGAGCTTCAGGTGGGCACTTCGAAGCCTTTGAAACACATCACTTAGATTGTCTCGGTGTTGCGCAAACGTTTTTCCAACGACGATGACATCATCCAAGTATACCAAACAGGTTTTCCATGTTAACCCTTGCAGGACACATTCCATCAATCGCTCGAAAGTCGCCGGAGCATTGCACAGCCCGAATGGCATTACCGTGAATTGCCATAGCCCATTTCCTGCGGTGAAGGCGGTTTTCTCCCGGTCTTTTGGATGGATCTGTACCTGCCGGTAGCCACTCTTCAAGTCGAGAGTTGAAAACCATCGGGCTCCTGATAGTGTGTCTAGCGTGTCGTCAATCCGTGGCAGAGGATAGCTATCTTTCTTGGTGACGTAATTGAGCTGCCAATAGTCCACGCAGAACCGCGTGCTGCCATCTTTCTTCTTAACCAGAACAACCGGTGATGCCCACGGACTTATGGAACTTATGGAGTCGTAGTTCTGCTGTTTATCTTCCGGGATGGTCTGCAAGAGCTCCGCGGCTGGACCCCTCAGTGCAAGCGTGAGTGCAATAGACTTCTATTCATCGTCCCAGCTATTGGTCATTGCGGCCGTTTATAAATTGGCCATGATGTTTGACCATCGAAGATAGGGGGCTGCATCTCCTTTCTTCTCAGACCGTCAGTGGAATATTCCCGTGCTTTCTGTCTCTTCACGTTGCTGAGTTCCTTAGCAAGATTTTCGACTTGCTTTCCTACTCTCTCGAATTGCGTATCCACTTTTTCAAACTGAGTCTCTATCTCCCCGAACTGAGTTTCATGTTTCTCAAAGTTTTCATCGAATCTAGTTTCGACTTTCTCGATTTTCTCTTCGATCGCTTCGAATTTAGATTCCAAGTTCCTGTTTTGCTCATCAAGTTTGCTTTCCAGAGCATCTAGAGAATTCTTTTGTTCGTCCATTGCTTTCTTTTGTTCGTCCATCTTAAGTTCTAGAGAATTCCTTTGGTCGCCCATTGCTTTCTTTTGTTCGTCCATTGCTTTCTTTTGTTCGTCCATCGCTTTCTTTTGTTCGTCTAGCTTAAGTTCTAGAGAATTCCTTTGATCTTCTATTGCTTTCTTTTGTTCGTCCATGACTAATTTAAGTTGCAGGAGCAGACTTGTTATACCCGGGTCGGCTGCTGTACTTGCTGGTTCCTCTTCCACGTCAAACTCTACGTCGTGTTCCTGCGTTACTGCTTCTTCCAGACGAATCAGTAGGGCATCTTTTCCGCCAGTTGTGTCGAGGTTCCGCTTACTGAGTTCTGCCTCAGTTATAGTTAGTTTTCCCAATTTGCGACCCATTTTGCGCAACTAATTAACTCAAAACAGAAATGGTTTTTTTTTTTTTTTTTTTTTTATTGTGCAATTTCACACCACGGAAATAGTTATTCACAGAATAAGTTTTATCCCACTTCTGACACCAATGTAATATGCGAGCTATGGCTCGAGTAGATAAAACGTTATTCTGTGAGATTATTTCTTTATTTTCTAGTCTATAGAACAACTCAAGTTCACACTATACTGTTCTTCCTGCGTTACTGCTTCTTCCAGACGAATCAGCAGGGCATCTTTTTCCCCAGTTGTGTCGAGGTTCCGCTTACTGAGTTCTGCCTTTAGTTGAATTATAAGTTAGTTTTCCCAATTTGCGACCCATTTTGCGCAACTAATTAACTCAACACGGAAATCGTTTTTTTTGTCCTTTTTGTTTTTTTGCTTGTGCAATTTCACACCACGGAAATAGTTATCCACAGAATAAGTTTTATCCCGCTTCTGACACCAATGTAATATGCGAGCTACGGCTCGAGTAGATAAAACAATATTCTGTGAAATTATTTCTTTATTTTCTAGTCTATAGAACAATTCAGGTTCACACTATACCATTCTTCGCAATTCTTTTCTTACAAGGTCTCTGTCCTCTCACATCACTTTATCTCCTTTCAATTACAAACTAATTATATAATTCACAAATCCAAACTAATTACTTCTTTTTGTTAAATCTCAACTTTCAATTTATCACAAAATTACAACTTCGCCCATTATCACTTTTCTAATCTCTTCGCCACAGTTTAGAAACTACTGCCCCCTCTCGAAAGCCATCTGTCCTTATATAGCAGAACTTTCTCATAGCCAGAAACTTCTAGCAAATTCTTCGACCACTAGAACAAAAGAAATTCTGATGTAATAATTCTTGCAGTTATAATTCCCTCTTATCCGTGATATTATCCGTCTCTTTCGTTGACATGAGTTGTGGAGACTTCATCGCAGACACGAACCTCGAATGAAAGCACAGTTCGGACCAAAATTCTGCCAGAATGAAAAGACACTTCGGAATTTGTTGCATCATACTTTTAGGGAGCGTAGTTATTATTATGCTACAATATATATGTGCAAATGGTTGGGCTTATGTTGTGTGCTTGTTATTTTGTCTGTATGTATGTACCTTATTTTCAGCACTTGATTAAATAAATAAAAACTCTGTAAGCTTTGTGGACACAAATTTGCTGTGAAAATGGGTATGAATATGAGTTTTGCATACAGCATTTTATATTTATGCACTTATAATAACTGATCACTGCTCTTGGCCTACTTAAGTGAAGGTAACTAATCTTCGAAATTATTATAAAAAAAAATAACTAACTTAACAAAATAATCATTAACTTAAATTAGGTTAGTATTAAATTGCAGTTAAATCACCTTAATCATAACATACATTGAACCAATTCGGAAAATGTATATTTGTTGCCTTTACGAGTATACATTCTTTGATTATATTTTCTTTTAAGTTAGATGCAAAATGTAGTTTTCGAAAGTATTCGGAAAATATTTGTACATGAAGACGGCATACTTGAAAATCTTTTTCTGACGGCCATAAGAGAACCGTATTTTCTTTTGAATTTTCATATTCTTTTAATTTTATCAATACTTCCGTTAGATCGAAATTCTGTTTGTCCTTTGACATTTCTTCAGCACAATTTTCACAGATTTTGTTCATTTTTTTTATTGTTTTATAGATGCAATATCCGGCAAAGTATCTTGTAGCTAGGTCGTTGACCTGCGGTACCTTGACTGATATTGCGTCTTCATCTGGTGGATTAACTATATTGTTCGTATTCAAGTTATTTTCAAAACATTCCTCATTCTTAAGAATGTCGTGATTTTGTGATAGCTCTTGGGTAAGTATTATTTGTTCTTCTATATCACTCTGCAAAATAGCATTCCAATCCACCTGTAGATATTCCGAATCGTTTTCTTCGCAGTTGGAACATTTCGATTTGAATACAATTTTTATCGATATAACTTTGGCTAGCAGGGAGTTAAATTCGGAAACATTTGGATTACTTTTATTAATATTCCGCGCTCTTATTTTACCAAATAAGTTCTCTAACGGATCTTGATTAAATTTATTTACATAAATGTAATATAAATCATTATGATCCATGAATCAGTCGCAGGCGTTTTTCTAGATATCGAAGGGGCATTTAACAATGTGAAAACTCAAAAAATTGTGGAGGCACTCTCGATATACTGTAATAACCAAATAATAAACAATTGGCTAGAACACATGCTTACAAACCGCATTATCGCAGCTTCACTGGGAGACGAAACAAGAAGGGGAGCAGTCCGTATGAGAATACCACAGGGGGGGATAATATCTCCTTTTCTGTGGGTGCTCACAATGGACAATCTTTTAAAAGCACTGGATGGAACCTGTGCAAAATGTGTAGCGTACGCAGATGACCTAGCCGTTCTGATAAGAGGTAAGCACCTGAACATCATAGGAGAGCTTATGCAAAACACCCTTCGAATCATAAAAGAATGGGCGGAGGAGAGTGGATTAGAAATAAATCCAAATAAAACGGAAATGGTTCTCTTTACAAAGAAAACCAAAACTAATGACTTTCACATTCCACAACTCGGAGGAGTATCACTACAACTCCGCGACAGCGTCAAGTGTCTGGGCATTATATTGGACAGGAAACAAACCTGGAGAAAGAACCTGGAAGAAAGAGTCACCAAAGCCAAGAGAGCATATTGGATATGCAGGAGGGCCAACGGGAAGTCATGGGGCTTGAAACCGAAACAGGTGCACTGGATATACGAATGCGTAATAAAACCTATCATCTTCTACGGTGTAGTTGCATGGTGGCCAAAAGTATGCAAGAGACTTGCTAACTAAGGTGCAACGTATGGTCTGCCTGGGTATTACAGGAGCACAATCCTCAACACCAACCGCGGCCATGGAATCGATACTTAACGTTCTACCAGTGCACCTCGAAGCGAAGAAGATTGCCGGTATTTCAGCCTCACGGCTTAGAACTATCGGCCATTTTATCGGTGGTGCAAATACGGGACATCGAAAAATCACCGAAATGATAAGAGTGATTGCCCCAGTGATGTTGTTGAAAAATCGTATACGTTCTCCAACAACTTCGAAACAATTTTCCCCGCAAGAGAATATTGGACGTATGAAAGAACGACAAGAAACTCCAATGGATACAGACGGCTCTAACATATCAGGGGAATCAGGGCTGGCATCTTCAGTGCTAACCCACCGATTGAACTTGCTATTCACCTAGAACCATTTGTATCGGTGTTCCAAGCAGAAGTCTATGCAATTATGAAGGCAACTGAAATACTCTAGAAGACAACAGCGAAGGGAGGCCAATCGACATTTTGGCGGACAGCAAAGCAGCGTTAGCAGCATTAGCGCGATTACAAACCCCATGTCGAAATCACGACTACTAAGGGAGTGCAAAACTAAATTGAACTTACTTGCCAGACGCAATAGAGTCCGTCTCACATAGGTACCGGACACGAAGGTTTACCGGGTAACGAAAAGGCAGACGAATTAGCAAGGAAAGGAGCAGCCAACACAGAACTGAACCCGGATAATGCACTAGGGGGCCCTCTGACAACTATTAAAACAATAATCAATGAAAAGATACGACAAGAGTTCAATAACTACTGGACGAATATAGACACGTGCAAAGTGACTAGATCTGTAATAACTAAACCGAGTAACAACACAACAAAAAGAGCTCTTAACACAAGCAGAACACAATTGAGATTGATGGTGGGACTTTTAGGGCACATCAATCTCAACAAACATTCGTTCAGACTCGGGATAGCTGATACAACAATCTGTGCCAACAGTGAAGAGGAGGAGGAAGATATAGAATACTGCCTTTGCCACTGCCCTGCTACAGCGAGGCTAATACTGAAAATTCTGGGATCTCCAAGGATTCTGGATATTAAACACCTCAGTAAGAAAGGAATCGGGGATATATTGGAGTTCGCCAGACGAACACTACGATTCCCCGATCACTATACGATATAGTTTCCCGTTGATACTACGCATGATCCCTAGACCTAAATCTCTCAACACATAATTCCCAAAGCACAGCACTATTCCCTACAGTTACATAGATGAGGGGAACACAACGGGCCTAAGTGAAGAGCATAAGCTCACTCTCTTAAACCAACCAACCATAATCGATGAATAACATGTCTCTTATTCTTAAAAATCTTTCTATAGTTAAGGCCAAGCCTTTGAAACAAAATGATATATTTCTTGCGTTTGTTAAAGTTAAAGTTTTTTTCATTTATATTAAGCTTACTATATAAACTACGATTTGTGGGTCCTTGATAACAGCAAATAGCTCTAACGGTTAGTTTCATCTCCGCGCATATATCAAGACAATTATATACCTCAATCTCAAGTTGTTTCATAGGTTTATTGCTTGTACAAATGACATGATATAAAACTTGCTTAAAATTTCCGAATCATAAAAACACACACAGACTTAGCGCATATATTAGATCTTTGATAATCACGACTTCTTCTTTTGGTGATAATGTCGAAGTTATTTTCTTTATTTCCTCTAGAACATTTATATTTATTCCAGGTGACAGACTTTTAATCTTAATCCACCTATGTAATGAAGACGCATGCGGCAAGTGTAGTCCAAGCTGATCCCGTAAAAAGTTGTATCCGGAAGACGAACGGAAAAAAATGCACTGCGAAATCCACTTCTCCTCTTCGGTGTATTTTTTCTTACTCTCAGATAGAATGAGCTTCGAAAATGTCTCAGTATTTTGATCAATACCAAGCAATAAATCAATTTTCTCTTGGATACTCTGCTTTTCACGCACTTGCAGACTTTTTTCCTTTTAAATGATGAATTCTCTGCAACAAATTTATTTTCGATTTGCGATTTCCTTTTACTGTTATCCTTAAGCTATTGTTCAATTTCTTAAGCCTCTCAATTCTTTTAATATAAATAGATTGCCTTTTTATATGAGTCTCACAGTTGGCGCAAGAAAATTCAACGTTATCATTTAATCTTTTTCTTGATAACCTTTTTGAAGACAAGTTTAGTTCTTCTACTGTAACATCATTCGAATCCAGTACTAATTTATTGCAGTTTTCATATGTAACCTTAGATCACGTTGGATCAAAACAAATGAACTCGTCATCAGATATAGCAACAGTTCGTTTTAACAAGAGAGAAGGGTAAGCATTTTTTTTTTTTAATATTTCTTTCGTTTCGCGTTTTAATGTTTTTTATGTGTTCCCGAGACTCCTCTGCTAAAGCTAGCCATTTATCGTAATTAACTGTTCCTTTTTTAGGAAATTTAAATAATTTTCCATCAGGCAATTCATTTTTGGTTATAGAACAGTGTGCAATTGCGCACTTCGTTCTTTTCCAGGACATTTTTTCCTTGGAGACAATTTTCTTATGCCTTTAAATTTTTTAGTATACTTATGTAATATATATGTATGTTAGTAATTAACCTGAAAATCTTAATCATTGATATTCGAGCAAAATCTCTCAACCTTCTCTTCATATACAACGCATACGCGTTTACAAAACTTCCATTCATGAAAATTTATTCTTTTGCTGCGGTGGCATGGAAATCACACTGTCATGCATCTTCATGCCCCTTCCCGCATACCCCTTTACACTTCATTACCTCGTTCGTTTCCATGTCACAACACACGATGAGAAAAAGAACTTTTCCCACTCGAGCGAACGGAGTGAGGAAAAAGAAAAAGCTTTATTTGTAGTATTTATTCTGAAATCTCTCTGTCTGCCAGGACAAAAATATGTTTAATTTTTTTATATGGGCGTGCGACATCTGGGTAGTTTATTATCTGTGATTATACTTTTAGTTGCACACTCTATCGGAACTTGAACTACAACCAACAACGATTTTACAATATTAAATTGGTTTTATACCCAAATACTGCACAGTCAATATTTCCGTTATTTGTGATAGTACAAAGAAATAAAAAAGGGAAAAAAAAGATATTACTCAACTAAATTATAAATTTGCTTACGTTGTAAATCAAGCCTCAAATAGCGCAAATGTGCCATCTTGCTGTTTTTCGATTTTGTATTTTGGGTTGTATGTAACTTCACCCCGCTTTGATTGGAAATTGAATTTCATTGGAAATACTTGGCTTTAAGGTTTCTTCGATATTTTTTACAACGACTTTAAGTTTCTTGTTCTTATTTCTTAATACTATTGATATGAAATTTGATGCAATTATTAGAGCTATCACAATTGTTGAACTTATAACACAATTAGTGTTTTTATGATATTTTAATTCATTGATCTCTTTTATGTTTTCAAAATTTATCAATACAATGTTGTCGAATGTAATGGATTTAGTAAAATTATAATGCTTATCTTCAGAATAGTAATATTTGGCTTTAAATTCATAGTTTTGATTAGAGAAAGTTTTGTTGAATATTTGAACAGAACAATTGTTAAAATTTATCAAAAAATGTCCACTTAGTTTTAATTTTCTATCGTCACAATAATTTGATATATCATCATAATTCATATTTTTACATATTATTGTTTCTTCATCAATTCTTATAATTTCCTTGTCATTATTTTCTCTAAGCTTACAATTATTTAGAGTTACGCAATTGCTCACTAATTTTAGATCATTGATATAAACTTCATTATTAAAGACATATTTTTTGTTATTATATTCTATTATTTTTTCATCATCCTGGATTATTTCTAGTCGAGTTGCCTTTTGCCTGCCGTCGAGCGCATACGAGATCATACTCGCATCGTCGTGACAAAAAAAAAAATTGAAAGAAAAAAAATTCCATCTACTGAAAAAAAAAAATCTATCGCGCGCGCCTAATCAAATTCCGTGAAGTGCAGTGGAAAAAAAAAATAAATAAAATAAATAAATAATAATAATAAAAAAAAAAAAAAAAAACATAAACACAATTCAGTGCCGGTGCATTCCATCTTACCACCTCCACTCACTCGCTGTTGCGCTTCTTCGTTATCGCAATTGGAGCATGTGCTATATATGAGTTGTGTCTTTTTGTGTTTCTATGTGGTAGTGATGAGGGAATTTAGGGTTGATCTTACCAACATTCGTGGGCTTCGAACGAATTTCTTCGATATGTACGCCCACGCCCATTCCCATAAACCAGCGGTTCTGGCACTAAGCGAAACACAGGTAGTGGAAGAATCTGCCTGGATATAACTTAGTGTCATTATTCTTTCGCCACCGTGGCCTCGCCATTTATGTCCGTAGTGATATTGCTTACCAAGTTCCACCACAGTATGGCCACTGTTCCAACCCGGAATTTAATTTCAAATGGCTAAAATTCACCGTCCGTAAGCAAATAATTCACTACTGCTTTATTTACAGAAGCCCTAGTGCGGACAGCAACTCAACTTTTGATGAATTTGATGCGTTGTCCGATTCCATCACTCGAATTGTATCCTTGTATCCTCATACTGAAATTGTCATAGCGGGCGATTTCAATTTGGATTGGCTTCAACATTCGGATTGGCTTCAACATTCTGGCCAGACAACACCCGAAGGAAGGCATGTTGAACTTTTTGCTGAGATTAACAATTTGACTCAGCTTGTAAATGAGCCTACACGTATACCGGACATTGTAAGTCATTCCGCCAATACCTTGGAGTTGTTTCTTACTTCTCACCCTGATAAATACACCATTGATGTTCTAGCGCCTCTAGGTCGGTCTGACCACAATATCGTATCAGCTAAATTCACGTACTCTGACCACACAGTTAAAGAAAAAACTCCTAAAAGAAAAGTATGGCAATACAAGAAAGCCAACTGGAGCGGCCTCAATAGCTTCTTTAGGAGTTTTAACTGGTCGCTATGCTTCCTCGATAGCGACGTGGATGCCGCTGCTGATTTGATCACTAACACTATACTCTTAGGTATGAATGACTTTATTCCTAACAGAATAAGGAGCATTAAACCTCGTGGTTTGACCAGAGCTGTAAAGAGGCTATCAGGTTAAAAGAAGTAAGTTTTCGGTCATATAAAGCCAACAAATCTGAGGAAAACGTGTAAAATTCTTACATGACCAAAAATTGAGGCAAAAAATTCTAAAATATCCCAAAGGTATTAAAAATTTTTGGTCATTCGTCAAAAATATTAAAAATTCTGCCTCGCCTGCCATCCCTTCGCTCATTTACAATGACATTCCAGCTGTCAGCTCCTTATACAAAGCTAATCTGCTTGCTGCTCACTTTGCAGCGAACTCCACGCTGCCAGATAATGCTTTGTCTCCACCTGTATTTGAGAGCGTCAAATTTTCCATGGGACAAGTCCACTTTCGCACTCGTACAGTTGCAGGAGTACTCAAAGGTCTTAACATACACAAATCCGCTGGTCCAGATGGTATCCCCCCATAGTTCTGAAGAGGTGTTCTTCTACGCTGGCAAAACCTCTGCGTAAGCTTTTCTGTCTATCCTACTTTTCAGGGCTCTTTCCGAGTAGATGGAAAACAGCATTTGTCCAGCCCGTCCCTAAAAAAGGCGAATCTACCTCCCCGTCCAATTACCGACCCACTTACGTCCCTTCTTTCCAAGGTCATGGAAACGCTGATAAATCGTCAGCTTATGAAATATCTCGATTCGCGAAAACTCATTAATGACCGGCAGTATGGTTTTCGTAGCAACAGGTCCACTGGTGATTTGATGGCATATCTCACCGAGAAGTGGAACCAATCTCTCCATCACTTCGGTGAAACCAAGATGGTTGCACTTGATATTGATATTTCAAAGGCATTTGACAGAGTTTGGCATCAGGCTCTTTCGAAAATGCGTGCATATGGCGTCGATGAGTCTCTTCTTCAATGGATTAGAAATTACCTTTCGGGGCGTTCAATACAAGTTGTTTTGGACGGCTTCAAGTCTGCAATTGACCAAATAAATGCTGGTGTTCCCCAAGGCTCTGTTTTGTCTCCGACCGTGGCCGTGGTGCAGTTTACCACTGCAAACGACGCTTGTCACGCTCTTGGTTCACGGTTCAAATCTTGATCTCAACAATCATCTATTTATTTCGTCTGAAATAAATAAAAAAGTCGATCAATTGCGAAAAGCTTAGTCAACTCTACTACGAACGCATAACACTGGCAGTAGTGTGGTCATGATGATGATGACATCAGGTGGAGGGAATAAAATACTGTGAATCATGAGCAACGACAAAAAGCACCCTTGGAGTTTACTGAAACTTAATACCACCTAAGTTTCAAACCCACTACACCAATCTTTCTTTCTCTCTCTTTCTCAATTTCTACAAACGCCTGTGCCCTGAAACAATTTAATGGTATTATTATAAAAAAAAAAAAAACTCTTTCTTATTTTTATAAATGATCTCTTGTCTGGAACTTCTAATCCAATCCATTCCTTCGCTGATGACAGTACCCTCAGTTTTTCATATTCGTTCCCTAACTCACGTCCTTGCTCTTCGGCCGTAGAAGGGGAACGGCAGCGTATGTTAAACACATTAAATTCCGACCTGGACAGCATAATTAAATGGGGTTTAATCAACAGAGTGGAATTTAATGCTTCCAAAACACAATGCTCTTCTGTCTCTCAAGCGAAACCAAAACCCTCAATCATTATCCATGGATGGTACTTGCATCATTGAAACCGAAAGACTTGCCATTCTCGGTATGTGTATTAATAACCATCTTCGATGTAATGATCACATATTCGAGGTCGCCAAAAATGCTGCAAAATGTTTAGGATTCCTTAAACGGTGCAAGAAATATTTTACCCCGTCTGATCTGGCCTCAATTTATAAGGCATTCATCCGCCCTAAGCTGGAATATAACGCCCATATCTGGTCTGGTGCACCCAAGACCGTTTTGCACATTCTTGATAGGGTACAAAATCGCGCGTTAAAACTTATGGGTGATAGAGACATTGTGAATTCCATTCATTCACTAGAACATCGGAGAAATGTCTACTGTCTCTCCCTGTTTTATCGTTTTTTCCACAAAAAATTCTCCGGCGAAATAGCCAGTTGCATTCCTCCCCTTCAAAATTTCACCCGCAATACGCGACATGCTTCGAATGCACATCCGTTTTCCCTAAAGCCTAACTTCGGTCGTACTGTTAAATATAGGGATTCGTTTATAAGCCGAACGACACGAATGTGGAATGATCTACCAAGCTCTGTATTTCCCCATCACTACAACCTTCAAACATTTAGAGCCAACGTCCATAGGCTTCTCCCCTGTTCCTCTTCTCCCTTTCCTTAAAAGCCCGTGCCCTGTAAGAGTATAAAGGTATTCATATTCCTTTTGGCGCGCGAATTATAAAAAAAAAGTCCTTCCTTAGTGGGTATACTGGTTAAAAGTTTCATTTAGACTTCTATAACTGTTGTGGGAATTTTTATTGCTATTCTAGAGTACTTAATTTTATAGTAATCAATTTAAATGGTATCTATTTCTTCGGGAGTTAGTATGCCTGGATGTAGGATATTATACTTAGTTGATGCAATATCTAATATTTGGTCTATTTTATTTTCCACTAATTTTAATTTCATAAGTTGGTCTAATATTATTTGTTGGTATACTACATCTTTTTGGGTATTATCTGCTTGATTAATAGCTTTAAGAATTTTGTCTCTGTCTCCTTCTATTAGTTTCTTTAGATCGAATATTGTTGCGTTAAAGTGGGCATTAATCCTTATTTGTTTGTTTAACGTTACTATTGCATTATGTTAGTTTTCTTCTATTACTTTCATATGCCCTAATATTTCTTGTCGGTCTTCATCGTCCATTGTTCCAAAAAGCCATTTATGTGCAGTTCCTACTAAGTTAACTAGTCCTCTTTTATGTCTATTAGTAAAAATCGTTGACAATTTTGATTTGACAATTTCTATTACCCTAACTAAAGCCTTTTCGATGCCAATAGGTACTTGCCTTAAAATTTCTTCTACCTGGTCAACGGTTTTCTTAAATTCTTGCAGGTCAATTCTCCACATAATTGTCACAGTCTCGTTTATCATTTCCATTGGGCCCATATTTATTTTGACATATCCATTGGTTGCTTCAATTTTCGTTATTGCTAAATTAGCTTCTGATGTTTTCATGCCAGTACTATTATGAGGGTTAGGATCTGTAAATTTACGCAATCTTTTATTGTAATATTTGAAGAATGTTCATTATTGATATTTTTTATTCTGTATCTTGGTTCATATTTATGTCGTAGTCTCTTATAGTTTTTTATTGGTGCAATATTCCTATTTTCTGTATAATCTTCCCTATTTTTGTTAGCCTTACTGATATATCTTGTTTTGTTTTCAATAATGGTTTGTCTTAGTTTTTGAATGTTTGTGTGCATTGCCTGTTGAGGTGTCATTTTGATAGTGCTATGATATCTATTGTTTTAATTGTTTATTACTCTATGTAGTTTTGCAATGAGTGTGAGTGTAGTGTCTTTTAGGCTGACAATAATTTTGTTCGGCTTTTCAAATTTAGAAAAATGCTCTTCTAATATCTCAATTATTTTTAACCAATTTTTGTTTGTTAAATGATAAGCATAAGCTTTCTTTGTTAGTTTGTCAATAAGGGTTACAAATGACTGCCCTTGAAATGTAAATACGTCCATATGTAGGATGTCATTTGGTGATTCGAGGATTTCTGTGATGCTAAATTTAGGTTTTATTGGATCTCTTTCGTATTTGGTTTCCAAACAAATTCTTCGATTATTTATTATTATTTGTATTTCTTTTATTAGGTTTGGGTAATAGATCTTATTTTTTAGTGTATTATATGTTTCTATTATCCCACTATGAATACTTTCTTTGGTATGATACCTAGAAATTTGTTGGCGTATTTAATGGTTTTATTTTATTTCTCTTTAGAGTAGTCCTTAACAAATTTTCCATAGTACCCTGTAGTTCCAAGGAACCCTTTCAACTGTTTTTCCGTTTGAGGTATTTTGTAATCTATTACACATTTAATTTTGTTTGGATTTGGTTTCATCCCTTCTTTTGTTAAGACATGTCCAAAAAATTCGGTGCCTTTTCTGGGAATGAAAATTTATCGAATTGAACCTTCAAATTATGTTTGGCTAATATGTTAAATATTATTTTAAGAGCAGTAAGGTGTTCTTTTAAGCTCGTAGAAAATACTGAAATGTCATCTAGATATACCACACACATCTTATTGATGTGTTCCCTCAATATTTCATTCATAAGCCGTTGGAATGTCGCTGGGGCATTCTTCAGGCGGAATAGCATCCGAGTATATTCATATAATCCATTTGGTGTAATAAATGCGGTCTTATGAATGTCTTTTGGATGCATTCTAATGATATTGTGCTTGCTCTAACTTATTTAATATACTGTCTATATTTGGAAGAGAGTATTTATCATCAAGTGTTACTTCATTTAGTTTTATGTAGTCTATTCTTGTATTCTTTCCATATATCGAGTCTCGATTGCTTCCAGTAAGTGCTTAATTTCCTCTTCGTTTGCCTTTAGTGACTCTTCAAATTCCTCTTTGTATAGCTTAAGATAGCTCGTATTTTTCACAACATTTTCTTGCATCTCTTTGACAACAAGGTCCACATTCCGTATGTATGTAATGCAATCTTGACAGATAAATCTTACCATAGTGTTTGTTCCAATGATTTTACTGCTGTAATTGTCCAAACCTGACCATTTTTGTGTTGAGTGGAACACCTTCGTACATACTCCGTCACATTTTATGCCCGTCTCGCCGCGAATTGCAAACCCGCATTTACGGCACAAGGCCATTCTAAATAGTTTTTATTTTTATTTTGATGTTATGAACACCACTTTCCGATGTTTTTAACACCAAAATCGAAATTTAAACACTAGATTTAGTAAATTAATAGTTAAATTAATTGCACTGGACCGTAGTTTTAGCCACCAATCTTTTAAACTTCCAATCAAACTCCCAGAATTATCTAATTTTTTGTTAAGACTACTATTGGTGAGGCATATCGGCTGTTCGATTACCTTACAATTCCTTGTTTCTCCATTTCCTATATTTGATTCTTTACTTCTTCTTCATGTTTTGGCGATAATCTATATAATCGGGCTTTTATCTGTTGGTCAGTAGTAGTTTTAATTTCGTGCATTATGGTATCTGTGTTGGTCAATTGATCACCATCTTTATATACTAAATGTTGGTATTGTTTTAATAATTTCTTAATTTTCTCTCTTTCATCTTTATTCAAATGATCAATGTCTATTTCTTTATTTGGTCGGTCGTTAAGTTCATAGCATTCTATTTTGTCATTGTCTTCTGAATACAATTTTAATTTGACGGTGTTATTGAGTTTCATAAAACGTTTGCTAATATTTAGTTCAGTCACACACTTACTAATAAAATCCATCCCAATAAGTAAGTCGAAAGGTTTATTTTCTAATGCTATTTTACACCATTTGATTTTGCTTTTGCTACACATTCGGAACTCTTTAGGAGTGTCAGTCACGATTATTTGAATACGTTCTTTCGTAACATTGTTTATAGTATTCAATAAGATCTTCCTCTCTTCTAGTATTTTAAAATGATCACAGTTGATTCTAGTGTTATTTATTAGACTAATAATTGAACCAGTATCTATTAGGGTTTTGTATATCTTTCCATTAATGGTGAAATCGCAAAAAATTTTAGTTCCGAGGCTTAGTTCTGAAAATCCGTCGGTTCTATATTATTGATTTCTTGTAGATCTGACCTATTTATCCTTATATTGTTAATCTCCATAGGTTGAGGATTTTGGAAACGGTTTCTATATTGTCCAGATGGATTGAACATGTTTTGTCTAGTTCCGAAATTGAGTCTAACCTGGTTTTGACTCCTAAACTCTCCTAGATTATTGCGGCTCGAATTATCACTTTTTCTTTTTCTGACTGACTAAAATTATTGCCTCTCCCTCTATTATAACCTAACTGGTTTGGGTTGGTGTTTTGATGCCTGTAGTAGTTATTAATATTGCCTGATTGCCTACTGAGACTATTTTGTGATTGGTTTTGGTTAGGTATTTTTAAGTTTCCGTCAGTGTCGGGAATATATGAATATAAAACACTTTTTATTTTATTGAGGTCATATTCTAGCCTAATTTCCCCAGATAGTTATCCTATGGTTAGTTCCTTTATTTTATTTGCTAAAATTTGATAAACAGATTTGATTATATCGTCTGAATTTGTTTCATAAACTGCATATTCATGCACTTGGTTAGTAATTTCTTCTAGTTTGTTGCTTAATTCTAATATCGTATTTACCTTAATATTATTGATCTTGCTTATAATATCCCCAAAGTTGATAGTTGGTCTGAACTGCTGAATCAGCAACTGCTTGGCCTCTGCCCAGGTACTCACTTTCGACGTATATATAAAGTTTTTCGCTCTCTCTATAATCTTGATATTGTAAATGGTTTTGTATACTTCTGCCTTTTGATTAGCTTCAACCTTCTCCATATGGTCATCCACTATTGCGACGAATTGTGCCAACTGCGTCTTGTCTCCTGAGAAATGTTGAATGTATTGGATTTCCTTTTCAATGCTGTTTCTTTGGTTTTCTTGAATTTGTTGTTGTTGTTGCCTTGGATAGTCGCCAAGGTATTCATGATACTGACCAGACCTTGCAATAGTTCTTCCATATTGTCTATGTTTCTATTCTGGTCAAAGATCTTAGCTCTAGCAATTTTCTTATCAATTTGGACGTTGTTAACTACACTTTTACTTCTTAAAATTCACTTTGTATGGTTTGTCACTTTGTTTCAACTTTGTGATCAATACTCTTTTTTTTTCTTTTTTTTCGTATTACACCTCGCTACTAGCTATCACAATTTCACTAATTGTAACACTGATCGCGAATTTTCGGAATGGCAATGTAAAGCACTTATAACCGTTTATTCGTTCTTGGTTCTTTCACGATGGATCCCTAGTTCCACGGAAAGGGATCCATCCTACCGACTGCGCCACTTATATACTTCCTTTAAAAATGAAAAATACAAACTTCCTATTTCAGTCATTTACACTTTTCGTATTAAGAGTGCCACTGTCTTTAGCGAGGCTGCACACTTTATCGAAACTTGAACTACAACGATTTTACAATATTAAATTGGTTTTATACCCAAATACTGCACAGTCAATATTTCCGTTATTTGTGATAGTATAAAGAAATAAAAAAGGGAAAAAAAAGATATTACTCAACTAAATTATAAATTTGCTTACATTGTAAATCAAGCCTCAAATAGCGCAAATGTGCCATCTTGCTGTTTTTCGATTTTGTATTTTGGGTTGTATGTAACTTCACCCCGCTTTGATTGGAAATTGAATTTCATTGGAAATACTTGGCTTTAAGGTTTCTTCGATATTTTTTACAACGACTTTAAGTTTCCTGTTCTTATTTCTTAATACTATTGATATGAAACTTGATGCAATTATTAGAGCTATCACAATTGTTGAACTTATAACACAATTAGTGTTTTTATGATATTTTAATTCATTGATCTCTTTTTTATGTTTTCAAAATTTATCAATACAATGTTGTCGAATGTAATGGATTTAGTAAAATTATAATGTTTATCTTCAGAATAGTAATATTTGGCTTTAAATTCATAGTTTTGATTAAGAAAGTTTTGTTGAATATTTGAACAGAACAATTGTTAAAATTTATCAAAAAATGTCCACTTAGTTTTAATTTTCTATCGTCACAATAATTTGATATATCATCATAATTCATATTTTTACATATTATTGTTTCTTCATCAATTCTTATAATTTCCTTGTCATTATTTTCTCTAAGCTTACAATTATTTAGAGTTACGCAATTGCTCACTAATTTTAGATCATTGATATAAACTTCATTATTAAAGACATATTTTTTGTTATTATATTCTATTATTTTTTCATCATCCTGGATTATTTCTAGTCGAGTTGCCTTTTGCCTGCCGTCGAGCGCATACGAGATCATACTCGCATCGTCGTGACAAAAAAAAAAATTGAAAGAAAAAAAATTCCATCTACTGAAAAAAAAAAAATCTATCGCGCGCGCCTAATCAAATTCCGTGAAGTGCAGTGGAAAAAAAAAATAAATAAAATAAATAAATAATAATAATAGAAAAAAAAAAAAAAAAACATAAACACAATTCAGTGCCGGTGCATTCCATCTTACCACCTCCACTCACTCGCTGTTGCGCTTCTTCGTTATCGCAATTGGAGCATGTGCTATATATGAGTTGTGTCTTTTTGTGTTTCTATGTGGTAGTGATGAGGGAATTTAGGGTTGATCTTACCAACATTCGTGGGCTTCGAACGAATTTCTTCGATATGTACGCCCACGCCCATTCCCATAAACCAGCGGTTCTGGCACTAAGCGAAACACAGGTAGTGGAAGAATCTGCCTGGATATAACTTAGTGTCATTATTCTTTCGCCACCGTGGCCTCGCCATTTATGTCCGTAGTGATATTGCTTACCAAGTTCCACCACAGTATGGCCACTGTTCCAACCCGGAATTTAATTTCAAATGGCTAAAATTCACCGTCCGTAAGCAAATAATTCACTACTGCTTTATTTACAGAAGCCCTAGTGCGGACAGCAACTCAACTTTTGATGAATTTGATGCGTTGTCCGATTCCATCACTCGAATTGTATCCTTGTATCCTCATACTGAAATTGTCATAGCGGGCGATTTCAATTTGGATTGGCTTCAACATTCGGATTGGCTTCAACATTCTGGCCAGACAACACCCGAAGGAAGGCATGTTGAACTTTTTGCTGAGATTAACAATTTGACTCAGCTTGTAAATGAGCCTACACGTATACCGGACATTGTAAGTCATTCCGCCAATACCTTGGAGTTGTTTCTTACTTCACACCCTGATAAATACACCATTGATGTTCTAGCGCCTCTAGGTCGGTCTGACCACAATATCGTATCAGCTAAATTCACGTACTCTGACCACACAGTTAAAGAAAAAACTCCTAAAAGAAAAGTATGGCAATACAAGAAAGCCAACTGGAGCGGCCTCAATAGCTTCTTTAGGAGTTTTAACTGGTCGCTATGCTTCCTCGATAGCGACGTGGATGCCGCTGCTGATTTGATCACTAACACTGTACTCTTAGGTATGAATGACTTTATTCCTAACAGAATAAGGAGCATTAAACCTCGTGGTTTGACCAGAGCTGTAAAGAGGCTATCAGGTTAAAAGAAGTAAGTTTTCGGTCATATAAAGCCAACAAATCTGAGGAAAACGTGTAAAATTCTTACATGACCAAAAATTGAGGCAAAAAATTCTAAAATATCCCAAAGGTATTAAAAATTTTTGGTCATTCGTCAAAAATATTAAAAATTCTGCCTCGTCTGCCATCCCTTCGCTCATTTACAATGACATTCCAGCTGTCAGCTCCTTAGACAAAGCTAATCTGCTTGCTGCTCACTTTGCAGCGAACTCCACGCTGCCAGATAATGCTTTGTCTCCACCTGTATTTGAGAGCGTCAAATTTTCCATGGGACAAGTCCACTTTCGCACTCGTACAGTTGCAGGAGTACTCAAAGGTCTTAACATACACAAATCCGCTAGTCCAGATGGTATCCCCCCATAGTTCTGAAGAGGTGTTCTTCTACGCTGGCAAAACCTCTGCGTAAGCTTTTCTGTCTATCCTACTTTTCAGGGCTCTTTCCGAGTAGATGGAAAACAGCATTTGTCCAGCCCGTCCCTAAAAAAGGCGAATCTACCTCCCCGTCCAATTACCGACCCACTTACGTCCCTTCTTTCCAAGGTCATGGAAACGCTGATAAATCGTCAGCTTATGAAATATCTCGATTCACGAAAACTCATTAATGACCGGCAGTATGGTTTTCGTAGCAACAGGTCCACTGGTGATTTGATGGCATATCTCACCGAGAAGTGGAACCAATCTCTCCATCACTTCGGCGAAACCAAGATGGTTGCACTTGATATTTCAAAGGCATTTGACAGAGTTTGGCATCAGGCTCTTTCGAAAATGCGTGCATATGGCGTCGATGAGTCTCTTCTTCAATGGATTAGAAATTACCTTTCGGGGCGTTCAATACAAGTTGTTTTGGACGGCTTCAAGTCTGCAATTGACCAAATAAATGCTGGTGTTCCCCAAGGCTCTGTTTTGTCTCCGACCGTGGCCGTGGTGCAGTTTACCACTGCAAACGACGCTTGTCACGCTCTTGGTTCACGGTTCAAATCTTGATCTCAACAATCATCTATTTATTTCGTCTGAAATAAATAAAAAAGTCGATCAATTGCGAAAAGCTTAGTCAACTCTACTACGAACGCATAACACTGGCAGTAGTGTGGTCATGATGATGATGACATCAGGTGGAGGGAATAAAATACTGTGAATCATGAGCAACGACAAAAAGCACCCTTGGAGTTTACTGAAACTTAATACCACCTAAGTTTCAAACCCACTACACCAATCTTTCTTTCTCTCTCTTTCTCAATTTCTACAAACGCCTGTGCCCTGAAACAATTTAATGGTATTATTATAAAAAAAAAAAAAACTCTTTCTTATTTTTATAAATGATCTCTTGTCTGGAACTTCTAATCCAATCCATTCCTTCGCTGATGACAGTACCCTCAGTTTTTCATATTCGTTCCCTAACTCACGTCCTTGCTCTTCGGCCGTAGAAGGGGAACGGCAGCGTATGTTAAACACATTAAATTCCGACCTGGACAGCATAATTAAATGGGGTTTAATCAACAGAGTGGAATTTAATGCTTCCAAAACACAATGCTCTTCTGTCTCTCAAGCGAAACCAAAACCCTCAATCATTATCCATGGATGGTACTTGCATCATTGAAACCGAAAGACTTGCCATTCTCGGTATGTGTATTAATAACCATCTTCGATGTAATGATCACATATTCGAGGTCGCCAAAAATGCTGCAAAATGTCTAGGATTCCTTAAACGGTGCAAGAAATATTTTACCCGGTCTGATCTGGCCTCAATTTATAAGGCATTCATCCGCCCTAAGCTGGAATATAAAGCCCATATCTGGTCTGGTGCACCCAAGACCGTTTTGCACATTCTTGATAGGGTACAAAATCGCGCGTTAAAACTTATGGGTGATAGAGACATTGTGAATTCCATTCATTCACTAGAACATCGGAGAAATGTCTACTGTCTCTCCCTGTTTTATCGTTTTTTCCACAAAAAATTCTCCGGCGAAATAGCCAGTTGCATTCCTCCCCTTCAAAATTTCACCCGCAATACGCGACATGCTTCGAATGCACATCCGTTTTCCCTAAAGCCTAACTTCGGTCGTACTGTTAAATATAGGGATTCGTTTATAAGCCGAACGACACGAATGTGGAATGATCTACCAAGCTCTGTATTTCCCCATCACTACAACCTTCAAACATTTAGAGCCAACGTCCATAGGCTTCTCCCCTGTTCCTCTTCTCCCTTTCCTTAAAAGCCCGTGCCCTGTAAGAGTATAAAGGTATTCATATTCCTTTTGGCGCGCGAATTATAAAAAAAAAGTCCTTCCTTAGTGGGTATACTGGTTAAAAGTTTCATTTAGACTTCTATAACTGTTGTGGGAATTTTTATTGCTATTCTAGAGTACTTAATTTTATAGTAATCAATTTAAATGGTATCTATTTCTTCGGGAGTTAGTATGCCTGGATGTAGGATATTATACTTAGTTGATGCAATATCTAATATTTGGTCTATTTTATTTTCCACTAATTTTAATTTCATAAGTTGGTCTAATATTATTTGTTGGTATACTACATCTTTTTGGGTATTATCTGCTTGATTAATAGCTTTAAGAATTTTGTCTCTGTCTCCTTCTATTAGTTTCTTTAGATCGAATATTGTTGCGTTAAAGTGGGCATTAATCCTTATTTGTTTGTTTAACGTTACTATTGCATTATGTTAGTTTTCTTCTATTACTTTCATATGCCCTAATATTTCTTGTCGGTCTTCATCGTCCATTGTCCCAAAAAGCCATTTATGTGCAGTTCCTACTAAGTTAACTAGTCCTCTTTTATGTCTATTAGTAAAAATCGTTGACAATTTTGATTTGACAATTTCTATTACCCTAACTAAAGCCTTTTCGATGCCAATAGGTACTTGCCTTAAAATTTCTTCTACCTGGTCAACGGTTTTCTTAAATTCTTGCAGGTCAATTCTCCACATAATTGTCACAGTCTCGTTTATCATTTCCATTGGGCCCATATTTATTTTGACATATCCATTGGTTGCTTCAATTTTCGTTATTGCTAAATTAGCTTCTGATGTTTTCATGCCAGTACTATTATGAGGGTTAGGATCTGTAAATTTACGCAATCTTTTATTGTAATATTTGAAGAATGTTCATTATTGATATTTTTTATTCTGTATCTTGGTTCATATTTATGTCGTAGTATTCCTATGTTCTGTATAATCTTCCCTTTTTTTGTTAGCCTTACTGATATATCTTGTTTTGTTTTCAATAATGGTTTGTCTTAGTTTTTGAATGTTTGTGTGCATTGCCTGTTGAGGTGTCATTTTGATAGTGCTATGATATCTATTGTTTTAATTGTTTATTACTCTATGTAGTTTTGCAATGAGTGTGAGTGTAGTGTCTTTTAGGCTGACAATAATTTTGTTCGGCTTTTCAAATTTAGAAAAATGCTCTTCTAATATCTCAATTATTTTTAACCAATTTTTGTTTGTTAAATGATAAGCATAAGCTTTCTTTGTTAGTTTGTCAATAAGGGTTACAAATGACTGCCCTTGAAATGTAAATACGTCCATATGTAGGATGTCATTTGGTGATTCGAGGATTTCTGTGATGCTAAATTTAGGTTTTATTGGATCTCTTTCGTATTTGGTTTCCAAACAAATTCTTCGATTATTTATTATTATTTGTATTTCTTTTATTAGGTTTGGGTAATAGATCTTATTTTTTAGTGTATTATATGTTTCTATTATCCCACTATGAATACTTTCTTTGGTATGATACCTAGAAATTTGTTGGCGTATTTAATGGTTTTATTTTATTTCTCTTTAGAGTAATCCTTAACAAATTTTCCATAGTACCCTGTAGTTCCAAGGAACCCTTTCAACTGTTTTTCCGTTTGAGGTATTTTGTAATCTATTACACATTTAATTTTGTTTGGATTTGGTTTCATCCCTTCTTTTGTTAAGACATGTCCAAAAAATTCGGTGCCTTTTCTGGGAATGAAAATTTATCGAATTGAACCTTCAAATTATGTTTGGCTAATATGTTAAATATTATTTTAAGAGCAGTAAGGTGTTCTTTTAAGCTCGTAGAAAATACTGAAATGTCATCTAGATATACCACACACATCTTATTGATGTGTTCCCTCAATATTTCATTCATAAGCCGTTGGAATGTCGCTGGGGCATTCTTCAGGCGGAATAGCATCCGAGTATATTCATATAATCCATTTGGTGTAATAAATGCGGTCTTATGAATGTCTTTTGGATGCATTCTAATGATATTGTGCTTGCTCTAACTTATTTAATATACTGTCTATATTAGGAAGAGAGTATTTATCATCAAGTGTTACTTCATTTAGTTTTATGTAGTCTATTCTTGTATTCTTTCCATATATCGAGTCTCGATTGCTTCCAGTAAGTGCTTAATTTCCTCTTCGTTTGCCTTTAGTGACTCTTCAAATTCCTCTTTGTATAGCTTAAGATAGCTCGTATTTTTCACAACATTTTCTTGCATCTCTTTGACAACAAGGTCCACATTCTGTATGTATGTAATGCAATCTTGACAGATAAATCTTACCATAGTGTTTGTTCCAATGATTTTACTGCTGTAATTGTCCAAACCTGACCATTTTTGTGTTGAGTGGAACACCTTCGTACATACTCCGTCACATTTTATACCCGTCTCGCCGCGAATTGCAAACCCGCATTTACGGCACAAGGCCATTCTAAATAGTTTTTATTTTTATTTTGATGTTATGAACACCACTTTCCGATGTTTTTAACACCAACATCAAAATTTAAACACTAGATTTAGTAAATTAATAGTTAAATTAATTGCACTGGACCGTAGTTTTAGCCACCAATCTTTTAAACTTCCAATCAAACTCCCAGAATTATCTAATTTTTTGTTAAGACTACTATTGGTGAGGCATATCGGCTGTTCGATTACCTTACAATTCCTTGTTTCTCCATTTCCTATATTTGATTCTTTACTTCTTCTTCATGTTTTGGCGATAATCTATATAATCGGGCTTTTATCTGTTGGTCAGTAGTAGTTTTAATTTCGTGCATTATGGTATCTGTGTTGGTCAATTGATCACCATCTTTATATACTAAATGTTGGTATTGTTTTAATAATTTCTTAATTTTCTCTCTTTCATCTTTATTCAAATGATCAATGTCTATTTCTTTATTTGGTCGGTCGTTAAGTTCATAGCATTCTATTTTGTCATTGTCTTCTGAATACAATTTTAATTTGACGGTGTTATTGAGTTTCATAAAACGTTTGCTAATATTTAGTTCAGTCACACACTTACTAATAAAATCCATCCCAATAAGTAAGTCGAAAGGTTTATTTTCTAATGCTATTTTACACCATTTGATTTTGCTTTTGCTACACATTCGGAACTCTTTAGGAGTGTCAGTCACGATTATTTGAATACGTTCTTTCGTAACATTGTTTATAGTATTCAATAAGATCTTCCTCTCTTCTAGTATTTTAAAACGATCACAGTTGATTCTAGTGTTATTTATTAGACTAATAATTGAACCAGTATCTATTAGGGTTTTGTATATCTTTCCATTAATGGTGAAATCGCAAAAAATTTTAGTTCCGAGGCTTAGTTCTGAAAATCCGTCGGTTCTATATTATTGATTTCTTGTAGATCTGACCTATTTATCCTTATATTGTTAATCTCCATAGGTTGAGGATTTTGGAAACGGTTTCTATATTGTCCAGATGGATTGAACATGTTTTGTCTAGTTCCGAAATTGAGTCTAACCTGGTTTTGACTCCTAAACTCTCCTAGATTATTGCGGCTCGAATTATCACTTTTTCTTTTTCTGACTGACTAAAATTATTGCCTCTCCCTCTATTATAACCTAACTGGTTTGGGTTGGTGTTTTGATGCCTGTAGTAGTTATTAATATTGCCTGATTGCCTACTGAGACTATTTTGTGATTGGTTTTGGTTAGGTATTTTTAAGTTTCCGTCAGTGTCGGGAATATATGAATATAAAACACTTTTTATTTTATTGAGGTCATATTCTAGCCTAATTTCCCCAGATAGTTATCCTATGGTTAGTTCCTTTATTTTATTTGCTAAAATTTGATAAACAGATTTGATTATATCGTCTGAATTTGTTTCATAAACTGCATATTCATGCACTTGGTTAGTAATTTCTTCTAGTTTGTTGCTTAATTCTAATATCGTATTTACCTTAATATTATTGATCTTGCTTATAATATCCCCAAAGTTGATAGTTGGTCTGAACTGCTGAATCAGCAACTGCTTGGCCTCTGCCCAGGTACTCACTTTCGACGTATATATAAAGTTTTTCGCTCTCTCTATAATCTTGATATTGTAAATGGTTTTGTATACTTCTGCCTTTTGATTAGCTTCAACCTTCTCCATATGGTCATCCACTATTGCGACGAATTGTGCCAACTGCGTCTTGTCTCCTGAGAAATGTTGAATGTATTGGATTTCCTTTTCAATGCTGTTTCTTTGGTTTTCTTGAATTTGTTGTTGTTGTTGCCTTGGATAGTCGCCAAGGTATTCATGATACTGACCAGACCTTGCAATAGTTCTTCCATATTGTCTATGTTTCTATTCTGGTCAAAGATCTTAGCTCTAGCAATTTTCTTATCAATTTGGACGTTGTTAACTACACTTTTACTTCTTAAAATTCACTTTGTATGGTTTGTCACTTTGTTTCAACTTTGTGATCAATACTCTTTTTTTTTCTTTTTTTTCGTATTACACCTCGCTACTAGCTATCACAATTTCACTAATTGTAACACTGATCGCGAATTTTCGGAATGGCAATGTAAAGCACTTATAACCGTTTATTCGTTCTTGGTTCTTTCACGATGGATCCCTAGTTCCACGGAAAGGGATCCATCCTACCGACTGCGCCACTTATATACTTCCTTTAAAAATGAAAAATACAAACTTCCTATTTCAGTCATTTACACTTTTCGTATTAAGAGTGCCACTGTCTTTAGCGAGGCTGCACACTTTATCGAAACTTGAACTACAACGATTTTACAATATTAAATTGGCTTTATACTCAAATACTGCACAGTCAATATTTCCGTTATTTGTGATAGCATAAAGATAAAAAAAGAGAAAAAAAAGATATTACTCAACTAAATTATAAATTTGCTTACACTGTAAATCAAGCCTCAAATAGCGCAAATGTGCCATCTTGCTGTTTTTCGATTTTGTATTTTGGGTTGTATCTAATTCGCGCAAATTATAAAAAAAGAAAAGAAAAGCACATGTAGATTCAATCAGGACGACGATTTGGTTTAGTGGTTTGAAACTCAGGTGGTATTAACTCCAAGGGTAACGTCCAGATAACTGGGAACCATTTTTGTTTTGCTTTTATTGTCGTTGTTCATGATTCATAGTATTATTTTCAGTCCTCCTGATCTCATCATCACGATCAAGTTGCATTTTCAGCCATATGACCACACCACTGCCAGTGTTATGCCTTCGGATTTTTTTTTTTTTATTTTTTTTTTTTTTTTTTTACTTTTTTTGACTTTTTTTTTTAAACGTAAAACAAACGGACGAGATAATTAAACGAACCAGTACGATACCTCGATATCAACATACTGACAACGCAGACATATTCCGCAATGCGACAATTGAAGCACGTTACCAACACAAAAGTAGACTGCTGTCGAGACTAAAAACCTTTTACAGACAAAACTCGGAAGTAAGGACGCTGAAGTCGTTTATTAAAAACCTCCAGAAATTAATCAGGGAAAACTACAGACTTTCTGTAAATTTGCATTGGAACAACAAAATTCGTTCTGTAAAAGCCAACAACGCGAGTATGTTCCCGCAAATAAATAAAATATTTCGGAATAAAAATCGAAACAAACTTCCCTGTCTTAAGATCGACACAACGACGAACAATGGACGAATACTGAGAACAGATAACGCAGTAGATGATGATAAATTCTTTGTGATTGAAGATCCGCAGAAGAAGGTAGAGGCTACAGGAGCAGCTTTCCAGGAAATGTACAAGATGAATGATACCATTTGCCCGAACCACCCCTGGAATATCGCGTCCTTGTGCACAACTTCTACCTTCGAAATGATATAGAGCACTGGCGATCCGAGAACATAGGTTTTACCGAGTTCAATGACGATATTATGGCAAATAATGTCATCGCCGATGAAAGGGTACATCCCCCGTACATATCGAAGGTGGAGCTCCAAACTGATCTTCGACACATTGGGGAGGCACAAATGTGTGGGAATCGACGGAGAGTAGTAGGGCTATGCGGGTTCTAGAATAGGAAATGCGTCATCAAGGTTACCATGTCTGTATGTGTGTGTGTGTGTGTATGTGTGTGTAGATAAGAAATGGTTTTAAGGTCGTCATGTGGGTGTGTAGTTCAAGGTCATTAATAGAAATGACGTCATTTGTAGATAAGCAATAAAAAAAATTTCAAAATCAAGAATGTTCAAGGTTATTAATAGATATGACATCATTCTTAGATGAACAATAAAAAAAAACTCTTCAAGGTCAATGACGTCATTGGTAGATATGTAATAAGAACAATTCTTCAAGGCCATGAAATTAATGATAAGAAAAAAAACTATTCAGGGCCATTGAGCTTGATAAGAAATAAAATAAAAAAAATTTCAAGGCTATTAATAATAATAATAATGTGTCATGAGTTACATATTCAGAATTAATTAAACCTCTGAACTAGTCATTGGGGAACTTGTTGGGGTAGGTTAATTGTGCGATGCTATTGTCTTAGGAGTAAGTATAAAAGAAGATACTTGAATGAGGGGGGTAGCACATAATGATCGATGTTCTATGAGAGCAGAAATAAAGAGATTAAGATTGAATCAAGTGAATTAGGAAGGGATTCAAGACGTTTTAAAAAATATGTTAAGGAGTATAAAGTTCAATTCAGGTTGAATGTGAAACCATTGGCAAGATTTTTTCAGACTTTATTACGGAAAAGTTATATTTGTTGTAAACCTCTGAATTAGTCATGTTTTGGTGTGAGACTTTAAAGGATGAACATAAATTCTGTGTTTGTACACAAGAATGGAGAGAGTTATCGATTGGGGATGTCACAATAATTGGACAGGTTTTAGAAATCTATGCGACTCCAGAAGATGCAAACCGAACGCTATTGGCAAAGATTTTAAATGGCGAATAATCAAATAAAATACAAGATTTGAAATTTAACCGCATTGAAAAAGGTCAACATATAAGAATAGAAGTAGTTGTAGGTAATATAACGTTAATGGGTACGGTTGACACTAATTGTAGAAAAAGGTCGAGAACGGATAATTTTGTAAAAAAAAAAAAAAAAATATTAGCTAAACATTTAACTTTGTTAATTCTGTGTGTAGCAACTTTCGCTGCACCAACACCTAGGATTCAATTAAATGACAGTAGTTCACCAAATCTTGAATTTGAGATTATTTTACCAAATTATGATCGTGTTCAAATCGATTTGACGTTTGTGCTTTTAAAACATCTGAATTATTCAGATTTAAATACAACAGCAATAAGCACTACTGCTCCTACGAGTACAGTCATTACCACTACTACTTCATCGTCTAATATATATGATGGCGAGGATCTTACTGAAGATGTAGACACGTTTGAATATGTGAATGTAGAAAAGGCTATAGAGGCATTCAGGCAAGATTTAATACGAAAGGAAATAAATATTGCTGGTTATATTGAGAGTCAACACATCTTTTATAGGCATTTCAAGTTGGAGTTTGATGAAAACATGGAACTAAAAATTCGATGTTCTTACGATAGTAATTCGTGAGAAAATCCTTGATAATTAAATGTTTTGAGTATCGTGAATATAAATCTGAAAGTATTTTGAGCAGTGGAGAAATCGAGCACATAACAAAATATGATACAGATTACAAGTCGAATTATGAATTGTTAGATATGAGGAAAGCCAAACAAACATATCACATGCTTATATCTTAAGAAAATCATACAAAATAAAGCTTTTTTTATAACTGTGTGTTTTATTTATTATTCAACATTAATCAAGTCAATGTATCCATCCTTTTCATTTATAATTTTACATTTAATTAATTCATTAACAAATGGTCGGTATATTCTTCTTTTATAGTTAGTCCAATTCAATAGTCCTTCTTTATTATTAGGCAAGCGAATAAGATATCCTACACCAGATGTTCTTATTACAGTACACTCTATAACTAAATCTTTTTGTATTACCATGATGATTTTCTTTGTTGTCGACGATGATGATGATTTTATAAGCTCTGTACTGTTCTATCATAACAGCTGACTTTTATTTGTCCATGAATTATGATTACTGGTGAATCCAAGCCACTTTACATATACTTGATCACCATTGGTTTTCAGCACTTTTTACACTAGAAATATATCGGGATGGTTGGTTTTTTGTAGTTCCATTTCATAGAAAAAACCCTGGATGGATTGACCCTGAAAGTCATCCAGTAAATACGTGACAGGATTTTATTTTTATTGTTCTATGTGTTGAATTATTATATGTATGGAGCAAGCCTTTTAGAATGGGTAGCCATTTATAGTTACCATTAAAACTGAATTCTCGCCACATTTTCTCGTTAAGAGTTCTATTGAAGCGTTGAACAATTGACGCGTTCAATGAACTATACGTTGAATAATGATTAATCTTGTACATTCTCATCAAATTCTGAAAGACGTTATTAAAAAACTCCTTATCTGTTTGTAGATTTTTTGGTACTCGATGGGAACTATTGAAAATTGATTTCATAGCTTCTGTAGTGAATTATGCCGTCTTATTCTTCAAAGGAACTGCCCACGCATACTTTGAGAAAGTATCAATTACAGTCAATAAATAATTATACATATTATTTTATCTGCTATAGGGTATCATTTCTACCAAATCTGCTTGCCACAAGTCATCGAGTCCCTTAATGACAACTCGACGTCTGATGAAATGTCTTCGTGCAGGTTTGTGCAATTCCTCAACAACATTTCGCTTACTCATCATATATATTAATGAATAAAAAAATAAAACTATTTCTTCTTTTATAAGCTCTTTATTTACATTGACAAAAAAAAATCCACCATTATTTTTCCTCTTTCAACTTTTGATACTTAACATCAGATTGCTTTCTCTGCTTAGATTCCAATGATGATGATGATGATGATGATGATGATGATGATGATGATATATATTTAAATGGATTGCTTTTCAAAGCATAATCAATTTTTTTACGAAGACTATTCTTCATATTTACATCTTCTTTCGTTTGACTTCGATCCTTAATCAAAAAATAACTGATGCTCAGTATCGATCAGTGATTTCTTTGAATACTAAACAACTGATTAGCTCAAAATTTTTTTTTTTTTTGTGTACTCAAATGATTACACAATATGACGAAAAATTTTCTTTCTTTAGCTGAGCACATCTTGTTCACACGTACCAAGTACAATCAGAGACATCGAAAACAATGAAACCCAAGATTTTTTTTTCTGATAAAGCCATTGAGCTTGTCTCCTTAGCGATGGTAATAGTTGATTAGAGTTGAATGGAGGTTTTGTAATGAAATGATGATGATAATTATTGTGCAGTATAGATACTTCTTTTGCGATAAACTTGTTATTTTCCCCCTTAAAGCCTTGAACATCGAGAATAAAATGCATTTTTTTTATCTTGTCCGTTCGTATGTTCACATTTATTATTGTAACTTATTACATTTCGCGAGAAACTATTTGATTCAAGGGATTATAGTTTACAATACGATCATGCAACATTAATCAGTATGCTGATGTATTAGAAGGGATTATTTTTGCTGTTTTGATTTCAATGCGAATATCAACTGGTCCATTTTTGATTATTTCACTTTGATGTCGACAATCTATTATGAAAATTGTTGCTTGAGATTTAACGTATCTCTTGATAATAACGGCTCAGCAATTAGTCGATTATAGTTGTTTTTTTGAAAATCGCAGTACATATTGTAAAGTAAACTGTAATTACTTTTATCAAATGATAAATTTAAATTTTCACATGGATAAGCATCAGAATTTAAATAGGCTTTCATATTAGTTACATCGCAAGAATCAAAACTAGTTGGATTTCCTTAAAGTAAATTTCGTTTATTGGCTTGCAGAGCAAGGATGATGTAGCGTGGTTTCTCCATTTGAGAGGTTGTCTTCACGTTCGAAATATGATGATTGGTGTTAGGTAATGCAGGATATTCATATAGATCCCAGTTTCGAAAAGTAATCTTTATATTTTGTCCATTATTAATAGGTTTGTACAGTTTTAATTTGAAAGAATCGGCCAATGTAATATGAGGAATTTTCCATTGTACCTCTTCAGCGATTAATGAATTTTCATCAGTGCGTGAGCGTGTTAGAATTAAATCATGTTGACGGTTTGGAATTATTCGCTTGTAGTCTTCAGCAAATCCTAATAATTTATTTAGGGGTATACAAAAATTAAAGAGGAAACCATTAACATTGATTGAAGAATTTGGTGACCAAGATGCATTAAGCAGCATATCACTTTCATTTTTATTTAAAGATATATAGTTTTTAATATTTGATGTGATGCCAACATTACGATTGCTATCAATTTCAACACCATTTAATTCGTAACGAATTTCGTCGAATAAGAAAGCTATTCCATTATTTATAAGTTTTGTTTTCGCAATTGCAGATCCATCAGTTTTCGAAACAGTGCCTTCAATATAAATGTAGCTTTCTGAAGGTAAAATATTAAGATTTTGATGTTGGACACAAATTTGAATAATATCATTTTTCTCGAAATTATTCAAATATGGTGAGTATTTATGATATTCCAATTTTGAAATACTCTCCTCAAATGTTGGTTCTTCAAAAATATTCAACATCTCTCTCTCGCTCTCTCTCTTTCTCTCTCTTTTGTTCGTTGTCAATGGTGGATTTTAATTTGTATCCCAAAGATAATAAAAATTGTTGATTTTGTATAGTAAGTTGTTGTGATGTTCGCCCACCAGTTGTTGGTAGTATGTATATTGATAGGATTGATAGTACTTTGCATTCTTTTATAGAAATGATTTGATGAGTGTAAAGAAGAATTATCATATATTATCACTATTGAGATTTGAGATGTAATCGAACGGTTATGGTTTCACCTCTGAAATTTATAAGATTTCCGTCTTGATCAAAGAGATTTATAGTTATAGAACTTATCCATTTAACGTTCATGTGTAAATAGATGACATTTCGTGGTACTTCAATTATTTTATACCCTGGGCTAACCTTCACAGAAAATTCATGTAGTATATGAGCCGGACTATTATTGATAAATGTTCCATCGATTAATAATAATAATGTTCACTCTATTGATGTCAACATAGAGATCTGATTCATGTGTTATTAGGTTGAGAGAAATCAATTTCTTTAGTGCTATAAATTTCACATTTTAAAGTATTATTGTTTGCTTTTATTTTGATTATGGGTTTTTTTCAGAATCATCATCATTTACTTGTTTGAGAATCTCTTGAATAAAGTTATTTATATCTTCAATCTCATATGAGCCGATAGGAAGTGCAATCACATCCTCACCGAAATGTAGTAAATTATTTACATTATCTACATTAGGTATAGAATTATAAGTTTGAAAATCAATTAAACCACACGCATAATCAGAAGTTAAGACAATCGGGGGGAAATAGTCCGCAGTTAGAGTGGAATTATTTCCGCTTAGTATAAGTGTTAACGACATTGCTATTGAAATAGAAATGAAAGAGATTTCTTTTTGATTTATTTATTTATTGAATCAATTAAGAATTTCAAACATAAATGACCACATATGTAGGTATTAAAATTTTGACAGTTGTTGTAGTTGTAATTTATATCTTTGCCTAAATATTTGACAACTTCAATAGGAGGCTTTAAGTTACCAAAACTGTCAAAGTATTTAATGTTATTGTTCTTCTTAGTGCATGCTACCCAATGAGTGCCCGGTCCGCGTTCATCATCTAAATTAATTACACCACCTTCGTTCACTAAAGGTTTTACTGGTAATGTGTTTCGCATGAAAACAGCACGAAAATGTGCTATGTTTTCCTTTCCAAAGTTTGTAATGTCAATATTTGATAGGGGACGATTGGGTAACGATTCTAATAGTTTTTTGAATCTGATGGTTTTAGAAAAAGTCCCAATCCATTCTTATATGGTTGAAGATAAAGTCCTTTACAATTCTTAATTTGCACTGCTTTTATGGCTTGGTTATGTCTTTTATTCTCTTCTAACTGTTGCTTAGCAACTCTTGTATACTGCTTTGGCTATTGCAGCAGCTCCTCCAGATAGAGATCCAATCGCTGATAGTCCAGCAAAGATAGGTAACAATGGTAAGAAGCCACCAATTTTTGGTAATGGTATTATCCGTGGAATTGTAATATTTTTTCGTTTATTTCTAAGAACATTTTTAGCTGCCTTAAATGCAGCTCCTACAATTTCGGAGGGGTCCTCGCTTCTCGGTTTCCTTATAGCAATTCTTGCCACCTTAACTGCCTCTTTAAATAAATTAACTTTTTTGCACTTTGAAGGATTACGTTGACGATGACGACTTTTTTGTTTTCCAGTCTTAATATTTTGTATACCCATACCAAGCTTAGTTTTAGCCTTCATAATATTCGTAACCAACAGACTATTTACTTTTTCCGATACTGATGAATCTTTAGCTTTTCTCTTTGCCAAGCCTCTTCGGTTAAAATTTTATAAATTTTGTACGTGTTAATCAATTATGAACTGATTGATCATAATGTTTTATACTGATCTATTTCAGTCAGTAAAATGAGGTTTATAAAGCAACCAGATATCATTAAAGTTAAGAATTTCGATACAAGTAGAAAAATTAGAGAAAAAAAGAAACACGGACCATTATTTCCGAATAGTATTCGAGGGATCATTGTGGGTCCATCAAATTGTAGAAAAACAAATGTCATGTTGAGCATTCTTCTAGATCCCAATGGTTTACAATTTGAAAACCTTTACATATATTCAAAGTCTCTACATCAACCAAAGTGTGTATACTTGAGAAAAATAATAAAATCTATCAAAGAAATGGGATACAGCGAATTTTCAAATAATTGTGAAATTATGTCACCTTCCGAAGCGAATCGAAATTCAATATTTATATTTGATAAATATAAATAAATATTTATATTGATAGCCTGTGATAAACAAAATAACATCAGGGATTATTTCTGTATGGGACGACATGATGGAGTGGATAGTTTCTACTTGTGTCAATCTTATACACATATACCAAAGCATTTGATTCGAGACAATGCAAACTATATAATTCTTTTAAAGCAAGATGAACTTAATCTTAAACATATACACAATGATCATATAAATTCAGATATGACATTTAATCAATTCAAGGAGCTATGTTCCAAATGCTGGAAAGATGCGCATGGGTTCTTGGTCATCGATAAAGATAGCAATACAGAGAAAGGGCGGTATAGAAAATCATTTAAGGAAATTGTTTCTTTGTAAAGCTATTCAGTCATTAAACATCTATTCATATGTTTTTTGGAACCGCCCTGTTTGAAACCGCCTCTGTTTGAAACCGCCCCTGTTTGAAACCGCCCCTGTTTGACACCCTGTCTTTAAAAAAAAATATGGGCGTCTATGAAAATATACTTAAAGATCTTATAAAAACTAAGAAAGCCTTGCAGAAAAAGTATACACTCCTCAAGACTGGAAGAATTATGAAAGAAACAGAGTTTGAACGTACTTTTAAACCAATAGTTGAAAACTTAAAAGAAATAGTGAAAAATGTCAAAAGCGACAACACTCGAAATAGCGATACAGTGAAAGATACAAATGAAACGATGAAACGTAAACGACGACGGTTACATTTTCAAAGCTCGTCAACACTATTAAAAGAAAGTCATAATTTAAAGGAGAGTGTTGAATTTACTTCTCCAGAATCATTTCTACCCGACAATGATTTATCATTTAGAACACCTACAAATTTCGATAGCGATAATCTTGATCAAAGTATCCCACTCAATCGATCAACACCATCAGATGCGAATCGTGACAAAATCTATGGTCCCTATTTCGATGTACAGTCAAATTCAACGAAATTAGGTAGATCAAGTTTTCTAATCAACGAGCAAAATGATTTCGTTATTGACGATGAAATCTTCAAGGGCACAGATGGTCTTTATGAGTTAATTTTCTGCAAAAATCCACGAAAAGTCAACTATAATAATGACGATTTGGATCAGTATCAGAAAATATTACAAAAAACAAATGTGCATATGAAAAACTTTGATAGTAACGAACAAATTAAAGGCAACAGAGGTCAAAAGTATAAGCAAATTATTCGATCTTTAATTCAAGAACGATCTCCGAAAGATGGTAGAAAAATTACTAGAGCTTTCAAAAGGAAAATTGGTAAAGCATACAGTAATTCATCTAACATGATATACTCAAATAATCCTATTGATTATATCTATTGGGATGATCCCAATGAACTCGTAGATAGACTAAGACTTTTAATTGCCTCTTAAAGAGGCGGCAATAATAATCATCAAAATGAGATAAACTCAATTGTCGAAGAGCTGCGTGAATCAAATATCATTTATTAACCAAAATTCTTGACAAACACATCATTATTTAACAGAATGAGTGTCGATAAGTTTGGAAAAAGCTCCAACCGATTTTATAGACCAATAGTTGCTCCTCAAGGACCTCCCGGTGAAGGATTTAAACTACTACCGAATGGTAATTTTAATATTGAAGGAAAATGCATAGATAATGTTGGGAAACCCACTACGGTATACCAGGCAGCCAACAAGAAATATATATATAATATTATATTTTTGACTTTCAAGATAAATCAATATATACAGTATGTTGATAGTAATTTTAATGCACTCATGGAGACTATAAATACTGAAACTACGAAAACGTTAAAACGGCACCCGAGTGGATATTTTGATGGTTACCATAAAGCTTTGAAAAATATTAAGGAACCCACTGACAAAGATGACGTAGCAACAAAAAGCTATGTCGATAATCAAACGAATGAAGTATTAAAAAATTATCTTCTTGCCATAGATGAGAAATTAGAAAACAACGATAAAACATTGAGGTCATACATTGATGAACAAAACTGGAATGCACTCAATTTGTTGAATGAATTTAAGAACTATTTTCTTGATATGCTCAAAAAATACGATGAATATAATAAAAGTAATCCCAATATAGTAGAAAAGAAAAATATGCAATTTCCACCAATTTAAAAAAATTTATTATGAAAATCTATCAGTACACATTTGGAAGTTCATCAGCAAACATTTTTTTTTTTTTTTTTATAATTTGCGCGCGCCAAATGGGATATGAATACCATTAAATTATTTCAGGGCACGGGCGTTTGAAGAAATTGAGAGAGAGAGAGAAAGAAAGATTGGTGTAGTGGGTTTGAAACTTAGGTGGTATTAAGTTTCAGTAAACTCCAAGAGTGGCGTCCAGATAACTGGGGAGCTTGTTTGCTTTGCTTTTTGTCGTTGCTCATTATCCACAGTATTTTTTTCCCTCCACCTGATGTCATCATCACGATCAAGTTGCATTTGAGCCATATGACCACCCTACTGCCAGTGTTATGCCTTCGCAGTAGAGTTGACTAAGCTTTCTCAATTGATCGACTTTTTTATTTATTTCAGACGAAATAAATAAATGATTGATGAGATCAGGATTTGAACCGTGAACCAAGAGCGTGACAAGCGTTGATGTTACCACGGCCACCCTCACAATGTCTAACATAAGCACTTCTTTGATTTTCGATGAGATTTTACAGTTCTTAAAAACGAATCAATACACTCTACTAGAGGAACATTACCAGGAGATTATAGGATGTATTGCCTTTCTAAGGAAATTTGAGAACGTGTCTCCCACAACATCTGATCATGGCTGTCATTTTGTAAACTGTCCTTGGTCATCAAACTTATGCAAGGATGGTGTTGATACTTGTGCATGTTATACGATAGAATATAAAATGATTAGACTTAAGAAATTGATGTCATTGTATGAAAAATTAAAGTAAATAAAACAAGTTTTAACAAGCTTATTTTCATTCGTAGTACTTTGTTTTTTTATTCATTCCATTGCAATATGAGTAAGAGAAATGTTGTTGAGGAATTGCATAGGCCTGCACGAAGGAATTTCATCAGACGTCGAGTTGTAATTAAGGGGTTTGATGACTTGTGGCAAGCAGACTTGGTAGAAATGATACCTTACAGTAAACAGAACAATGGGTATAACTACATACTTTTTCAAAGTATGCGTGGGCAGTTCCTTTGAAAAATAAGATGTCAATAGAACACCAAAGAATCTACAAACCGATGATGGCAAAGAGTTTTTCAATAAAATCTTTCAGGATTTAATGAAGACGCATAATATTAATCATTATTCGACATATAGTAATGTAAAAGCATCAATTGTTGAACGCTTCAATCGAACCCTTAAGGAGAAGATTGTGGAAAGAATTCAGTTTTAATGGTAACTACAAATGGCTATCGATTTTAAACGATTTGGTTCATGCATATAATCACTCTAAATATAGAACTATAAAAATGCGACCAGTTGATGTCAATAAGAGAAATGCAAAAGAACTATTGTCTACTGTTTACAGTCGAATAAAAATCGCTCCAAGAGGAAAATTTAAAGTTGGCAATACTGTTCGAATAATCAAGTTTAAACATGAATTTGAGAAAGGTTATACGCCCAATTGGACAACTGAAATATTCAAGATAAGAAAAGTAAAAATAACGCATCCCGTCACATATCTCCTTGAAGACTTTCAAGGTCAACCTATCAGCGGCAGCTTTTACGAAGAAGAATTACAAATTACCAAATTTCCAAATACATTCCTTGCAGAGAAAGTATTGCAAACAAAAGGAGAACACAGCTACGTCAAATTGTTGGGTTTTCCCTCAGTATAATTCGTGGATAAATAAAACATGATGTGAATCCCTCCTTCACCCCATCCCCTCAATGTGGATATAAAAGAAGATATATGTTGAAGGTCTAATGATGTGGGTTAATTATAAAAATAGAATTTACAGACCATTTGTTAACGAAGTAATTAAATGTAAAATAACAAATGTATTGGAGGGCTTTATTGATTTGATCAATGTTGATGAATAAATAAAAAGCATAATTATTATTTTTCGAAAAAAAAAATGTTTTGTTTTATTAAAAAAAATATTCTCTTAAGATATATTCATATGATATGTTTGTTTTGCTTTTCGCATATCCAGTACTTCATAATTAGATTAATGTTCTGTATCATACTTAGTTATATGCTCTATTTCTCCACTACTTAAAATTCTTTCAGTTTCGTACTCGCGGTATTCAAGACATTTGATTACCAATGATTTCTTTTCAAAATTGCTATCGTAAGAACATCGAATTTTTACTTCCTTGTCTTCACCAAATTCCAGCTTAAAATGTCTGTAAAAGATGTGATCACTCTGGATGTAACCAGCAATGTTCAATTCCATTCGTATCAAGTCTTGCCTAAATGCTTCTACAGCTTCTTCCGCACTCAAATATTTTATTGTCTCAACATCTTTCGCAATATCTTCGTTTGGATCTGTTATTAATGATGAGGTTGTAGTACTAATAGCAGTTGTTGTTGTTGTGTTTAACTCTGGATTAATTTGATGTTTTGAAAGAATAAATATTAGATCTATTTGTACACGATCATGATTTGGTAACATAATTTCAAATTCTAGATTGGATGAATTGCTATTATTTAATAACACTCTTGATGATGATGGCGCAGCAAAGGATGCCGCAATAAATAATAAAAAACTTATGGATGCAGCCAATATTATTGCTTTGTTGTTGAATAACTACTGAACGCCAAACTATAAATGATTTTCTATTTTACACCTTAGACCGAAGAATTTTCATATTATTCTTCCAAATTAAAATTATCATTATTTACTTCACGCTTTTTATCACTCTTTGATATTCTAAACGTGATCTTATCTTGTTCTCGTTCAATAATTTCCTTCTCTCTTGCTTCTTTTCTTCATTCATTTCATCATCAATTAGTATGGCTGCAGCAAATTTTCAATGAGTTTCATCACCAAACAAACAATCTGGCAAAAAGTAATTAGTTCTTGACCTTTTCCTACAAGTAGGGTCTACT
Organism: Pocota personata; assembly: GCA_963082735.1. Lineage (NCBI taxonomy): Eukaryota > Metazoa > Arthropoda > Insecta > Diptera > Syrphidae > Pocota > Pocota personata. Next base: position 20,165,829 of record OY720433.1, read on the forward strand.
GTTCCCATTATCGTTATATTACCTCCAATAACTTCTAATTTTATATGTTGACCTTTCTTAATATTCTTCAATTTTAAGATTTGCATTTTGCTTGCCGATTCACCATTTAAGATTCTTAACAATAGTGTTCGATTTCCATCTTCTGGTGTTGCATATACTTCTAAAATGTTATCAATTATGATAACGTCACCGAATGAAAACTCTTTCCAACCTTGTGTGCATTATACTTACTCTTAAAACAATAGCATCGCACAATCAACCTACCCCAACAAGTTCCCCAATGACTAGTTCAGAGGTTTACTGAACTCTGAATATGTAACTCATGACACATTATTATTATTATTATTAATAGCCTTGACATTTTTTTTTTATTTCTTATCAAGCTCAATGACCCTGAATAGTTTTTTTTCGTATCATCAACTTCATTTAAGATTGATGTCATATCTTTTAATAACCTTGAACATTTTTGATCTTGAAGAATTTTTTTTATTGCTTATCTACAAATGACGTCATTTCTATTAATGACCTTGAACGACATTGAAGAGGCTTTTATTTCATATCTACACACACACACACACACACACACACACACACACACATAACGACCTTCACAGACACCAAGCCGGGCGGGCTGGTGATGCTAAGCTCAGGCGACTGTGGGGGTCACAGGTGGCGGATAGTGAACGGCCTGCAGAAATGGAGGCTAACTGCGAATACCCAATAAGCAGTCCCCGACCAAGAGCGGCAGAGAAGGAGGGCTTGGCTGAAAAGGTTAAAGGAACCCCTATGAACTCTCTGCGACAAGACGAGTAAGCACCGTCTTCCATATATGTGCTTTCCACCTCAAGGTGGCTACGAGGGATACAGAAAGGAGAAAATGGCGAGATCCGGACAAACCCGCCACATCGTAAAATGCGCAGCTTCTATGCCCGAAAGGGATGCTGCATATATACATACATATATATATGTATATACATAGGTATATATATATATATATAAATAACCATAACCACTACCCTAAAACATTAAGACTGAGCCCAGTAAGGTCTTAATTATGGCATACTGGAAAACGAATTGGAATGACAGCTATGAGGGCTGACGTTTGTAGTATTCTGTTACCTGAGTAAGCAAGAGTGAAATCTTGCAGAAATGGCTTTCAGGCTAATGCTACAAGCGCCTCCATCCCGTTAAAACCTTGGCAGGCCTAAAAGTACGTTCAATGTTTCGTCACCATTAAGTTGGTGGTGTAGGTTCAGATGTAACATTCCTGGTTAGCACCGATCCGGCTCTGGCACAAAACCCCATAAGGGCTTGTGTCAACCCTCGCATGGCCTCACTGCTTGCAAAGACAACCATGGGATCCTTAGGTGACTACACATTCGAACATTGATAGCGGCTTTGAGTGGGGATCCACTAGAAATGATTACAACAAAAACAAACAAAAACACCGGAGAAATTGAAGTAGAGGAGAATGAGGAGAACCCCTTCCAGAGGGGATCAAGGATGCTGAGGTCACCAATTGACCAAGTAGCAGCATCACAAAGAAGTGCGGAACGACCCGAGTCACCCGCAATACGAAAGGTGACGGTCGAACCACCAACCCATAAAACTGACTTCCACAAGTTAGGTGAGCAAATTAGAGGTCTGGTAGAAATGCTGGAAGATGGCAAAAGGCGTTCAATCCACCAAGCGATGCGAGATGCTATCGAAAGCATCAGAGCTCTCTATGAGCTCTCGGCGATTCAGCTACACGATGAGGAAGCAAAGCAAGTGATTCGCCGGAACAACTCGTCGCAAACTTCGCCATGGCTAAAAACAACATCTGAACCCAAGAGAAGGCAAGTTGCAGACGACGAACCCCCGGAGCCAAAACGAAAACAGCAACAGCCACCGAGTGGCGCGGCAGACAACGAACCACCGAAGCCAAAACAGACGCAGAAAAATACATCAAACGATGTTGCAGGCAAAAAGCGCTCGGAGCCAAAGCGTAAACAAAAACAAACTGCATTGATAAACACCAAGGAGAAGGATGAGACCACCGGCGTAGAGACCCCAGTGGTCAGACCTAAGAAAAAAGTTACAGCCACAAACAAGAAGCAAGCGGCAGGAGAAGAAGAATGGGTAAATACCACCAAAAAGAAGATCGCCAAAAAGAAGCAACAAGAGGTCAAAAGACCTAGACCTGACGCTATCGTCATTAAAGCGACGGGGTCCCTCTCATACGCGGAGATACTACGCAAGGTGAAGGCAGACCCCAAACTGGAAACAGTGGGAAAGGCGGTAACTAAAATCAGGAGGACACAGAAGGGAGACCTCCTTATACAATTCAAGGAGACGGGAAATAAGACAAACGAATTTAAAGGCGTCATTAGTGAAGCTCTAGCAGAGCAAGCGAATGTAAGTTCGATTACGCATCGCACTACCCTTGAGATCAAAGACATCGATGAGGTCACGACTATAGACGACGTAATCAATGCAATCGAAGCCCAGTTTGGAGTGAAAGTTTCACCGGCAGATATTTTGTCCCTGCGGAGGGCGTACGGAGGAACACAAACAGCAACGATCAGCTTTCCCGCAGTAGACGTAAGAAAGCTGTTAGAAGCAGGAAGGATTAAAATCGGCTGGGTTAACTGTCGCATGCGCGAACGAACCCTCCTTAAAAAGTGCTTCAAATGTTTAGAGTTTGGTCATCTTGCCTGGCAATGCAAAAGCGAGGAAGACCGCTCCAAGCTATGTAGGAGATGTGGAGGAGAAGGCCACATAGCGAAGAATTGCAACAAGGATCCATCCTGCATGTTCTGCAAGAAAGACCACCCGGACGCCGCGCAGCATGTAGCCGGCAGTAGCAAATGCCCAGTATTTCGGAGAGCTATTACAAGCAAAATACCATGAAGATTCTACAGATAAATCTTAATCACTGTAGAATAGCACAGGACATCCTAGCACAGACGGCCAAGGACGAAAGCGCTGACGTTATTATGATCAGTGAACCATATAAATGTCCCGAAGAGAACAACAATTGGATCTGCGATAAGGCAAAACAGGCGGCGATATGGATGTGTGGACGCTATGCCTTTCAAGAAACAAACGACCAAACAGTCGGCTTCGTGCGGGCGAAAATAAATGGGATCCATTTTTATAGCTGCTATGCCCGACCCAGTTTGACGGCCAGCGAGTACCAACTAATGCTGGATAATCTAACCACGGATGCGCTCCAGAGAGCCCCAGTGGTTATAGGAGGAGACTTCAACGCGTGGGCAACAGAATGGGGCAGCAGGCTCACCAACACCAGAGGACAGGTCTTATTGGAGACATTCGCTCCCCTAGCGATAGGCATTGCTAATAAGGGCCGGACAAATACTTACCGGAAGGCTGGAGTAGGGTCCATTATTGACATCACCTTTGCGAGCAACTCCATCCTGAAAACCATAAAGTGGAGGGTCAGTGAGGAATATTCACACAGCGACCATCAGGTGATAATACTGGAAATAAAAGGGAAAAAACCAGTCCAGCTCCCAAAACTTGCTGGCCCAAAATGGAATGACAGATCTTTCGATAAGGATGCATTCGAAGAGATGTTGAACGGTGATCAAGCTCCAAGCGGAACAGCGGAGACCCTCGCTCACCACCTCACAGGCACCATCACCACAGCGTGCGACGCATCAATGCCTAGGAGAGCAAACACCAGGAACACATCACCGTGTTACTGGTGGAACGAGGAAATATTCGAACTCCGGGCAAAATGTCTGCAAGCCCGGCGTAAAGTCCAACGATCAAGAAGGAGGGCGGATTTCCAACAATGCCTGGACACCCTTAGACTGGCGAGACGTAGCTTAAATAGAGCCATTAAGGAAAGCAAAACTGCATGCTTTAAACGTCTCTGTCAAGAAGCCGACATCAACCCATGGGGCTCGGCATACAGAATGGTGATGACAAAATTAAAGGGCTATAGGACTCCTCAAATAACATGTCCGATAATGCTGAGATCCATAGTAGAGTACCTCTTCCCTCAAAGGCCTGCTGCTATGTGCAATATTATACGAGAAGTCAATCCAGAAGATATTCCTTTAATTACTCACGAGGAACTGCTAAGGGCATGCAGCAAGATAGGTGACAACAAGGCTCCGGGACCCGACGGCATCCCGAACGAGGCAGTAAAGGCAGCTGTAACAAAAAGACCAGACCTCTTCATAACAACAATGAAGCAGTGCCTTGAAGAAGGAACCTTTCCCGAAAAATGGAAAACGCAGCATTTGGTCCTACTGCCAAAAGGAAAGAAGCCCCCAGGAGAACCATCATCCTATCGCCCAATATGCCTATTAGACACCATGGGAAAGATCCTCGAGAAGATAATCTATAATAGATTACTCGCAGTAGTAGAAGAGAAAGGAGCCCTCTCAGATCACCAATTTGGCTTCAGAAGAGCACGATCTACTGTTGATGCCATAAGAGCGGTAGTCGATATCGCCAAAGGTGCCATCGAAGGAGAAAGATGGCTCTACGGCACAAAGGAGTATTGTGCAGTAGTAACGCTGGACATTAGAAACGCATTTAACTCTGCGAACTGGTCGTTTATTAGAAGGTCACTTGCCAGGATGGATACGCCATATTACCTGCTACGGATAGTGACGAACTACTTCAACAACAGAAAGCTGAGGTACAATACCGATGAAGGCGTAAAATACTACAACGTAACTGCGGGAGTTCCACAGGGATCGGTTTTAGGGCCACTATTGTGGAACATAATGTACGACGGAGTACTACGATTAGCGTTACCTGGGGGAGTAACGATAATTGGATTCGCCGATGACATTGCAGTCGTGACAGTAGCTAAACAGATCCGTGCAGTAGAATCAGCTACAAATGAAGCAATTGCCCGGATAAAAGATTGGCTAGTATCCGCCGGACTAGAACTAGCTGACCATAAAACAGAAGTTGTTCTTATAACCAGCCGGAAAACTGTCGAATTTGCCAACTTTCAGGTTGGTAACCAAACCATCAGGTCGAAAGAGGCAATTAAATACCTTGGAGTAATGCTGGACAACAGGCTACGGTTTAAAACGCATGTTGATTTTGTTACCAAAAAAGCATCGCAAATGCAGGGAGCTCTCTCGCGTATCATGCCTAACATCGGTGGACCTAGATATGCTAGAAGGATTCTACTCTCTAGAGTTATCACCTCAGTTCTGTTATATGCCGCCCCAGTCTGGGCGGAGGCACTGAGGACGAAGGAGACCAAAAGGAAACTATCGTCATCATACAGACTCTGTGCGCTACGGACAATCAGCGGCTTTCGAACCATCTCTGACGAAGCTGCATTTGTCATAGCTGGAATGGTCCCCATCGATATTCTCGCAGATGAAATGCTGAGGATATATAACAGAAGAGCATTGAGTCATCACAACGCCACTGGTATCAAGGTGATAAAAATTGAAGAAAGGGCAGCGTCAGCAGCTATGTGGCAAGCTCGTTGGGCTAATACAACAAAAGGCAGATGGACATACAAACTTATACCGACAATCCAAGATTGGATAAGTCGAAAGCATGGAGACTGCAACTACCATCTAACGCAGTTCCTGTCTGGCCACGGTGGCTACCGCAAATATCTACACCGATTCGGACACGACAACTCACCATCCTGCCCGGAATGCCCAGGTGAAGATGAGGATACGGAGCACGCAGTGTTTTACTGCACACGTTTCACGGCATGGAGAATTACTCTGCCAAGTCCGTCATTACTCCTCGACCATATGTTACGGTTGGAAGAAAATTGGATGGCAATATGTTCTTTCGTAACAACTCTACAAAAAGAGCTGCGGAGAATAGAAAAGCTAAGAAGAGCAGCAGAAGCAACAGAAGCATCAGAAGCAGCAATACAAGAAGCATAGCATGAATTGCTAACCAGCCCCGCGAAGTAATACCTAACGGCAGTCCCGCGGGGAGAGTGGTTGAAGTGTGTAGGGTGTGTGTTTAGTACGTAGGCGTATTCCTGGCATCGAGTACTCAGGTTTGCGAATCGTGCATGCTAGTAGCACTCGGGCTACTAGTATCTATGAAGATTACACATCCCTGGCGCAATCCAAAAAAAAAAACAAAACACATAACGACCTTATCAGCTACAAATGAAGCAATTGCCCGGATAAAAGATTGGTTAATATCCGGACTAGAACTAGCTGACCATAAAACAGAAGCTGTTCTTATAACTAGCCGGAAAACCGTCGAATTTGCCAACTTTCAGGTTGGTAACCAAACCATCAGGTCGAAAGAGGCAGTTAAATACCTTGGAGTAATGCTGGACAACAGGCTACAGTTCAAAACGCATGTTGATTTTGTTAGCAAAAAAGCATCGCAAATGCAGGGAGCTCTCTCGCGTATCATGCCTAACATCGGTGGACCTGGATACGCTAGAAGGATTCTACTCTCTAGAGTTATCACCTCAGTTTCCTATATGCCGCCCCAGTCTGGGCGGAGGCACTGAGGACGAAGGAGACCAAAAGGAGACTATCATCATCATACAGACTCTGTGCGCTACGGACAATCAGCGGCTTTCGGACCATCTCTGACGAAGCTGCATTTGTCATAGCTGGAATGGTCCCCATCGATATTCTTGCAGATGAAATGCTGAGGATATGTAACAGAAGAGCATTGAGTCATCACGATGCCACTGGTATCAAGGTGATAAAAATTGAAGAAAGGGCAGCGTCAGCAGCTATGTGGCAAACTCGTTGGGCTAATACAATAAAAGGCAGATGGACATACAAACTTATACCGACAATCCAAGATTGGATAAGTCGAAAGCATGGAGACTGCAACTACCATCTAACGCAGTTCCTGTCTGGCCACGGTGGCTACCGCAATTATCTACACCAATTCGGACATAACAACTTACCATCCTGCCCGGAATGCCCAGGTGAAGATGAAGATACGGAGCACGCAGTGTTTTACCGCACACGTTTCACGGCATGGAAAATTACTCTTCCGTCATTACTCCTCGACCACATGTTACGGTCGGAAGAGAATTGGATGGCAATGTGTTCCTTCGTAACAACTCTACAAAAAGAGTTGCGGAGAATAGAAAAGCTAAGAAGAGCAACTGAAGCAGCGGAAGAAGCTGACATAAGAAGCATAGCATAAACTGCTAACCAGCCCCGCGAAGTAATACCTAACGGCAGTCCCGCGGGGAGAGTGGTTGAAGTGTGTAGTGTTTAGTACGTAGCCGTATTCCTGGCATCGATTACACATCCCTGGCGCAATCCAAAAAAAAAAAAACACATAACGACCTTGAAGCCATTTCTTATCTACACACACACACACATACACACATACACACATGGTAACCTTGATGACGCATTTCCTGGTCTAGAACCCGCATAGCCCTACCACTACGGAGTATCGAAAATTGTGCTTCGACATCTCCCTCTAGAAGCAGTGGACGTTCACACCACTCTCTTTAACAGTGCGCTGAATAATGCATATATGCCGCCCCAGTCTGGGCGGAGGCACTGAGGACGAAGGAGACCAAAAGGAGACTATCATCATCATACAGACTCTGTGCGCTACGGACAATCAGCGGCTTTCGGACCATCTCTGACGAAGCTGCATTTGTCATAGCTGGAATGGTCCCCATCGATATTCTTTCAGATGAAATGCTGAGGATATGTAACAGAAGAGCATTGAGTCATCACGATGCCACTGGTATCAAGGTGATAAAAATTGAAGAAAGGGCAGCGTCAGCAGCTATGTGGCAAACTCGTTGGGCTAATACAATAAAAGGCAGATGGACATACAAACTTATACCGACAATCCAAGATTGGATAAGTCGAAAGCATGGAGACTGCAACTACCATCTAACGCAGTTCCTGTCTGGCCACGGTGGCTACCGCAATTATCTACACCAATTCGGACATAACAACTTACCATCCTGCCCGGAATGCCCAGGTGAAGATGAAGATACGGAGCACGCAGTGTTTTACCGCACACGTTTCACGGCATGGAAAATTACTCTTCCGTCATTACTCCTCGACCACATGTTACGGTCGGAAGAGAATTGGATGGCAATGTGTTCCTTCGTAACAACTCTACAAAAAGAGTTGCGGAGAATAGAAAAGCTAAGAAGAGCAACTGAAGCAGCGGAAGAAGCTGACATAAGAAGCATAGCATAAACTGCTAACCAGCCCCGCGAAGTAATACCTAACGGCAGTCCCGCGGGGAATAATGCACATTATCCAGCGCATTGGAAAACAGCAGTGATACAACCCATCCTAAAGAGGGGTAGTAGGAGAGTAGTCTCCTTCCGAACATCAGCAAGGTATTCGTAAAAGTGATCAATAGAGCCCTGATTAAGTGGACTGAGGACAAAAAAAAAATTATTCAAAATATCATTGAACTATTTGGAGCTTCTGATGAAGGGCAGAAAGTCCCTAACATCTATTTTAATCAGATTATTTAGGTCGTTGAAACAGAGGGCTCCTAAGCGGAGTTTCCTTCTTTGGGAGAAAGCTGGACAGGTGTAATGAAAATGAAGAATAGTCTCCGCCTCCTCCTCCTCGTCTATACAGCTTCTGCAGAAATCATTTGCGAAGACGCCATGCCTTGCTGCATGCTTTCCTATTGTATTAGACAGTGTTCATTAATGACACCAATAAAAGCGCTGATATGCATTCTTTTGAGAGAAATCAAATTCTTAGAGCGTTTCAGATCCAGCTTAGGCCAAATCTGTTTTGTCGCTAGACAAGTTGTACTACTTGTCCAACTAGAATTTGTCCTTTCAATAACATCCAGCTTTAATTTAAGTTTGCATGTAGCGATAGACATACCCGGTAAACTTTTGTCTGGAAGGATGGGTATTGTTGTTCCATGTCTGGCAAGTTTCTTTAATATTCCCATGGCCCGGCACCCAAATTAGGTGAATATTAAACTGCTCCGCCATCTCTAGAAGAGCCGATCGGCAATCTAGAGCTGTTATAGAATTTGTTGAGCATGATTTCAAGGATTTGATTGCTGCTTGGCTGTCTGGAAAGATGCGGATATCAACGATCGATATCACGTTTTTCTTTAGCCAAGACAGGACTTCGTTTATTGCTATTATCTCCGCCTGGAACACGCTACAGTGGTTTGGGAGACGAAAAAAGAGGTTTAAATTAAACCTATCAGAGAAGACACAACCACCCACCGTCGGTATAAAAATGTAACCACTTATCTTCCGTGAAAGGACGGTAACTTGGAAGTTTTTATCAAAATTTAATTTGGGTATGGTGTAGTCAATGTCTTTAGGGAAGATATTAAACTTGTTTAAGATGAAGGCGTGGTCAAATACCTTTTTGGACCACTGTGAAGTAGCTCTGAGGCGGATAGCTGAATTAGTTGTCATTTGCCTACCAAGAATGTCGAGGGGTGTGAGATAAAAGAGAATGTCCATTGCTGCGGAAGGTGTCGTTCGCAATGTTTCACTAATGCACAGTAACTTCTGGTTTACCGCCTTATCCAAGGCAGTCCACCAGACAACAACCCGGTATATAAGGATCGGTCTGATGTACGAGATATAGAGCCAGTGAGTTAATCTGGGTTGTAAGCCCCATTTGTTCCCAATGGCTTTTTTGCAATAGAAAAATGCGACAGTGGCTTTCTAACTCTATCCTGTATATAAGGTTTCCAGCTCAGTTTAGCATCCAAAATAAGACCCAGATACGAGTATTTTGCTTCGCTGGAGAAAGTTAAGCTTGTTCCATTAAGGTCAAGGAGGGTCAATAGTTGGGATTTTACATTTCCTTGAGAAGAGAACTAGTTCGGATTCGTGGTGATTCACTCCTAGACCACACCGAGCTGTCCACCTAGATAGCTTATTCAAAGCGTTTTGTGGGAGCTCTTTCAAGGTAATGAGGTGTTTACCAGAGACTGCTATAGCAACGTCTTCCGCATAGGCAATATCATCGCAACCCTCAGCCTCCAAGATTATCAGTAGTCCATTGACCGCCAAGTTCCAAAGAAGTGGGGATAGGACGCCCCCTTGAGGGGTACCCCTGCTGACATATCTTCTAACAGATGCCCCACCCAGCTTTGAGTTGATAATCCAACTATTAAGCAGTAAATTAATTAGCTCGCCAAGCGAGCTATCTATCTTCAGATTTGACAGTGCTCTCGTTATCGCGTACACGTTGTTCAAAGCGCCTTCTATATCTAGGAAAGCTACCATAGTGTACTGCTTATGATACATAGGGTATACGATCGTATTGGCTAACGTATGCAATGCTATTTCTACTGATTTGCCTTTACAGTATGCATGTCGAGCCGCGGACAGTACGAGGGTGGGTCAATAAGTCCCTGAAAAATGAAATAAGGAACACTTTTTTCGGTATAAAAACATTTTATTTAACATAGTCTCCTTTTAGCTCTGTACACTTCTTCCAACGTTTCTCCAATTTTTTGATGCCCTCCAAATAATACGATTTTTCGAGCCCCTCAAAATAAGTGTTTGTTGACCTCTTCATTCGACCCAAATCTCTTACCTCCGAGTCATTTCTCCATGTTTGGAAACAAGAAATAGTCGCAGGGGGCTAAATCTGGGGAATATGCTGGATGAGGGAGGAGTTCGTAGCCTAACTCATGCAATTTTGCCATTGCGACTGCGGACTTGTGCGCCGGTGCGTTGTCCTGGTGAAAAATAACTTTTTTCTTCGCCAAATGCGGCCGTTTTTACTTCAAATCGGCTTGGAATCGATCCAGCAGCTCTGCGTAATATGCGCCGGTGATCGTTTTACCCTTTTCAAGGTAATCGATGTGAATAACACCGCGCGCATCCCAAAAAACTGTCGCCATGACCTTGATTGCTGACAAACCCGCCTTGGCCTTCTTCGGCTTCGTTTCACCAGGAGAAGTCCATTGTTTTGACTGTTCCTTGGTTTCTGGTGTGTTGGGGTAAATCCAGGTTTCATCTACGGTTACAAAACGGCGCAGAAACTCAGCGGAATTTTTCTGAAACATCGCCAAACACACCTTCGAAGTTGTAAAACGAATGGGTTTGTTGTCGATTGTTAGCAAACGCGGCACCCAACTTGCAGAAAGCTTTTTCATGTCCAAATATTTATGTAAAATCGAAAGCCATGTGATAAGCCTGTGGCCTCTTCAAGCTCGCGCGCTTTTACTCGCCGATCGTCCATTATCAAACCATGGATTTTGTCAATCATTTCTGGTGTAGTGACCTCAATTGGGCGACCAGACGTTCGGCGTCACTTGTGCTTGAACGACCGCACCGAAATTGAGTAAACCAGTAGTGAATGGTTCCAATCGATGGTGAAGAGTTCCCATAATATTTGTCAAGCTTTTGTTTGGTTTGCGTGATAGTTTTTTCTCGCAAAAAATAGTATTTAATGAGCACTCGAAATTCACTTTTTTCCATTTCCAAACTTACGTATGTATCAATACTGTCACGTAAATGGATATCAATCAGTCGTTCTAGTATTTTTAGAAGAAATGATGATAGACAAATAGGTCTGAGGTATTCTGGACTGGCTTGTCCTCAGACTCGGAGGGCTTGAATACTACTGTGGTGGTGGTTTCTCTGCCTGATTGTAGCAACAATGCTGCAGTTAGTTCAGATTAACCTCCATCACTCCAAAACGGCTTCGGCCGGCCTTCTTCTCCGTCTCTCAAAGGATAGTTAAGATATTGTCTTGATCCAGGAACTTTGGGGTGTTAATCTCGTCTGTTTACTCAGGACTCCCGGATACTATTCCCTGTATGTCAAGGATAAAGGTAAACCTGGATCGTTCATTTTGATAGAAAGTAGCATTAAAGTAAATTTACTTAATAATAACAGTGGTCGGTATATAATCGTAGCGTTGCTAGAAACAAGTAAACGCTCCTATTATCTATCATCGGTTTATCTCGCCCACAACATCATAGACCTTCCTGGACCCAATATGGTAAGACTGGTCGCAGACGCTGAAAGAAGTAATGTGATGCTAATGCTCACAACTCCGATTGGGGTAGCTCTGTCATTAACGAAAGGGGTGAGTTAATTTTTGACTATATTCTAAAACTAACCTCATTTTATGTAACATCGGTAAAGGACCTACATTTATAATTAGAAGCCGACAATAGGTTCTAGATATAACCCTTGTCTCCGACAACATTAATCAAATGATCAAGAACTGGAAGGTATCTGATGAACACTCTTTTTCTGACCACCGATACCTTCAATTTAGTCTTGATGACGATTCTCCAAGACCATTGGTTTACAAAAATATCCGTAAAACTAACTCGTCTCGTTCTAGTTCTCGTTTAGTTTTGTCTGTATGTTTTGAATGTATGTTAAATTTGTCACATGAAAGATACTCGATGTATTTCCGTATAATACTCGTAGTACGTTCCCGGTTTCAGCCATATGTCGTTGTCTCGAGTGTAATCGATTATCTCGGCATTAACCGTGAAAATGACGGTTAGTAGTATGAATATGAAGTCCATTGTCAGAAATTAAAATTTCAGCTTATCTTCATGGACAATCTTATCGTTTTGTAATTCTACTTTATTGCCTAAATCTTTCTTTACTTTCAGAGGTTTATATTTTGGATGTAATTTACCCCAATGGGCACCTGTGGTTTTTTGGTATATTATATCGTCAGTGGTTGCACTAGTGCTAAGCATTTACTCAACCTATATGTATATATCCGTGCTTATTCAGATCCTTGCTTTCTAATGCCTCAGTGCTTACATTATTCAAGCCCCCTTCAATATCAAGACAGGTACCCAGATTGAATTCTTTTTTTTTTTTTTTTTTATCTAAAGACTACCTTCTGAAAGGTAGTATCTACTGATTTACCTTTCATGTATGCATTGTGTGATTTCGACAAGTAGTTATCCCTAATCATATTCCTAACGTGCATATCTATTAACCGTCCCAGTATCTTCAGTAAGAATGAAGATAGTCTGTAGTCATTGGCATTAGTGTGATTTATCTTACCCGAATTGATTATAAATATCACTCTAACTTCTCGCCAGGATTCCAGAACACAACACATTTTAAGACACCATCCGTAAATATACCTGAGCCATGGAATGATAGACTCCCCTGATTCTTGTATCTTTATAGGAAGTATCTCGTCAATGCCAGGTGCTTTATAAGGGGCAAACGATTTGATTGTCTGTAAAATTTTCTGATCGTTAATGATTTTTTTTTTTTGTTTATAATTCGCGCGCGCCAAAAGGGATATGAATACCTTTATACTGTTACAGGGCACGGGCTTTTAAGGAAAGGGAGAAGAGGAACAGAGGAGAAGCCTATGCACATTGGCTTTAAATGTTTGAAGGCTATAGTGATGGGGAAATACAGAGCTTGGTAGATCATTCCACATTCTTGTCGTTAACAGTACGACCGAAGTTAGGCTTTAGGGTGAACTGATGTGCATTCGAAGCATGTCGCGTATTGCGGGTGAAGTTTTGAAGGGGAGGAATGCAACTGGCTATTTCGCCGGAGAATTTTTTGTGGAAAAAACGATAAAACAGGGAGAGACGACATTTCTCCGATGTTCTAGTGAATGAATGGAATTCACAATGTCTCTATCACCTATAAGTTTTAACGCGCGATTTTGTACCCTATCAAGAATGTGCAGAACGGTCTTGGCTTGGGTGCACCAGACCAGATATGGCCGTTATATTCCAGCTTAGGGCGAATGAATGCCTTATAAATTGAGGCCAGATCAGACGGGGTAAAATATTTCTTGCACCGTTTAAGGAATCCTAGACATTTTGCAACATTTTTGGCGACCTCGAATATGTGATCATTCCATCGAAGATGGTTATTAATACACATACCGAGAATGGCAAGTCTTTCGGTTTCAATGATGCAAGTACCATCCATGGATAATGGTTGAGGGTTTTGGTTTCGCTTGAGAGACAGAAGACAGCATTGTGTTTTGGAAGCATTAAATTCCACTCTGTTGGTTGAACCCCATTTAATTATGCTGTCCAGGTCGGAATTTAATGTGTTTAACATACGCTGCCGTTCCCCTTCTACGGCCGAAGAGCAAGGACGTGAGTTAGGGAACGAATATGAAAAACTGAGGGTACTGTCATCAGCGAAGGAATGGATTGGATTAGAAGTTGCAGACAAGAGATCATTTATAAAAATAAGAAAGAGAGTCGGAGACAAAACAGAGCCTTGGGGAACACCAGCATTTATTTGGTGAATTGCAGACTTGAAGCCGTCCAAAACAACTTGTATTGAACGCCCCGAAAGGTAATTTCTAATCCATTGAAGAAGAGACTCAACGACGCCATATGCACGTATTTTCGACAAAAGAGCCTGATGCCAAACTCTGTCAAATGCCTTTGAAATATCAAGTGCAACCATCTTGGTTTCGCCGAAGTGATGCAGAGATTGGTTCCACTTCTCGGTGAGATATGCCATCAAATCACCAGTTGCTACGAAAACCATACTGCCGGTCATTAAGGAGTTTTCGTGAATCGAGATATTTCATAAGCTGACGATTTATCAGCGTTTCCATGACCTTGGAAAGAAGGGACGTAAGTGCAATGGGCCGGTAATTGGACGGGGAGGAAGATTCGCCTTTTTTAGGGACGGGCTGGACAAATGCTGTTTTCCATCTACTCGGAAAGAGCCCTGAAAAGTAGGATAGACAGAAAAGCTTACGCAGAGGTTTTGCCAGCGTAGAAGAACACCTCTTCAGAACTATGGGGGGGATACCATCTGGACCAGCGGATTTGTGTATGTTAAGACCTTTGAGTACTCCTGCAACTGTACGAGTGCGAAAGTGGACTTGTCCCATGGAAAATTTGACGCTCTCAAATACAGGTGGAGACAAAGCATTATCTGGCAGCGTGGAGTTCGCTGCAAAGTGAGCAGCAAGCAGATTAGCTTTGTCTAAGGAGCTGACAGCTGGAATGTCATTGTAAATGAGCGTGGGGATGGCCGACGAAGCAGAATTTTTAATATTTTTGACGAATGACCACAAATTTTTACTACCTTTGGGACATTGTGGGATTTTTTGCCTCAATTTTTGGTCATATAAGAATTTTACACGTCGAATGTGGGCATTGCAGTCTTTTCTGGCTTTTTTAAACTTCTTTCGGTTTTCCTCAGATTTGTTGGCTTTATAAGACCGAAAACTTACTTCTTTCAACCTGATAGCCTCTTTACAGCTCTGGTCAAACCACGAGTTTGCCTTAGGTTTAATGCTCTTTATTCTGTTAGGAATAAAGTCATTCATACCTAAGAGTATGGTGTTAGTGATCATATCAGCAGCGGCATCCATGTCGCTATCGAGGAAGCATAGCGACCAGTTAAAACTCCTAAAGAAGCTATTGAGGCCGCTCCAGTTGGCTTTCTCGTATTGCCATACTTTTCTTTTAGGAGTTTTTTCTTTAACTGAGTGGTCGAAGTACGAGAATTTAGCTGATACAATATTATGGTCAGACCGACCTAGAGGCGCTAAAACGTCAATAGTGTATTTATCAGGGTGCGAAGTAAGAAACAAGTCCAAAGTGTTGGCGGAATGACTTTCAATGTCCGGTATACGTGTAGGCTCATTTACAAGCTGAGTCAAATTGTTTACCTCAGCGAAAAGTTCAACATACCTTCCTTCGGGTGTTGTTTGTCCAGAGTGTTGAAGCCAATACGAATTGTGTATATTGAAATCGCCCGCAATGACGATTTCAGTATGAGGGTACAAGGAGACAATTCGAGTGATGGAATCGGACAGCGCATCAAATTCGTCAAAAGTTGAGTTGCTGTCCGCACTAGGGCTTCTATAAATAAAGCAGTAGTGAATTATTTGCTTACGGACGGTGAATTTTAGCCATATGAAATTAAATTCCGGGTTGGAACAGTGGCCATACTGTGGTGGAACTTGGTAAGCAATATCACTACGGACGTAAATCGCGAGGCCAAGGTGGGGAAAGAATAATGACACTAAGTTATATCCAGGCAGTTTCAAATCGGAAGATTCTTCCACTACCTGTGTTTCGCTTAGTGCCAGAACAGCTGGTTTATGGGAATGGGCGTGGGCGTACATATCGAAGAAATTCGTTCGAAACCCACGAATGTTGGTAAAATCAACCCTAAATTCCCTCATCACTACAACATAAAAACACAAAAAGACACAACTCTGACGTAACTAAGCAAAACTGTGAAGTGTAGATCCAAAGAATAGTTTTCCAAAACAAACTGTCACAGGTGCTATGCCCAAACGACAATCAGCTAAGGTCCGCTATTCGAATGAACATTCACAGTCCGCTATGCATCAAATGTTACACTCTCTCAAACATCGCAACTGGAAGTATGTACATATACAGCACATGCTCCAATTGCGATAACGAAGAAGCGCAACAGCGAGTGAGTGGAGGTGACAAGATGGAATGCACCGGCACTGGATTGTGATTGTTTTTTTTTTTTTTTTTTATTTAATTATTTTATTTAATTTTTTTTTTCCACTACACTGAATTTGATTAGGCGCGCGCGATTGATTTTTTTTTAGATGGAAGTATTTTGGTGTTGATGTTTTTTTTTTATATTTGTCAAAACGATGTCGATGATTACGCGAAGGCGCTTGACGGTTGATCGCGTGTGCGCTCGTCGGCAGGCAAAAGGCAACTCTGACTAACTCTGACTCCTTCCAAATATACCTTGAGGTATGTAATCGCTCTACTATTTGCGCATACCACCGTGGTATATGATTTCTTCCGCTTGTCCGCCTGACAGGACAGGCCTTTCGAAAAGAGCGGTTGAGTTGTATCGATGCCTGTGGTCGTAACTAGGATAGTGTCTCAACGATTTCTCCAACTTTTCATTGAACCTTTTCCAGTTTGCTCTCCGCGAGGGTTTTGCTAGCAGGATTATTGAAATTTAGATCAAAGAGTATCCAGAAATGATCAGAGAATGATGCTTTGTCGGACACTCTCCAATTGCTGATTTTTACGGATTTATTTCCAGATAAGAATGTTATATCTAGAACCTTCCTCCTCCTATTAGATCTAATAAAAGTTGGTGAATTGCCACAAGAAACAAGAAACAAGATTTCACCTCTACTGTTAATGTTTGAGCTGTCCCAAATAGTATGGATTAAGTCTCTCTTACCTTGCTGAGTCACTGTTCCGGAGGGGACATCTGTATCTTCGTCGTATGGTAAATATACGGACGCCAGCGTATAGGATTTGTCCTTTCCGTTTACTTCCACTGCCTTCTGGTCATATAATTGGATAGCATTAGTGTGTGAAGATTATTTTTGACGACAATACAGGTCTAACCTTACCTTCGTTGCAGCTGTAAAAAGTTGTGTAGTCTAATGCCCCTAATCCAGATTGTGGACGACCTAGGGTTCTTCGATTAGGACCACGTCAAGCTGCTCCTCTTGTTAGAGCAGCAATAAATTGACTGAGGCGGATTTACTGTGATGAAGGTTTATTTGGACTACCTTCATCGGTGGCTACATTCCTCTCCACAGTATCTGTCGTCTCGCTAGGCTGCGATTTCCTTATGAGTCAAATACAGAATTCTCCAGCTCGGAGGAAAATTCGCATGTACGTCTCCATGACAATAATTATGCTGTTGGTGCCGTCTTAATTTTCTTTCACAGCAACAATCTCCCACTCGTTAATGGGAACCGCAGGGTTTTGTGCTTTAAGAAAGAAAAAAATTTCCTTTTGCAAACCCAGCTAAGGTCAGCTTGGCTTTAGACCTCTCTGGTACTTCTTCCAGAGAGACTACTTTTAAATCAGCTTCCTCCCAGGGTTTGATTGTAGGGATCACTGTCTATTCTACCGATCCCGCGCTTCCAATTCATGAGGCCGAACGTCGGAGCATTCGAACTAATATTCCCGCGAATGTGGTCGAAAATCGCCTTGTCAAGGGCCAATTCAATCATCTTCCCCTGTTCGAAGGTATATTGTCCACTGGGCTTACCAAAATGCACTACAGTAAGCTGCAGAGTATTCTGGATAGCCCCGCTAAACTGAACTGCCGTATTGGCTCTCGTTCTTTTCGTTGGGTTGTTGGTTTCTTCCTCGGAACTTCCCCTTTTTGCTGTGAAAGCTTCCCTATTCATATTACCGGCTGGATTGCCCTCTACTTTTGTCGCCAAAGGTGCTTTACCTTTCCCTGTATTATCAACAGCAGTAAGTGGTTTATTCTTCGACATCTGTGCGCCAACGCTTTTCTGTGCAACTCGACGCATTTTCGCTGCGTTATTCTTTTGAGTCCCGTTAGGACCTGCCTTATCGGCGTTGTTTCCACGTGGTTCAACGTGAACTTGTTTGTACTTTAGTCAACCTTTTTGCTAGGGTTCTCCTTGTCGGTGACACCCATGCCTAAAGTTGCCTTTCCTTGTTCTTTACCGGTTGTTATTTTTACCAGCCTCCGGTCTCGTTGTTCTATCTTTTTCAATCGTCTCTTCGTCCCACGCGAGTTTGTCTTTCTCCTTATCGAAAATTGTTTTCCCACGAGTACGGACAGAAAATATGGTCCGCTCCGACAGAGCCGCCGATTATCGGAGTAAGGCTAATTATCATGGGACTCGCCTGTTCGCCTATAAGCGCTAGTTAGCGGTTGACTTTACCACCAACCTTTGATTCTTGGGCACGGTTTAATTACTCACGCCACCACTGGAGTAGGGTTAACTACCTTTTTGTTTCGGACTTCGCTGGAACCTGTTCGAAGTGTACGCATGTTGGATTGGTGACCTACTCGTAGCATAGCTTTACTTATGCACTGGCACCCCGACAAGGTGGATAGTAACGCCGAGGTATATAAATTAAAAAGTTTAGTTTACACTTTTATTGATGTACACGAAAAAAATATAGAAGATAAACTGTTTTTGAATGTAATGGCAAGAATTTCTTGTCATTTCTAAACGTCAAAATATCGCTCTCTGGATTAAGGAGAGATAGTGAGGAGACGAATCCAAAAAATGTTTGTCTCAGAGAATTAAAAAAAACATCTCCGATTCCTCAGCTGATAAATTAAGTGGAATAGCGGATCCCTCACTCGCATTAGGTGAATTTTGTTTCCTTACTAAAAGAAAGCACTCTTCTTTTTGGATATTCATTTTCTTTGACTTACTTAAAATGTGTGATTTGTTGCCACTTTTTCTGCTCATCAAATAATTATATTACGCTGATTAAATAATTAATTTTTGGTGGATAAGGTTTTTCAGCTCACCATTTACTTTTTTCCACAGATTTGTTTTTTTTTTTTTTATTTTCTGCAAATCAATAAATTACTTTCTGCTAGTCTTAAAAAATACTATTCGATGATTGCAGAATTATTGTCTTGCAAATGATTATTTACTTTGTTGTTGATCGTTCAATTATTTAGCTGATCACTAATAATATTAGCTTTTTAAATATAGCAGTACTTCGTTTTATTGACATCTAGTGTTTGGTAACTGATTATTTAGCGTTCTTTTAAACTAACAAATCAGACTTGACATCAATCTGTTAAGCGGCCCTTACACGGTCAATTGATTGACATCAATCATGGTGTATGTGTAGATTGACGCTACCCCTTACACAGTTCAATCGATTGACGTCAAATTATTTTTTTTTTAATTTTCGTGGTGTAGATGTGCGATGAGTGAAACGGACGATTGTATTGCTTAAATTGCTCTGTCACTTTGCATAAAGAGGAAAAAGAAACAAATGTCGAGAAAAAAAGAGAATTTGGATGAAGGAGTGGTTCAAAAAAATGAATCAGTTCACACATGAACATTTTTTGAATGAATTGAAAATATCAGCACGAGGCGAATATAAAAATTTTAGAGAATGGATACCTCCACTTATGAGGAATCGATTAAAATAATTTCTCATTTGATTATGAAAAAGATATATTCGTGAAGCGATTTCCGTAAACCAGCGGCTTTCTACAACGTTACGATATCTTGCCACAGGGAATTCATTTGAGGATTTAAAATTTACAACCCCAATATGCTCGGTCTTCATCATCCCTCAATTTTCCGCTAGCGCCCGACATGTTTCTTCTTCCGCGACACAACACATAATGAACTAATTAGGTTAATCCAACCCTTACACACATCAATCAGCATGCAGGTCATGCAAAATCAAAAATGTTTTGATTTTCGTCAATCAGACTTCGCCTAATGTGTGTGACGCATACAGATACATTTTCACAAACCCATGTAAGTGATTGATGTCAATCGATTGACCGTGTAAGCTTCTATTTCTAGGTCTATTCCTTTATTCGTTCGGAATGTTCTATTCTTGTCATTCCGTGTTCCTTTATTCACGCCGAAATATCCGTTTGCATTCTTTTTGTTCGGAGAAGAAGGCGAAATAAACTGAATGAATCATTTTTGAGTGAAATTTTTATATATACACAACTTCAATTCAATTATAATTTTATTTCTACAATTATTCTTGATACAAAGTTATTAAACGATAAACTCTAAAAATTTATTTAATCTAATGTTTAACATAGTAAGTTAATACATATTTGATGGTCGACAGAAGAAAGGCGATGCAAAAGAAATGGAAGAAAATGAAGAGTAGAGTACAGAGAAAGAGAGCATGTGGGCGAAAACACGTCGCACAGACTGGTATTTGAGCCCAAAAGCTGGCCAAAAACATTTTTGTAACTTTTGGTGTGTCTATTTGTTCTTTTTTCAATATAATGCTACTACTAACAAGTAGATATGAAAAACTATTTATGTTGTTATATTTACGTCATTATTTTATTGAAAAATATATACATTAATAAGAGATTTATGTACAATGAAAAATACGAAAGCGACGTCTGCAAGACTTATTCTTCATCACTCTCCTCAGACCCAGTTGGTTTTAAAAATTCCAAAGCTTCCTTTGAAATTGGCTGTCTATTTCTTTTAACATTTTGCCTAATGCTATTCAAAAATGGATCTGAGGTCAGCAGAAGCCTGTTTAATACGTCCGCATTGCAATTTGTCCTAGAAAATTTTCTTGTGAAGCTTTCCCTGTACTGGCGACTTATTCCTCGCTTCTGCAGCCTCTTCCGATAGTTGACCAATCAGTAATAGAGCATACGATATAATGCTCGGAGCATGGATCAATATTTTATGGACTGTTGGCGACATAGGTTGCCAGGCATACAATTGCACGTAATGTTTTGCAGTGTCCATGGTGTACGTACCAAATTTGTCGACCATTATATCGAAACCCGAAGATATCACTTCTAATATTATTTTAAAGCAGCGAATTAACTCGAGGTCGATCCCTGTAATAGTAGCTGCTACATTAATGTCACTAAAAAATCTCCGGGACGTCTTGCCGTCATTGGTATTACCATAACCAGCTTTATGTATGTCCACTAGCAATCCCATTGTTTCCCTAAATTCTTTTTTGAATTTCTTCTTTGGCTAATTTTTCTTTATCACTTTTCTTTTGCATATGTAGCAGCGCATTGTCGATGCAGTATCAGTGGCTGCATTGCATACTTTTCCGTCCACCATTGTTGACAGTAGTATGTGTTTTATCCTTACGTTTTCGGTAACACTTGTCGCTTGCAGATTCTTTGACTGATTTTCTATATAATCAATCTCTTCATTTGTGACATCTTTATTTTCTTTGATAAATCTCATTCTAATTGGTCTGCAAAATCTAGGTGACGATGGGCAAGGATTCTGCCAGATAACTTATTTTAACTTAGAGGCACAAGGGAACTGAGAAAAATGTTGGCATCACTGTTTTCATCGTTTTGAAATTTTTGCTTGTATTGACTTTGCTGCGATCCATCACATCCCCACTTAAAGGCCAGAACAAAATCATTAGTTTTTGTTCCACTGTATACTTCTAACACTTGCTCTAAATATTTACACAATCTCCTTGCTGTATGATCCACCAAATCTTGCAATTTGACTTCAGCGTAAGTTTCATGGATAATCCGTGCCGGATAACAATCTTGTTTAGCTTTTTGCACGTATTTATAACAGGGATATACATCCTTGTTGGCATGCTGTATAATTTCGTACTGATTCATGGATAAGTTGGCTTCCACAAACAATGCCAAAGCTTCTTCAGGGGAATGTTTTATTTTATAGAACATTGTCTACTAGCAGAAACTGCTTTATGAATTTTTGTCGCTCTGGTTGGAGATTTTGTTATGTCATGAATTACTCTAGCTAAATTTTTATTATCTGCCGCTCGGTGACTCATTTGCGCAGCATATGTCAGTTCATTAACAGGAACGTTCTTTCTAAGATCCTTTGTTTTCCGACGCTTTGAACGGTCACTCGATTCCCCGAATTCTTTTGTCGGTCGCCCTTTTGTACATGTAGGGACTAGCGAAATAGGTAAAAAGACTTCTTCATTTAACCAGTCTTGATTTTTTTTCCAAAAAACGGCTATCTGTACTGTTACACGTGAGCCATTTTCGCTTGTAAACAATCTTAAAACTGTTAATGATATTTGTGAGTTCCGATAATTTTTCAGAGGGACACTTCGTAACTGCTACTAATTTTGCTTCTAAATCTTTCAGTTTTGCATCAAACAGCCTTTCTGTGCTTCCCCTTATTAGCTCGTGTAGTTACTTTCGAGTCGTAGAAATGAGTGAAGCCTCAGAAACTGAGAATAATCAAAAAAGAAAATAAGCGGAAAATAATAAAGCTGGTATATTTCCATCTTTATCTTATTTTTGTGAAAACATGTGAAAACTTCTGCACTATTTTATCCAAATAGATACTCTAAAGTATTATATAACTTTGATGTAGTAAAAATGAGTACACCGTTATTAAAAACATTCGTCTATATTTAAAATTATACAAAAATGCACTCAATTTTAGTAGGAAACTCAATGGTTGGCACGCCGAACTTGCATTTATCTTTGCGAAGTCGAATGCCAGAACTGTCAAAACGGGTGAAAACTTTATGGGTTGCGATTGTCTGAAGAAGAGAGGACTGTTCGTCCTACCTCATCGTTATTTAAGTAAATAAGTTAAATAAGTGCTGGAACTTCTAGAAAACTTCCTGAATAGATGATGCGTCCTCCATAAAGTTGACACCTTGGATGCAAATGCAAGGGGCCCGAACCAGTTGTACCCCATAACATTCGACCGAATGTTTGAATGTTTAGGCGATGTAACAAGCTTTCTATCTCCGAGCATTCAATATCTCCAAAATGCTTAGAGTCTAGAAGTATCACACTAGTATGTTCTGATGTTGTTAGGGTACAGCGATGAATGATGGAAACGGCCTGCTGCGAAAAAGATCTGCAAATTCGTCTGCTAACGCAGCTGTGTTCGTACTGCGTGAGAAGTGTCTTCGAATGGTGTCGTCCAAACACGGCTTCTTTCGTCCTAAAATTTCATTTATTAACTCCCACGTTTTCTTCGGATCGCCTCTTGTTTCCTCAATTTTTTTTTTGTAGAAGTGATCCTTTTTTCTAGTAATTTTTTTTGTTCACCCGGTTGCGCTGCTTTTTGTACTCAGCTTCGTATGTGATAAGCGTTTGACCCGATTCCGTTGTTTCAGATTTCACGGAGTCTGCCTTGGGTGGCATCTACAAGTTGAAAAAAAAAACTTTGATTAGTGGCGCACGGTGTAACGGAACAAATTACGACCGACACGAGTTGGAAGATGACCAATAAATCTTTGCTAGAGTTCTTGCATATAAATCGTCATGAACCGAGCTTAGACATATGGTAAACAAATTGTTTTGACAGATTAGTGATTTTGTTTTGGCGTCATATACTTTTCGATACGACTAACAAAGGCCTCGTAGGAGCAGCATCTCCTGATAGGTGTTGGTTTGCTAAGTAACGAGAAAGAGTCACTGCTGCCGAAAACCTAGCAGCTCTGCTAGTAAGCCCTACTCCCACCTCCTCGTGGTGCCATCTGGGAATTTCTTCGGAAATTGCGAACGGGGAAGGACGAATGGCGAGTCTCCTGCGCCATATAACAGGATAAGTGTCGGTTGGTCTGGGGCCCAGCGAGCCTCAACCATAAAAAGAAAAATTGCTCCGAAACGGAAACATACGCCTCGGATACGGACGGATAATCGACCTTTGGCTATCAAACACGGACAACGATCGGATTCTGGAACGTTAAGACCCTCCTGGACTCACTCCAAGAAGGGCCTTACAACGCCAGATTCCTCCAAATGGAGCGCGAATTCGTACGGTATAAAATAGACATCTTAGGGCTGAGTGAGATAAAATGGTTCGATGCTGGGGAATATGTCTCGCCAACAAAAAGTACTGTCTTGCTCTACTCTGGTAAACCAGCTGGAAGCGCACGGAGGTCTGGAGTAGGACTGGTGCTAACTCCAGTAGCGCGTAAAAGTCTCATATCTTGAAAACCTCACAGTGACCGGATATTGACGGCCAGATTCCAGAGTAGAGTAAGGAAGGTCACCATCATACAGTGCTATGCTCCGACTGATGACGCGACTGAGGATGAAAAGGACAATTTCTACAGCCAGTTAGGCGCCGTCTTCAATGAAATACCTAATGGGGACGGGGGATCTCAATGCCAAGGTAGGTAGCGACAACAACATGCTTAAACACGTGATGGGAGTTCACGGCCTTGGAGACGGAAACGACAACGGTGAGCGGTTTGTGGACTTCTGCAATACCAGTCATTGGAGGTACACTGTTTAAGCATAACACCTGCCATAAGATCAGTTGGGTCTCGACTGATAGGCAAAGAACATCCAACCAGATCGATCACGTTGCGATAAGTCGCCGCTTTAGAAATTGTCTCCTGGACGTCCGTAACAGACGTGGAGCTGATATCGGACAAAAACGAGATCATCATCTTATGCTAGCTCATATACGCCTTCGTACTGCATCCGTCAACAACAAACGATCAAACTTGTTGAACATCACCAGGTTCAATACCGATAGGCTTAAGGTCCCCCAAGTGCGCCAACAATTTAGGGACCACCTTGCCTTAGAAGCGTAAGCAATCAGCAGCTCAACGCAGGAGAGCATGGACGATTACTGGAATGTTGTTAAAAATGGTTTTGCGAGCGGGGCACACACCTATGTCGGCAAAAGGCAGGCACACCATCGCACATGGCTTTCGGCAGACACCTGGAGACGGATCGAGGAGTGTACAACAATAAAGGCTCGGATTGTAGCGGCCTCAGCAGTAGAGAGAACCGAGTTAGAAACCCAGTACCGTACGAAGAAGAAAGAAGTGCAGCGTAGTGTGAGACGTGACAAACGTCAATATATCGACACACTGGCTTCTGGGGCTGAAGAAGCAGCGAGCAAGTGCGATAGTGGCACTGTTTACAGCATCATCAAGGAGCTCATTGGTGGTCGAAACTCCAAACAACACCCAGTGAAGAGTCTGGACGGTAACCTCCTAATTTCGAAAGAGGATCAGCTCAATAAATGGAGAGAACATTTTGCTTCAGTGCTAAATCACTTAGACGATGGCGATATGATCTCAAATTCGAATGAGTATTCCGAAGCAACAAATTCCCGAATACGCACGACACCTCCCAGTAAAACAGAAATTATGGCAGCAATCAAGTCCCTCAAGAAAAACAAAGCGGTGGGTATTGATGGCATCCCTTGCGAATTGTTTCAAGCGGCGCCCAACACATCAGCAGATCTGCTGCATCCGCTAATACAGAGAGCTTGGGATAGCGAACAATTTCCACAGGAAAAAGGGGATGATCATTAAGCTTCCGAAAAAGGGAAACTTGATGGAATGCGGAAACTGCAGAGGTATATGTGATCTTCCAGCTGTAGCCAAAATAATAGCAAAAATAATTCTGGACCGAATTAAAGAGCATTTAGATTCTACTCTCGACGTCGAACAGACAGGCTTTCGCGCTGGATCCTCCTACATCGACCACATAAACACCTTACGGATCATAATCGAACAATGAGTACAGGTCTCCGCTACATCTGTTATTTATCGACTTCGGAAAGGCTTTCGACAGCTTGAATCGAGATGCTATTTGGCTGGCCTTGCGCAGGAGAGGCATCCCGGTAAAACTTATTGCTATTATCAAAGCTACATACGAGGGCGGTAAGTGTCACCTCTTACACAAGGGTAAGGTGTCAGAGGAATTTGGTGTCCAAAGTGGAGTACGTCAAGGATGCATTCTGTCACCACTATTGTTCTTGGTGGTTATCAGCGATGTACTCCGTGCAGCATTGACGGAAGGAAACAATGGAATTCGTTGGGCTATGACATCTTACCTGATGGCAAACAAAGTGGGGCTCAAAATAAACACGGCCAAAACAAAAGCCTTCAGCACTCCCAACACTAACGCTCACCTTTACATTGCCGGACAGGAAGTCGAAAAAGTTGACAATTTTCTATATTTAGGAAGTGTGGTCTCGGCTAACCGCGGTGGCACCCAACTGGATGTTTGCAGTAGAATCGGGAAGGCTAAAGCTGCGTTCGGTATGCTATCCACAATCTGGAAAAGTAATGTTATCAGCTAAAGAACCAAGCTGCGACTGTTCCGCTCTAACGTAGAATCGGTACTGCTGTATGGGTGCAGTACCTGAAAGGTGGACACCATTAACACACGCAGGCTACAAGTCTTCGTAATTAAATGTTTAAGAATCATCTTGAAGATTTTTTGGCCGAACCGGATGTCCAACGAACAGCTTTACATGAGCACGGGCCAAGAACCTATAAACATTACTATACGAAGGAGAAAGTGGCAGTGGATTGGACACACCCTACGGCGCGAAGACAACTCCATTGCGAAATACGCCATGCAGTGGAATCCGCTCTGCCTCAAACAGGCAGAATAGCGGGACGCCCTAGGCAAACATGGCGCAGAACAGTTGAGGAGGAATCGAGCTCTATAGGAATGAGTTGGAGGCAGCTCTAACGCGTTGCAGAAGTACGAACAAGATGGCGCGCAGGCGTGCTTGACGCCCTATACCCCCCGAGTGGTTAAAGGAACTAAGTTAAGTAAAGTTAAGTTAAGTCATACACTTTTGGTTGTGTAAAAATGTCAGATTTTGTGCCAAATAATCGTCATTTGAGGGAAGTGTTGATTTTCTTCTTTCATTGGAAGAAAACGGCGGCTGAAGCGCATCGAGAGCTCCAAAAAGTTTACGGAGATGCTGCTCTAAGTGAAACAACGTGCCGATTGGTTCCGTCGCTTCAAAGACGGTGATTTCGATGTTAACGACCGTCCGCGTGAAGGAAGGCCAAATTCCTTCGAAGACGCTGAATTGGAGGCATTGCTCGATGAGGATCCGTGCCAAACACGAGAACAGCTTGCTTCAGCATTAGGAGTTACCCGTCAAGCCATTTCCAAGCGATTGTATGCGTTTGGAAAGATTCAAAAACAAGGAACTTGGGTTCCTTATGATTTGAAGCCAAGGGACGTTGAGCGTCGTTTTTTCGTCTGTGAACAACTGCTCCAGCGGCAAAAAAGGAAGGGTTTTCTTCATCGCATTGTGACGGATGATGAAAAATGGATTCATTACAGCAACCCAAAGAAAAAAAAGTTATGGGGACTGCCCGGTCATGTTTCTACGTCGTCGGCTCGGCCGAATATTCACGCTGCGAAGATTATGCTGTGTAATTGGTGGGACCAGGTCAGTGTCATTTATTATGAACTATTGAAACCCAACGAAACCATCACTGGGGAATGGTACCGACTTCAATTGATGCGATTGAGTCGAGCACTGCGCGAAAAACGGCCACAATACGAGCATGACAACGCTCGGCCTCACGTTGCCAAACCCGTTAAAACCTACCTGGAAACGCTCATATGAGAAGTCCTACCCCACCCGCCATATTCCCCAGATATTGCGCCATCCGATTATTACTTGTTCCATTCGATGGCACATGGTTTGGCTGATCAGCAGTTCCGCACGTATGAAGACATCAAAAAATGGCTTGATTCGTGGATAGCCTCAAAAGATGAAGAGATTTACCGTAACAGTATTCGAGCTCTGCCAGAAAGATGGGAAAAAGTTGTAGCTAGCAATGGGAAATACTTTGAATGATTCATTTGTAACAATTTTTTTCAAAATAAAGCTGCATTTTCATCAAAAAAAAAAAACTTTGTTGCGCACCTAATATAATAAAGTAATTTTGGATACTTTTATCCTACCGACTGCGAAGTTTTTTATATGCACAACTTCAATTCAATTATAACTTTATTTCTACAATTATTCTTGATACAAAGTTATTAAACGATAAACTCTAATAATTTATTTAATCTAATGTTTTACATAAGTTAATCCATTGACGGTCGCGATCCAACTGTCATTTGATGGTCGACAGACAGTAGAGAAAGAGTGCATGTGGGCGAAAACACATCGTTCATACACAACAGAAATTATCAAAGGTTGATGTTGAGGCAGATAAATGGTGAAAACGATGATAAATGGTGTTTTTTTGTTTCCTTATTCATTGTACTCCGAATATTTTTTAAGGTATTCTGTTCGTTATATTCCTTTCACGTAATAAATAAATAAATGCACCCTGTTAAAGTTAAAGTTAAATTTACATATTTCATAGAGGTAAAATTTGTAAACGTCCATTTTTTTTAGATGGACAATTTAGTAAACATTACTCAGTTGTATTTCTAGCATCATTTAATGGCACAAAGTATAGATTCGTTATCAAAAACTTCACTAGGTAGATCAATCCACAGTGTTGAAATTAAGAATGTACTAAGGAAGGTGGAGACTTTGTCGAAAAACTTCCTGTTACCTTCTTTAAATTAAACAATCTCAAAATTGATTTTCACCACTTGTTCTCATGTTTAATTTCGTATTTTCAAAGTGGAATCCCTACAGGAATACATTAGATATAATGGAATATCTACTTACTTACTTACTTACTTAGGTGGTGCTACAGTTCGGGGTGAACCTGAGCATCAAGCAACAAACCTCTCTAGTTAGCCCGGTCCTTAGCTAACTGCCTCCAGTTGCGCACTCCAAGTCGGTTGAGGTCTCTCTTCTTGTTTGGCTGCATGTCGGATAAAACCCAGCACATCAGTTGCGGCGTTTCTGATGGCATGTTGGCAGCGTTGCCACTGTCTTCAGCACTTGATGCTGGCGGCATAGGAGTTGTCGATGGATACGCGTTCGGTGAAGATTTTAACGGCCTCTTGCGATTGTAGCTTTTCGACGTTATATCTTCTCGAAGTAATTCTTCTTTGTTGTAGCGCTTACGATACCCGCATTCGCACCTTGGCTGCAACAACGTAATGATCCGAGTCGATCTTGGCTGCTCGGAAAGTTTGCACATCCAGAATACTGGAGGCATGCCTTGCGTCGATCGCAATGCGATCAGTTTGCTTGACCGTTTAATGATCAGGAGCCGCCATGTCTCCTTGTGGATATTGAGATGAGGAAACCATGTGCTTGCTATAGTTACGTTTCGCCCGCAGCAAAGTCAATAAGCCTAAGTCCGTTGCCAGTCATGGTGTTATGTAGGCTACCTACCAAAGATGTTCTCCTTTCCTATCTTAGCGTTAAAATCGCCTAACACAATTTTAACGTCATAGTTAGGACATTGCTCGTCTTGTCGAGGAGCTCGTAGAAACATTCTTTGGTGGCGTCGTCCTTGTCCTCTGTGGGGGCATGAGCGCATATTAGGCGAATTTAGCCTTGATGCGGATTGTCATAAGACGCTCGATCACGCGTCGGAAGCTCAAGACTTTTTGCCTAAGTCTGCCGAGTATAATAAATCCGCACCCTGCTTCTGCGCTATGTAGCAATCACCGTATTAAATGTCACTGTTTTCCATCCTCTTTTTGCCCGGCCCATCTCATCACACATCCTGGATGGCTGTAGGATCTACTTTGTGGCAGTCTAGGGCCTCTGCTAATTGTTCGGTTGTACGCGGCCTGTTAAGGGTCTGAACATTCCTCATGTAAATCCGAGGGTCGTCAACAGTAGGGTCATCCGTATCCAAGGCTTGTTGTTGCTTCGTAACTAATGGTTTTTGATGTGGTAGGGAAGTTACCCCAATGCACATCCTCCAACCTGGAAGGCCAGGTCCGTTGTTGAAACCCCTAGGACAAGGGGCGGTAAATAGTCGATGCCAGTAACCCACTTTGGGGATGAGAGCGCTGCCGTTGGCATCCACCACCATCTCTTTTCCAAGACCCTGACTAGTACTTGGAGAATCCTTCTCGACCTAAGCTTCGAGTATGTCGACGTAGCCCAGGTAAGGTGTTGTTTCGTCCGCTGACTTGTTTATAGTGCTGCTATTTTTTCTTCATCAACACTCGCGCTTATAAGTTTGGCAAGTCGAGTTCGGGTGGACAACGGCCAGTACCCGACGGCTACCACTTGGAGGTAAAATAAGCACAATTGATGTGGTAACAGTTACAACACTGGTCTTTGCCAAGTTAAAGCCAGTCAGTGCCTACCCTATGTCCACAACATCCAGCCATCAATAATGGAATATCTATTGAGCAAAATGGTATATTTTTCAAAAGTCATCTGGCCACATTGACTGTGATACTATCAACATGAAATATATTCAATATGTTCGATAGCTTTAAAAAGATATGTATACTTTTGGGAACAGTGTGCCCCATCATCAGCTAAGCTGCTTGGTAATTTTGTTTGCATTCCATGTAGCGATGTTTTCCACAAATTTAACCCGTTCAGATTGTTAGACACTAGCTAGAACACTTACTCTGATCGATCAAAGGTAGGTAGGTAAGAGTGGCGGGTCCGTTAGGAAGAACCCAATTAGCGCTAGGTGCCGTTTTGTTACCACAACTCATGTAAACCTGGGTGTTATGGTGTGTTGGTGAGGAATCTGTAGATCCAACCTGTGGAGTTCAAAAAAGTAACAAGTTTTTTTATGGTTTTCTCTAAGATTTCCTCTAGGAAATTGAAGAAGGGTTTTCCTGATGCTCGTTGTCTGGCCCTAGCTAGTGCCGGACAGGCGCATAAATAGTGGATATGGGTTTCTCTTTTAGTTGCGACTAGGTATCCCAACAACAATTTGAAAGTTTGATTGCTGGTCTCCTATAGGCCAGTGGCACGTAGTGATCGTTGTTAATCTGGCGACGTCTTTACGCTTCCTATTTATTTTTTTTATTTGTTTATTTCATTTAGCTTAATACAAGCGGTAAGGGGACTATAAATTATTATTTACAATGTTTACTTAATAGATAGTATACGCGTACATAAATTTAAATCAAGGGGAATAAAGGGAGTTTTTAAGTGAGTTTTTGTTGCACTGGAAAGACATAGGCTCATTACACCCGTAATTCGTACGGTGAAACTTGAGGCGAAAGATAGGTACTGATCTTAGAGTACGCGAATTGGTGCTGAGTGAGATGGTTTGGAGCAGCATAGGACATTCAATGTTGCCTGCTAATAGCTGATGTACAAATAGTATATCGGCAACTTTTCTACGCTCTTCAAGCGATTGCATGTTCAGCAAGGTCAAACGATGCTCATAATGAGCTAGGTTGAATCTGTCAGGCCAAGGGAGTCCACGTAGAGCAAAACGGATTAACCTCTGTTGGACACACTCAATTCGATACGAATGTGTATCGGGATAGGGAGAACAAACTTGGCAGGCATATTCTAGAATTGGTCTTACCAATGTGAAGTACAGGGATTTCGTGACGTAAGGATTTGAGAATTCCTTGGACCAACGTTTCACATAGCCCAATGCAGAATTTGCTCTGCTAATAATATTGTCAATATAACTACGAAAATTAAGCTCACTGTCGCAAATGACACCCAAATCACGCAGAAACGTGACAGTGGGAATAGGCTCGTCGCAAATCACGTACATTCTAGGAGCTGTCGGAAAACGCTTCCGGGAATAAGTAATAGCTTCACATTTATTGACATTCAACTCAAGAAAATTTTTATTACACCAAGTAGAAAAGCTGTTTAAGTCAGATTGAAGTGCACGGGAGTCAGTGGGAGTGGAGATGTGTGCAAAATTGTTCATGTCGTCCGCATAAACTGATAGACGGGAATACTTAATAATGCCATCAACATAATTAATTGACAAAATGAAAATCAAGGGACTAAGATGGCTACCTTGAGGGACGCCAGAGGAGGCCATAAAGGGATCAGATACAAAGGATCTAAAAAGGGCTTCATATAGACGTTCATAAAAGTAAGATTTGATGCACGCAATAAACCCAGACTGAAAACCGAGAGCTTTGAGTTTCAAAAATACAATTGCGTGTGAAATTTTATCGAAGGCTTTGCTGAAATCGTTAGCAACATCGTCTTCCTTGCCATCCTCCAATGCGCACAGGGTGCTGGATACGAATTCGGTTAGGTTTGTGGTTGTTGACCATCCCTTTAAGAAACCGTGTTGGTGAGGGAAAAATATAGACTTACAATAGAAAAACATTGCGTCGTAAACAATACTTTCGAATAGCTTAGTTATGTAAGAGAGTTTAGCTATAGGACGATAATTAGAAATTTCATTTTTCGGACCTTTTTTGTGAAGGGGAATAATAAAAGAGCTTTTCCAAAGCCTAGGGAAAACGGACTGTGAGAGCGACAGTTGGAACAGAGCCGTAAGGGGTTGAGCTACACATTTTTTTAAAACTACGGCAGGTACGAGTATACCGTCCGGGCCAGTGGAGTATTCGCATTTAAGTCTTTCGGTCTTTTCTTTCACGAGAGCCACTGTTATATTGATTGAAGTTAAAGAGGTTTAGGCACAATCTCTCATCTAGGAGAAGTAAGAATCTTCGGGCTCTGATCTGTGGTCAGAGAATGATTGACTGAAGAAATGAGCGAATAAGTTTGCTATTATTCGAGGATCGCTCGACGATGTATTGGAGAATATCAGAGTCGATTGTTAGCTGTCTGACTTTTTTTTGGGTATTAATAAAGTGAAAAAATCGTTTGGGGCCAGCGATGATGTCAGATTGAATACGGTCAATATATTTGATATAAAGAAACTCACAGAGTTCGGAAAAATGCGTATGTGCAAGGAGGTAATTGGAAAAGTTAAAATCAGAGCGAAATTCGAGGTAGATACGCCAGAGCTTATTTCTTCTGTTGTGAAGTGAGCGTAATTCCTTAGTATACTAAGGTGGAGATGACGAGAAACTTTTGTGGGCCATGTATAGGACGCATTGCATAAAACAGCTGAAAATTTCAGAGTAGAACAATCCGTGTGCATCATCGATAGAAATGTGTGTACTGTTAAAAATGCTGTTGAGATTGATAGCACTTAAAAAGTTACTAAGTTTTGTGTAGTCTGCCTTGCGAAAATTAAAGCTATACGAATACTCTGATTGGACAGTATTATTATCGTTATTGTAAGACAATGTAAGGGATAGAGGAGGGTGGTAATAGTCCAATTTGGATAAAATGTGGTTGCTTGCTGAAGCAACGCAGTTATCGGCATCTGACGAGAAAATAAGATCAAGTTGTCTACCAAGGTTATTAGTAACTCCACTTAACTAATATAGGCTGGAGTCTGATAGACAGTTAATGAAAATTACTTCCTTATCTGAATAATGGAAATTGATTGAAATGAAAATTACTTCCTTATTGCTATATAATGGGACTGATCGTCTGATGAAGCCCATTGGAGGTCGGAAAAATTAAAATCCCCCAGAATTAAAACGGTGTCGCGAGGATCAACATTAAGCAGAGAATCAAACGCATCTATGGCAAGCTGGTAACTCTGCGTGGGCTAAGATTGTCGAATGTAACAGCAGAGGATAAAAATGTTGCGGTTTGAAATAGTTATTTTGACACAAATGTACTCAAAATTAGATATTTCCGAAGTTTTAACTAGTGTCGAGTCAAGGCGATTGTGTACTGCCAGAAGAACACCTCGACCCGAGGAATCCTCCTGTTTCTCAAGCCCATCATCTCGAAAGACGTTAAAATCGGACGTAAACAATTTATTGCTGTAAAAATCTTGAGTAAGATAAGTTTCGTTAAGGGCGAAAATGTCACAGGGGAGCTTTTGGGAATTAAGGTATATTGAGGATGTCTTAGTTCGCAGTCCTCGGACGTTTTGGTAGTATACACAAAGACAATTAGGGGGGGTTACTATCAAATAAGGAATATTTAAATGAATACTTAATCGTTTTTTGAATGCGACGTTACTGGTGCATGTACTGGAGTCTTTGTGAATGACGTATTCTTAGTCCGAGAAACATATTCATGGACTAAAGTTCCATCTGGCCAAAATTCTCTCGATAGTAGTTCAAGTTGAGAGTCAGGAGTTAGTAGTTTAAAAGATGCTATTTCGCGGGGTTAATTAAAATTATATTTGATGCATTGGGTGGCCGTGGTGTAGTGGTAACATCATCGCTTGTCACGCTCTTGGTTCACGGTTCGAATCATCTATTTATTTCGCATGAAATAAATAAAAACGTCGATCAATTGTGAAAGCTAAGTCAACTCTACTGTGAAGGCATAACACTGGCAGTAGGGTGGTCAATGGCTAAAATGCAACTTGATCGTGATGATATCAGGAGGACGAAAAAAAATATCATTTATTTCGCATGAAATAAATAAAAACGTCGATCAATTGTGAAAGCTAAGTCAACTCTACTGTGAAGGCATAACACTGGCAGTAGGGTGGTCAATGGCTAAAATGAAACTTGATCGTGATGATATCAGGACGGAAAAAAAAAACTGTGAATCATAAGCAACGACAATAGTAGCGAAAACAAACAAAATACTCCCCAGTTATCTGGACAGCCACCCTTGGAGTTTACAGAAACTTAATACCACCTGAGTTTCAAACCACACCACTCTGTCTTTCTCTCTGTCTCTTCCCCTTTCCGCAAAAACGCACGTGTTCTAAAAAATTAGTATAAGGGTATTTATATCCCCTTTAACACGTGCAAATTATAAAAAAAAAATAAAAAATTTGAGGGATGAAGGCACCAACGTTTTGCTGCTGATGTAGTTCATAATATCATTGACAGAGGTAGCAGAAGAAAATCTCGAGATGAAGATTGTTCTACGAGGAGTCTTTTTCACTACCACTAGATTGACGGATGAAGATGTTAGAAGCGACGATTTCTAACGAGAATTAGGTTGAGGTAGAGTCATCGTTGCAACTAAATGGCGGAGTTAACGAGGACGAGGCATCAATCGGAGATTTATCGCTTGATACTGCAATAGCGGGAAGTCCCGCAAGTGAATTCGTGTATGAACGTAGAAATCTTTTCTGCTGCGGAGGTTCCAATTGCATCGGGGGGTAAAAGCTTGTTGAGCACATCAGGTCTATAATATGTTGTCTGTGTGTTGACAATGTTGACTCCTGAATAGATACGACAGAAGTCTGCGATGGTTGATGCCGAATCGGTTTTTTCTTTAGTTTTTTTTTTTTTAGTTGTTTCTGTTTTTGTTGTTTGTGCTGTTTTTGTTCGTGTTGTAGATGTTCATGTTGCTGACGTTGGTTTTGTAGAGGTACTTGCTGTTTTTGTTGTTGTAGCAGTTGTTGCTGTTGATGTTGAAGTTCAATTAGATGTTGTTGGATAAGGTGTAGTTGACCTTGTTGCTCAATTAGCTGCTTCTGCTGTGCCAGTATGGTGAGTTGATGTTCGCTGGTAGACTGATGTTCTTG
This sequence comes from Pocota personata, assembly GCA_963082735.1. Classification (NCBI taxonomy): domain Eukaryota; kingdom Metazoa; phylum Arthropoda; class Insecta; order Diptera; family Syrphidae; genus Pocota; species Pocota personata. The sequence continues at coordinate 20,201,307 of OY720433.1, forward strand.
TAGCAGATGATCAATATTATTGAAACCCTCCAACAATTTTTTTTTTTTTATTAGTGGTGTTAAAAACAAACACCTCCCGAGTTTCCGCAAATATAGCAGATAGATTAAGAAAGGTTTTTTGCAACTTTATAACCTTCCAATGCAAGACGTCTGTCGATATGCTGCGATATTTTTCACAGTCGAAGCAGAGGCCACAAGGTTGACACAATTTGATCAATGTCTTTCCCTTTAATATTAATACATTTAGCACGCACGCTCTCAAGGCATATTGCACAAGATAACATCATTTGATGCTTTTTTGCATACATAGCTTTCAGAATCACTCATTATTAAGAATATATTTCCACAAGAAAATTTGGACAAAAACGGTTTGAGTATCAGATAGCAAATATTTTCAGCGAAAAAGCCAGTTGATTGGTTGCAGTATTTGATGAACGATGGTTGCGACATGTAATGAGTAGAAACAATACAAATTTAATGGAGTAGAATCCACAGAACGGCAGAACATGCACTAAATATTGTACTCAAACGAGCGGGGGACTGAGATCACCAGTTTCTTTAAAAATGTTGATTATTCTCGGAAGTAAACTCTCGGCAATTTAATGCGGGTAAAAGAACACTCAATAAGTTCTTCAGTTATTAAATATGAGTCGAAAAATAAGTATTAACGGCCGAAATGAAACGAATATATACGGCAAGTTAATGAGGGTTGAAGAGAACCACTCAAAAAGTTTTTCTGTTATTAAATCAGAAACTATTAATGTTGTTTAAATATGTATATATATATATATGAATTTAGTTTTATTTTTATTTGAAATTCAATAATTTGGAGCTAAATGATAATTCAAAGAGCACGACATAAGTTTAAATTTTTAGGCGAAGGCTTAACAAATAAATTGATAGCAAAAGACAGCAAGGCTAAACGCGACTTTTACTCAGGTAAATCGCTCAATCGTTTTGTTTTAAGTCGGTTGTTTTAATTTTGTTGTAGCCTAGCCATATCCTTCTGGATATAACACAGTTTGTTAGCCTAGTCCATCTAAGGTTGGCTTTTATAAGGAAAATTAGGGAGATTTCTGCCGTGACTGCTCCAAGCGAAAGGTGGACTGATTCCGAAAGTGAGCGGTGGAGGGCTAAGGCCTTGTCTGGCCAGTTCATCAGCAAGTTTGTTTCCACAAACGTTACTATGTTCTGGAACCCACATCAGGGTTACTTTGAATTGTCCATCTAGCGAGGTTAGCTCATTTCGGCATTCTAACACTAGTTTAGAAGATATAGTGACCGAGACGATGGCTTTTTTTTGCTTGCCTATCAATGAGAATGGAAATCTTTTGCATTGGTTATATGTATTTGTGTGTAATTTAATCTAGCGACAGGCTTCGCGGATAGCGAGTAATTCCGCCTGGAAAACACTGGCATTATCTGGAAGTCTATAAGATTTTGAGATGTTTAAGGATTCGGAAAACACACCTGCCAAACACCGCAGTCCATCTTTGAACCATCTGTGTATATTGTTACGTCAAAGTCCTTAATCATCTGCCCATCTTGCCATTCTGATCTTGTGGGGAATTGTACGTCGAAGCCCTTTAAGAACTTCATTTTGGGGGTAATGTAATCTGTTGAGGGCGATACGAGTTCTCTCGGTAGAGAGTCCAGTATATTACTATGCCCGTAAGGTTTCGCAGTCCAGCACCCAGACTCTCTGAGTCTGATCGCGCTATATGCTGTAACGTTTGTTGTGTGTAGGTCTAGAGGTAAAAGAAGGACTGTTAGAACATCTGACGGGGTAGACCGTAGGGCACCTGTAGTGTCTATGCATGCTGTTCATTGTGCCTTGTTAAGTTTGGTGCCTTGTTGGATAGTAAGGATGTGAGGATATTGCCGAATATTTTGTTACATGCGTAGAAGGCTATATGTACATGCTTTCTTTACCCGTTGTTCTATGTTTTGCTGCCAGTTGAGTTTAGGATCTAAGATAACTCCTAAATACCTAGCACGGACGATAGTGAGAGTGTTTGTCCATTTAGCCGAGAAAGTGCGAGGTCAGGTATTTTGGTTTTAGTGGTGAAGAGTATCAGTTCAGTTTTGCACAAGTTAACGCCAAGACCACACTTTTTGGCCCAGGTGCTTACCTTACTCAGAGCATTTTCCATGATTTCGCATATTACAGAGGGGAAGATTCCTGACACTAGTACTACCATGTCGTCCGCATACCCGTCTATTTAATTCTTTCTCTGTGTAATGCTACAAGGATTTTATTCATGACTAAAAGCCATAGTATAGGTGAAATAACACCGCCTTGAGGTGTTCCCCTGCTGGCAAATTTGGTTATATTGCTGTAACCTAGTGTTGCCTTTTTTTTTTTTTTTTTTTTTTTTATAATTTGCGCGCGCCAAATGGGATATGAATACCATTAAATTATTTCAGGGCACGGGCGTTTGCAGAAATTGAGAGAGAGAGAAAGGAAGATTGGTGTAGTGGGTTTGAAACTTAGGTGGTATTAAGTTTCAGTAAACTCCAAGGGTGGCATCCAGATAACTGGGGAGCTTGTTTGTTTTGCTTTTTGTCGTTGCTCATGATTCACAGTATTTTTTTTCCCTCCACCTGATGTCATCATCACGATCAAGTTGCATTTAAGCCATATGACCACTCTACTGCCAGTGTTATGCCTTCGCAGTAGAGTTGACTAAGCTTTCGCAATTGATCGACTTTTTTATTTATTTCAAACGAAATAAATAGATGATTGTTGAGATCAGGATTTGAACCGTGAACCAAGAGCGTGACAAGCGTTGATGTTACCACTACACCACGGCCTGAATAATTCTAGTGCTAAGCATAGAAACAACCCAATGACTTAGATAACTTTCTATTCCCAGCTCCGTTAGGGATTCTAGAATAGCTTCAGTATGTACATTATTAAAAGCTCCTTCAATGTCTAGAAAGGCAGCTAAGGTGTATTCTTTGTAGTGTATACATTTTTCAATAGTTCGATCGATAGAAACAAACGACACTCCTACTAGTGTCGATTCCATTTCTAGAGTCTGTAGGGTCATAATGTGAGGCTAAGATTGAAAAAAAAAAAAAACAGGAAAGCTACAATTCGTCTGGAATGGATCGTATGCTATCTTCTAACCCACCCACTAATAAAGTGGGCGTGGCGTTACGAAATTTTAAAAACGATATCTTTCTATTCAGATAATATGTTCTCAATTTTCAAGACATTTTATCAGAACACCGTTTTTATGGCTTTTTCTTAGCAGAATGTGGGCGTGGCTGCCAAAATGTCTAACCAAAGTTCCCGGATTCTGATGAGATATTCACAATAAGACTTAACCATCACCATAAATATCTTTGTGAAAGCAATATAGATTTTTTAAGAAAACATCCCACAAAGTGGACGTGGTCATGTAGAATGTATGGACGGGATATAGACTAGGTCAACGTGTGTATATTTTATCTAGACAATTTTTTTCAGTTTCTAGCAAAAATATTGAAAAAAACGAAATTTTTTAAAAAGTTTTTTCACTTGTACTGCTTCGGATTCCAGAAAGCTTATGTAACAAATTTCATGGTCCTAGCTCAAAATTTAGGGCTCAGAAAGTGGTGACATACGGAGAAAATTTGTCTAAATTTTATATCTGACCGCTGGCGTACTATTGATGATTTATAAAAATGTTTTTTTATTTCAGCATGGATGGATTCCGTGTGGTAAAACTGAATGAAGTGATCCGCAATGTTGATATAGTAGTCACTGCTACTGGAAATAAAAACGTAGTCAACCGAGAGCACATGGACAAAATGAAGAGTGGTTGCATTGTATGCAACATGGGTCATTCAAACACAGAAATTGATGTTGTAAGAAGACATTTTAACAAAGCTACGTACATACTGAAAGTATTTACTTTATTTAAGTCTTATTTCTATTTTGCAGAATAGTCTTCGCACACCAGATTTAACATGGGAAAAAGTACGCTCTCAAGTTGACCATATTATTTGGCCAGATGGAAAATGGATTATTTTATTGGCTGAAGGTCGCTTAGTTAATTTGTCATGCTCGAGTATACCGTCTTTTGTTGTATCTATAACATCTGCAACGCAAGCTCTGGCTTTGATTGAATTATTCAATGCTCCACCTGGCCGATACAAGTCTGATGTCTATCTTTTGCCCAAAAAGATGGGTAAATCAAATTGAAAGTATTTACACGTTATAAATAAAAACCATTTGTATTTTAAAGATGAATATGTGGCTAGCTTACATCTACCCACATTCGACGCACATTTAACTGAGCTTACTGATGAACAAGCTAAATATATGGGACTAAATAAGGCTGGGCCTTTTAAGCCCAATTACTATAGGTGAGTCGAAGGTATATATGCAACATTTTAAATCAATTATGTCTCATAAATGTTGTGGGTTTATTGTATATTTTTAAAATATCTATCTCATGTACCTATTTGATATATGTACGTAAGTGTATTACGGTGTGAGTATGGAGAACTTATGTTTCTGTAAAGAAATGAAAGTTAACTATTTTGGGAATACAATTTCGAAAATCACCAAATTAAAATATATATATATATATATATATTTTTTAATGCATACAAACTTTTAAATTCAAATTGTGTTAAGACATGTAGTCTTAAGTGATTGGTAATATTGGGTAATGGAATAAGAAACAAATTAGAATTATAGGAGCTTCGTAGTTTAGTGGGCAACTTACTATCTTTCTTACTTTGCCTTATTTTCGAATAAAAAAAAACGAAAGCATGTACTTAGAGCTCGATATAAGAAATGTTTAATATGTACAATCATTTTTGTCTGTTTTTTTCTATTATATTTGTAAATGCCATATAAAAGATGCTATTTATACCGTTTCCTTATTGATTCTTATTTTTTCCACAGATATTAAAGATTGTTTTCCTTTGCCTAAGAAATACTTTTGTTGGTAATGAAGAAAATCAATCTGATATGACGATATAAAAGATCACTTGTTTAAGAACTACATTCAATATATACATATTCATGTATATGTCTCCCTAAATCATTGCAGTATGTTTTTGAAATGTATACAATAGTATAATAAATGTTAACTTGAATTCACCTTCAAGTACTTAAATTTAAATATTTTTATTATAATTTTTTTGTTTCGTTATTGAGAAATATGTGAAGTAAAATAAATGTATTTTGGTATGGACTTGTTAATGTACATTTGCTAAATTAAACTTATGATAGACTAAGAACTGTAAATCAGCTTAGTTTAAAAGCGAAAGTTATTTTTACACTTTCAATACGAATTGTTTTTTATTGGTTTACTTTACTAAAACAGTATTATGGATTTTTTATTTTCATTAAAATAGTATCAGTTATCGTATTTACAAGCATAAGCAAGCAACTATACCTAAACAATAATATCGTAAAAATAAAAATAAGTCGCAATGATAATTCCAAAGTAATATATGGAAAAGTACGACAAAATTTTCATTACTGATTTTTAGATTCATTAATAAATGTAATTTCGAGATAACTATTTAGAAAAAGATAATAATTTGTACTTTTTTATATGTGGAGTTTGTGTACTTTATCTTCCTGAGCATACAAGATTGATAAATCAATTAATATAACAATAAAATAGCTACAAAAAAACCTACAGTCAATGCACATACATATATACAAATAAACAATCAATAACGAATATATATAATTAAAGACAATTAATATTGTAATGTAAATATTAAAAAAAAAAAAAAAGATATTTTGAAATAAAAGTGAATATACATATAAAAAAAGACAATCAAGTAGTTTTATTTTGAAATTTCTTGCTCACGCCCGACGAGGAAAATACTTCGCTTTAGATGGTATAGTAAAATGTTATCAATACGACACATTTCCCTGCTTCCGCAGTTGGGCTATATATACTTGGACATGATAAGTCTGGACCTTATTATGTACTACAATATGAGAAGCATGACAAACGATTTCCAGGTAACGATACCCATGACTTGTAATGATTATGTCTAATGGCAACGGTGACGAAAACTGGAAACATGTTGACGAAAGGGAATAATCTATGCTATTTGGAGTCACATCGCTTTTATTGACATAAGTCAAAAAGAGCAGAAATTTACATAAAAATATTTATAAGTGAATATGCCCTTAAAAATTGGCGAATATTTATCTACAAATTAGTAAATAATATGTAAAATAGATTGTGCAATCGTCAGCAACTTTACGAAAAATGAAAATTTTTTAGTTGCGAACTTTTTTTTCGTTTACATATGTAAATAAAACTTACACCAACGTTTAGAGGACAGTTTAAAGAACAAAACAAGAGTCGCAAGTGATGTGGTTTTTAGAAGAATCAATAAAGTATCATCACTAGGGCCCGGATTTTCATGCATTAAAAAAACATGTTTTATGCGCATAACCATGCAGCGAAAAACCTCAAAATATGCTCAAAAAAAATAAGCTAGATATTTGTATTGCAATAAATGACGAAAATCCGCTGCAAGTTATAAAAAGATAAAGATTGTCTATTAGCTCGCAGAACTTCCTTGTACATTGAAAAGCTGCATTCCACAGACACGGATATAAGAGGAGTATATTTGAAGCACAGCATTTCTCCAACTACTCTTCGACTACAGTGTTTGTATTGTGAGTAGACTAAAAAATGCTTGATATAATTTTTATAGTTTTAAAGCCTTGGTTTATTTATAGTACATTTTTGAGCTTCAGGGCAATCTTCTCGGGTACTATCCCTTTAATTTTTTCGATTTTTTCTACTGTGTTTTGTGCCATTTCAATCTGCTCGACTAGTGGCAAGCACGCTGTATCTAGTTTCTTTATAGAAGTTGTAATAAAACTGTAGTTAGACGAAATGAAAATTAAATCATTTTTGAGTCATCAAATTTCTTAATCCGTTAAATTTTTTCGAATTGCTCTGCATAATATTGGACAACTTCAATCCAAGTTCCCCACCGGGTTACAATTGCTTGAGGTGGAAGACTCAACTCTGGTTCCATTTGCTTTTTTTTACAGCTGCTATAAAGTTATCGACTTCACCGAAACTTGTTCTTATCTGTTCCGCAACCCTATGAAGGCCATGAGCCAAGCAGGTCAAATGCAGCACTTTTGGATAAAAGACGTTTATTGCTGCTGCTGCTTTCGTCATCATGGAGCAGCATCTGTCAAAAACAGCAAAACACTTTCTCGATTAAAATCGTCGCCTAGTGCTTTAATGGAGTCATCAAAAATTCTTGCAATCGTTGAATGATTTGCTTTTTCAAGAACAGTTGTATTAATTAAAAAAAATTGTCCCGGGGCTTCGCCGGGCGAAAGAACACCTGCAATGACATTTGGCGACATACCTTCCTGTTACATCGGTTGTTTCGTCAATTGATATCCATATATTTTGGTCCTTTAACGCAGATTTGATTCGAACAAGGACCTTAATGTATTACTTTTAACGCAGTTTTTGCGAATCGTTGACTCGTCGGGCACCATTTCTTTAGTGTATTTCTCCAAGACTTTAAATTGTACATTTTTTAATTTCCACAAGGGAATATCGGCAGAAACCATAGACTTACACAATTCTTCTGAAAACGAGTTTCTTTCCCCAATTGAATCCGTGAGAAAGGATTGTGTTGTTGATGTTTCTAATAGTTGTTCCAATGCCAACTGCCTCTGCCTATGTCGACTGCATTTGATATGTTGTTGCACTTGAAACTTCCTTCACAAAAAATCTGTCGCAAATTTTACAGCACAATACCTTACCATTACTTTTCAAGCAACTACTTCCCAAAACGTATTGCTGCAGACGACTAATTGTACTCTGCTTCCCCTTTGGCATGCTGAAACAATATTTTATTTAAATATGCCTTCTATAAAAATAAAAAATATTACATTATTCACAAAAAATACGAAGACTCGAAATGCACGTTGGATGGATTACGTCAATAAATTTGAATTTTAGCTCATCTGTCAATGTGACAAGTTCATTGGGCACATTCAGTTGTCTTATCGTAAAGCTTCAGTATCTAAAGGTCACGTTACAATTTCAAATTTAGTTCAAGTATGCTAGTAAAAACAAAAAAATATGAAATATGCATTATATAGCATTTATAACTTAAAATATGCATTTGCATGCATTTTTATGCATTTGCATAGAAATCTGGGCCTTGATCATCACAGATTTTAGTAACAGTCGGTCGATTTATTCTGAAATGGCTCAAGTTAGGAGAAAATAAATTTGTTGGGAAAGAGGTGATAACAGGTCTGTTGATTTACTTTCAACTTTAATTCCCTAAACCATCCTCTAAACGTACCACTTTTATTGGTGTACATGAAAAAAAAAAAAAAAAAAAATAGAGAAGTTAACTACTTCTAAATTACATACATATGAGTAATTGCAAGAATTTCTTGTCATTTTTAAACGTCAAAATATCGCTCTCTGGATTCAGGAGAGATAGTGAAGAGACGAATTCAAAAAATGTTTGTCTCAGAAGATCCAAAAAAATCTCAGATTCCTTAAGCGGCCCATACACACAACACTTGTGTGCACACCGGTGTGGCCTTCTACCACACACATCACACCGATCGAGACACTTACACCAAAAATCAAAATATTTTCATTTTACCCACACGGTGTCTGACACCGAGAAATCGGTGTGCACACCAGCCCATACACTGCACACTTCTTAGTACACCGACACAAGTGTGCACACAAGTGTTGTGGGTATGGGCCGCTTTACTCGCACTAGATGGAAAGAGTGCTTGAAAATTAATTTTCTTTGTCCTACTCAAATAATTATATTACGCTGGTTAAATAATTAATTTTTGATTGGTAAAAGTTTTTTCAGCTCACCATTTACTTTTTTCAGTATTTACATATTATAAATAAGGAATTGGAAAACGTATGTTCCTGTAACACACCGTCTCCACTTGCGATAAATTGATCGCAAAAGCAAAAGCAATCGCATAAAGCAGACAGCAGAAGAACTGACAGATTTTCTTTGCTGGGCATTTCATCGCATACTTTTTCAGTATAGTGGAGAATGGCAACGAATAGATACATAGAGAGCATCATTGCAATACAAGCGCTAAAGCAGCTGGCAGGTATACAGAAAAAAAAGGAAACACCGATTTTGGGTTAATCCCTTTTTGGAAAGACGAACACTTCACGATTTGGAAGCACATTTGTTGAAAGATTTAATGTGGGAAGATGGATTGGATTTCACAAATTTTTGTAGAATGACAATACAAAAATTTGAAGAAATTCTTGAAATTGTAAGTATAAAAACAATGAAAACATTGGTAAAAAGTGAATATTGTGTTTTGTTTGGTTTTGTTTTTTATAGATTTTTTTTTTTTTTTTTTTTTTTTTTTATAATTCGCGCGCGCCAAATGGATTATGAATACCTTTATACTGTTACAGGGCACGGGCTTTTAAGGACAAGGGGAAGAGGAACAGAGGAGAAGCCTATGCACGTTGGCTTTAAATGTTTGAAGGTTGTAGTGATGGGGAAATACAGAGCTTGGTAGATCATTCCACATTCGTGTCGTTCGGCTTATAAACGAATCCCTATATTTAACAGTACGACCGAAGTTAGGCTTTAGGGAAAACTGATGTGCATTCGAAGCATGTCGCGTATTGCGGGTGAAATTTTGAAGGGGAGGAATGCAACTGGCTATTTCGCTGGAGCATTTTTTGTAGAAAAAACGATAAAACAGGGAGAGACAGGAGACATTTCTCCGATGTTCTAATGAATGAATGGAATTCACAATGTCTCTATCACCTATGATTGAGCCAAAAATTAAGAAAGTGGATACACAAATGAGATTTGCGATTACGCCGAGAGTTCGTTTGGCGATCACTTTGAGATTTATTGCATCTGGTGATTCTTACAGATCGCTAGAGTTTTTATCTCATGTTTCACGGAAAACAATGAGCAAGTTTATTCCGGAAGTATTAAATTCTGTTGTTGACGCTTTGGGAGAGGACTATCTAAAGGTTTGTTCTTTTTTAATCAATGCAATTTCATAATTCTGAATTTTTTTTTTTTAGACACCAAGCTCTGAAAGTGAATGGAATCAGATCTCGAATGATTTCGACAATTTTTGGCAATTTCCGCATACCCTTGGATCTGTTGACGGAAAGCACATTCGCATAAAGGCGTCGCCACGTTCGGGATCTGATTTTTATAACTACAAGGGTTATTTCAGCATCGTCCTTTTGGCTGTGGTAGATGCTCATGGCAGATTTATTTATATTGACGTCGGAGGCAACGGTAGAGCTTCTGACGTCATTATTCTTAAAAACTGCAGCTTATATCAAACACTAATGAATGAACAACTTAATATACCACCACCAAGTTGCTTAAAGGGGCAAGAACATAGCACTCCTTATTATTTCATTGGCGATGACATTTTTGGACTCGACCGTAATTTCTTGAAGGCCTACAGCAGAAACTCAAATTTAACAACTTCGCAAGAATTGTTTAATTACCGGTTGAGTAGACGGCTGACTGTTGAAATGGCTTTTGGGAGGTTAGCTGCTCGTTTTCGGGTTTTCCATAGACCAATTGAGATAGCATTGGATAGCTGCGATATTTTGGTAAAAGCGTGATGTGTTTTGCACAACTATCTCACCCGAAAAATTGTTTCTCCAAACATAGATCGAGAAACTCAGCCGATAATACTTCCAAAAACATTAACACCTTTAGCAAAACAGGATCACAATAGATATAAATATGCATATCAAGTTCGTGAAAATGTTTGTAAATATTGTGTTTATTTTATATTGAAATTATTATAGAAGTTATAAAACAAGAGCAAAAGTGTATACACCGAGTAAAAAAATAAAAAAACCCATACAATTTAAAAACTATGACTTTTTTTATTTAATTATTAATAGGAACATTCTCTTTGGTTTACTAAAACTCAGTGTCGAAAGAAATGTTGGCATCGTGAAGTGCTGATTTAAGTTTGTCACTGCTTTTTCCAGATGACGACAATTGTACCGTGTTTGGATTTGTATTTTCTTTGGAGATTATTGAATTAAGTACTGCCGCGGAAAGTTGATTATGAATAGTTTGCATGTTTACTGTGGCTTCATACGGTGTCAGCTGACTTAGTTGAAAAGCTACAGTCTTCCCACACGCCGAATACACCGTCTCTTCTGCAGGTTGGCTTGTCGCATGCTGAACTATTGCGTCGATAGCTTCGTTGAACTTTGATGGAGACGTACTCTTCCGTTGTCCTTTAAACAGATTTCTCTTGACGGATGTTGATGTTGATGTTGAAGCGGATGTAGATGCAGATGTAGAAGCAAATGTCCTGGAAGAAACGCACGTAAATGCAGGCGATGGCGTTTGTGGTGGTCGAACAAAATCGTCGAATGACTCGATGAGCACATCGGACTCAGAATCTTCGAGTGCTTCCTTTGCTTCGTCAATATTAAAATCCTACAGGAAAACATTAATTAGTAATTGTATAATAATCAGTAATTACTTCCATACATACCGGTTTAAAATTTGAATTGGTTTTCCGCAGAACAACAGCATCCAAGAAATTGAATTCTTCATAGTAAAATAAATTTGGCCGATAAACGGAACTCGATGAAGACCCAGATTTCTTAGAACCATCAACTTTCTTTTTTTCAGCAACATAAGCATTTCTCAAATATCGAATTTTTTTCTTCAACTCCTCCACGCTTTTTCCAAATTCCTTCGATAGCTGAATCCATGCATTTTTTTTTAAGTCGAGCCGTTTATACTCGTCACTTTTGTAATTCCACAAACTTTCAAATTGCGAATAATTATTAATCAGTTTGATAACTTCGTGTTGAGTTAATTTCCAATCACCCATTATTGCACACAAACAAAATAAACCAATAAAATTAGAAAAACAAAGCAAACAAAAAAAACTCACAACCAAAAGTCACAACCGCAGAAAAACCACAAACAAAGAAAATGGCAAAAGTGACAGCTCTATTTGCGATAAAGTATGCCATAGATGGTATGCGATGAAAGCATGCTTTCTATCGCATGCCATGGAAATATGGTCTCGTTTATGACAGAACAAGTAGCTCAATGCCTGAGGCTACCCCGAATTAAGATTATGTTGCAAGAACTCTGGAGAAGCGTCTGGGTTGGGATGATGAAGTACCAGAAAACATAGCTTAACAATGGAGAACCATCAGAAATGAGTTACCCCTCGTCGAATCGTTTTCCATCCCTAGAATCATGGTGCACAACACACAGAACTGGGAACTCCATGGTTTCTGTGACGCATCTTTAGACGCATATTCGGCAGTAGTCTACTCGTTTTGTAGAAATATGAATACGGACAACACTATATCAGTTACTCTTGTTGCAGCGAAGCCAAGAGTTGCTGCAAGATTCGTTACGGTCTACATAGCTCTTTTTGTGTGTTTTGTGACGAAGGCTATTCACCTTGAACTTGTCGGTGATTTGTCTTCAAATGCTTTCTTACTCGCCCTTGATCGATTTGCTTCACACCGAGGCAAGCCTCAAGAAATATGGTCCGGCAACGGGACTGCCACTTCCTAGACTTGAATTGTGCGGAGCGCTCTTGCTAACTTGTTTCATCAATAAAATAAATAGCTCTTTACAGGAATCAGACATTCGTATATTCGCCTGGATGGGTTCATCGATAGTACTACATTGGCTTTCAGCTCCTCCAAAGAAATGGCCTGTATTCATTGGCAATAGAACTTCGGAGATTCTAACATCAATTCCAGCAATATTTTGGAACCATGTTCGCTCTGCTTCTACATTGGCAGGCTCGGATATTTAGTGGAGGGGACCACAATGGCCCAAAGCACAAGGGCCAGTGGAAAATATCGAAGTATAACAAGGAGGACATCGATTCAACACAATTAGAAGAAAGAAAAGTATCTAACTTCTAGGTATTGACTGCACGATCTTCACTGGTAAATGCGATTGAAAATATTCTATATATTGTTCAAGCTGAATAAAATCCATGCTTATCACCGCCTATATACTACGATTTCTCAACAATTGTTGTTTGCCGTTAGATGCTAGAAACTGCGAAGCCCTATCAACTAAAGGATTATCCCTTGCAAAAACTCAACTGATTAAAATTGCTCAATTATCGATATTTCCTTATGAAATTAAAATTCTAAAGAAAAAAATGGATCCGCCTACAAAAAAGTAGAATTTTAAATTTGCCCCTTTTCTTGGTTCTTTTGCTGTTCTTCGCGTTGGTTGCCGCTGAGAGTCTTCGGACTTAACACCCGATTTTGTTGTGCAAATCTCATCCCCTTGCAAAACTTATTATTGAATACACTCATAAAAAACACTTACATGCTGATGTAGCGCTCCTATTCGTATTAGTACGTCAAAACTTGTATATACTCTGCTACAGAAATCTCGCTCGAAAGGTGTTGTATGATTGTGTTATGTGTTTTCGACAGCGCAAGGTTACGTGTAAGCAACTGATGGGAAACCTTCCAATCGAACGGATCCGGTATTCGCGCCCATTTAGTCGAGTCGGTTGCGACTACGCAGGCCCCATTATGCTTCGCTTGAACCTAGGAAGGTCTTGCATATACACCCTGTAGCCGAAGAGAGACACTGCTGCCACCTGCAACAGAAATGACAGCCACATTCCTTTTGTGACGTCTGTCTTGTCTTCGACCTGAAGCAGCATGCAAGCGTAATTAATTGATCATAGCCTAACGATTGTATTAAAAGAAATCTCTTTAATTAAAGTCTTAATCTTAACGTACGCAATCACCATAGTTTCATTTCAAATACACAAAAGCGGCGACGAGGATGGTGTTTAGAAAGATATGTACACTTCGTACTTGGTATAACAACTGGACACTTTATTTAATTTCTTAACTCTATTTATACTTAAAATTACTGAAGTTAACAATCAGCAAGTTGCGAAAATATGAATTGTTCGCAACTTTTCAGGTCAATAAATTATTCCAATGAGCAATTCAATAACACTATGAAAGTTACTGATTGGGCAGAATATCGTAAAATAATCAAATATGAATTGTTCGCAACTTTTCGGGTCAATAAAATCAATAACACTATGGAAGTTGCTTTGTGGGCAGAATATCGTAAAATAATTAAATTCGCAAATTCACTATTGAAGTTGCTTATTGGGCAAAATATCGGGAATTCTCATAAACATACTCCCGGCGGAAAAAGTGCTTATGTTTCCTTATTGAAGGAATTATAAATCTATACTGCGTCCGTGTTTATGTGGGGTACCGTATCGCGGTGAATCATGTATACCCGTACCCAACTTCCGGGTATCTTGTCTTCTTTGTTGAGGTAACTGATAGTAGGAATCTCTGATCTTTCTCTTCGGCGGCGCTTACAGGCGTAGATGATTAAAAATAGAGCGATGCAGAGGATGGTACCCATAGCTCCTAAGTACCAGTACTGATGTTCCCAGGAGTTCCAGTCATTGTTATCCAGCTGAGAGTCTTGCCCTGAGTATGGTAAGACGAGGATCCTCTGTGGGCTCTCCGCGTAGGTCTATTTTGGAAGGGGACATATAGTCTTCGGTTGAGAAATTTTTGATGTCAGTTTCGATTTTCTGGACACCTTCGATGGGAGACATAACATCAAACTGGGTGCTGGAGATTCTGCAACCTGGAAACCTCACCAGATTAAATTTTCCAACGAGTGGTGTCTGTGTGGCGTTGCATACGATAGTAACTTTGTTAGCGCTTGTTCTAAATATGACTACAGGATCACTCTGCAATCGGTATACCTTATCGAATTCCGTGTTTACTGGTATTGAGGTGCATATGTTCCAAAGCGAGGGGGAAGAGGGGCTTTTGAATACTTCTTTCCCGTAGTCATTTAGTTGTGTTTCCTTAACATTGTCGTAGATTCCGTGGAAGGAAGTTTTGTTGTCATTGCTGAGCACAATTTGTTGCACGAAGTCTCCACGGTCCAGAAGGATAGCATGAGCCTCGATGGTTGGAACGCTGATAAAGGCCTGTTTAGAGAATTTTTCGTTTGGACCAGAGGAATGTTGAACGTCACGATAACCATATTTTTGCGGATGGTCTTCGTTATACTATTAAAAGTGAATAGTGCGGCTGCATTTGGTATAGTTGGCAGCCTGCAAAAGTTCAAACCTCCGTTTAGTTTGCTGACATAGGTCCGTAGAGCTTCAACGGGCCTGATGGTGATGATGTTCTGATGATTTGCCTGGATAGCGCTGATAAGGATTTGAATGCTGGCTGAGTAATCGTTCATTTGTTCTTGAAGCCGAAGTTGCTGCTGCTGTTCAAGCAAGGCATGAAGTTGCACGTCAACAGCTTTAATTCTAGGTCATTGATGTCTGCCATGAGGCGGGATGTTTCTAATACCTTTTTTATTTTATTCTCCAATTTGACGATTTGATGCTGTAGTTGGTAATTCTCTACTGCTTGATACGCGATGCCGGCAGTCATGAGTATTTGGGGATCATATTTGACAATTCCTTTTGGAACTATAGGCCCAATAGAACGTTTGGTCCGTTCACTGAGATAGCTTGCAGCCATTCCTTCCTTAACTGTCATGGCCTCGCGTCTAACAGTTTCTTCTAAAGAACGGCAGTGTTGATATAACTTTGAGTAGCTGCTGTTCTGATATTGTTGGCAGTAATCGTAGAATTCCTTCACATGATTGTCGATGGTAATCAGGTCGGCGGAAAAATTCAAAGTGGTTTCGACCGAGAACTCCAAGTCGGAGTATTTGATGAAAGCGTCTCCCAATCGGTGAATATGGATACCTGGAGTGAGTGTTTGGATTTCTAAGGCTTTAGTTGTTGGGGTAGTGAGGGCCAGCCAACATAAAAGTACTCGAGTTAGCAGTGAGCTGGTGCGAGCATGCTGCCGACTGCTTCGGCTTACGGCGGGCTCGACCGGGGCATCTTCTGGGTTCTTGTAGTAGTACCAGATCCCCGATGCTGAGTGTTCGAGCTGGGGATCTCCATTTATTTCTCTTCTGCAGTTGGTGGAGGTACTCTTGGTGGAAACGTTCCCAGAAGTGTTGATGAATTTGTTGCACTTGTAACCAGCGTTTTGTGATTGGGATGGCAGTTGATGGACTTGCATCGATTACGGGGTTCCTGAAGCTCCGTTGCGTGATGAAATGGAATGGTGTAAGGGCGGGTGCGTCTTCTGCTTCAGATGATTCTGGATGTAGTGGTCGGCTATTCAAAATACCTTCGATGCGACATAATAAGGAGTTGAATTCTTCATAGGTCAGATTAGTTATATTAGACATTTTCTTCATTAGATGTTTCATAGACTTAACACGGCGGCCTCCCATAGCCCGCCGAAGTTAGGGCTGTATGGCGGATTGCACTTCCAAACAATCTCATGGATCGTTAGTCTGTCCTTGCAGTTATTGGAGACCTTGCTCCATTCTTGGATAATCTTCTTTTTTGCTCCAATAAAATTGGTACCATTATCAGAGAGGACCAGAGATGGCCAGCACCGTCTGTTCGCGAAGCGTGTGAAGGCTGCCAGGAACATTTCCGTACTTAGATCCGAGCAAATTTCTAAGTGAACAGCTTTGGTAACTAAACAGACAAAGACCGCCACCCAAACTTTTATAATTTTATTGAACCTTATTATGCTAGCTTTAATGCAGAAAGGACCGCACAAATCGACACCGATTTTGCTAAATGCTGGTGCTGGGGTGATTCGTTCCGTGGATAGATCTCTCATAATCGGCTGGACAGCTTGGGCCTTCCATCGAGTGCATGTGGGACAACTCCGGATACATTCCTTGACACGTGATTTTATAGCAGGAATCCAGAATTCTTCTCTTATTAAGTGCTCCGTTAAAGAATTTCCGCAATGGTGTTGATCCAAGTGTGTTTGCCGTACTATTAAATCGACCAAGTGGCATTTGGTTAACAATATCGGATGCTTATGACTTTCCGGGAGGTTGGCAAGAGAAATCCTCCCCCCACACGAAAAATGTTGTCATCCGGGCCAAACATTGGAGTTAAAGATGTCAACCAGCTTCTCTTCATAAAGGTTTTTGATTTTTTGAAGTGGGCTATTTCGTTATTAAATGATAGATGCTGCTGAAACCGAATGATTTTTGCCTTAGCATTGGATATTTCTTCCGCGGAGATTGGGCCGGTCTCACTTGTTTGCTTCTTTCTGGCCCACCGAAGACAATAAGCGGTTACTCGTAGTAGACGGTTAAAGCAGGAGAACCTCTCAATAAAGTTTTCTTCAGCAAACATATTTCGAGAGACATGTGTCATGGTAATTTCCATATCATTGAAAGGAGGGAGTGGAAGCTGGTCATGTTTTAACCAGGTTGGACCCTCAAACCAAAGCCGAAAGATAGTCAGATGTCCGGGAGTGAGTCCACGTGAAGCTGTGTCAGCAGGATTCTCCGCAGATTTGACGTAATGTATGTCCGCCGGACTAATGACTTTCCCAATTTTGGTAACTCTTCTAGTCACAAATTTGTTGTCGATCTTGTTGTTACTACGCACCCAGCTTAGGGCTACCTCACTATCTGTGTACATGATCACTGCGATATTAGGATGGTGGAACTTACTTCTGACATGGTTGAGAAGCTCGGTTAATAGAACAATTCCTTCTAGCTCCATCTTGGGGATCGTGCATAGTTTACTGTCTTTATTTTTAGTCTTGTCTTGTCTTAAGTGGTGTGACTCGACCCCTGGCTGCTAGTAATCGGGTGGTGTAGACTTCTTCATTTTTTACTCAACTGTAAATCACTGCTGCGTAGCCGTCTCCCGAAGCATCACAAAATCCAATGAGCTGAATTGGTGTACTCTGGGTTCCTTGAATCCAGCGGGGGATTCTAATGCCACTAATTTGGGGTAAGGTTTCAAATATTTTGCGGAACTTCTGCTGTATTTTCTCATCTATTTGGTCATCCCAGTCGTACCTGAGTATCCACACCTCTTGTATGCATATCCGGAGGAGCATGATAACTAGTAGGATCCAACTCATGGAATCGTAAACGGATGCAGCCATAAACAATATACCTCTTTTAGTGTATGTTACTTGGTCTTGATTTGGGATACAGATGAGGAATGTGTCTTCTACTGGATTGTAATTAATACCCAGGATTTCCATAGTTGGATCGACGGTTTCTTTGTAGGCGGCGAGTTTTTTATTATCCTCTATATTGTGAAGAACTGCTGGGTTTTTGGCTTACCATTTTGTCAGAGACAGCTTTCCGGTCTCTAGGGTTGAGGTAATCTTAGCGATTTGTTCTTGGCATTCTTTAATGCTATCGGCTCCATGAAACAAATCATCCATGTAAATAGAGTTCTTAATAATGTCCTTGGTCTTCAGATCCGGTGCGTTATCATCGGCAATCTGGTGGATTGTTCGAACTGCTTGCCATGGTGCACAGTCCATGCCGTATGTCACTGTGTTTAGCCAAAACTCAACAAATGGTTGTGTTTTGTTGGGGCGCCAGAGGATCCGAAATTTTTCCAGATCTGCTTGAGGTATCAGGAATTGTCGAAACATTTGCTGCATGTCGCTGGTGTAGGCGAATTCATATTGCCTATTCTGGTGGATAATGTCGAAGATATGACACTGCAATTTCGGGCCTGGGTGGATGAGTTGATTTAGAGAAATCCCATTGCTTTATGGCGCGCTGGCGTTAAATACGTTTCTCAACTTGGTTGTTTCAGCATCTTTTCGGGTGTATAGTGGGATGTGGGCTAATTTGTTGAAGTGTAGATCTGCAAGTGGTTTATCAAAGGAGGATTTCCAGGCGATGTGACTGGGCATATTTGGGAGTGATCCGGTAACTCGTTTGACTACCAGTGCTTTTATATTAAGAATTGATAGGTCTGGGTTATCCAGCTTCAGTTTTATGTTGGCAATGGAACGGACTGTTCCAATTTCTGCTCCTACTCCGATGATTTTGACAAGTGTCCGTTTTTTTGGCAATCGCTGCTTCTGGACCAGATCTTCGGATATATAGTTAGCTTGGCTACCCTGATCTATTGTAGTAAACAGCGAACTGGAACGTTGTCATTATTAACTGCGATCGTAGCAATGGCCGTAGGCAGAAGCACACCAAAAGACGCATCAGACTCATTTTGGCAAAGGTAAGTGCTGCTAGTTGATGAAGGAGTCATGATCGGAGTGGAATCAGGATGCATTTCAGTAAAGTGAGGTCCTTGACAGGTTATAAGATACTGCCTTGATCTGCAAGGGGAACGATAGTCGAATCGATGCTTTACGCAATAGATACAGATCTTGTGATTACGTAGCAAGGCTTCTCGATTCGGGGCACTCAGGAACTTTGGATAGTCTATTATTGGATGTTGTTCTGTGCAAATGAAACACTTCTTTGTCACTTTTGCTCCTGCCTCATTGGGTTGGAGAGTAACATGTACTCTGGTCTGCGGGATGCTGGACTCTTTTTCGGACACTCTCTGAGTAAATCGATGGTTGTCGTCTTGATCTAGATGGTGCTGATATTCCGTGAACAGGAAATCTTCTATCTCCTCTAAGGTGGGAAGTCTGGTCTTACATTTTAGAAAATCGTCCATTCTTTCCCGTGTGATAGGATCAAAGCCTCGAAGTATTAAATAGGCCATGATCTGTTCTATATTTATCTTGTTTCTTTTGAGATTGGAGACCCGTCCTTTAGTATAATGCATGTATGCTATTATAGACTCTGCATTCCCTGGGATTGTTGGTAGTTGTGGTGGAGCTAACATAGCCTCTAGTTCTAATTTAACTAGATGCTTGGGATTGTCAAACGTTCGGTCCGATGTTGACCAGGCAATTGGATTGTTGTCTTCAGTTAAATCTAAGTCACTAATTGTTTCCAATGCTTTCCCAGTTCGGTTCCTTTATACCAGTGAATCGAACTGCTCCTTGAATTCGCGGTACTTCGTGATATCACCACTATATTCTCTTAAGTTCACTTCTGTGATTTTGATACCACTTCCTTCCGCCCTTGTGGCATGTGATACGTTCTCTCGCTCTAGCGTGAGTTTGGCTATAGCGTGTAGCAGTGCTTCGGTTGGGTTTTTGTAGTCCTGTTGAATTAACTGGGGCTGCTGTGGCTGCTGTAGGGGACTGATGTTGTATACTTGGTGTACCCCTCCCTCGGGGTTAATCAAAACGAACACAACTCATTGCACAAATGTATACGTGGGTTGGACATCCTGAGCGTCTGGGTAGTTTCAGGGTGTGTTTGAGCATCTTGATGATTCTGAACCGTTACTGGTGTGCTCTCTCCTTTCGTGTTGTGGAGTTTGCTGACGGTAAGACTCTAGATCATCAGCCGTAACGAACTGCTCGTTATTACCATTTTTAGGGTTAATTGAAGACATTGCTTCGTTTTTTTTGCGATGCAGTCGGATTGAAATGCATTGGTAAGTTGATCGCTGCATCCGTCTTCGGGTTAGGACCTATGGCCGACGGGGCTTCGAGAGCCTGGCTGATTCCTGGATGGACTGGATCTTCGGTATCGTCTTCTTCTTTTTCATCCTCCTCCAATAGTTCTGGGGAATTCTTCGCTATGAATTCTTTTATTTTTGAAGAAATAGCTTCGTACTTCGGCATAAAAGCGGCCGCGGTTTCTTCGCTTAGGTCTATCATGATGGCGTAATTAGCCTTGATGGAAGTCCAAAGGCTCTTTGCCTTGCCGTACTGCCTTGCAAGCGTTTCCGGGGTACGCTTATCTAACCCCAGCTTGGTGAGGTTAACTCTAACCTCTTCCAGCTGAACGATGACATCTTGGAAGTTATTTATGATTCTCTCAAGATTCTCCATTTTATACCACTTTGGTAGGGGTTTTACAATTATATCGATCTGTTGTAAGGTAAACTGTTACCTTTAAATTCTACTGAAGTAAACTACTACTTTTTATATGTGATAGTTTATAACCACCCTAGTACAGCCTCACACTAGGAACAAAAGATAGGCTTGGCAATCGTTATAACTATTTTTGCTTCTGTTTAGAAAGATATGTACTTGGTATAACAACTGGACACTTTATTTAATTTCTTAACTCTATTTATACTTAAAATTACTGAAGTTAACAATCAGCAAGTTGCCAAAATATGAATTGTTCGCAACTTTTCAGGTCAATAAATTATTCCAATGAGCAATTCAATAACAATATGGAAGTTGCTGATTGGGCAGAATATCGTAAAATAATCAAATATGAATTGTTCGCAACTTTTCGGGTCAATAATATATTCCAATTGTAGTATAGAAAAGTAGAATAATGAATTAACACATGCAACCTCTCGGTTAGGCATTCTACTACTTTTGGGCGATCGACACGAGTTATCTGACAGCCCAAGATTCAGCCAATGAGATCGCTCGTTCTATCGTCCAATGAGATCGAGGTCATCGAAGCTTTTGAAAAAAACGAGTATTCTTTAGAGAATCACCAAAGTGGGAAGTTGTTGTACTGTATATTTTCATTGAAAAAGAATAAATATCGTTTGATTAAAACTCAGATGTGGGGTATATACACCCAAGTGACAAGTGCATAAAATAAAAAAATAAAATAGCAACAAAACACGTCATCATGTCTGACCGCCTGACAAAGACGGAGCTCTGAATGCCCTACGAAACGCTGGCATTGACGTACCCCAAAGTGCTGCCGTCTCTTTATGCATAATTACTGCTGGCCCAAGGGGCAAAATCACCGATGCCGACGAATACACTCCTGAAAATCAGGGCGCCGCTGCCATATGCCCAACTGATGCCACTGCTGACACAAATCGTGACGACGGTTTCGACATATATGTGGTTGCACAACGCGAACCAGATGACGAATGTAACAAAGATCCTGCTGCCGTCGAAGATGCCGAGGCGGAATGGGACCGTAAGCAACCCTGTTGCGCAAGCCCCATAAAGTCCTTACATTGCAGCAGTCAATCGCCAGATTGGAACGAGGTGAGTTCCCGCCGGCGCCATGCGCCGCACAAACATCTATGCCCTCTGCCTTCTCAATGACCCGATTGACCTTTCGAGACATCGAGCACGCCATCACAAAGTTCGACGGTGAGTCCAGAACCAATAACGTACATGACTTTCTACGGAACTTCGAGAGAGTTATGCGTATGGTGGGAGCCGATGACCTATTCCGCTATACATCTCTGTGCAATTCATTAACGGGCACTGCCAAACTACTCCTCAACAAAGATGCGCTTGATTATGGCGAATTAAAGGCAATGCTGATAAGAGAGTTCGGTCGTGCAACTGGCCGCAGCGAGATATACAAGGTCTTGACGAATCACCGATGGGATAAGAAGGATAACATCCGCCGTTACGTGTTGAAGATGGAAAACATAGCTGCCCGCTGCAACTACATCGATGAATTCGAGTTAATTGGTTTCATCATCGATGGTATGCAGGATACTTCCCCTGAATCGCACCTGCTGATGAACTCCCGAACAATGGATCAGTTCAAGGAGTCACTAGATCTGTACGAGCAACGTCATGAATACCGATTGTCCGTCAAACCCGAAGTCGCCGCCAATGTGAGGCAAAAAACACTGACATCCAAACTTTATTCAAAAACTGAAGCAACCGATGCAACAGAAGTCCGATGTTACAACTGCACGCGGATTGGACACTACCAAAGCAAGTGCCCATACGAAAAGAAGCCAGAGAACAGCTCTTTCCGCTGCTGGAAGACGGGGCATGATCACCGCAGCTGTCCAAACCCGAAGAAAACCCTGAACCTTGCAAAAAGAACCGCCGCCACCGTTGCCGATTCCAGAACCGACGCCATCCAGGTCACAAATTACCGCAGCCAAGATGAAGATGACTTCTGTAGTGTAGTAGATGCTAATAATCTGGCAAGTGTTGCTTATTACGTTAATCAAGTTAAGTGCAAGAAATTTAAAGACTGTTTGTCTCTTTTTGATACCGACTAACTTTATACGTAAATCTGATGTGCCGCATAATATAACATTTTTTTTAAATCATTCAGTCGACAGTAAAAATGATATTCCTAGTAACCAAAACAGTGAAGCCGATGCGAAAACTGTAGTACAGTCGGAGGGAGTTTGCGACGTAGGTGGTGAACCTTTCAATGAAATTTTGTCAATTGAGACGACTGTTGTGCCAGCCGAAGTAGACATCAACCCTGTTCTCGGCAAAGGGTGTTCTGAAACACTAGAGGACATAATTAGGGACAATTATTTGGAACCAAAGCAAATCGAATTCAAGCCATATGATTATGAGATGAACATTAGGCTAACTCATGACACACCCTTTCACTCTCTTCCCCGCCGCTTATCGTTCTACGAGAAAAATGAATTAAGAAAAATCACCGATGAACTGTTAGCAAAGAATATTATTAGGCCAAGCGACTCCCCATATGCGTCCGCAATAGTGTTAGTGAAAAAGAAGAATGGTGAAATCCGAAAATGCGTGGATTACCGCCCGCTGAATAAGTTGACTGTTAGAGATAACTACCCATTGCCTCTAATCGAGGACTGTATAGAGTACTTATGTGGGAAGAAATATTTGACAACCCTTGATTTACGAAACGGATTCTTCCATTTGAAGATGGCATCCGACTCTGTTAAATATACGTCCTTTGTCACACCGTATGGCCAATTTGAATATGTGCGTATGCCCTTCGGTTTAAAGAATGCGCCAGCGGTGTTTCAAAGATACATTCATAATATTTTTAGAGACCTAATTGACAGCGGCCTTATCATCATTTACATGGATGATATTATTATAGGAACAGTCGACTTCGAAGCACACCTGCAGTTGGTGGCAAAGGTCTTAAGAAGGGTGAAAGAGAAGGGGTTAGAGCTGAAGCTGAACAAATGCAAGTTTGGTTACGGTGATATAGAATATTTAGGTTATCGTGTCAATTAAATGGCATATGTCCAAGTGACGCACATATAGAACCTATTCGGGTGTACCCAACACCCACCAACCAAAGGGAGGTAAAGGCCTGTTTGGGATTATTTTCGTATTTCAGGAAATTTATCCCAAATTATGCAAGGATTGCGAGGCCATTGCAACAGTTGACTCGTGATGGAGTTGAATTTCTATTCACAGATGAGTGCGAGCGCACGTTCACTGAACTGAAGGGAAGGCTGTCTTTAGCGCCAGTGCTCTGTATATTTTACCCGGGGAAACAAACTGAGTTACATTGTGACTCAAGCTCGGCTGTGTTCGGTGCAGTAATTTTACAGCGATAATCGGATGGAAAGCTGCTTCCGGTGATGTGTTTCTCCAAAGCCACGACTGCTGCAGAAGCGCGTTATCATAGTTTTGAGCTAGAAACTTTGGCAGTTATATATGCCTTACGTCATTTTGATGTCTACCTAGATAAAATACCGTTTAAAATATTAACAGATTGCAATTCGCTCATATTAACCCTGGTAGGTGGGCATTAGAGTTAGAAAATTATAATTACACGATCCAACACCGGGATGGTGCTAACATGGGTCACGTTGATGCGTTATGCCACTGCCACTCCGCTGGAACTGCTGACCCAGTGGAGTCCCTTACGGTGAAATAGTGTACGCTATTAACTCTGACGAGATTGATTTTCATATCCAAGTTACTCAAAATCGTGACGAAACTATAAAGCAATTGCGTGATAGATTAGAGAAAGAAGTCGTGATAGGCTACGAGCTAGTAGACGGCCTAGTTTTTAGAAGTGTTGCAGGTATATTGCAATTGTATGTCACTAGCGAAATGGAGAGTAACGTAATTAAACTGCTGCATGAGAAAATTGGCCACTTAGGTACCGAGAAGACGTGTGGTCAGCTGAAGAAAAATTATTATTTCCCAAAAATTACGGAAAAGTAGGTCCATACGAAACTGTGTACGCTGCATAATGTGCTCGGCCCCGGCTCGCATAAATGAACATAATCTCCATAGTATCCCTAAGAAACCAATTCCGTTCGATACCATACATCTGGATCATTTTGGTCCTTTGCCGTCCATAAACTCAAAGCGTAAACACATTCTTGCCGTAATCGACGCGTTTACAAAGTTTTTCCGCCTCTATGCAGTGAATTTCACAAGTACCAAGGAAGTAATAGCCTGCCTTGATATGTATTTCAGCTACTATAGC
Source organism: Pocota personata (assembly GCA_963082735.1). NCBI lineage: Eukaryota > Metazoa > Arthropoda > Insecta > Diptera > Syrphidae > Pocota > Pocota personata. Next base: position 20,226,399 of record OY720433.1, read on the forward strand.
CGACCGAGGCGTGTCATAACTGACCGAGGTTCATGTTTTACGTCCCTTGAGTTTGAAGCATATCTGTTGAAAAACAATATTTCCCATGTCAAGGTAGCTGTCGCCTCTCCGGAAGCGAATGGGCAAGTGGAACGTGTAAATAGAGTTATTAAGCCCATGCTTAGCAAAATAAGCGAACCCGTCAGTCACGTCAATTGGTCGCGTATGCTAGGCCGAGTTGAATATAGTTTGAACAATACCGTGCATTCTACAACAAATCAGACGCCCAGTGAAGCAAAGAGGTGAGATAATTGACGAGTTAACAGAATATCTTGAAGGAAAATGTGAGGGCACTTCGGAACGCGATTTAGAAAAAATGAGGTCGTCTGCTTCGGAGGCTATCGTCAAGTCCTAGGAGTATAATCTGTAGTATTTCCTTGATGGAAGCAAACCCGCGAAGGCTTACTCGGAAGCCAATTTTGTTGTAATACGTAACGTAGATATGGTCGTCGGGACTAACAAGAAGTTTATACAAAAGTACCGCGGTCCATATGTGATCCATAAAGTTTTGCCACATGACCGGTATGTGATAAGGGATATAGAAAATTGCCATAATACTCAGCTGCCATACGATCGCATAGTTGAAGCTTCGCGTATTAGGAAATGGCTAACAGACGAGAGCTCACTGAATGATCCAACGCCTCATTACGCAGGTAACACTTGTTAGTATGTAAGTAGTCGTAAGTCTAGGATAAGTTTAGCATATAATATATGTAATGTAATTCTTTATTCTCATTTTACAATCTTTATGAAGGTACATTTTTATACTAAACTTAATTCACAAAGTAAGCAGAGAATAGTTAGTGGCATTTGTATTTCATGAAAAAATAGAGGTAATGCCACTTCAAAGTAAATATTTCATTGTGGGGTGAGCAAATTTAATAAAAAAAAAAATTAAAAACAATTAAAGAGTAATTAAAAGTAAAACTGAGGAAATAAGCAAAAATATAATCATTAATAGCAAAAAAAAAAACCATAAAATCAAAACAACATAACGCAGTAAAACTTCAATTTCATTATGTTCGTAACCGAGAAGCCAAAACTTAACTTTCTTCAAAAAAGAGGACAAAGATGTTATGGTTCGTATATCAGCAGGGAGTTTGTTAAACAATTTGCGGGAGACAATAGAGTATGAATTTCTGAAGCTTATAGTGCGAAAGGAAGGGATTGGGACATAAGACTGGGAATCGCTTCGTAAAATATATAAATCAGATATTGGACTCTGCAAGTACCCGCCTCTCATAAAGAAAATCCTAAGTACCTTGTAATAAAATACATGTCTCACTGCAAGTGTTTTTGTAAGTCTAAATAGATCCATGGAATGAGCAAATCGGGTAGAGTTACAAACTTTTCTTATTGCATATTTTTGTAACACAATTAGCTGCTGAAGTTTATTCAGGTATGCGCCCCCCCAACAGCTTATTCCATACTGCAATTTAGAATGAAAAATCCCGTAGTATATTCTTTTTGAACTATTATTAGAGCAAAACATTCTAAGGCGATAAAAACAACGAATGGTAGAAAGAAGATATTGCTTTAGACCTAAAATATGCTCGGACCAACTCAAATTTCGGTCAATTATAATGCCTAGGTATTTGAAGTTTTCAACATTTTCAATTTTAAAGCAATTAACGTTACAAGCGACGTTCGCATCAAAAGAGTCCTTCGAATTAAGAACAGAAAACAAGTTATACCTTACGCAATTTGATGCATGGAATGTAACATCAATATCAGGGGTCATTTCTGAACTAAGGCTAAAAAACATAAGTTTAGTTTTGTTACTAACCAATAGTTTATGTTGAGCAAACCAAATTCTTAGTAAATGAACGTCGTGATTTATATCAGCTATTAGGTTCAAGGGGCTAACTGATCTATAAGCGATTCCTAAATCATCTGCAAAGGCCGTAACTTTTCCAGCGAATGGTTGTTCAAAAATAGAATTGATGTAGATTAAAAACAAAATAGGACCAAGAACAGACCCTTGGGGAACGCCAAGTTTAATAGTTTTAGGGTTACTAAGACTGGTACATATTTTGACCTTCTGCTTTCTGTCCCTTAGATAAGAAGTAAACCAATCATAGACACAACCACGGAAGCCCACATTATACAATTTGTTCAAAAGAATGCTGTGATCAACCATGTCAAAGGCTTTGGTTATATCTACAAAAAGTCCACTGCAGAATCTTTTATCATCTAATCCTTTGTGTATAAATGAGCAAAATTCCAAGAGAGCATCCTCAATAGAAAGGCGTGTTCTAAATCCAAATTGGCTCGAACTAAAAAAGTTTTTATTTTAGAGATATTTCAAAACCCTACACTTAACTATTTTTTCAAATGTTTTCGAAATAGAAGGTAACAACGAGATCGGTCTGTAACTATTTGCTTCTTTCCTACTACCCTTTTTAAAAAGTGGTATAACATTAGCACATTTCAGTTCTTCAGGAAAATTCCCATTGATAATACTCAAATTAAAAATATGTTTTAAAATATCAACTACGTTAAGTGCAATTTTTTTTAGCACAAGGTTACCATCATACCATCATTACCACATGAATTCGAGTTGTTTGCAGAGTTTATAGTTTTTAATAACTCAAGACCAGAAATTGGTTCAAAATAAAAGCTGTTGCTATGAAGAACACGATCCACAGGATCATATCTATGCTCAGCATAATAATTATTATAAAAATCATTCGGAAATGACATTTACCCGACTGAAGCAAACAATTCATTGAATTCATTTGCAACTGCTGTAGGATCCGAAATAACTACACTGCCGCTGCTTAATGTAATGAAAGTATCTTGTTTACTATTACCTCGATTAATAATACTGTTAACCACTTTTCATTCTTTTTTAAGATTTCCTTGAGAAATTCTTATTTGGTTTTGGTAGTAATTCTCCCTACACATACGCATTTCCTTGTTAATTTGATGACACAAGCGTTTATAACAATTTTTTACACAAGAATGTAGTGGATGTTTTCTGCATTTCTTCCGCAGTTTATGTTTCTGTTTGATTTTATTAAGGAGGGATAAGTTAATCCAGGCCTTAAGCCTTATTTCTGATTTTCTCAGTACAGCGACATAGCTGGAAGCAGCTATGGAGTTTTATAAAATATTAATAAATAAATCATAAGCCTTAGAAACATTTTCTTCAGCATAGACCTCATCCCAATTATAATTGCGCAAAATACTATTTAGGTGATCAAAGTTAATTTTAGTTACTCTAGACAAAGGCTGTTCATTATCATTTTTCTTTCTTTCCAAGATAGGAAGGAAAATACCTGTCATACAGTGATCAGAAACGTTAAGGTCAAGATTAGCAGCAGCACATTGATTTGCCTGAATTTTTGAGAAACGACTAAATACGTGATCAAGACAGGTACCAGCAGTTGGTCTTGTGAACTCATTTACAAAAGAGGTTAATCCATGCTCAGCGATAAGTGCTAGGTACAAATCTAATGAAGGGCATGAGTTTAACAAGTCCAGATTAAAGTCACCTAATATTACAAGATTCGCTGCTTTCATATTACACAAAAAATTCGAGAATTTATCAAGAAACACGTTAAACGACAGTAAATTAAATCTGTATACACAAACAAAGGTAAATGGTTCATTGCACATGAAACAAGAGATTTTATGACGTCAGCACTCGACAAACTATAACGCTTTATATCATATTCATCATACAAATCTTTCACAAAAGCACCCACTCCACCTGCAGAATACGAATCATTGGTATTTGCGTAAAAATTATAGCCAGGAATACAGTAATCGTTGATCTCATAAGAGTAAATCCAAATCTCGGATACAAAAATAATTTCAGGCAAGTTTTCAAGGGCCTCAAGATTGCTAACTAATAAATCAAAATTTTTCCGCATACTTCTAACATTTTGGTGTATTACAAAAACAGATTCCTTATTTGAAACTTCATCAAAAATGCTATCATTACAACTAGTTACGAAACTTGAGGCAAGGCGGTTGTTTACAAGATCAAAGCTTTCGTTCATATTAAAAATTATTATATTAAATTATTAAATTATTAATTTTTAATTAAAGATAAATCATCAAATGATCTTATAACAATAACCTTTCCTCCATCAACTTTTCTTAACAAAATTTGAGCATTACTGTACCATAAATACTTATATTTATTTTCTACCTTTCACTTTTTAGCTGCCATAAATAGTGTAACATGCGCGCTACGGCTCGAGTAGATAAAACGATATTCTGTGAAATTTATTTCTTTATTTTTTTTTAGTCTATAGAACAATTCAAGTTCACACTATACTATTCTTCGCAAATTCTTTTCTTACAAGGTCTCTTTCCTCTCAAATCACTTTATCTCCTTTCAATTACTTAATTCACAAATCCAACTAATTACTTTTTCTTGTTCACTCTCAACTTTCAATTTATCACCAAATTACAACTTCGCCCATTATCACTTTTCCAATCTCTTCGCCACGGTTCTAAAACCAACTGTGTCTTTTTTTGATCGCCATCTGTCCTTATATAGCAGAAGTTTCTGATAGCCAGAAACTTCTAGCAAATTCTTCGACCACTGGAACAAGAGAAATAATTCTTGCAGTTATAATTCCCTTTTATCCCTGATATTATTCGTCTCTTTCGTTGACATGAGCTGTGGAGACTTCGTCCCAGACACGAACCTCGAATGAAAGGACAGTTCGAACCAAAATTCTGCCAGAATGGAAAGTCACTTCGGAATTTGCTGCATAGACACAGGAGCGTAGTTATTATTATGCTACACTGCCCCCCTCTTAGACGTGTTCGTCCCGAACAAGTGCATCCTCATTTCGGCCATTGTATCGACTCAGTCGGTCCACATGAACCACTTTCATTTTGGCCCTCGGTCCTCGCTGGATGCGGTAGACAACATCGTTGATGCGGGTTACTATTCTGTAGGGACCTTCCCAGTTCCGCTGTAATTTAGGTGATTTCCCCTTTTGGCGATGGGGATTATACAGCCACACCAGATCTCCTTCCTGGAATCCTGACGTTGTTGCCTTGGCATCATACCTGGTCTTCATGCGGTCGCTCGTCATCTTAATCTGGCTTCTGGTCCTTTGGTGTATGTCCCTAAGCCTTTCCCTAAGGTCCGCCACGTACTCTTCTTCATTTCTGGGCTCATTGGTAGGAGATCCAAATTTCACCTCACTGGGTAAACGAGCTATTCCACCAAATAAGATTTCGAACGGCGTATGTCGAGTAGTGCTATGCACGGCACTTCTATAGGCCATCAAAAACAAGGGAATCTGCCGGTCCCAATCCCGTTGGTAGTCACCTACGACCTTCGAAAGATGTTCGTCCAAAGTCCTATTGAAACGCTCCACCATACCATCCGACTGTGGATGAAGCGGGGTTGTCCTTGTCTTTTTGATTCCGAGTAGTTGAAACATCTCTTGGAAGATTCTCGACTCGAAGTTCCGCCCTTGGTCAGAATGCAAGTCCAAGGGCACACCGAATCTGCTAACCCAATTGTAGACGATCTGCTCCGCCACGGTTCTGGCTTCCTGGTTAGGGATCGGAAACGCTTCCGGCCACTTACTGAAGTAGTCCATCACTACGAGTATATACCGATTACCATTGTCGGTTTCCGGAAAGGGCCCTGCGATGTCAATGGCGATTCGTTCGAAAGGTGCTCCCACGTTGTATTGGTGCATCTTACCTCGAGTTTTGATTCTCGGACCCTTGCTAGCTGCACACACGTCGCATTTTCTGCACCAGTCTTCGATATCTTCCTTCGCTTTTAACCAATAAAAACGTTCTCGTACCTTTTCTAGCGTCTTATTCACTCCCAAGTGGCCTCCGGACGCCCCGCCATGCATTTCCTGTAACACCTCCTTGACCCTCGTCCGCGGTACGACAAGCTGCATTACAAACGACTTTCCGTCGGAGGATTCCCATTTTCTTGTCAGAACACCTTCTTGGACATGGAGGGAGCCCCACTGCGCAAAATATGCCTTTAAGGTCGGGCTTCTGTGAGAGATGTCCTGATGATCCGGTTTCTCCATATTCTCCTTCCAGGCCAGAATCGGCTCGATATCCGGGTCTTCCTTCTGAGCGTTCCGGATCTCATCTACGCTCCAGCCGGCGATAGGTTCGGCTCTCATTCTTTGGATGGAGACCACCTCCCGTTCTTCCTGACGCGCACAATGTTTACAATCCGTTCTGCATGGTCTCCGGGACAGTGCATCCGCATTAGAGTTGAGTTTTCCTTTACGATGCTGTATTTCGTAGTCGTAGATTTGCAGCCTTTCGATCCATCTTGCGACCTGACCCTCAGGACTCTTGAACTGTAATAGCCATTTTAAGGCTGCATGGTCTGTGCGAAGGACGAACTTCCTCCCGTAGAGGTATTTGTGAAAATGCTTCGTAGCCAAGATCAAAGCTAGAAGTTCTCTCCTTGTCACGCAGTAGTTCCTTTCTGGCTTAGAGAGCACCTGGCTGAAGTACGCAACCACCTCCTCTTGGCCGTCATGCACCTGGGAGAGTACGGCTCCTACCCCGACATTACTAGCATCTGCATCCACAACGAACGTTTCCCCGGGAGTGGGGTAAGCCAGTATCGGGGCATCGCATAGCCGTTGTTTAAGTGCCTTGAAGCTCTTCTCGCACTCAATTGACCATTTGAATTGTTTTCCCTTTTCCGTCAACTGGTGCAGGTTCTTTGCGATCCCCGCAAAATCCTTCACGAACCGTCTGTAGTAGGTGGCTAGGCCCAGGAAGCTCCTTAGTTGGTGTTTATCCTTGGGGACTGGCCAGTTTTTCACCGCTTCGACCTTCTCTGGATCGGTTCTCACTCCTTTCGCTGAAATTATGTGCCCCAAGTACTTGACTTCTGCTCTAAACAGGGCGCACTTCTTGGGGTTGAGCTTCAGGTGGGCACTTCGAAGCCTTTGAAACACATCCCTTAGATTGTCTCGGTGTTGCGCAAACGTTTTTCCTACGACGATGACATCATCCAAGTATACCAAACAGGTTTTCCATGTTAACCCTTGCAGGACACATTCCATCAATCGCTCGAAAGTCGCCGGAGCATTGCACAGCCCGAATGGCATTACCGTGAATTGCCATAGCCCATTTCCTGCGGTGAAGGCGGTTTTCTCCCGGTCTTCTGGATGGATCTGTACCTGCCAGTAGCCACTCTTCAAGTCGAGAGTGGAAAACCATCGGGCTCCTGATAGTGTGTCTAGCGTGTCGTCAATCCGTGGCAGAGGGTAGCTGTCTTTCTTGGTGACGTAATTGAGCTGCCGATAGTCCACGCAGAACCGCGTGCTGCCATCTTTCTTCTTAACCAGTACAACCGGTGATGCCCACGGACTTTTGGAACTTTCAATCAGACCTTCTTTCTCCATTGCCGACACCATCTCTGCAACTTCTGTCTGCTTTGCCAATGGAAGGCGCCTAGCAGGCTGACGAATTGGTCTAGTATCACCAGTGTCTATTCGATGTTGTACCAGGTGTGTTCGGCCGTATTCTCCGTCCTGTGAGGCAAATACATCAGCGTACTCATTGATAAGATTCTCTGCCATAGTTTGCTGCTCCTGATTCAGCTCACTGGACTGGAGAATCGTCTCTCTCGTTTCCGCTGTCCAAGGTGATGGGAGAGGTTTTGGAGCATCACGTTCAGATATTGTTGCGACGGCGGTAATCGGCGTGCATTTTCCAGTCACCTCAACTCTCCTTAGTTTGACAGTGTGCGGTCTTGCGTTCAAAACTCTCACTGGAACCATGGTGTTCTTTGGTTCGACTAACGTCTTTCCCACGATGTAGTCTTGAGAATTCTTCTCTGGGTCTGGTTCTACTATGTAGAATCGGTGGCTCCCAAGATCACCTTCCAGCTTCGTCCAAATGATTGTCTCTGAAGACGGCGGCAAAACTTCGTCTTTGCTGATGACCCTCCTGAGAGTTACGGCATTCTCGTTTCCGTACACCATCGGAATCTCCACATTTCGATACCTCAGTACCTGCATCCCGATGTCCAGGATTACTTCATTTGCTTTCATGAAGTCTATTCCGATGATGCACTCGTCGCATATATCTGCCACCAGAAACGCATGGGAGAACGTCAGTCCCGCCAGAGTAATCGTAAGACGAACTTCTCCAAACACTTTCGCCATTTCCCCCGTTGCAGTCTTCAGGCAGTAGCTGTTGGTGTTGTGCAGCCAGGCGCTTCTGACGATATCTCTTCTTACAATGGAGGCAGTGGCACCTGTGTCGATGGTGGCTACGCACTTCTTCTTGTTGATTAGTGCCTCCACTGTCAGGCTCTTGTTACCCCGTTTGGTTTGCGAAACTTGAATGGTGGTCCTGGGGGCCTCGATTCCAGTAACCAACTTCTGCCCCGCGAAGTTGGTCCTTACGCATTTCCCGACTGCTGGTTTTGGTAAGTCTGACTGACAGCCAGATGCTTCCTCTCTGCTTCTCCTACTTCCGCAATGTGAGCAATTTCCTCGTCTAGGTGCACTTCTGCACTGCCGTTGTAGGTGTCCGGTTTGGTTGCAATTCCAGCAACGGATTTGACTTCCGCGAGCTCTGTCTTCATCCATGACGGCTGTTCTCTGGCATGAGCATTCAACGACGGACATTTCCCTGACACGGTGTATTCCCTGGTATGCTTGGTCCGCAGCCTTCATTGACAAAGCGAATGCCAATGCCTCGCGGAGTGTTCGCTTTCCAGCCATCCTTACAGTCATTTGCAGTTGTCTGTCCTCTATGGCCTGAATAAAAGCTTCCACCGCCATTTCGTTGATAAGCTCCTCACCGGCTTTAGGGTATGAAAGATGGGCTAGTCGCTCTATATCCGCTTGCAACTGTTGGAGCGTTTCCCCCCTTTTCTGGACTCGATTACGCAGCTGAACCCTGTACACCTGTTGCATGTGTTCATCCCCAAACCGCATCTCGATAGCCTGAACCAGATAGTCGTAGTTCTGCTGTTTATCTTCCGGGATGGTCTGCAAGAGCTCCGCAGCTGGACCCCTCAGTGCAAGCGTGAGTGCAATAGACTTCTCTTCATCGTCCCAGCTATTGGTCATTGCGGCCGCTTCGAATTGCCTCTTATAAATTGGCCATGATGTTTGACCATCGAAGATAGGGGGCTGCATCTCCTTTCTTCTCAGACCGTCAGTGGAATATTCCCGAGCTTTCTGTCTCTTCACGTTGCTGAGCTCCTTAGCAAGATTTTCGACTTGCTTTCCTACTATCTCGAATTGCGTATCGACTTTTCCAAACTGAGTCTTTATCTTCCCGAACTGAGTTTCATGTTTCTCAAAATTTTCATCGAATCTAGTTTCGACTTTTTCGAGTTGCGTCTCGACCTTCTCGATTTTCTCTTCGATCACTTCGAATTTGGATTCCAAGTTCTTGTTTTGCTCATCAAGTTTACTTTCCAGAGCATCTAGAGAATTCTTTTGTTCGTCCATCTTAAGTTCTAGAGAATTCTTTTGTTCGTCCATTGCTTTCTTTTGTTCGTCCATTGCTTTCTTTTGTTCGTCCATTGCTTTCTTTTGTTCGCCCAGCTTAAGTTCTAGAGAATTCCTTTGGTCTTCTATTGCTTTCTTTTGTTCGTCCATGACTAACTTAAGTTGCAGGAGCAGACTCGTTATACCCGGGTCGGCTGCTGTACTTGCTGGTTCCTCTTCCACGTCAAACTCTACGTCGTGCGGATTTTCACCTTCCTGCGTTACTGCTTCTTCCAGACGAATCAGCAGGGCATCTTTTCCCCCAATTGTGTCGAGGTTCCGCTTACTGAGTTCTGCCTTTAGTTGAATTATAGTTAGTTTTCCCAATTTGCGACCCATTTTGCGCAACTAATTAACTCACACAGAAATCGTTTTTTTTTTTTTTTTTTTTTATCGTGCAATTTCACACCACGGAAATAGTTATTCACAGAATAAGTTTTATCCCGCTTCTGACACCAATGTAACATGCGCGCTATGGCTCGAGTAGATAAAACGATATTCTGTGAAATTTATTTCTTTATTTTTTTTTTAGTCTATAGAACAATTCAAGTTCACACTATACTATTCTTCGTAAATTCTTTTCTTACAAGGTCTCTTTCCTCTCAAATCACTTTATCTCCTTTCAATTACTTAATTCATAAATCAAACTAATTACTTTTTCTTGTTCACTCTCAACTTTCAATTTATCACCAAATTACAACTTGGCCACGGTTCTAAAACCAACTGTGTCTTTTTTTGATCGCCATCTGTCCTTATATAGCAGAAGTTTCTGATAGCCAGAAACTTCTAGCAAATTCTTCGACCACTGGAACAAGAGAAATAATTCTTGCAGTTATAATTCCCTTTTATCCCTGATATTATTCGTCTCTTTCGTTGACATGAGCTGTGGAGACTTCGTCCCAGACACGAACCTCGAATGAAAGGACAGTTCGAACCAAAATTCTGCCAGAATGGAAAGTCACTTCGGAATTTGCTGCATAGACATAGGAGCGTAGTTATTATTATGCTACAATAGACTCGTATATTTCGTGAAGCAATTGTTGATATTGTAATATGCAGGCTACGGCTCGAGTAGATAAAACGATATTCTGTGAAATTTATTTCTTTATTTTCTAGTCTATAGAACAATTCAAGTTCACACTATACTATTCTTTGCAAATTCTTTTCTTACAAGGTCTCTTTCCTCTCAAATCACTTTATCTCCTTTCAATTACTTAATTCACAAATCCAAACTAATTACTTCTTCTTCTTAAATCTCAACTTTCAATTTATCACAGAATTACAACTTCGCCCACTGCACACTTTTCTAATCTCCTCGCCACAGTTTAAAAACTACTGTCTTCTTTATTGATCGCCATCTGTCCTTATATAGCAGAAGTTTCAGATAGCCAGAAACTTCTAGCAAATTCTTCGACCACTGGAAATAATTCCAAGATGACAATCATTTCTTCCAGTTATAATTCTCTCTTTATCCGTGGCGTTGTCAGCTATTGTGAACCTCGAATGAAAGTACAGTTTGGAATGGGCTGTAGGAGCGTAGTTATTATTCTACATTATTGTTGCATACTTTTAGACGATGTTACAATATATATATTGGAACCATTTTCATTAGTATCGTCAAATAATGTTGTATTTAGGTTTTTTCTTCCGGTTTTCTTGCTCTTCATAATTTTCTGTTTGACATCAGTGGACGAGAAATAAATGCATAGAATATTTTTTGACTTCTTATTCTTCGCGATTTTTTTCACGTGGCATTTTTTAATGTCTTCCGAAGGTACAGAGACGTTCAGTGCTTCGCCAAAAATTTTTTGAGCACACTCTTCTGCATTATCGTTGTTTACCTCCGGTACACCAACAATTTCGATGACGTTCTCAACCTGCTTCTATTCCCACAAATTCAATTTGCTAAGTTCGTTGACCTTTAATCTCAGAGAAACATTTTCATCCTTCAACTGCTGGACAGTGCTCAGAAATTCGCTGTTTATTTTTTTTAAATTTAAAATTTCTTCGTATAGCAGCTGAAGTGTGATTGTGCTGCTAGACGGCTGCAATTGACCTCCTCCTAACAGCGTATTTGGCATTGGCACTCGTTCTCTTGCGGGATCAAATGGTGGGAGATTTCTGGGACTCTCTCGCTGCTCACGCACAGTATTCGTTCTTGTTGCTTGGCTTAGTTTTACTTGCTCTTCAGTTGACTGTTGTTGTTGTAAGACTGGTGCTGGTTCGGCTGATACATTGGGCATAGTCACTGGTTGTTGTTGTAACGATTTCCGACGTAGAGTGGTACATTTATCACAACGATATTTAATATTCCTTGTGTTCATATATTCCACATCATTTGGACCAATGTTTGCACACGCACAATGAAATAAGCAATTGCAGTCGCCACAAGCAATTTTAGATAAATCACTCCGACCAATTTTTTGTTCACAGATCAAACAATGCATTTTGATGAGATGAGTGAAGTTATTTAATTGTACAGTAAATTTTTTTAGAGAAACTAAAACCGCTCACCCTACGACACTCTAAGTAACACGTTGTAATGAATGAATCTCCCATTCGTAATTATCATAATCGAGGTAGATTTTAATGTCAGGTCGGCCGAATTTATAATATAGAAAAGTAGAATAATGAATTAACACATGTAACCTCTCGGTTAGGCATTCTACTACTTTTGGGCGATCGACATGAGTTATCTGACAGCCCAACATTCAGCCAATGAGATCGCTCGTTCTATCGTCCAATGAGATCGAATGATCTATCGAGGTCCTCGAAGCTTCTTCTCAGACCGTCAGTGGAATATTCCCGTGCTTTCTGTCTCTTCACGTTGCTGAGCTCCTTAGCAAGATTTTCGACTTGCTTTCCTACTATCTCGAATTGCGTATCGACTTTTCCAAACTGAGTCTTTATCTTCCCGAACTGAGTTTCATGTTTCTCAAAATTTTCATCGAATCTAGTTTCGACTTTTTCGAGTTGCGTCTCGACCTTCTCGATTTTCTCTTCGATCACTTCGAATTTGGATTCCAAGTTCTTGTTTTGCTCATCAAGTTTACTTTCCAGAGCATCTAGAGAATTCTTTTGTTCGTCCATCTTAAGTTCTAGAGAATTCCTTTGTTCGTCCATTGCTTTCTTTTGTTCGTCCATTGCTTTCTTTTGTTCGCCCAGCTTAAGTTCTAGAGAATTCCTTTGGTCTTCTATTGCTTTCTTTTGTTCGTCCATGACTAACTTAAGTTGCAGGAGCAGACTCGTTATACCCGGGTCGGCTGCTGTACTTGCTGGTTCCTCTTCCACGTCAAACTCTACGTCGTGCGGATTTTCACCTTCCTGCGTTACTGCTTCTTCCAGACGAATCAGCAGGGCATCTTTTCCCCCAATTGTGTCGAGGTTCCGCTTACTGAGTTCTGCCTTTAGTTGAATTATAGTTAGTTTTCCCAATTTGCGACCCATTTTGCGCAACTAATTAACTCACACAGAAATCGTTTTTTTTTTTTTTTTTTTTTTATCGTGCAATTTCACACCACGGAAATAGTTATTCACAGAATAAGTTTTATCCCGCTTCTGACACCAATGTAACATGCGCGCTACGGCTCGAGTAGATAAAACGATATTCTGTGAAATTTATTTCTTTATTTTTTTTTTAGTCTATAGAACAATTCAAGTTCACACTATACTATTCTTCGTAAATTCTTTTCTTACAAGGTCTCTTTCCTCTCAAATCACTTTATCTCCTTTCAATTACTTAATTCATAAATCAAACTAATTACTTTTTCTTGTTCACTCTCAACTTTCAATTTATCACCAAATTACAACTTGGCCACGGTTCTAAAACCAACTGTGTCTTTTTTTGATCGCCATCTGTCCTTATATAGCAGAAGTTTCTGATAGCCAGAAACTTCTAGCAAATTCTTCGACCACTGGAACAAGAGAAATAATTCTTGCAGTTATAATTCCCTTTTATCCCTGATATTATTCGTCTCTTTCGTTGACATGAGCTGTGGAGACTTCGTCCCAGACACGAACCTCGAATGAAAGGACAGTTCGAACCAAAATTCTGCCAGAATGGAAAGTCACTTCGGAATTTGCTGCATAGACATAGGAGCGTAGTTATTATTATGCTACAATAGACTCGTATATTTCGTGAAGCAGTTGTTGATATTGTAATATGCAGGCTACGGCTCGAGTAGATAAAACGATATTCTGTGAAATTTATTTCTTTATTTTCTAGTCTATAGAACAATTCAAGTTCACACTATACTATTCATTGCAAATTCTTTTCTTACAAGGTCTCTTTCCTCTCAAATCACTTTATCTCCTTTCAATTACTTAATTCACAAATCCAAACTAATTACTTCTTCTTCTTAAATCTCAACTTTCAATTTATCACAGAATTACAACTTCGCCCACTGCACACTTTTCTAATCTCCTCGCCACAGTTTAAAAACTACTGTCTTCTTTATTGATCGCCATCTGTCCTTATATAGCAGAAGTTTCAGATAGCCAGAAACTTCTAGCAAATTCTTCGACCACTGGAAATAATTCCAAGATGACAATCATTTCTTCCAGTTATAATTCTCTCTTTATCCGTGGCGTTGTCAGCTATTGTGAACCTCGAATGAAAGTACAGTTTGGAATGGGCTGTAGGAGCGTAGTTATTATTCTACATTATTGTTGCATACTTTTAGACGATGTTACAATATATATATTGGAACCATTTTCATTAGTATCGTCAAATAATGTTGTATTTAGGTTTTTTCTTCCGGTTTTCTTGCTCTTCATAATTTTCTGTTTGACATCAGTGGACGAGAAATAAATGCATAGAATATTTTTTGACTTCTTATTCTTCGCGATTTTTTTCACGTAGCATTTTTTAATGTCTTCCGAAGGTACAGAGACGTTCAGTGCTTCGCCAAAAATTTTTTGAGCACACTCTTCTGCATTATCGTTGTTTACCTCCGGTACACCAACAATTTCGATGACGTTCTCAACCTGCTTCTATTCCCACAAATTCAATTTGCTAAGTTCGTTGACCTTTAATCTCAGAGAAACATTTTCATCCTTCAACTGCTGGACAGTGCTCAGAAATTCGCTGTTTATTTTTTTTAAATTTAAAATTTCTTCGTATAGCAGCTGAAGTGTGATTGTGCTGCTAGACGGCTGCAATTGACCTCCTCCTAACAGCGTATTTGGCATTGGCACTCGTTCTCTTGCGGGATCAAATGGTGGGAGATTTCTGGGACTCTCTCGCTGCTCACGCACAGTATTCGTTCTTGTTGCTTGGCTTAGTTTTACTTGCTCTTCAGTTGACTGTTGTTGTTGTAAGACTGGTGCTGGTTCGGCTGATACATTGGGCATAGTCACTGGTTGTTGTTGTAACGATTTCCGACGTAGAGTGGTACATTTATCACAACGATATTTAATATTCCTTGTGTTCATATATTCCACATCATTTGGACCAATGTTTGCACACGCACAATGAAATAAGCAATTGCAGTCGCCACAAGCAATTTTAGATAAATCACTCCGACCAATTTTTTGTTCACAGATCAAACAATGCATTTTGATGAGATGAGTGAAGTTATTTAATTGTACAGTAAATTTTTTTAGAGAAACTAAAACCGCTCACCCTACGACACTCTAAGTAACACGTTGTAATGAATGAATCTCCCATTCGTAATTATCATAATCGAGGTAGATTTTAATGTCAGGTCGGCCGAATTTATAATACAGAAAAGTAGAATAATGAATTAACTCATGTAACCTCTCGGTTAGGCATTCTACTACTTTTGGGCGATCGACATGAGTTATCTGACAGCCCAACATTCAGCCAATGAGATCGCTCGTTCTATCGTCCAATGAGATCGAATGATCTATCGAGGTCCTCGAAGCTTCTTCTCAGACCGTCAGTGGAATATTCCCGTGCTTTCTGTCTCTTCACGTTGCTGAGCTCCTTAGCAAGATTTTCGACTTGCTTTCCTACTATCTCGAATTGCGTATCGACTTTTCCAAACTGAGTCTTTATCTTCCCGAACTGAGTTTCATGTTTCTCAAAATTTTCATCGAATCTAGTTTCGACTTTTTCGAGTTGCGTCTCGACCTTCTCGATTTTCTCTTCGATCACTTCGAATTTGGATTCCAAGTTCTTGTTTTGCTCATCAAGTTTACTTTCCAGAGCATCTAGAGAATTCTTTTGTTCGTCCATCTTAAGTTCTAGAGAATTCTTTTGTTCGTCCATTGCTTTCTTTTGTTCGTCCATTGCTTTCTTTTGTTCGCCCAGCTTAAGTTCTAGAGAATTCCTTTGGTCTTCTATTGCTTTCTTTTGTTCGTCCATGACTAACTTAAGTTGCAGGAGCAGACTCGTTATACCCGGGTCGGCTGCTGTACTTGCTGGTTCCTCTTCCACGTCAAACTCTACGTCGTGCGGATTTTCACCTTCCTGCGTTACTGCTTCTTCCAGACGAATCAGCAGGGCATCTTTTCCCCCAATTGTGTCGAGGTTCCGCTTACTGAGTTCTGCCTTTAGTTGAATTATAGTTAGTTTTCCCAATTTGCGACCCATTTTGCGCAACTAATTAACTCACACAGAAATCGTTTTTTTTTTTTTTTTTTTTTTATCGTGCAATTTCACACCACGGAAATAGTTATTCACAGAATAAGTTTTATCCCGCTTCTGACACCAATGTAACATGCGCGCTATGGCTCGAGTAGATAAAACGATATTCTGTGAAATTTATTTCTTTATTTTTTTTTTAGTCTATAGAACAATTCAAGTTCACACTATACTATTCTTCGTAAATTCTTTTCTTACAAGGTCTCTTTCCTCTCAAATCACTTTATCTCCTTTCAATTACTTAATTCATAAATCAAACTAATTACTTTTTCTTGTTCACTCTCAACTTTCAATTTATCACCAAATTACAACTTGGCCACGGTTCTAAAACCAACTGTGTCTTTTTTTGATCGCCATCTGTCCTTATATAGCAGAAGTTTCTGATAGCCAGAAACTTCTAGCAAATTCTTCGACCACTGGAACAAGAGAAATAATTCTTGCAGTTATAATTCCCTTTTATCCCTGATATTATTCGTCTCTTTCGTTGACATGAGCTGTGGAGACTTCGTCCCAGACACGAACCTCGAATGAAAGGACAGTTCGAACCAAAATTCTGCCAGAATGGAAAGTCACTTCGGAATTTGCTGCATAGACATAGGAGCGTAGTTATTATTATGCTACAATAGACTCGTATATTTCGTGAAGCAGTTGTTGATATTGTAATATGCAGGCTACGGCTCGAGTAGATAAAACGATATTCTGTGAAATTTATTTCTTTATTTTCTAGTCTATAGAACAATTCAAGTTCACACTATACTATTCATTGCAAATTCTTTTCTTACAAGGTCTCTTTCCTCTCAAATCACTTTATCTCCTTTCAATTACTTAATTCACAAATCCAAACTAATTACTTCTTCTTCTTAAATCTCAACTTTCAATTTATCACAGAATTACAACTTCGCCCACTGCACACTTTTCTAATCTCCTCGCCACAGTTTAAAAACTACTGTCTTCTTTATTGATCGCCATCTGTCCTTATATAGCAGAAGTTTCAGATAGCCAGAAACTTCTAGCAAATTCTTCGACCACTGGAAATAATTCCAAGATGACAATCATTTCTTCCAGTTATAATTCTCTCTTTATCCGTGGCGTTGTCAGCTATTGTGAACCTCGAATGAAAGTACAGTTTGGAATGGGCTGTAGGAGCGTAGTTATTATTCTACATTATTGTTGCATACTTTTAGACGATGTTACAATATATATATTGGAACCATTTTCATTAGTATCGTCAAATAATGTTGTATTTAGGTTTTTTCTTCCGGTTTTCTTGCTCTTCATAATTTTCTGTTTGACATCAGTGGACGAGAAATAAATGCATAGAATATTTTTTGACTTCTTATTCTTCGCGATTTTTTTCACGTAGCATTTTTTAATGTCTTCCGAAGGTACAGAGACGTTCAGTGCTTCGCCAAAAATTTTTTGAGCACACTCTTCTGCATTATCGTTGTTTACCTCCGGTACACCAACAATTTCGATGACGTTCTCAACCTGCTTCTATTCCCACAAATTCAATTTGCTAAGTTCGTTGACCTTTAATCTCAGAGAAACATTTTCATCCTTCAACTGCTGGACAGTGCTCAGAAATTCGCTGTTTATTTTTTTTAAATTTAAAATTTCTTCGTATAGCAGCTGAAGTGTGATTGTGCTGCTAGACGGCTGCAATTGACCTCCTCCTAACAGCGTATTTGGCATTGGCACTCGTTCTCTTGCGGGATCAAATGGTGGGAGATTTCTGGGACTCTCTCGCTGCTCACGCACAGTATTCGTTCTTGTTGCTTGGCTTAGTTTTACTTGCTCTTCAGCTGACTGTTGTTGTTGTAAGACTGGTGCTGGTTCGGCTGATACATTGGGCATAGTCACTGGTTGTTGTTGTAACGATTTCCGACGTAGAGTGGTACATTTATCACAACGATATTTAATATTCCTTGTGTTCATATATTCCACATCATTTGGACCAATGTTTGCACACGCACAATGAAATAAGCAATTGCAGTCGCCACAAGCAATTTTAGATAAATCACTCCGACCAATTTTTTGTTCACAGATCAAACAATGCATTTTGATGAGATGAGTGAAGTTATTTAATTGTACAGTAAATTTTTTTAGAGAAACTAAAACCGCTCACCCTACGACACTCTAAGTAACACGTTGTAATGAATGAATCTCCCATTCGTAATTATCATAATCGAGGTAGATTTTAATGTCAGGTCGGCCGAATTTATAATACAGAAAAGTAGAATAATGAATTAACTCATGTAACCTCTCGGTTAGGCATTCTACTACTTTTGGGCGATCGACATGAGTTATCTGACAGCCCAACATTCAGCCAATGAGATCGCTCGTTCTATCGTCCAATGAGATCGAATGATCTATCGAGGTCCTCGAAGCTTTTGAAAAAAACGAGTATTCTTTAGAGAACCACCAAAGTGGGAAGTTGTTGTACTGTATATTTTCATTAAAAAAGAATATATATCGTTTGATTAAACAATAAGCAAATCAATAACACTATGGAAGTTGCTTTTTGGGAAGAATATCGTAAAATAATTAAATTCGCAAATTCACTATTGAGGTCAGTAATTATTGAAGTTGCTTATTGGGCAAAATATCGGAAATTCTCATAAACAGATGGGATCGCTGGAAATTTCATATTAATCAGAGTATGGGCGATTCATCTGAAGACGAAGAAATTCAGTCCAGCGATCCGAATAAAAATATTCATACAATTAAGAACGAGACTGCTTCGGAAAAGTCACCACCTTCTGAGCCTCCTTCCAATTCTACAAATTCAAATAAAATGCCAAGGGAAATCTCCATAGGACACATGGAAGCGTTCGATGTCACAAGACAATGCACTTGGGGATCGTACAAGAGGCATTTTGATATCTTTCTGGAGGCAAATGGGATCACGACGGCCAGTCTGAAACGAGCTACTTTTCTTACCGTTTGCGGAGCACTACTATTTGATCTAGTGGAATCTTTAATTTCACCAAAAAGGTAACTGAACTTGATTACGATTCAATTTGTAGGACTCTCTCTGATCACTTCTCTCCACCTCCGTCGGAAATTGCCTCCTTCTACAAATTCTTCAAGAGAAATCAACTACCTGACGAAAAAACTACAAACTACATTGCAGAGCTTCGAAAAATTGCAAGCCACTGCAATTTTGGTGATTCATTAGACCGTATGCTATGGGACCGGTTCGTTTGTGGACTCCAGGATAGCCGTTTACAACAGGAGCTTATAGGAACAAAAACGCTTACATTCCATAGCGCTCAGGAGAAAGCAGTTACAGCTGAAGCTGCCATTCGCATTCTACAAATGATTAAATCCAACACGTCTACGACGAGCATGTCAGATGATCAAATAAATGCGGTGCAAAAAAGATTCAGAAAGGGAAACCCAATAATTTCAAAACATCCAAAAATGATTTACTTGGCTCCGGTCTTAGTTCAGGTGCGTGCAATAGTTGTGGAGAGGCACACCAACGTACATCTAGGAGATTTCTCACAGCTGTCTGTAACAACTGTGGGAAAACAGGGCATATAAAAAAGGTATGTAGAAGTGGAAAGAGACCGGGCCAGGGTAACACAAACTTCAAGAGAGCATCAAATTCCATCATTAATCTGGTATCCTGCGTTCCAAATTTAAAACAACGAAGAAACATAATAATAAATGGACGCAAGTGCGAGTTCGAAGTAGACTCTGGATCCAATTTCACAATCATTTCTGATATTAGTTTTGATAGGTTAGGACCACATTTTAAACCACAACTATCAAGGGTAGCATTAAATATAATGGATTTTCAAGGAAATGCAACAACTTTTAAAGGAGAATGTTCAGTCAGCGCCTGGTATAAAAATCGAGAAATCCGAAACTTATCGCTGCTGGTACGCGCACAAATATTTTAGGTTGCAACTGGTTTGCGCCCTTAGGAATTTCGATTCAAAGGGTTCATTCAGTGACATCTTCCATTGTCCACTAGGTTGTGAACGATTATCGCGATTTATGAGCTGGGTGCATATAAAGGACCACCCATAACCCTTTCCTTAAACCCAAATGTTGCACCAATTCATTTACCTGCTAGAAGAATTCCTTTTGTGATTCGATCTAAGGTAGAAGCAGAGCTAGACCGCATGGCGGCACAGGGCGTTCTTGAATCCGTTGATTACTTTCAGTGGGCTACACCAATTGTTCCAGTACCAAAATCAAATGGAACCAGACGAATTTGCATTGATTATAAGGCAACTTTAAACAAAGCACTGCTGTCCCATTGCTATCCAATACCTTCGATGCACGAGTTGATTCCAAATCTGCCACGCGGGGCTGTATTTGCAAAGTTGGATCTGGCACAGGCATATCAGCAACTTAATGTGGACGACAAGTCAGCTGAGGCTCAAACTATTATAACACACAAAGGCGCATTCAAGGTCAAAAGACTTCAATATGGAATTTCTTCCGCTCCAAGTGAATTTCAGTAATGCATGTCAGGTTTATTGCGTGGAATTGTTGGGGTTGTGTGTTACTTAGATGACGTGGTTGTTGCTGCGGATAATTCAAACGGCTTAGCTAGTAAACTTCGAGTTGTTTTCGATCGAATACGATCTTCTGGCCTAAAATTACGAAAAGAGAAATGCATGTCCATTAATTTCTTGGGTTTTCGCATCGATGCAAAAGGAATTCATCGTCTAAAAGAAAATCTTTTGTCGATATAAAATACACCTCCTCCAAAGAACAAGAGACAGCTTCAAGCATTCCTAGGGCTTCTAAACTTCTCCTTCACAGACTTTGGAATAAGAATTCTGCTTGAAAGTGGACCAAGATTGCATAATCTTAAGAAGTTGTTATCATCAGACAGTATTCTTAGGCCCATCAATGGTAAATTACCTGTCGTTTTGACCTGTGACGCTTCGCCATATGGACTTGGCTCGGTTTTAGCGCACTTGTTGCCAGATGGATCCGAGCGGCCAATTTCATATTATTCAAGGACACTCAAGCAATCGGAGCGAACTTATGCGCAACTTGATAAAGAAGCCCTGGCAATTATTGCAGGCATTAAAAAGTTTCATGACTACTTATACGGCAGACAATTCGTGATATACGCAGATCACAAACCGTTGCTGGGTCTGTTCTCATCTTGCAAACCTACACCAAATACACTTTCTGAGAGGATGCTTCGTTCAATTATTTTCTTAAGCGCCTACAACTACAAGCTTCAACACAAAGCCGGAAAAGACATCGCACATGCCGACGCATTCAGTCGCCTACCAGTTGGTAATTCAATGGATTCCGAGGGAGACGAGGAGGAAATAGTTTTGATGATAGATTTGCTGGATTCGCCGCTACTAAAGGCTAGTGTTATTGCAAGGGACACCAAAAGGGACAAAGTGTTGTCCCGTGTTCTACACTGGACGTTGAGGGGATGGCCAGCTGTCGCTGAATCAGATTTCAAGGTCTTTTTCAATCGGAGGAAAGAGATTTCGTCCATTAGAGGGTGCCTAGTATGGGGTCAGCGAGTGGTGATTCCTAACATTCGTCGAATGAAACTTCTTACAGCACTTCAAGCAAATCACCCTGGAATAGTTCGTATGAAAGCTTTGGTCAGGAGTTTCGTCTGGTGGCCAAAAATTGATGATGAACCAGTGTGGTATCGAAATTATGCACCAGGACCTAGATGGGTACCCAGCCTTATATCGGAAGTCAGAGGTCCGGTCTCGGTCGTCATCGAGCCTGAAGGCGGTCAAGAGTTTCATCGTCATGCTGATCAGGTTCGTCGCAGATCAATAGAGCAGACCGTTACCAATCCTGAAGAGGCAGCTCCTGAAGAAATAGCCGAGATGCCAATTCCAAATATTCCTCAGTCAACATCTATGCAGCTCGAAGTTCGACGATCTGAAAGTATTCGCAAGAAGTTCAAAAGTCCTCAGTAGTTTCATCCGTGGGTGAAAGAGTGTTGCATATAAACCCTGTAGCCGACGAGAGACACTGCTGCCACCTGCAACAGAAATGCCAGCCACATTCCTTTTGTGACGTCTGTCTTGTCTTCTACCTGAAGCAGCGTGCACGCGTAATTAATTGATCATAACCTAACGATTGTATTAAAAGAAATCTCTTATAATTAAAGTCTTAATCTTAATGTAAGCAATCACCATAGTTTCATTTCAAATACACAAAAGAAGGAATCCAAGATTCATTAAAGCCTACATAGCTCTTTTTGTGTGTTTCGTGACGTAGGCTATTCACCTTGAACTTGTCGGTGATTTGTCTTTAAATGCTTTCTTACTCGCCCTTGACCGATTTGCTTCACGACGCGGCAAGTCTCAAGAAATATAGTCTGAAAACGGGACTAATTTTCAAGTTGCTAAACGATAACTTAATGAAATGTACAATCTCCTATGCAGTCAACAACATAAAGGTATCATCATCGACCATTTGTTCAAAGACTACATATAATGGAAATTTATACCACCGTCCTCCCTGCATTTTGAAGGTTTATAGGAGTCTGGTGTGAAATCGGTTAAGCTGCACCTTAAAAGAGTGATCGGTGACACCCACCTCACCTACGAGGATATGTATACAATACTCACAAAAATTGAGGCCCTTCTAAACTCTCGACCTACGCGGCAGACATCTGATTCTGACCACATCGCTGGTTCTCCCTCGCATTTCTTATTGGGGAAGCTTATACTACTGTTCCTCAATCAGATGTCTCTTTAAGTCGTGTTTCCGTCAAAACTAATTGGGTGCTTTTACAGGCATAAGGAATATCTCACTTCCCTACAACAGCGCCCAAAATGGCAGAAGTTGCAACCCAATCTAATGGTTGACGATTTCGTTCTACTGAAGGAACTGAATCTACCGCTATCTAAATGGATTATTGGCCGTGTCATCAAGATTCATCCTGGGCCTGACAACGTATGTAGGGGATTACACCAAATTTGGGGATTACACTCGACCAATAACTAAGATGGCACCATTGCCTACTTCTGAAAGGCCGTAGGATTTCAGGGGGGGCTGTATGTTAAAAAACGCACCTAAAAGCACACGACTATTTATTCAAACTGCATAAAACTTTGCAATTATAACTTTTTTTGCATCACTAAACCCATAATGGCGCACCATATTTTTAATCAAGATCATTGCACATAATAAGGCGTTTTTTTTTTGCTTCTCTCTTTCTCATTTTGAAATAAAATCAAATTCTAAACAACTGTTGCTCTCTTGCTATTTTTTTTCTGCGAATTCAATGCCAGCTTGAATTAGAATCACTCTTTGGCAAACCACCAACAAAATCGGTTGGAACTAGTTTTATTGAAATACGCTGTACATTTATATACATTACATTGTACCAGTTTTGTCGAAATACACTGTACATTTATACATTACATTGAACACTTTTTTTTTCTTTATACATAAAACACTTTCGTTACACCGCACACACACATCTACACAATATACAGCACAACGTCATCATACACAAGGATTTGGATAAATAAAATCAAACACTTTACATTTTTTAACACATATAACATTCACAAATAATATACATTCTTAAACAAATACCATATGCAAACACAGCCAAAAAGCTTAGCATGACCCTAAATGCTAAGCTTCGTTGGAAAGAGCACATCAAGAAAAAAAGAGAGGAATTAGGAATTAAATACAGAAAGTTGTATTGGCTTTGGAGCTGTACCAAAAGCACCAACATGGAAATAATCCAACGATTCCCCAACTAGGTACTAAGGAACATCGTCAATGCACCCTGATACATCAGAAATATTGACTTCCATCGGGACCTAAAAGTGGATCTTGTCACCTTCTTCTTCTTCTTACGGCGAAGTTATGATCCGCAGTAGAAGGATAACAACCTTTACTGCATCCCTACTGGTCCGCTTGTGGGGTTTGCCGTGGATCTTGTCACCAACGTAGTAAAACAAAATGCTAGAAGACAAAAAGGAAGACTTCATCAGCATGTAAATATTGAAGCATCACAACTCCTGGATAACACGCACATTGTACGCAGACTCTAACGAATTAAACCATTTGAGCAGATACCAAGAGATGCGATTGGGTGAACTTCTTAGATAAATATATTATTTAGGAAATTAGGCTATATTAAAATTGCTTATTAGTGCAGGTGACTAGATTGTAATATTAATTAAATGTTGAATAAATACTTGAATTTTAAAAAAAAAACCTTTAAATTTTCGTTCTTTGTTGTCCATTTCGAACGTTGTTAAATATTCTGAACTACACCTTTCCTTAAATAATTTTCTCGTTCTACATTGCAATTATTCTGTTAGCTGTCATCGCGTCAATAACCCTTCTCTTTCATTGAGTCTATGCTTTCCTGGGGGTGTTAGTTAGGTCGTTCCGATCAAGAAATGACCAGTCGTCAAGACATCTATTTCATCAGGATCGTTTGAGTTTGGGCAAAGAGGTCTTGAGTTTAAGCATTCTTCGATCTGAATTAACAACGTAGTCATCTCTTCGTATGTCAACTTGTGTTCACCAATGGTTTGCTTGAGGTGGTGTTTAAATGACTTCACTCCTCCCATTGACCACCAAAGTGAGGTGACGCTGGGGGTATGAAATGCCATTTTGTATGGTAAGTGTTAACTCCTCGCATATTTCATCAACGCTATGCCTTTCAACCTCTTTTGAAATAAAAGACGCTAATTTTCTGGTGATCACTAACCTTTATTTAAAATGCTTGTCTTTACAAATTGTTCAGTTCTACTTTGCTTTTTTACAACGCTTATCGAAGTGCTTCTGGTACGTTGCCTGTCTTCGACCAGGTTCACAAGACTACTCCTCGACTAGCCCAGGGTCTTCGTCCTATATACCCATCGGGCATGGGGACTTCAGTGTTGGCGCGGTGTGCGCGATCTCCGCTGTCACTAGCGCAGTGTGCGTGACCCTCCTCCGCTGGTGTGCATCATGTTTCACTACTGAGTGTCCTCCCACAACTACTACTAATACGACCACTACTACCACCTCCCTCATGCCACTATTGAGGAGTGTACTAAGTCACCTCCCCGTTTAATACTCTTACTACGGTAAGCCGATGGTACTGGAATGCCGAATCTCCTATCGAATCTAGCAGTCCAGATAGGAGTTCGGCTGCCACACTAGAGCAAGCCAGCTTATGATCCAGTGTTTAAAACACGACTGACTTTGCCTTCTTCGGTGGCTTGTTCCTCGGTTACATTGTGGTGACTTCATGAAGGGGGGAAATGACTGTGGTGAATAGATGGTAGTTTCGTAATGTTTTTTTTTTTTTTTTTTGTTGTTGTATGGATGCGCCAATGGATGTGGTAATCTCCTAAGGATACTAGTAGCCTACTAGTATGCACGATTCGCATACCCTATTTCTGGATTCCAGGAATGCTCCTACGTGCTTATCCACATCCAGCTCACTTCTATCAGTCTCCCCGCGGGACTTAAATCGTAAAACGTCGTCAGTACGGTCTCGGCATTTTTTCATCCTGTGACGATAATCCTCATCTGGAGAAGTAGGTGCAGCGAGGGAGCAACGCAAAAGAACAGGTGTGTGGCATTTAATACTAATATTTTAATACATATATTGTAAATTATAATTAAGTTAAATAATATAACTATCCCATAATGAGTAAAGGCAAATTGGTGACGCTTATCGACGCCGGCATAGTCGATGGGAATCATTCCAGGTATAACAGAGGCTGCCTTGTCCGTAGCGAGCAGGGTCTATATATTGAGGATAATCTCCTTTTGGTCTCCTTCACTCTTAGTGCCTGTACCCAGACTGGGGCGGCATATAAAAGAACCGAAGTGACAACTCTGGAGAGTAATATCCTTCTAGCGTATCCAGGTTCACCGATGTTTGGCAGTATACGCGAGAGTGAATTAACATGTTTTTTCGACTGCAGTTTGTTGTCTAGCATTACTCCAAGGTATTTAACTGCTTCTTTGGACCTCATTGTTTGGTTACCAACCTGAAAACTAGTGAATTCTACGGTTTTTCGACTGGTTATAAGGACAGCTTCTGTTTTATGGTCGGCTAGTTCTAGTTAAGCGAAAACTAGCCAATCTCTTATCCGAGCAATTGCTAGCTGACTCGACTGTACAGATCTGTTTTGCTACTGTCACGACGGCAATGTCATCAGCGTCTCATTATCATTGCACTGTCGGGCAGCGTTAATCCTAAGACTCCGTCGTACATGATGTTCCACAGTAGCGGTCCTTAGACCGATCCCTGTGGTACTCCCGCATTGACGTTGTAGTGTTTTATCCCTTCATCGGCATTATACCTCAGCTTTCTGTACGGTATTATACCTCAGATTTCATGTTATACCTCAGCTTTCTGTTCATCACTATACGCAGAAAGTAATATGGCGTATCCATCCTGTCGAGTGATCTTCTAATCAACGACCAGTTCGCAGAGTTAATTGCGTTTTTAACGTCCACGGCGATGTCAACTACCGCTCTTATGGCAACAACAGTAGATCGTGCTCTTCTGAAGCCAAATTGGTGGTCTGAGAGGGCTCCTTTCTCTTCTGTTACTGCGAGTAATCTATTATAGATTATCTTCTCGAGGATCTTTCCCATGGTGTCTAATAGGCATATTGGGCTATAGGATGATGGTTCTCCTGGGAGCTTCTTTCCTTTTGGCAGTAGGACCAAATGCTGCATTTAGCATTTTCGGGAAAGGTTTCTTCTTCAAGGCACTTCCGCATTGTTGTTATGAAGAGGTCTGGTCTTTTTGTTACAGCTGCCTTTACTGCCTTATTCGGGATGCCGTCGGGTCCGGTGCCTTGTTGTCACCTATCTTGATGCATGCCCTTAGCAACTCCTCGTGAGTAATTAAAGGAATATCTTCTGGATTAACTTCTCGTATAATATTGCACATAGTAGCAGGCCTTTCAGGGAAGAGGTGCACTACTATGGATTTCAGCATTATCGGACATGTTATTTGAGGAGTCCTATAGCCCTTTAATTTCGTCATCACCATTCTGTATGCCGAGCCCCACGGGTTAATGTCTGCGTCTTGACAGAGACGTTTAAAGCATGCAGTTTTGCTTTCCTTGATGGCTCTATTTAAGCTACGTCTCGGTAGTCTAGGGTGTCCATGCATTGTTGGAAATCCGCCCTCCTTCTTGATCGTTGGACTTTGCGCCGGGCTTGTAGACATTTTGCTCGAAGTTCGCCTATTTCCTCGTTCCACTATTAACACGGTGATGCCTTCCTGGTGTGTGCTCTCCTAGGCATTGATGCGTCGCACGCTGTGGTGATGGTGCCTGTTAGGTGGTGTGCGAGTGTCTCCGCTGTTCCGCTTGGAGTTTGATCACCGTTCAACATCTCTTCGAATGCATCCTTATCGAAAGATCTGTCGTTCCATTTTGGGCCAGTAAGTTTTGGGAGCTGGACTGGTTTTTTCCCTTTTATTTCCAGTATTATCACCTGATGGTCGCTGTGTGAATATTCCTCACTGACTCTCCACTTTATGGTTTTCAGGATGGAGTTGCTCGCAAAGGTGATGGAGCCTACTCCAGCCTTCCGGTAAGTATTTGCCCGGCCCTTATTAGCAATGCCTATCGCTAGGGGAGCGAATGTTTCCAATAAGACATGTCCTCTGGTGTTGGTGAGCCTGCTGTCCCTTTCTGTGGCCCACGCATTGAAGTCTCCTCCTATAACCACTGGGGCTCTCTGGAGCGCATCAGCGATTAGCATTAATTAATATTCACTGGTCGTCAAGCTGGGTCTTGCATAGCAGCTATAGAAATGGATTCCATTTATTTTCGCACGCATGAAACCTTCTGTTTGGTCGTTTGTTTCTTTGAAGGCATGGGGTCAAGATATCCATATTGCCACCTGTTTTGCTTTATCACAGTTCAGTTCGGGACATTTATAGGGCTCGCTGATCGTTACAACGTCGGCTCTTTCGCCCTTGGCCGTTTGTGCCAGGATGTCCTGGGCTATTCTAGAGTGACTGAGATTTATCTGTAGTATCTTCATGGTATTTTGCTTGTGATAGCTCTCCTGAAGACAGGGTATCTGCTGCTACCAGCTATATGTTGCGCGCCGTCTGGGTGTTTTTTCTAGCAGAACATACAGGATGGTTGCTTATCGCAATTTTTCACTATGTGGCCCCCTTCACCACACCTCCTAAATAGCTTGAAGCGATCTTCTTCGCTTCTGCATTGTGTGGCTAGATGACCATACTCTAGGCACTTGAAGCACGTTTTCAGCTGTGTCTTTTCACGGATTCGGCAGACTACCCACCCGATCTTAATTTTCCCGGTGGTATATCCGCGTAAGAAAGGGATTCCGTAGCTTTGATGACAATAGCGTCAGGTTTCGTTCTTATGACCCCCTGCTGCTTCTTTTTGGCGTCCTTCTTCCTGCTGGCATTTAACCATTCGCCTTCTCCTGTCGCTTGCTTTTTGTTTGTGGTTGCTCTTGTTCGCTGAGCTCTTGCTGGGGTCTCAACGCCAATTGCAACATCTTTCTCCTTGGTGTTTGCCAGAGATGGATGTTTCAGCTCCCGCTTTTTCTCCAGGCGTTTACTCGCTGTAGCATCATTTGATAAATGTTTCTAATTCTGCTTTATCTCCGGGGGTTGACTCTCAACAACACCATTTGATGGATGTTTTTGCTTCCGCTTTGGCTCCTGAGTTTCGTTGTCTGCAACGTGCCTTCTCTTGGGCCCTATTTTTGGCTTCAGTCAGGGTGAAGTTTGCTAGGAGTTGTTCTGACGAATAACTTCCTTCGCTTTCTCATCGTGTAGTTGAATAGCCGAAAGCTCATAGAGAGCCCTGATGCTTTCAAT
This sequence comes from Pocota personata, assembly GCA_963082735.1. Lineage (NCBI taxonomy): Eukaryota > Metazoa > Arthropoda > Insecta > Diptera > Syrphidae > Pocota > Pocota personata. The sequence goes on from OY720433.1 coordinate 20,255,329, forward strand.
GGCATCTCGCATCGCTTGGTGAATCGAACGCCTTTTGCCGTCTTCCAGCATTTCCACCAGCCCTCTAATCTGTTCCCCTAGCTTGTGAAAATCAGATTTCTGGTCGGTTGGTTCGACCGTCGCCCTTCCTACTGCGAGTGACTCGCGTCGTTCCGTGCATCTTTGTGGTGCTGCTACTTGGCCAACTGGTGACCCCAGCATCCTTGAGCACCCCTTGAAGGGGTTCTCCTCGTTCTCCTCAATTTTTTTTTGTTGTTGTATGGATGCGCCAATGGATGTGGTAATCTCCTAAGGATACTAGTAGCCTACTAGTATGCACGATTCGCATACCCTATTTCTGGATTCCAGGAATGCTCCTACGTGCTTATCCACATCCAGCTCACTTCTATCAGTCTCCCCGCGGGACTTAAATCGTAAAACGTCGTCAGTACGGTCTCGGCATTTTTTCATCCTGTGACGATAATCCTCATCTGGAGAAGTAGGTGCAGCGAGGGAGCAACGCAAAAGAACAGGTGTGTGGCATTTAATACTAATATTTTAATACATATATTGTAAATTATAATTAAGTTAAATAATATAACTATCCCATAATGAGTAAAGGCAAATTGGTGACGCTTATCGACGCCGGCATAGTCGATGGGAATCATTCCAGGTATAACAGAGGCTGCCTTGTCCGTAGCGAGCAGGGTCTATATATTGAGGATAATCTCCTTTTGGTCTCCTTCACTCTTAGTGCCTGTACCCAGACTGGGGCGGCATATAAAAGAACCGAAGTGACAACTCTGGAGAGTAATATCCTTCTAGCGTATCCAGGTTCACCGATGTTTGGCAGTATACGCGAGAGTGAATTAACATGTTTTTTCGACTGCAGTTTGTTGTCTAGCATTACTCCAAGGTATTTAACTGCTTCTTTGGACCTCATTGTTTGGTTACCAACCTGAAAACTAGTGAATTCTACGGTTTTTCGACTGGTTATAAGGACAGCTTCTGTTTTATGGTCGGCTAGTTCTAGTTAAGCGAAAACTAGCCAATCTCTTATCCGAGCAATTGCTAGCTGACTCGACTGTACAGATCTGTTTTGCTACTGTCACGACGGCAATGTCATCAGCGTCTCATTATCATTGCACTGTCGGGCAGCGTTAATCCTAAGACTCCGTCGTACATGATGTTCCACAGTAGCGGTCCTTAGACCGATCCCTGTGGTACTCCCGCATTGACGTTGTAGTGTTTTATCCCTTCATCGGCATTATACCTCAGCTTTCTGTACGGTATTATACCTCAGATTTCATGTTATACCTCAGCTTTCTGTTCATCACTATACGCAGAAAGTAATATGGCGTATCCATCCTGTCGAGTGATCTTCTAATCAACGACCAGTTCGCAGAGTTAATTGCGTTTTTAACGTCCACGGCGATGTCAACTACCGCTCTTATGGCAACAACAGTAGATCGTGCTCTTCTGAAGCCAAATTGGTGGTCTGAGAGGGCTCCTTTCTCTTCTGTTACTGCGAGTAATCTATTATAGATTATCTTCTCGAGGATCTTTCCCATGGTGTCTAATAGGCATATTGGGCTATAGGATGATGGTTCTCCTGGGAGCTTCTTTCCTTTTGGCAGTAGGACCAAATGCTGCATTTAGCATTTTCGGGAAAGGTTTCTTCTTCAAGGCACTTCCGCATTGTTGTTATGAAGAGGTCTGGTCTTTTTGTTACAGCTGCCTTTACTGCCTTATTCGGGATGCCGTCGGGTCCGGTGCCTTGTTGTCACCTATCTTGATGCATGCCCTTAGCAACTCCTCGTGAGTAATTAAAGGAATATCTTCTGGATTAACTTCTCGTATAATATTGCACATAGTAGCAGGCCTTTCAGGGAAGAGGTGCACTACTATGGATTTCAGCATTATCGGACATGTTATTTGAGGAGTCCTATAGCCCTTTAATTTCGTCATCACCATTCTGTATGCCGAGCCCCACGGGTTAATGTCTGCGTCTTGACAGAGACGTTTAAAGCATGCAGTTTTGCTTTCCTTGATGGCTCTATTTAAGCTACGTCTCGGTAGTCTAGGGTGTCCATGCATTGTTGGAAATCCGCCCTCCTTCTTGATCGTTGGACTTTGCGCCGGGCTTGTAGACATTTTGCTCGAAGTTCGCCTATTTCCTCGTTCCACTATTAACACGGTGATGCCTTCCTGGTGTGTGCTCTCCTAGGCATTGATGCGTCGCACGCTGTGGTGATGGTGCCTGTTAGGTGGTGTGCGAGTGTCTCCGCTGTTCCGCTTGGAGTTTGATCACCGTTCAACATCTCTTCGAATGCATCCTTATCGAAAGATCTGTCGTTCCATTTTGGGCCAGTAAGTTTTGGGAGCTGGACTGGTTTTTTCCCTTTTATTTCCAGTATTATCACCTGATGGTCGCTGTGTGAATATTCCTCACTGACTCTCCACTTTATGGTTTTCAGGATGGAGTTGCTCGCAAAGGTGATGGAGCCTACTCCAGCCTTCCGGTAAGTATTTGCCCGGCCCTTATTAGCAATGCCTATCGCTAGGGGAGCGAATGTTTCCAATAAGACATGTCCTCTGGTGTTGGTGAGCCTGCTGTCCCTTTCTGTGGCCCACGCATTGAAGTCTCCTCCTATAACCACTGGGGCTCTCTGGAGCGCATCAGCGATTAGCATTAATTAATATTCACTGGTCGTCAAGCTGGGTCTTGCATAGCAGCTATAGAAATGGATTCCATTTATTTTCGCACGCATGAAACCTTCTGTTTGGTCGTTTGTTTCTTTGAAGGCATGGGGTCAAGATATCCATATTGCCACCTGTTTTGCTTTATCACAGTTCAGTTCGGGACATTTATAGGGCTCGCTGATCGTTACAACGTCGGCTCTTTCGCCCTTGGCCGTTTGTGCCAGGATGTCCTGGGCTATTCTAGAGTGACTGAGATTTATCTGTAGTATCTTCATGGTATTTTGCTTGTGATAGCTCTCCTGAAGACAGGGTATCTGCTGCTACCAGCTATATGTTGCGCGCCGTCTGGGTGTTTTTTCTAGCAGAACATACAGGATGGTTGCTTATCGCAATTTTTCACTATGTGGCCCCCTTCACCACACCTCCTAAATAGCTTGAAGCGATCTTCTTCGCTTCTGCATTGTGTGGCTAGATGACCATACTCTAGGCACTTGAAGCACGTTTTCAGCTGTGTCTTTTCACGGATTCGGCAGACTACCCACCCGATCTTAATTTTCCCGGTGGTATATCCGCGTAAGAAAGGGATTCCGTAGCTTTGATGACAATAGCGTCAGGTTTCGTTCTTATGACCCCCTGCTGCTTCTTTTTGGCGTCCTTCTTCCTGCTGGCATTTAACCATTCGCCTTCTCCTGTCGCTTGCTTTTTGTTTGTGGTTGCTCTTGTTCGCTGAGCTCTTGCTGGGGTCTCAACGCCAATTGCAACATCTTTCTCCTTGGTGTTTGCCAGAGATGGATGTTTCAGCTCCCGCTTTTTCTCCAGGCGTTTACTCGCTGTAGCATCATTTGATAAATGTTTCTAATTCTGCTTTATCTCCGGGGGTTGACTCTCAACAACACCATTTGATGGATGTTTTTGCTTCCGCTTTGGCTCCTGAGTTTCGTTGTCTGCAACGTGCCTTCTCTTGGGCCCTATTTTTGGCTTCAGTCAGGGTGAAGTTTGCTAGGAGTTGTTCTGACGAATAACTTCCTTCGCTTTCTCATCGTGTAGTTGAATAGCCGAAAGCTCATAGAGAGCCCTGATGCTTTCAATGGCATCTCGCATCGCTTGGTGAATCGAACGCCTTTTGCCGTCTTCCAGCATTTCCACCAGCCCTCTAATCTGTTCCCCTAGCTTGTGAAAATCAGATTTCTGGTCGGTTGGTTCGACCGTCGCCCTTCCTACTGCGAGTGACTCGCGTCGTTCCGTGCATCTTTGTGGTGCTGCTACTTGGCCAACTGGTGACCCCAGCATCCTTGAGCACCCCTTGAAGGGGTTCTCCTCGTTCTCCTCAATTTTTTCTCCTGTGTTTTTATTTGTTTTGTTTGTAATCATTTCGGTTGGTAGTCTGTACCTACACCACCAACTTAATGGTGACGAAACATTGAACGTACTTTGAGTCCTGCCATGGTTTTAACGGGACGCCGGCACTTGTAGCATTAGCCTGAAAGCCATTTCAACCAGATTTCACTACAGCTTACTCAGGTAACAGAATACTACAGTCGTCAGCCCTCATGGCTGTCATTCCTGTTCGTTTTCCAGTATGCCATAATTAAGGCCTTACGGGCTTTGGTCTAATGTTTTAGGGTACTGATGACGAAGTCATTATAGTTTAGTTATTTAATTATAGTACTACGTACTATAATATATTGTAGAATACATATAAATGCAGCCATCTTTCCGAGGTAAGAAGCTGCGCCTTTCGCGTTGTGGCGGGTACATTCGAATCTCGCCATTTTCTCCTTACTGTATCCCTCGTAGCCACCTTATGAGGGGTGGGGAGCACCTATATGGAAGACGGTGCCTATTAGTCTTGTCGCAAAAAGTTCATAGGGGTTCCTTTGACCTTTTCAGCCAAGCCCTCCTTCTCTGCCCCTCTTGGTCGGGAACTGCTTATTTGGGTATTCGCAGTTAACCTGCATTCTACAGGCCGTTCACTATCCGCCACCTGCGACCCCCACAGTTGCCTGAGCTTTTTTTTTTTCCCCCGAGGGTTGGTGCAAAATCTTCCATAGACACTAAGAGGATAGCAAGCGCATGCTCATAGTAGTGTCAGATTCTTACTGACTAAAAAAACACCACCCTGCGATTTAATTTGTTATATATTGGAACTAAGAAGAACCTTATCAAGCAATTTTTCTATCATACAAAAAAAACTCGTTTGGCAGGTTACTTTCCAATGAAAGGTCCTGCATGTTCCGCAAATCTAGTCAAGTCGAAAGGTTTCGTCCTTTGTAGTCGGCGCAATAAATTGCTTTCATCCAGAATTTGTAGGATTGTATTGTTGACATGTCCGATTAGTCGGTTTCTGTGTTTTCTCGCGAAGCTTCTAATTTCAGCTTCAATTGTCGGAATTCCGAGATCCCTGTGGATATCATCGTTTCTAGTATACTACGGTGGGTGAATAATTTCTCTTAGCACTTTATTTTGAAAAGTTTGTAAAATATTGGCGTTTGTTTTCTTGGTGCAGTCCCAAAGTTGTATACCGTAAGTCCACACCGGCTTTAACACTTGCCTGTATAAAGCAGTTTGTTCTCAGTACTGAGCTGGAAGTGTTTTCCGAGCAACCAGTTCATTTCTCTATATTTGATTTCGAGTTCTTTACGTTTCATTTTCACGTGAGAATTTTTGCGTTCAGTTTTGCGTCGAGTGTCATTCCAAGGTATTTGGCCTCGTTTGCAAAAGGTATTCGGGCCAAGTTTAGGAAAATTGGCAAGACATTAGTTTTCTTATAAGTAAAATTCACGTGAACAGATTTAGATTCGTTGAGGGCGATCCGCCAGTCCCTCGTCCATTCATTTACTTTATTTAGTGCGTTTTGCAGTTTTGTAGCCGTTTCTTCGATTGTTTTACCTACGGTTAGGATAGCGGTGTCATCGGCAAGCGTAGCCAGGATAGTGCCATCTTCTTTCGATATATCTCTAGTATATAACAGATAGAGAAGTGGCCCAAGGCGCTTCCTTGCGGAACACCGGCAGAAATTTCTTTGGGCTCCGAGTATTAATTTTCATGTCTAACGCGGAAGAGGCTATTCCCAAGATATGATCCTAGAATGTCGCATAGGCATACAGGGAGAACTTGTCGTAATTTGCAATTCAAGCTTTCATGCTACACCTTATCAAAGGCTTGCGAGACGTCAAGAAATACGCTTGAGCATATCTTTTTCTCTTCAAGTGCTTTCTCGATTACGTCAGTAATTCTATGCACCTGGTCAATCGTCGAATGCTTACTTCTGAACCCAAACTGGTGGTCAGGGATAAGATTATTTCCTTCTATAACTGGTTGGAGACGCCTTAGTAATATCCTCTCGAAAATTTTGGATATAACTGGAAGTAGCGAAATTGGTCTATAAGATTTGACCTCATTTGGCGACTTTCCTGGTTTTTAAACCATTATAACTTCCGCAACTTTCCATTGGTTAGGCACGTGTTTTAATCCGAGCACAGCTTTTACAACATGAAGACGCTTAATCAATGCTTTTCTAGGTAAAGCTTTGAGAATTTCTCCGGTGATCAAGTCATAAACTAATTTACTCAACAAAGAAATGGTTTTTTTTTTGTTGTTGTGCAATTTCACACCACGGAAATAGTTGTTCACAGAATAAGTAGCATCCCACTTCTGACACCTATGTAATATGCGAGCTACGGCTCGAGTGGATAAAACGTTATTCTGTGAGATTATTTCTTTATTTTCTAGTCTATGGAACATTTCAAGTTTAGACTATACTATTCTTCGCAAATTCTTTCCTTACAAGGTCTCTTTCTTCTCAAATCACTTTATCTCATTCCAATTACTTAATTCACAAATCCAAACTAATTACTTCTTCTTATTAACTCTTAACTTTCAATTTATCACAATATTAAAACTTCGCCGATTATCACTTTTCCAATCTCTTCGTGCGGTTCGAAAACCAACTGCCTTGCCTCGATCGCCATTTGTCCTTATATAGTCGCATTTCTGATAGCCAGAAACTTCTAGCATATTCTTCGACCACTGGAACAAGAAAATTCTGATGTTATAATTCCAAGATGACAGCTGCAGCCAATAATCTCTTGTGGTTATAATTCTCTTGCGGTTATAATTCTCTCTTAATTTTTACCTCATTTGGCGGCTTTCCTGGTTTTAAAACCATTATAACTTCCGCAACTTTCCATTGGTTAGGCACGTGTTTTAATCTGAGCGCAGCTTTTACAACATGAAGAAGCTTAATCAATGCTTTTCTAGGTAAAGCTTTGAGAATTTCTCCGGTGATCAAGTCATAACCAGGAGCTTTCTTCGGTTTTAGATTCCCGATCTCATGTTTGAGTTCCCTTAGCGTTGCACTTGTAAGTGCTAAATCGTCAGATGGTAAATCCGGCCTATTGATATTGTCGTAAGACACTTGACCATCGTACGGTTTAAAGGTGTCTTCCAGGTGGGCCGCAAAAACGTCCGCTTTTTCTTCCTGCTTTCTTCCCTGCCCATTCATTGTGATTTAATTTAATTGGCGGGGCGGGGACCTTGCGTCTTTTGGTGCCTTTTACAGCTTTCCAAAGTGAATAATTGGTATCTTTTTTTGCTGTTAAACTTTTAAGATAAGAGCCTATAGCTCGATTCTTAAAATCCTTTATAGTCTTCTTCAACGAATTGCGCAGGTGATTCAAGTGTGCTTTATGTTGCGGAGCACAACTCTGTTGCCATTTCTTACGCGCTTTTCTTTTTTCCTTGATCAATTCTTTTATTTCCGTAGGATATCGTAGACCGTATTTGTCCGAAGTTTTCCTTGGATTGGGAGTATTATTCCAAGAGACGAGCTGTACGATCTCAATGAAGCGATCAACTTCAACCTCAAGTTCATAGGCTGTCGTAAGTGGAACTGTTGTGCCCAAATCAGAGGCCACACACATTTCATCGTAACACAGTGGCACAGTGACAGTTAGTCATTTAGAACAACCAAGCTCATTTAATATCCAATATGCAACAGAGGTTAGTCAATAACCACATGTGTTCGCTTTACCTTCCGCAAACGAAACATGTGAGTCACAGAATTGTGCCACCCAAGAGTTACGTATCATGCAATGAGCAAACAATACATGTGTGTCACAGAACCAACCCGATATCACATTACGGACTTGACCCGATGCAAGCATTGGAAGCAGGTAATGGAAAAAAAGGACAAGCATGAACTATGACGCGAAGAATGGACAGTTGATGGCTGGCTGCAGCAGCGCGCACACCTAAAAAAACAAGAACTAAACTAATAATCTAAAACTAATATATTAAACAAATAAAGTTCAAAAGTAAATTAAAGTGTTTTACGTTTCTTTTTTTTGTTTTGTTGCGGCGAATACAACATTTGGTGGCAGCGGTGGGATCGTTTTTTTTTTTTTTTTTTTCTTTCTTTCGCAAACACTCTTCAGTCAAAAAAAAACAGCAAACACAAACCCCGGTTAAATTAGTGAGGTGAAAACTTAAAAAACAAAAAAACAATGATAGTAATAAAAAATATATACTTTTCCGATTGCTGGGTATTGCCAAAGACACCCAAAGGCATTAAGTTTAACTGAGTCTGGTTAAACAATACACAATAAACCAATTCAGTGAAAACCAAAAACATAAAAACGGTTTTTAAACATCAGCTCTAACTGCAGAGGAAGGAAGAAATTGCCACGCCGAGGCAATAGCAGCGGATCAGCAACAGAAAACAGCAGTCAGTGTCACTCAGGTCACCCAGCACCCACCAGCAAGCATCATGTACCAGTAAGAGTAAAATTAAATTTAGCTATATTTATATCAATGATAGTAGTTATATTTATATTATATTAAACATATTGCATACTACTTTACTATTACCTTTTATCTCGATTTCCTTCCCATACAATTTTTTTTTTTTGTTCTCGTCTGGCATATCTCATACTCGATCCATAGCTATTTTTTTGTTGGTAGCATACGTTTTTCGCATGGATAGGGAATATAATATAAATAAAAAATAATAAAAGCATTATATGTCGAATTTTAATCTCAACATATCGTTTAGAAGTGGCAAGAAGGTCATCAGGTCGACCGAACATTCCGCTAGTTTGGACACAGACGAATACTTATCAAAACCAACGATGGTCGGACATTCCCTCATTAAAACATTACCAAAAGTAGGTGAAATTTCTATTCAACCAAAAGACCAAACCAGATCTTCTACGGACACTCAAATGCCTCACCAAGTCCCTCAGCCTCAACAGCACCCATTTAACCCCTCTCAGATGATCAATCTCTTACCAGAGTTCGATGGCGCCGCAAAGGCGTTGGATAGGTTTATCCAACTGGCTGATTTCCAAGCTCGAAAGGTATTCTCGGAAATGGACGCAATAGAATTCATTGATATAATAACATCGAAACTCACAGGCCGAGCTTATAATGTTATAGTAAAATATAACAAATACGAAGAATGGTCTGAGTTGAGAGAGGCATTAATCAAGAATTTTAAAAAAAGTCGGGCCATACCAGTGATACAAACGGGGATTTTCCAATTCCGTCAAAACACAGGAGAAACAGTACTATCCTACACGGAACGGGCTCATTCATTATTGATGAACTTAATAATGCCAATGAATCAACCCAGGACCAATCCGCTAATGAGGCTATTCGACTACTCAATAGCAATATGATTCTGAGCAGTTTTTTGTAATGGGCTTACATCGCCACTAAAATTATTACTTATGAGCGCGAGATGTAAAAATCCCGATGAGGAAGTTGATATAGCAACAGAGGAAGAAAAACTTACATCCAGGTACAACCCCAACCAACATGATCGTGATAAATACTGTCGGAATTGTAGAACTACTACACACAATATGAGAGATTATCGAAGAATACAACAGTACTATACGCAGAGACACAATAATACGTGGGTCAACCGGCATGAGTCACAGCAAAACAGTGCTCAAAATGGAAAAAAACATATAATACACAACAAAACCACCAATTCAATATTTCTTCTACGACGCGACAACAATTCTCTAGGTCAAGAGTGAATGTGTTTCAAGAACCAGTTCAATGTAGTTATTGCAAAAACGTAGGACACAGCATAGATCAGTGTAGAAAGAGGCAGTTTAACAACAGCCGAAACGATAATAGGAGTCTTAAACAGTCTATTCCAAGCTCGGGAAACGACTCGAGACCTGGCCCGTCAAACACCCGGAGTCAGGTAAGGGACCTGAAGTAAGGTGTATAAGAAACAAAATTTCAAATCCAGCTAACCCAAGGCACTACCCAAACAAAAGTCTAGCAGATAGCTATAGGCAAACTCCGCAAAGAAAAGATTCGCACACGCAGTATCAAACTCAAAACCCTTTTAACTCAAAAGGCAGACAAATAAATTTACTAAATTGAAAGCAAAATAGCGAAAACAAATTTAATTCTAAACCAAACCCACACTAACGGACGAGATCCGAAATAAATACTAAATTTGAACCGATTCCTAACTCAAACCCTTGCCTCAAGTAGCAAAATCAATATCCAAACCAAGGTCTCCAAATCTATTGTCAATTTCAGTTCACTCAACAGAACATCAAGCTTCAGAAGTCAAATTAAAATAACGTCAAAAGATTCCAACATGCTAAATATTATTATGCTCCTAGACACGGGCGCCGCACTAAGTCTGATTAAACTAAAAGCACTAAAGAATGATGCTTGGGTAAATACTGATACTATTACCCAATTAACCGGCATCAGCGACACGCCTACATGAACCCTAGCAACCATTAATCTAGTTATAGAAATTATTTCAGGCCAGAAGATTACGCATTTATTCCACGTAGTGCCCAACAACCTCCCTATTTCACAGGACGGTATAATAGGCAAAGATTTTTTCCGAAAATTCAATGCGCTAATAGATTATAAAGACAACACCCTTAAATACCACTACAAAGACAAGCAATATTTAATAGACTTTTTCTACGAACACAGAACTCTTACGATCCCTGCAAGATCCGAGAAATGGATAAAGTATGGGCCAGTAAAAGAAAAAATTGACTAAACTCTAGATACACCAATCAAATAGTTGAAGAAAGATTAAAGAAACGTGAAACAGAATTAAACCTTAACCATCTCAATCCAGAAGAAAAACAGTCAATAAAAGATATCTGCAGACATTTTAATCACTTGTTCATTATTGAAGGCGACAAATTATCATCCACGTCAGGAATAACACATTCCATTAAAACGACTGAAAATACAGTCCCTGCTAATATTCGTCCATACCGCCTAGCAGAAATTCACAAGCAATAAATAAAGAACCAAGTCGATCAAATGCTGCAAGACGATGTGATTAGACCAAGCACTAGTCCATGGAATGCACCACTACTCGTAGTCCCCAAAAACGGAGATCAAAAATGGAGAGTCGTAATAGATTATCGAAAACTAAATAAGGCTACTATTCCGGACGCATACCCAATTCCCAATATCGACGACATTTTTGGGCAACTTGGAGATTCAAAGTATTTCACCACTCTAGACCTGGCAAATGGTTTCCACCAAATTGAGATTACTGAAGAGGATAAAGAAAAATCAGCGTTTAGTACTGCCAACGGTCATTACGAGTTCAACAGAATGCCGTTCGGTTTACGAAATGCTCACCTACATTCCAGAGACTTATGAACGTCGTACTCTCTGGATTACAGGGGATAATGTGTTTAGTTTACCTCGATGACATAGTGATCTACGGAAAAAATTTGCAAGATCATAACAAGAAGTTAATTGAAGTTCTCAAGGCCTTAGACAAATACAATCTAAAAATCAAATTATCTAAATGCAAATTCCTTCAAACAGAAGTTATGTATTTAGGACACGTCAATACAGCGGACGGTGTAAAACCAGATCCCGATAAGATCGTAGCGATCAACAATATTGAAACCCCAAAAATCCAAAAATAAATAAAATCTTTCTTAGGGTTGTCCGGTTATTACCGAAAATTTATAAAAAATTACTCCCAGATAGCTAATCCACTCAATAAACTATTGCGTAAAGACGACCCCTTTAAATGGGATGCTTTTTGCGACGAATCTTTTAGAAAATTAAAGAAATCACCTATACTCATTTACCCACATTTTGCAAACACTTTTTACATTGCTTCCGACGCAAGCAACGAAGCCATAGGCGCGGTACTATCCCAAAGAGATTCAAATGGTAGTGATCTACCAATTGCGTTTGCCAGTAGAATATTAAACAAGGACGAAAAAGACTATTCTACTATCGAAAAGGAAGCGCTTGCTGTAGTCAGGGCAGTCACACACTTTCGACCACACGTGTTCGGGCGTCACTTTGAGGTCATTACTGACCATAAGCCACTAGTGTGGATGTTCAACCTGAAGGATCCTACTTCGAGAATAATCCGCTGGCGCATAAAACTTGAGGAGTATGACTTCACGGTTTCGCATAAAGCGGGGCATCTAAATACTAATGCAGATGCTCTGTCACGTTTAAGTACGGGTGAAATCAATGTGGTAACCCGTAGCAGTAGTAAAATAATGCAAGGCGACCGACAGCAAGACAACCAAGTGATGGAAATCACAGACCCCGGAAAAATACAGCAAATAATGTACGAATTTCATGACACACACTTGGGAGGTCACCAAAGAATCAAACCCACACTAAAGCGTATCAGAAAGGCGTACAGATAGAAGAATATGTATGCTGATATAAAGAAATACATCATGGCTTGCGAGGCATGTCAAAAGAACAAAAGGTATGCAAATAACAAAATCCCTATGGTTATCACTACAACGTCAAAAGTTCCATTCGAAAGGATAGCTCTTTATATAGTGGGACCACTCCCGATTACTGAAAACAATAACAAATATATACAAATTTTCCAGGATGATTTCACAAAATTCATTCAAGCAATAGCCACATCCAATCAAGAAGTCAGAACAGTGGCTGAAGCGCTGATAAAGAAAATAGTTTGCACTTTTGGAATACCAAAAACGATACTTACAGACAAAGGACAAAGCAAACTGTTCAAAAGTATGTGCAAAATGCTAAAAATTCTGAAGATACAAATTAGTCCGTACCATCCCCAATCTAATAGTGCACTAGAAAGATTGCACAGAAACCTAGGTGATTATCTAAGAAACTATGCAAGCAAAGATCAAACTAATTGGGATAATTATGTATTTTATGCAGTATTTTGCTATAACACCTCACCACATTCCAGCAAAAATTACAGTCCATTCGAAGCACTTTTCGGATTCGAGGCACCAATTCCCTCAGCATTCAACAGAAGTGTACAGCCTACAAACAATTATGATGACTATATCGCCGAGATAAAGGCAAACATGGAAACTGGTTACGAAATAATCCGTAAAAACCAAATAAAAGCAAAAGAAAAGTCTAAAACCTACTACGATCAAAACTGCAAGCAAACTAGCTACAACATAGGGGACAAAGTCTTACTAGAAGTAAAAAATAGAGTCAACAAGAAACTTACTCCGATATTGGAAGGAAGTCATACATAAACACATAAACACTAAGCACAACACACAAAAGAATACCAAACTATTAAAAACAGCGGAATTCTCAAAATAAAGCCATACCGCAAAGCAGTAACAGTCGAAGTTTACCTGCAGGCGTCGAACGATGTTTACAACAGAGTTCCCATCCTCTACTATTTCCAAGATATGCCAATAAACGAAATAGATGACATCCCCACTAACCTATCCCAAATCACTCCCAATATGGTACACGTTGAAAAATTAGATTTAGACAAATACAGCGTTAAGATTAAAGATTTAATAAATAAAAAATAAAACACTGTTATATATTTATAAGTCAAGAGCATATTTATATTTCCTCTTCCGTTATTTTCTCAATTTGTATAATTGGCATATTAGCACTGATATTCCCCTACCTGACTGCCAACCTCGTCGTGGTGTAGGGGCCGAGTAAGGTCAATGACTCTCGGGGACTTCCCCCAGAGGAGTCCTGAAACTAAAGGGTAGTCATCCTAACCCACCCTTTCCCATTCATACTTCCCTCCCCTTCCAATTATTATCCCGGGCTGGATTAAGGTGTTATACGACCCGTGCCGAGAATCAACCTGGCTGAGAGCCCGCCCAAAATAGCTCAGTCGCGAACGGTGTATTCGGAGGCCAGGCACCCTCCGAATTAACGCTGCCTTACCTGCATACAGGGGGTGAGTGCAGATGGACAGTTCTCCCCCCTTACTCGTGGGACTCAAACATGAACAAGAACAACAACAAAAATACAACAAAACAAAACCTAACGGATGAGGACGAAAACCGTCTCCTAAATCCCTCTGACTCTTGTGTAGAAAGCAATGCTACGATTGACGCTGATATCGGAAACCTGCTTCTCGATGACAGTGACAGATGTTCCGTTGCTAGCTCGGCACTCTCAGGATTGTCAGCCAGCTCAAGACGCAGGGGGATTGCAAACTGTAAATTGACGATTAGGAGACTGGGTACAAAGACATGGAACGAACTTAATGACAAAAACAAACAAAGGCTCAACGTACTCAACGCACATGCATACCTGAAGGAGATGCTCGGAACAGATTACAGATTACATGCCGGTGGCTTGCCCTCCGGTTAACGCAGTTCCCGCGGTATGCATGAGCGAGGAAGATTCGATGGGACCGCCGACCTCTTTGATCGGTGAAAGCTGGTTAGAGAGGAAATCGATATCATCGAATAATCCAGCACAAGACAAGAAGGTCTGTCTAATCCAGCCGAGAGTATACCAAATCCATCACCAAACCGTTGCATCAAGCCTTTAGCTTGTACGGGTCTGGTGAAGAATGAAGTATCTCTGGGAGCCGAGAAGAAGGATTCATCATTCTCGAGCATCTTAAACCATAGCTCATCATGTGAGAGGGTGATGGGGAATTCATCTCAGGCAGGAAAAGACAGACCACAAACCCCAAAGATGAGACTGACGCAACTAGGGGCCAAAGGACAACTGAAGTCAACGACGAAGCTACTAAGCTCGACCAGACACTGCAACAAGTCTTTAACTCGTACAGGTCTGGCGGAAGGTGAAGTAGTTTCCCAGGTAGCTGGAAAGAAGAACCCGCACGCATCAAGCATCCTGAGCCATAGCTCATCATGCGAAATGAGTACGGAGACTGCTTACCGGCCAGATGGAGGCAATCCAAAAACCCCGAAAACGACATGCGAGATTGAAGGACTTCCGAATCAAACCGGGGATTCTCTGAACTCGTCGCATAGACCATGCTTCAAGTCGTTAACTTGTACGGGTCTAGAGAGGAGGGAGGAAGTTCATCGGAGAGTAGAGGAGTGGGACTCAAATCCAACGACCATCCTGAGCCGTAGCTCAACATGCAAGGAAGATGTGAGATCCTCTCCCCCACTTGGGGAGGCTAATCCGGACGTCTCCAAAACTACAAACACTAGAAAACCTACCAAAGCAACCAAACCGAAGCGATCTATGGGACCGAAAGCGGTAGAAAATAGAAGACGACGCAACGCGACCAGATGCATTAAAAGGCTAAGCGGACGTACTCCTGAAACCTACACGGTGAAGTAGCAGCAAGCTCTGGAGAGAGCTAAATATCTCTTGAAATCGCTGCCCAGTACCACGAACAGAAACGAGACAAGACAAAACAACAATACAAATAGGACTACGATGAAGACCTGGACAGTATCAAGAAGACTGTCCGTAGCAAAGAAGGATGGTGTTACGCTCTCCACCTTAGCCGCGGATAGACTTCAGATTATTCGGACCAACCCGCAGCTAGACCCTCAATCCAACTCCGAGCCGGTTAAGGGATGTTCAAAAAGATACCGACATACAGACAATACGCCGTCTCCTCAAACAAGAAGGGCAGTGAAGAGAGCTAAGACCTCCTTAGTCGCTGTAAACGGCCGTCAGGTTGCGATAGTTGACTTAGGTAACCCAGAGCGTAAGCTGACTAATGATCAGTGGAGACTTTTAGAGATAAGAATTCTCGATGGTGTGAATGATGCTATCCTGAAATGCGCAGGTTCACTCCCACATTTCGGACAGCTAACCACCGTAAGGGGATTCAAAGTGATGACATGTGAAGATGAGTTCACTCTCACATGGCTAAAGGAATTCATCGGAAAAACGGAAGCCCCATGGCCGAACGCCGAACTTCCATTAGTTAGTAAACCTAACCAGAACCAAAGGGCGTCTACTCATACCGGGTCCATACATCCCAAAAGACAGAGAGGTAGGTAGTGTTAAAAATTTAAATGATTAAGATTGATCAAATAAATCTTCACCACAGTAAAGCTGCCAGTGCAAACTTCGTCTACCTCATGGGAGTTAGACACATAGACATCGCCATTATACAAGAACCCTGGGTATCAGGAGGAAAAATTATGGGTCTACATGCCAAAGATCTAGTATTGTATAAAACGTCAGAGGTAAACTCGAATAAAAAATATAGAACCTTTATCGTAGCTAGAAAACAAATAAAACTTTTCTTTCTATCTGCATACAGCGATTTTGACAATACAGTGAGTAAAGTATGAAAGGAAAGATCTTCCTCCACTTCCAATGGGGCAGTAAAGACATCAACAAACGAGGTTTTTCGAATTTTTTATCGAACATAACCTGTTAGTAGGTAACAAAAGTAATGAACCAACGTTTGTAGTTAAAAATAGACAAGAGGTTATTGACGTTACAGTCATTAGTAACTCCAAAAGTGTAGAAATAGACGAATGGAAGGTTTTGAAAGAAGAAACCTTCTCCGACCATCGGATGATAGAATTCATCCTAAAAATCAGGAAAGAATTGCCTAAACTATACAGAAACCCTAGGAAGACTAACTGGGATCTTTTTAGTAGGGAGGTTTATTAACCTCTAGTTCTAGCTAGTTCATTCTATTGAATGAAAGGAAATCTACAGGACCACGCTTTTAATGGACCTACAGAAATTGACGAGGCAACTGTAAATATATATATAACTTCTTTATGTTCCGTTCAGCAAGTGGTTTTCACAGGCTTATAATGAAATTTCGTCGTATCATGGGAGGCGTGAATTTGGCAGATCAGAAGACCGCCGTATGCGTTATTAATCTAAAGTCACGAAAGTGGTAGACATTTTTTTTTTTCTAAATCTTAATGCTAGCTGAGTTAACGCGTGGATTATATACACACAACGTCAACGTCGTAAGAATCCTCTCATTCAATTTTGTCTGCCTTTAGCCAAATAAAAAAAGATAGCTGAAGGAATGAAACACAAAAAAATTACAATTCGTCAATTTGGTGGAAGACCAGAGAAGCGATCACGTACAGAGCGTTTGAATATCGCTGATCATTCACCAATTCGAAAATCTTCTCGTCGCCGATGCGTGCAATGCACTCTCCAAAAAAAAAGGAACTCGGACCAAGTACGTGTGTTCTGAATGCAATAATGCCTTATGTTACAAATACTTTGCTCCTTTTCACAAACATATTAAGTTCAGAAGTCATAAAATAAATAAGCTCTCAATTTATACGTATTTTGTAAAAAAAAATTATATGACCCAGAATGACGAAAAGGACGACGTACTTCTAACATTCGCCAAACTTTTTCTTTCTAATTATACTTTCATAACTTACAAAAGAGTTGATATGGTTATAGCTAGTTCTTAAATAAAAACTCAGGGGCGAAAGGTCTAACATTAGGAAAGAAACTAGGAAACTTTTCAATATGGCTAAAAGAACAAGGTTAGACGAAGACTGGGAAATTCATAAATCCAGTCAAAGAAAATTCAAAACAGAGACACAGCGCTCTAAGCTCAATTCTTGGCAAGCCGTCTGTAGCGAAATAGAAAGTACCGCTGAATCAGCAAAGCTCAGAAGGGTTCTTTCCAAAGAGCCGGTAGCGTTAGGTTCCCTGAAAGACACGTCTGGCAATTGGACTGACTCCAATGAAAGGACATTAGAAACTCTACTGGGTGCTCATTTTCCAGGATGTATAGTAGTTAGAGATGACATCTCTGGCAGCAGCAGTAGTAGACACGAAATAGCGCCATCTGAATTGGCTACGGAAGAAAAAATTTAGTGGGCAATATGCTCCTTCTTACCGTTCAAATTCCCAGGCACGGACGGAATTTTCCCGATGATGCTACAAACAGCCAAAAAAGACATAACGCCGTTTCTAAAGAGACTGTTCCTTGGTAGCATTGAATGGGGTCATGTACCAAAGGAGTGGCGGGAAGTTAAGGTTGTTTTCATCCCCAAAGTAGGTAAATATATCCCCAAAGCAGGTAAATATACCTGCGCTGGTGACTTTAGACCAATAAGCTTGACATCCTTTATTCTGAAAAACTTTGAAAGACTTATTGACATACACATTCGTAGAAGGCTGAACCCCAGTATCATATCTCCGGCACAGCATACTTATACGAAATGTAAAAGTGTTGAAACTGCACTTCATAGTGTTGTCAGTACGATTGAAAAATCATTGAATGATAAAGAGTACACCCTGGTTGCATTCTTAGACATTGAAGGTGCCTTTACTAATGTCACGACAGATTCAGTCGAAGGTGCCTTAAAAAACCTGAATATTGAGGACACTCTAAACAGATGGATAGTTTCCATGTTAAGAAATAGGTACACAAACTCAGAACTAGGTGATGCGAGACTAAGAGTATCAGATGGTAGAGGCACTCCGCAAGGAGGTGTTCTCTCTCCTCTACTCTGGGTTATTGTGCTAAATGAAGTACAAATAAAACTTAGATTCAGTGCGGTTAAGACCGTAGCGTACGCAGACGATGTGGCGTTACTGGCCACGGGTAAATTCCTTCCAACCCTAAGCGACCAAATGGAAGGCGCTCTTAAGATAGTCAGCAACTGGACTAAAAGAGACTCGCATTAAATCAACTAAAAACGGAGCTGACAATATTTACTAACAAGAGGAAAATACCGGAATTCAAAATTCCATCCATTGAAGGCACTCCTCTTAAAATTTCTGATAGAGCTAAATATCCAGGGTTAATACTAGACCAGAAACTAAACTAGAGACTAAACACAAGGGAGAGAGCAAGGAAAGCTATGATAGCTCTCTATGCTTGTAGCAGAATATTTGGAAAAACTTGGGGGCCCAAACCAAAAGTCATTTTCTGGCTCTACACAGCAGTTGTGAGACCTATACTCACATACGGCAGCCTAGTATGGTGGCCAGCCACAAGTAAGGGCACAAACCTTAAGATACTAACCAGAGTACAAAGAATGACGTGCATTGGTGTCACAGGAGCTACGAGAACCACACCAACTGCAGGATTAGAGACCATACTAAATCTATTACCTTTAGACCTATTCGTGCAGGAATCTGCAGCTAGAAGTGCTCTAAGGTTAAGCCAATCTAAAGGTTGGAGGTCAAGCCTGACGGGGCATGCGCAGATTTTACGCAAATACATGGATGGAGATGTTTAGACCATAAGCCGTTTTCTAGTTCATTCCCGAGTCGAGAGGAATGGGAAACTAATATCCCGCTAAATGACAACTCCATCTCCATCTACACTGATGGATCCAAGATGGACGTGGGAGTAGGTGCAGGGATTTTTTCTGGAAAAGTCAATTTGAACAAGTCAATTCGGCTTCCAGACTATAGCAGTGTTTTTCAAGCGGAGGTCGATGGAGATCATTAGCATCCTGTATAATTATTATAATCTATAATTTACATAGTTAAGCAAACAAATAATTATTATTTAAAGTTAATCAGAAAATGTACTATGTCTGAACAATGTATCTCTAGTTAAGAAATGCATAAATATAAAACGACAATGTAAAAAAAAAATAAAAAATATGTATATCAAAATCAAAATAAATAAACATGTAACAATATTCTTTGCAAAGCGAATCATAGTTCAGCATTCAAATCATAGTTCATCATGCACTCTTTGTTCATGCCGAAAGACTTCTCTCTTAACATCACGCGTCTTTCGTATTTTAAGGGGGAGGACTGTTGTGCCCAAATCAGAGGCCACACATTTCGTCGTAACACAGTGGCACAGTGACAGTTAGTTATTTAGAACAACCGAGGTCATTTAATATCGAATATGCAACCGAGGTTAGTCAATATCCACATGTGTTCGGTTTAACTTCCGTAAACGAAACATGTGTGTCACAGAATTGTGCCACCCAAGTGTTACGTATAATGCAATGAGCAAACGATACATGTGTGTCACAGAACCAACCCGATATCACATTACGGACTTGATCCGATGCAAGCATTGGAAGCAGGTAATGGAAAAAAAGGACAAGCATGAACTATGACGCGAACAATGGACAGTTGATGGCTGGCTACAGCAGCGGGCGCACCTAAAAAAACAAGAATTAAACTAATAACCTAAAACTAATATATTAAACAAATAAAGTTCAAAAGTAAATAAAGTGTTTTACGTTTCTTTTTTTGTTTTGTTGCGGCGAATACAACAGAACGCTCAGTTCAACATTATCTTCAATTTCGTTCCTAGAGCCTTCCCAGTTAATTGTTCGACCGGTTAATCTCGCAGGCTCTAGGGTATAGACAAGTTTTTCACTCAATGTCAAAACAACTGGGGAATGGTCAGACGACAGATCGAAGCTCTCTTCAACTTTAATGTGGTTGGTAGAAATTCCTTTCACGACGAAAAAGTCGATCAGGTCAGGTATTTTCGAAATATCAGTTGG
Source organism: Pocota personata (assembly GCA_963082735.1). Lineage (NCBI taxonomy): Eukaryota > Metazoa > Arthropoda > Insecta > Diptera > Syrphidae > Pocota > Pocota personata. The sequence goes on from OY720433.1 coordinate 20,275,683, forward strand.
CCAGTAGGTCGGTTTACCCGTCGAATGGAAATCACAACTGTACTCCATACCTGCCTCATAGAGCATTCTGCCTTTTTGCGAGTTGTGTCTTGAGCCCAAGAATGTATGTTTCGCATTAAAATCGCCGCCAATAATGAAATTAGGTTTCAGCAATTTAAACAAATTAGTAAAATCACTTTTTTCAAACGCGGAACGCGGTGGGCAATAGATAGATGAGATTTTAAGAGTACGCTGACTATTTTTTACTCGAATCGTGCACAGTTGCAAAGTTTCAAGCTCGATCTTTTGGTCTTCGGATAAACAATGATGATCCGCCTCTCGCTTTTCCCGAAGGGTGACAAGCGTGGTAATCATTATAGCCTTTTATATTTAAATGCGATTTGTTTTTTACGTGGGTTTCAGAAATCAAGCAAATATCGATATCTTTTTAACGCAAGAATATTTCCAATTCGTCAAGTTTTTGCAAAAGTCCGTTTGCATTCCAAGTACATATTTTTAACATTCGTTTTTCATTCATATTCTAGTTGGAGTACGCGTTTTTCCTGAATTACTTTCAAGCTTAACCAGCCTATCGAGAATAATATTTATTTTGCTTTGTTCTTCAAGTTTCGCTAGAATAACTGAAAAAACATGAGAAACAGGGTCCTTCGAAATTTCAAAATTTTTTGGTATTTCGGATGCCGCGGCCTGAGCATAAGTCTGCACTCATGATGTTCGAAGGTCATTACCCGGTCGCTTTTCCAATGGTAACTTTTCTGTACCGTTTCTTTTAAGAACAGAGGTCGAGGGCTTTTCTTTTGTCATTCTTTCCCTCACCGGTTTGCGGTTTTGATTTCGCATTTAGGGGCTTAAGGAGCGCATCTCTTCGTTTTTGTAACTCTTTAGCTACTCCATAGCCTCTATAATTTGCCGGGTGCTTTCCCATACAATTAGCACAGGTTGCGGAGGTTTGTTTATTTACTCAACAAACTTGAGAGAGGTGATTTCCAGCGCATTTCACAAATCGCGGTTCTTTTTTGCAGTACATTTGCGTATGATTGAATCCTTGTCAACGTTTGCACTGCAGAATCATTCTTATATTTCTACGCATTGGCTCGATTTTGACTACGATATTTAGTATGGTCCTAATTCGGTAGATATCGTCGATATTGTCAGACTTAAAGAACGGAAGTCCACGCCTTACCAAGATGTATTTATCTATTTCCGTTTGTTGCTTCTCCTTCTTTATGATATTAATGGCATCAAGAATTTTAAAGCCTTTATCTTGAAGGTCAGTCAAAATTTCTTCTGTAGTGCATGAGGGGTGGAGTCCCCTTGCAACAACACGGTGTGGCCCTTCTGACTTGATTTCGAAAACATACCACTAAATTTTTTCGGTACTTTTTGGACACTGCTTGGTAGTCGTTGTATTCATCGACTTTAATTTTCCACGCATTGCCCCTCAAAGATGTGACCTTATATTTCGATGTTAAAGTTCCTTTAAAAAGGCTTTGCAACTTCTTAAATTCCGTTAACCCAACGACGTTAATTGGTGGGAGTGGACGAGATTGCGGTCGAGGTTGCTTTTCTTGCGGTTCTTTGCGCTCTTCTTTCTCTTTTTCTTTTAGGGACTCGATTTCGTGCGAAGAGCCGTCTCTCCGTTTCTTACTAGGTCTCTTCTTTGTGACCCGACACGTTTTGTGTACTAGCTCTTCTTCGTCGGTGTGATATTCCCGACTAGCTAAGCGTGCTGGAGTACATTCGCGTTCTTTCTCTATTCGTGAGCTCTTTAGGACCTTATTTTCTATTTTTAATAAGTCTATTTCTTTCGTGAGCTCTTGATAGAGTAGATTCATTTCGTTGAGCTTCCTTCGGAGTATTTTATTTTCTTCCTCAAAGCTGATAAATTTCGCTGAGTCCTGAATTTCGCGCGCTGGCGCTTCCGGTGGACTTCTTTTCCCGGAGTTATTCGATCATGGTAGAGGAGATCGAGATACCCTTGAACTTTTTGAAAAAGGGTCATTGGATTGCAATAAGCGGCTCTCCAGAATCCGTAGAGCCGACCTCCGAAGAGGATGGATTTTCCAGTAAAGCTGGACTGCCACCTGGGGTAATGTATCTTTTCGTTTTGTTCATTGCATATTTTGTATACACTTTACGCTCGGTATACGGAGATTGGATTTTAGTCGCCTCTTACGACAGGCATGCATACCTCGGGTATATTCTATCCCCTACCCGAAGGGGGTATGTGGTAATCTTCTAAAGATACTAGTAGCCTACTAGCATGCACGATTCACATACCCGATTACTCGATTCCAGGAATGCGTATACGTACTAATCCGCACCCAGCACACTTCTACCACTCTCCCCGCGGGACTGCCGTTAGGTATTACTTCGCGGGGCTGGTGAGAAATTCATGCTATGCTTCTTGTATTGCTGCTTCTGCTCTCCTTGCTTTCTCAATTATACGAAGCTCTTTTAGGACATTCGTTACGAGTGCGCAAATGTCCATTCAGTTCTCCTCTGATCGCAACAATCAATCAATCTGTTATCGAGCATTACTGCTAAATATATAACTGCTTCTTTAGATCTTATAATCTGGCTGCCGACTCGAATATTCGCATATTCAACAGCCTTCCGACTTGTTATAAGAACCACTTCACTGCTTTATTGGGGATGCCATCCGGCCCGGGGGCTTTATTGTTGCCTATTTTCTTGCATGCCTTGAATAGTTCCTCCCGAGTAATAACGGGGATATGCTCTGTGTTGGTCTGTCTGATTATGTTACACAGAGTAGGAGGTCTATGGGGGAATAGAAGCTCTATTATGGATCGTAACATAGCTGAGCAAGTTATCTGTGGAGACCTATGGCCTTTCAGCTTCGTCATCACCATTCCATACGCCATTCCCCAAGGGTCTATGTCTGCTTCGTCACAGAATCGTTTGAAACATATCGTCTTATTCCTTTTGATCGCCTTTTTTAGATTGCGTCGTGCCAGCTCAAATGTGTTTAGACGCTCCTGAAAATCGACTCTTCCTCTGGATCGTTGGACTCTGCGTCGGGCTTGTAAACACTTTGAACTGAGTGTTTTTATTTGATCGTTCTACCAATAGCATGGTGCACCTATTCTACTGGCTATTCTTCTGGGCATTGCCGCATCACACGCTGTATTGATAGTGCGGGTGAGCTGGTGCGAGAGAGTGTCCGCTGTTCTGAAGCAAGTTATGACATCGACGTCCATTATTTCTTCGAATGTGTCTTTGTTTATCTTTCCATTTTGGGCCTGTTAATTTAGGGCGTGGAATGGTTGAACCAGATTTCTTAATATCCATTATTATCGTCTTTTGGTAGCTGTGTGTATATTCTTCACTGAGCCGCCATTTTGTGTTGCACAGGAGGGAGTTGCTCACAAAGGTTATATCGATGATTGGCCCCATACCTGCTTTGCGATATGTGTTTGCGCGCCCCTTGTTTGCAAGCACTATTTCTAGTGACGCAAAGTTTCCAGTAGAATATGCCCTCTGGCACTGGTGAGCCTGCTACCCCACTCTGTTGTCCATGCGTTGAAGTCACCGCCTACGACCATCGCGCATCGTTTATTAAATTGTCTAACATTGCCTGGTATTCACTCGTCGTCCAGCTGGGTCGGGCATAGCAGCTGTAGAAGTTAATGCCATTTCTTGGAAGGCATGTATTCCACATATCCATATTGTAGCTTGTTTAGTTTTGCCGCAAGTCCAAATGTTGATGTCGAGAGTTTCATAAGGTTCGCTAATCAATATAATGTCCGCTTCCTCGTCCTTAGCAGTTTGTGTCAGGAGGTCCTGAGCTGTCTTACAGTGATTCAGAGTGAATTGTATTATCTTCATGATGTTTTGCTTTTGATGGCTCTCCTGAAGACCGGGCATTTGCTGCTACCTTATTTCCTTATTGATCTTTTCTACAGAACATGCATGATGGCTCCTTTTCACAGTTCTTTGCAATGTGACCGTCTGTTCCACATTTTCTACATAGCTTAAAACGGTCTTCTTCGGTTTTACACTGCCAGGCTAAGTGACCACACTCTAAACATTTGAAGCATTTGTTGAGCAATGTTCTCTCGCGGATGCGACAGTTAACCCAGCCAATTTTTATTCCTCCAGCTTCCAATATTTTTCCTACATCTTCTGCGGGAAGGCTGATCGTTGCTGTTTGAGTTCCGCCATATTCTTTTCGCGGGGATAAGTTGTCTGTCGTTGAAGCTTCCACTCCAAACTGGGCTTTGGTGGCATCTATTATGTCGTCTATTGTAGTGACCTCATCGATATCTTTGACCTCGACTATAATACGGTGCGTGAGTGACCTTACGCTCGCTTGTTCCCCTAAGGCCTCTCTGATGACGCCTTTAAACTCAATGGTATTCGTTCCCGTCTTCTTGAGTTGTATTACAAGGTCTCCCTTTTGTGTCCTTCTGATTTTGGACACCGCTTTTCCCACTGCATTTAGTTTGGGATCTGCCTTTACTTTGCGTAATTTGTCCGCATAAGAGAGGGTCCCCGTCATTTAATGATGATAGCGTCAGGTTTGGCTTTTTGGGCCCCTTGTTGCTTCCTTTTGGCGACCTTCTTTTTGGTTGCATTTGACAATTTTTGTTCTTCTGTCGCCTGCTCCTTGTTTGCAGTTGCATTTATCTGCTTATCCCTAGCCACAGGGGTCTCAACGCCAGTTGCCTCATCATTCTCCTCAGTGTTAACCAAAGATGGGTGCTTTAATTACGCTTCAGCTCCCGACGTTTGTTGTCTGCGACACTGTTTGGTGGGTTTTTCTGCTTCTGTTTTGGCTTCGGTGGTTCGCTGTCGGCAGCACCATTTGATGTGTGTTGCTGCTTCCGTTTTGGCTCCGGGGGTTCGCCGTCTGCAAGCTGCCTTCTCTTGGGCTCTGGTATTGGTTTTAGCCATGGCGAAGTTTGCGAGGAGTTGTTCTGGCGAATCACTTCCTTTGCTTTCTTGTCGTGCAGCCGAATCCCCGAGACCTCATAGAGAGCTCTGATGCTTTCAATAGCACCTCGCATCGCTTGATCATCACATCACGTCTTCCAGCATTTCTACCAGCCCTCTAATTTGCTTACCTAGCTTGTGGAAATCAGATTTTTGGCCATCTTTAGAATTGCGGGTGATTCGCGTCGTTCTGCGTTTCTTTGCGATGCTTCTACTACTTGGCCAACTGGTGACCTCAGCATGTTTTTTTGTATGTTTTTTTTTTTTTTTGGATTGCGCCAGGGATGTGTAATTTTCATAGATACTAATAGCCCGAGTGCTACTAGCATGCACGATTCGCAAACCTGAGTAATCGATGCCAAGAATACGCCTACGTACTAAACACATACCCTACACACTTCAACCGCTCACCCGCCGGGACTGCCGTTACGTATTGCTTCGCGGGGCTGGTTAGCAGTTTATGCTATGCTTTTTGTGTCAGCTTCTTCCGCTGCTTCAGTTGCTCTTCTTAGCTTTTCTCTTCTCCGCAGCTCTTTTTGAAGAGTTGTTACGAAGGAACATATTGCCATCCAATTCTCCTCCGACCGTAACATATGGTCGAGGAGTAATGACGGACTTGGCAGAGTAATTCTGCATGCCGTGAAACGTGTGCAGTAAAACACTGCGTGCTCCGTATCTTCATCTTCACCTTGGCATTCCAGGCAGGATGGTGAGTTATCGTGTCCAAATCGGTGTAGATATTTGCGGTAGCCACCGTGGCCAGACAGGAACTGCATTAGATGGTAGTTGCAGTCTCCATGCTTTCGACTTTTCCAGTCTTGGATTGTCGGTATAAGTTTGTATGCCCTCAGCGTCATTAACCTTAATTTTCCATGCATCGTTTCGCAAGGAAGTTACTTTAAAATCAGTAGCGATCGTTGTTTTTAAAATTTTTCAAACTTGTATTGACCATATTTTTGGAAGACTTGATCGCAGTTCTAACGTATCTCTCTCTTGCTCCATTTCAGATTTTAGTATCTCTGATCATTGTATGGTTGGTTTAATTTTTCAAGGCGTTGATGCTAAGCAAACTAAAGACTTTGTACCGTTTGAGAAAGTTACGGCAATTAATTTTGAACGTCTTAATGTTGTGCTACTACATGAATTGTGGACAGACGTTTACTTGGAGGGTAATCCCTCTATTGGTTTTAATATATTTGTAAGTATCTTAAAAACTCACGTTAATTCATGTTTGATTGAAACACAAAAGCGTTTTAAAGTAAAAAAAACTTAAGCCGTGGATGTCTATGACTTTGTTAAGAAAGATTGAATAGAAGAATAAATTACGCATAAAATGTAAAAAGAATCCTAATAGCCTTAATCTTAGATTTCTTTTTAATAGATTGAGCAAAGAAGTTGCTGCTGAAGTTCCTATTTGTAAAGAAAATTATTACGCTAACAAACTGCATCTAGCTAGAGACATTTTAAGAAAGGAATGGGCAATTGTTAATGAGCTCATTAACAAAAGTGTGCCATCCTGAAGAACACTAAATTGCATAAGTTTTCAGGGTGATAATATAGTGAATTGGAGTGATATGTATAATGTGTTCAACCAGTTCTTTACCAGTGTTGCTTCCAATACTCTCGCTAATGCTGGCTTCTCTAATTCTACTAAACATTGTACGGAAGAATGTTTCAGCGGTGAATGGAGTCAAGCCAGTAGCTTCTTTTATGATCCGATTTCGTCTCTTGAATTATTTCGAACTATCAATTTACTAAAAAAAATTGAATTCGTCAACAAAAGATAGTTGGTCTAATAATACTATTAAGAAAATTTCACTAAATATAGTTGATATCTCAGTTAAAGCTACAAAACTTTAAAAGTGCATCCTCTGTTGACTTTTCGCGTCTAAAACCAAATTGATTTTCACTGAAAAAAGAAGATTTATCAAGAAAGGCCATTACTCTAGTTTTCACTACTTTCTCAAAGACTTTGGAAAACACTGGAAGAAGAGAATTTGGCCTATAATTATTTCAGTTTTTATTATCTCCTTTCTTAAATATGGGTATAACCTCAGCAGTTTTTAAGGCGTCTGGAAAAATACCAGTATAAATACTATATCAACTATATCAACTATATTTAGTGAAATTTTCTTAATAGTATTATTAGACCAACTATCTTTTGTTGACGAATTCAATTTTTTTTAGTAAATTGATAGTTCGAAATAATTCAAGAGACGAAATCGGATCATAAAAGAAGCTACTGGCTTGACTCCATTCACCGCTGAAACATTCTTCCGTACAATGTTTAGTAGAATTAGAGAAGCCAGCATTAGCGAGAGTATTGGAAGCAACACTGGTAAAGAACTGGTTGAACACATTATACATATCACTCCAATTCACTATATTATCACCCTGAAAACTTATGCAATTTAGTGTTCTTCAGGATGGCACACTTTTGTTAATGAGCTCATTAACAATTGCCCATTCCTTTCTTAAAATGTCTCTAGCTAGATGCAGTTTGTTAGCGTAATAATTTTCTTTACAAATAGGAACTTCAGCAGCAACTTCTTTGCTCAATCTATTAAAAAGAAATCTAAGATTAAGGCTATTAGGATTCTTTTTACATTTTATGCGTAATTTATTCTTCTATTCAATCTTTCTTAACAAAGTCATAGACATCCACGGCTTAAGTTTTTTTTACTTTAAAACGCTTTTGTGTTTCAATCAAACATGAATTAACGTGAGTTTTTAAGATACTTACAAATATATTAAAACCAATAGAGGGATTACCCTCCAAGTAAACGTCTGTCCACAATTCATGTAGTAGCACAACATTAAGACGTTCAAAATTAATTGCCGTAACTTTCTCAAACGGTACAAAGTCTTTAGTTTGCTTAGCATCAACGCCTTGAAAAATTAAACCAACCATACAATGATCAGAGATACTAAAATCTGAAATGGAGCAAGAGAGAGATACGTTAGAACTGCGATCAAGTCTTCCAAAAATATGGTCAATACAAGTTTGAAAAATTTTAAAAACAACGATCGCTACTGATTTTAAAGTAACTTCCTTGCGAAACGATGCATGGAAAATTAAGGTTAATGACGCTGAGGGCATACAAACTTATACCGACAATCCAAGACTGGAAAAGTCGAAAGCATGGAGACTGCAACTACCATCTAATGCAGTTCCTGTCTGGCCACGGTGGCTACCGCAAATATCTACACCGATTTGGACACGATAACTCACCATCCTGCCTGGAATGCCAAGGTGAAGATGAAGATACGGAGCACGCAGTGTTTTACTGCACACGTTTCACGGCATGCAGAATTACTCTGCCAAGTCCGTCATTACTCCTCGACCATATGTTACGGTCGGAGGAGAATTGGATGGCAATATGTTCCTTCGTAACAACTCTTCAAAAAGAGCTGCGGAGAAGAGAAAAGCTAAGAAGAGCAACTGAAGCAGCGGAAGAAGCTGACACAAAAAGCATAGCATAAACTGCTAACCAGCCCCGCGAAGCAATACGTAACGGCAGTCCCGGCGGGTGAGCGGTTGAAGTGTGTAGGGTATGTGTTTAGTACGTAGGCGTATTCTTGGCATCGATTACTCAGGTTTGCGAATCGTGCATGCTAGTAGCACTCGGGCTATTAGTATCTATGAAAATTACACATCCCTGGCGCAATCCAAAAAAAAAAAAAAAACATACAAAAAAACATGCTGAGGTCACCAGTTGGCCAAGTAGTAGAAGCATCGCAAAGAAACGCAGAACGACGCGAATCACCCGCAATTCTAAAGATGGCCAAAAATCTGATTTCCACAAGCTAGGTAAGCAAATTAGAGGGCTGGTAGAAATGCTGGAAGACGTGATGTGATGATCAAGCGATGCGAGGTGCTATTGAAAGCATCAGAGCTCTCTATGAGGTCTCGGGGATTCGGCTGCACGACAAGAAAGCAAAGGAAGTGATTCGCCAGAACAACTCCTCGCAAACTTCGCCATGGCTAAAACCAATACCAGAGCCCAAGAGAAGGCAGCTTGCAGACGGCGAACCCCTGGAGCCAAAACGGAAGCAGCAACACACATCAAATGGTGCTGCCGACAGCGAACCACCGAAGCCAAAACAGAAGCAGAAAAACCCACCAAACAGTGTCGCAGACAACAAACGTCGGGAGCTGAAGCGTAATTAAAGCACCCATCTTTGGTTAACACTGAGGAGAATGATGAGGCAACTGGCGTTGAGACCCCTGTGGCTAGGGATAAGCAGATAAATGCAACTGCAAACAAGGAGCAGGCGACAGAAGAACAAAAATTGTCAAATGCAACCAAAAAGAAGGTCGCCAAAAGGAAGCAACAAGAGGCCCAAAAAGCCAAACCTGACGCTATCATCATTAAATGACGGGGACCCTCTCTTATGCGGACATATTACGCAAAGTAAAGGCAGATCCCAAACTAAATGCAGTGGGAAAAGCGGTGTCCAAAATCAGAAGGACACAAAAGGGAGACCTTGTAATACAACTCAAGAAGACGGGAACCAATACCATTGAGTTTAAAGGCGTCAACAGAGAGGCCTTAGGGGAACAAGCGAGCGTAAGGTCACTCACGCACCGTATTATAGTCGAGGTCAAAGATATCGATGAGGTCACTACAATAGACGACATAATAGATGCCACCAAAGCCCAGTTTGGAGTGGAAGCTTCAACGACAGACAACTTATCCCCGCGAAAAGAATATGGCGGAACTCAAACAGCAACGATCAGCCTTCCCGCAGAAGATGTAGGAAAAATATTGGAAGCTGGAGGAATAAAAATTGGCTGGGTTAACTGTCGCATCCGCGAGAGAACATTGCTCAACAAATGCTTCAAATGTTTAGAGTGTGGTCACCTAGCCTGGCAGTGTAAAACCGAAGAAGACCGTTTTAAGCTATGTAGAAAATGTGGAACAGACGGTCACATTGCAAAGAACTGTGAAAAGGAGCCATCATGCATGTTCTGTAGAAAAGATCAATAAGGAAATAAGGTAGCAGCAAATGCCCGGTCTTCAGGAGAGCCATCAAAAGCAAAACATCATGAAGATAATACAATTCACTCTGAATCACTGTAAGACAGCTCAGGACCTCCTGACACAAACTGCTAAGGACGAGGAAGCGGACATTATATTGATTAGCGAACCTTATGAAACTCTCGACATCAACATTTGGACTTGCGGCAAAACTAAACAAGCTACAATATGGATATGTGGAATACATGCCTTCCAAGAAATGGCATTAACTTCTACAGCTGCTATGCCCGACCCAGCTGGACGACGAGTGAATACCAGGCAATGTTAGACAATTTAATAAACGATGCGCGATGGTCGTAGGCGGTGACTTCAACGCATGGACAACAGAGTGGGGTAGCAGGCTCACCAGTGCCAGAGGGCATATTCTACTGGAAACTTTGCGTCACTAGAAATAGTGCTTGCAAACAAGGGGCGCGCAAACACATATCGCAAAGCAGGTATGGGGCCAATCATCGATATAACCTTTGTGAGCAACTCCCTCCTGTGCAACACAAAATGGCGGCTCAGTGAAGAATATACACACAGCTACCAAAAGACGATAATAATGGATATTAAGAAATCTGGTTCAACCATTCCACGCCCTAAATTAACAGGCCCAAAATGGAAAGATAAACAAAGACACATTCGAAGAAATAATGGACGTCGATGTCATAACTTGCTTCAGAACAGCGGACACTCTCTCGCACCAGCTCACCCGCACTATCAATACAGCGTGTGATGCGGCAATGCCCAGAAGAATAGCCAGTAGAATAGGTGCACCATGCTATTGGTAGAACGATCAAATAAAAACACTCAGTTCAAAGTGTTTACAAGCCCGACGCAGAGTCCAACGATCCAGAGGAAGAGTCGATTTTCAGGAGCGTCTAAACACATTTGAGCTGGCACGACGCAATCTAAAAAAGGCGATCAAAAGGAATAAGACGATATGTTTCAAACGATTCTGTGACGAAGCAGACATAGACCCTTGGGGAATGGCGTATGGAATGGTGATGACGAAGCTGAAAGGCCATAGGTCTCCACAGATAACTTGCTCAGCTATGTTACGATCCATAATAGAGCTTCTATTCCCCCATAGACCTCCTACTCTGTGTAACATAATCAGACAGACCAACACAGAGCATATCCCCGTTATTACTCGGGAGGAACTATTCAAGGCATGCAAGAAAATAGGCAACAATAAAGCCCCCGGGCCGGATGGCATCCCCAATAAAGCAGTGAAGTGGTTCTTATAACAAGTCGGAAGGCTGTTGAATATGCGAATATTCGAGTCGGCAGCCAGATTATAAGATCTAAAGAAGCAGTTATATATTTAGCAGTAATGCTCGATAACAGATTGATTGATTGTTGCGATCAGAGGAGAACTGAATGGACATTTGCGCACTCGTAACGAATGTCCTAAAAGAGCTTCGTATAATTGAGAAAGCAAGGAGAGCAGAAGCAGCAATACAAGAAGCATAGCATGAATTTCTCACCAGCCCCGCGAAGTAATACCTAACGGCAGTCCCGCGGGGAGAGTGGTAGAAGTGTGCTGGGTGCGGATTAGTACGTATACGCATTCCTGGAATCGAGTAATCGGGTATGTGAATCGTGCATGCTAGTAGGCTACTAGTATCTTTAGAAGATTACCACATACCCCCTTCGGGTAGGGGATAGAATATACCCGAGGTATGCATGCCTGTCGTAAGAGGCGACTAAAATCCAATCTCCGTATACCGAGCGTAAAGTGTATACAAAATATGCAATGAACAAAACGAAAAGATACATTACCCCAGGTGGCAGTCCAGCTTTACTGGAAAATCCATCCTCTTCGGAGGTCGGCTCTACGGATTCTGGAGAGCCGCTTATTGCAATCCAATGACCCTTTTTCAAAAAGTTCAAGGGTATCTCGATCTCCTCTACCATGATCGAATAACTCCGGGAAAAGAAGTCCACCGGAAGCGCCAGCGCGCGAAATTCAGGACTCAGCGAAATTTATCAGCTTTGAGGAAGAAAATAAAATACTCCGAAGGAAGCTCAACGAAATGAATCTACTCTATCAAGAGCTCACGAAAGAAATAGACTTATTAAAAATAGAAAATAAGGTCCTAAAGAGCTCACGAATAGAGAAAGAACGCGAATGTACTCCAGCACGCTTAGCTAGTCGGGAATATCACACCGACGAAGAAGAGCTAGTACACAAAACGTGTCGGGTCACAAAGAAGAGACCTAGTAAGAAACGGAGAGACGGCTCTTCGCACGAAATCGAGTCCCTAAAAGAAAAAGAGAAAGAAGAGCGCAAAGAACCGCAAGAAAGCAACCTCGACCGCAATCTCGTCCACTCCCACCAATTAACGTCGTTGGGTTAACGGAATTTAAGAAGTTGCAAAGCCTTTTTAAAGGAACTTTAACATCGAAATATAAGGTCACATCTTTGAGGGGCAATGCGTGGAAAATTAAGTCGATGAATACAACGACTACCAAGCAGTGTCCAAAAAGTACCGAAAAAATTAGTGGTATGTTTTCGAAATCAAGTCAGAAGGGCACACCGTGTTGTTGCAAGGGGACTCCACCCCTCATGCACTACAGAAGAAATTTTGACTGACCTTCAAGATAAAGGCTTTAAAATTCTTGATGCCATTAATATCATAAAGAAGGAGAAGCAACAAACGGAAATAGATAAATACATCTTGGTAAGGCGTGACTTCCGTTCTTTAAGTCTGACAATATCGACGATATCTACCGAATTAGGACCATACTAAATATCGTAGTCAAAATCGAGCCAATGCGTAGAAATATAAGAATGATTCTGCAGTGCAAACGTTGACAAGGATTCAATCATACGCAAATGTACTGCAAAAAAGAACCGCGATTTGTGAAATGCGCTGGAAATCACCTCTCTCAAGTTTGTTGAGTAAATAAACAAACCTCCGCAACCTGTGCTAATTGTATGGGAAAGCACCCGGCAAATTATAGAGGCTATGGAGTAGCTAAAGAGTTACAAAAACGAAGAGATGCGCTCCTTAAG